>JBBBVU010000017.1:9808960-9856571 GCA_037177055.1 Atherinosoma microstoma
TCTATTCTATTAAAACATAGCTGTATCATTTTCTTTTCCTGATTATCACTGAAGCAACCTTGGTGATTACAATGTATGTGTATTTATGACATTTTCTGATATATTTATTTATTCTTCAGTGAGTGGCAGTGGGATGACTCACTAATGTCCACTGAAGTGGTTAATTGCAACTATACCATCCTATCACATGTATAAACTAGAAAACAGCCTTTAAATATGTTTCCAATGTAGTGAACACTATACATGAAATGGTTAAGCAGAATTATTTTTGCTGAGTCAGAAGACTGCCTTAATGTTTTCAGCTGTGTATTCCTATTAACGCACAGCTGTATAATGCAGTATGAATCATGTTTTATTCTCTGTTGGTATGTTATCCTCATCAGTCTGTTCAGTATTGGTTATCTGCTGGAAAAAGTTGTGGATTTAAAACAAGCGAGGATTGAAAATATGCATGCTCTTACCCTGCCAATGCTTATCTGTCGAATAAAATGATTTAATAATTTCAGCATCCAAAGGAAACTGAACGGTAATATCAGCTTCAGCCATTTTTCAAACGCTGACATTTTAGAGCTCAAATAAAACAGGTCTATGTGGAACCAAGAGATAATGTTAACATGATGATATCAATATAATGACACAAAATGTATTTTTGCTGGCTGCAGAGCTCAAATAAAATATTTAGGGATGGAAGATTTTTCTTTGCATCGAAGAATGAGCAAAACCAACAGAGCAGCAATGTGTGATTGGCAAGTAATAAACTCCCTTGCCAAATCATGCAGCGGTGTCAATCCCAAATACAACTGATCATTTTGTCAAGTGTATTTTTTTCTCTCCTTTGTTTCAGGCCACTCTATGCCTGTCTGACGGATAATAAGAATCTCGCTTTGCTATATGTTTCAGCTTTCAAACGGCAGCTCATTTCAGTGTATTCTTCTCACATGTAATCACATGTCTTTTCAGTTACACTGCTCCACACAATGTGAAGCGACAGCCTCATTTTCAGCTTCCACATGTGAAAATCATTGTCTGCCTCCCAACAAGTTGATGACAGTTTACAGCAAAGCTACTCGTATCATAGACATGTTGGGATCTTTGCTCAAAATGCAGTTTAATAAGATCATTTCTTTATATGTAATAGATAATCTTGTAATAATGCAATTGATTTTCCAGCTCATAATCTGATGACAGAAAATTAACCTGGAACCTTGAAACCACTGTGGTGCTCACAGAGTGTATTGTTTGATCTTGTGTGAGCATGTTTGTGAGTACACTCGTGTGTCAGCCCTGTCAACAGTTTTTTGTCTGTGGTCGCCATATTAATTTGTCGTTGTTTTTGTAGCTCATTCAAGATTGATTGTGTGATATGATGTAAAAAAAGGTGCAGGTGAGGGTTTCAGTTTTTTTGTGTATGAGTGTGGAAGTGTAATTCTGATTGTAAACTTTTCCACACATCATTAGAAGCATCCAAGAAAAGCAACATGAGTGCAGAAAAGACGGTCATTAATTGTGAGACTTGAATGGATTAATGAACCTTTTTCCTTGCCACTGAGGTATTCTAATTATTATCTGTTTGAAAGCTGTCTTCACTCAACACTCTTTTCATGCGCACAATCACATGCATTCATCCATAGCCGACAGACTAACGAGGAAATATTCCTCCGGCAGGCAACAAATTCAGCACGCTTTGTTTATGCATTTTAAAGAACGTGTCTCTCTTACAACTTGATTCCTGTCCATGTTTTCACCGGCATAGAAAACTAAATGGAAGGAAATGTTTTAAGAGGTCTGTGACCTGAGATGAATTGTTATGAGGGCCTGAATTAAAAAAGGCAGAGGTTAATGTTATTGTAATTATCAGTGTGAAGTCTTATGGGAGATGATTTCCTCATCACTAAAGAGCCTGTGTGATCACGTCTAATACATTAGATTAACAATTAGGTTCAACCACTGCTTTTTTTCCCCCCATACTTATTAATACCAGAGCTGCCCAGTTTGTCATTGCCATGCCTATTTCAGGGGTCAAAGATGTTAGCGACCAGCTTAATGGGAATTGAGTAATGACGGGCACATCAACACACATGCAGCAACATTCATGCAATAACACTGAGCTTACTTAATGGTGTCCCTGTAACTTGTTGAGTCACGAATTATTATCATGCATGGTTTGTCTCATAAGGCCAAGGTGTCGAGGTGTAAAAATGGCCTTGGGTGAGTCACAGCAGTGAGGCAAAGGCTTCCTATTTGCCCCAAAGGGAAGTGGAAAGGAACTAGAACTGCTGTCCAACACAATACATCATCTTGTTATGTTTACCTATTGCCCACAGCCAATGTGTATAGTTTACATACAGCCAGACACACATTCAGCAGTATAATGGAATATTCTTGGACACATCTGTCACTGCAGATAATTTACGGCAAGCTGTTCTTTTGGTGGTATCTGTACAATATCATACTTCAATGTTTACCTGACAGTCTTTGGCCGAGTCAATCTTTTCTCTAGCAGGAGCGATAGCGGTGAAGCTCAGTTACTGAGTATGACTGGCTGCACTGGCCATGTTCTTCTGTCACTGACTACAGCCAGATGTGCAGTATGTCACAGGGTTGTGCTGTCAGTAAGACTAACCCTGACTTGGATGGCCTGCAGTGTGTTGGCCACAGATGCCCTGAGTTGTGCATCCATTTTTGCCTCCACTTCCCATGGGCAACTTAGTATGCAGTGTCTGCAGAAAAAAAGGCCCCACTACAATACAGAGCTCCAGACAGAAGCAGCTGTGATGAATGAGGCCTGGGGGCTCAGACCTCAGAAGTGACCAAGACCAGAAACTCTGCTTTGGACCTGCTGCTGGGATTCTGGGACCGGCCTAAAAAAAGCACATAGAGGATGTGTGTTTGTGTGCATGTGTTTGCATTTTTGAATTTGATTTAGGATGTCATTTATGTGTGATGGAGCGTCAGAAAATATGTGGTAATGTTTGCCATTAGACTAACAATCCTATTAACAGGCTGTTCTGCAAGCATCTATCAGTAGCTCGGAGCCATTTCTGTTCAGCTAAATTTATCGATACATAATTCAGTGGAGGTGGTACACTATAGTGAAAATAATCTCATACACTGTTTTAATTTGCATCACGCTGGGATTTGTCACTGTTACAGATGATGCTGTATGAAACCGCCGGGGTCTTGTTAGGTGGAGCTGTGTGAGGGCTGACATGATTTGCATTATTCAGAGCATGCTGCATAACTGTGTGTTAGCTCTTGTCACTCCATGAGAACCCAAGGTGCTGTCCCACAGTGCACAAGGGAGTCCCCTTGCAGAGCCTTCACCAAGGCCTACTCTGGTCTGGCAGACAATTAGAGATGGCAGCTCTTGCTAAAGATCAGTTCCCCTGTTTCTCACTGGTCCTTCACTGTGTCACCGATAAGCTGAATGTGGGCTAGTACTCATCAGCCCTCCTTTCAATTCTGTTCTACCATTTCCTGGAAAAATATTTCTACCTGCCCATTCAGAGGCAATTTATTGTTTTGAAAAATTAAACAGGGACAGTTTAATTTTTATACTAGTTTTCTTTTCATAAAAAGAAAAAAAAGATCAAGGATTCATTCTTTTCTACATGAATTGCTGCATTAGCATGTTGTTACTGACTATCAATGCACAACAGTGCTCAAAGACAAAGCAGTGATGGAAAAAGGAGCCAATGGAGCTCAATCTGTCAGGGAAAGCTGTGTTATTAACCAATCCCAGTCTCCCATCAACCTGGCCCTTGAAATCATCAGTGGCCATGGGGCCGATCAGACTCAAGTTAGTCCCAAGACCGTGACAGAAGGGGCTGCTGATACCATGCTATGTATCAAGCCGTTCACACCATCTTCGTCTCCACCTGTTCACATGCCTGGCCATAGCAGGAACATATGCCAAGCACATCCCTGTAAATTTGGTGAGAAGCTGAGGTGTGTTGGGTATGGACATGTAAGAGTGATCCTTCGTTTCTCCTTTTTCCGCCATGATGCTTTTTCACTCAGCGTGACTAAATTAAAACTGGAGCCAAAGTGGAGTGCCCTCTGTGATACGCCTCACAATTGATAGTCATAATTACAAGGACTAGAAATCAATTAGCGCAAGTGAGAGTGATTTGTTGCTACCAATGCCTCACTAATTGAATTGTTTAAAGGCAAAGATCCAGCCAACATAAGCATTAACCCCTCTTTCAAAAAATCTATATAGCTATCAGAGGAAGCAGTTCATGGCAAAATATTTCAGTCATCAGTAAGGTGGGATCAGCTATTGTGTGCATATTTTCTCTTAAAGGGTGTGTCAACTTATTTATTTAATGCTTATTTCTTTAAACAAAGCAATGATATATCAGTTTCACAGTTTGACAGATCACTGTCTTTGTCATTTACAGCAGCACCAGAGCTAAACTCGGCAAGTTTAACGTAACCGGATGACCCACCTTATCTACACATAATCTCACAGTGTTCCAAGACTGTCTTGGGATGTCAGGAACGTTTTTTTTAGTCTTATTACCCCATTAATGTTCAGTAGAGTTGAGATCAGGTGAATGGGGAGGAAAGTCTTTGAGCCCTTTTCTTTCAACCTCAAGTCGTTCTTCCAAAGCTTTGGCATGCTTTTGGATTAATATTCAACTTTGTTATTTCTCAGAAAAAGAAAGATAGTAGCATGTCCCTTAGAAGTTGAGATATAACACTTCTTGGCCAGGATATGGCAGGAAGATCAAACTCTGAACTTGGATATTCCTGCCATCCTTTGTCGTTGTGCAGTACCTTTCTTTCTTTTCTCTTTTTCGCCTTATATAACATTTTCCTGTTACTGCAAGTCTCACATTTGAATTAATATGTATGTAAGACTTTTTAACTCATCTGCTGTGAAATGTTTTACATATTACAACCCATCCAAGTATTCAGGAATGTGTCCCCTCATAAAAAAATATTTACTTTTCCTCCTTTGAGGCATCTACTAGACAGACTTCTTTTGGGTAAACTTTTACTGGTTGAAATATTATGTTTTTAATTACCGTATTCTCTATCTGAAATGAAATTGTGTTTCTATTCTTAAGTAAGCAAACCCTAATTTATTGTCAGTGTTTCACTTTTGTTCTGAATAATTATATTCTGTATAAAACTGATCAAGTTTACAGTTGTTACTTCTCAGAAAACCATAGGCATGGTTCTATGTTGAAAGTAAATCAAAAATATTGATTTGACTTCTGACTTCTTAATTAATTTCTGATCTAACCTTCCATACCATCAGAGTGCTACATACAGGACAGCTGGGGCTCAGAACCAGAATAACCTACAAATCATCCAAAGTTCCAGTTTAATTTCCACTGTGCCTTTTCATCAAAGGAAGTATTAAAATAAGAAACAGGATTTTTAACCTTTTTTGACAATGCATGTCGTATTTCTTAGTCTGCCATGGTCCAGTGGCAATTTTACTTCAGCATCCAAGAGTTAACAAACCAAATTGTGACTCTAAAGAAGAATTTAAGTATTTTCAATCATATTCAAAATTCAAATCAAATTTTATTTATAAAGAGCTTTACAACAACCACAGTTGATCAAAGTGCTGGACAGAGATAAAAACAAAAATTTAAATATAGCACACATGAATTATGTATAGATTATATATAAACAGTTAATTTCACAAGTGAAACCATTCTCAAGTGTCGAAGGCTGATCTGAATAAATATGTCTTCAGCCTGGCCTTAAACAGGGGCAGGTTCATGATGTAGTGGAACTCCAAGGGCAGAGAGTTCTGCAGAGAGTACAGAACAGGAGAGAGGCGGTCATGGTTACGGGTGTTGGCGAGGAGCCGGCAGCTGCGTTCTGCACGAGCTGTAAACGGTGCAGAGAGGCCTGGTGTACTCCAAAGTAGAGGGTCCAAGCGGAACTGTGAATTTTTTACAGCCAACATAGTGGAAGTGGAAAGTAAGTGATGACGGTTGTTCAGTTCACAATCATCAACTTTGCTGCTAGATGTCACTACATTCAGCGCATGCTTCATTTAAACACGAAATTCAGTTAAAGAACTCCTACAAATTAATATTTTCACATTGTGCAGCTGGTCATTTTTTTAACATCTTGCTCACATCAAATTAAGGCCATACAGTTTTACAAAAGGATTCATATTTGTCATTCAACACTTCATTGGTTGTCCGTACTGTCTTTATTTACCTTTTTTTAAAGATCATCTTACCTTTAGAAAGAGGGATCGAGAAAGGAGATTTTATACTTTTAGCATGTATAAGTGACAGATTTTTGAATAACAGGAGAGAGTTGATTTAATTGAACAAGCCCATCTCTGAATATGGACGTAGCTGGAAGGGAAACGGCTTACCTGCTCATGGAAATGATGGCAGAAACAGTATTTGCTTAAAGTTCATTTCTGACTAGTTAAAAAATCTGAAATAAAGCTTGTTTATCCTAAACATCAAACTTATTTCTAAGATTTTTTTTCCAGTCCTTAAACTTTCCTTATCATCTCCAGATGTTTAAAGCGACCCTCTTTGATCCATTCTGTTGAGTTACTTTATCAGCCTGGCATTGGCATCCTAGTTTGTTCCTGCCTGTTCACTGGTCTTGAACTTCCTCTGTCTACGTCTTGGTCCCTCACCCTGACACAAGTGAGGACAAAAAAGGCCTTCAAGCAATGCTTTTTCTAATTAGGCCACTAATCGAATGTCACTGTGGAAAGCCACATGGAGTTGAATGGATTAAACTGTCCGAGACACAGGTGAGACTGAGATAAAGAGAGGATGGCTAGCTTGACAGCTGAACCTGCAAGCCTGCTCTTGTCTTGTCCTTTACTGTTACTTGTTAGTAACATTAAAAGACAGAGTACAAAAAATAAATTGGACTTGAAAGTTGGTTTATTAGTGTGGACAGTGCACTTTTGGAAAGCAAGCTGGAATTATACAGACCACACAGCTCTTTTACTAAACCAAGTAGGTGGCAAATCCTCTTGTGCTCTAATCAGTGTGCATCCCTCTTACCTCATGCAACCTCTGTATGCCTTTCTAACCAGCTTGGCAACCGGGCTGTTATTGACTTTAGACTAGAAATATGAGCAAAATACACTCTCACTACACGCAGGATTTTGCCCGCATTTGAAATTAGCCAGAATCCAATTAAGCCAGATATTTAGTTAATGAGCTAATCTATGTATGTCTGTCATCATTGTTTGTAGTTTTGCATTGACTCAAGAATCCTTGATGCTAGTTGTAAATTTTTACAACATAAAAAATGAGTCATATGCTGTGCTGCATTTCTTGTACATGCTTTCATGAGATTATGCACTGGTTTACTGGTTGGTTCTTAGAAAATGCGTACACAACATGCCTGTAGGCATATCTCCTAAAAGATTTCATTTTATACAACCACTTTGACAAAGACGGCCTGATTTTCATTCCACCTTCACTTTATTTAATGAAGTGGGAAACTAAGCAAAATGGAATGCACATAGAAATAAGTCACTGAGCTGAATGTCAAGAGTGACAAATGTGATTTGAAATATCATCGCCTGCTTTCATCACAGCAAATGCTTTTTCCTCTGAATGTCATTTTATTCCCAGAGTTTAGTGTGACTTGACCAAAGCGATTTATTTTGCACTGCTGTTGTTTTCCTGTTTACCACTTTGTGTGCTCTGGCACAGGGTGTTAATATAATGTCAGCTCAAGTGCCTAGGGAGCTGAGCCACTCCATCAGCTAGTACATTTGTCCCCAAGCTGGAGTGTCTGTTCGGTCAGCTTCCCACATTACTGCTGATAACTGTATCAGAGGCACAAGAACTTCTTAATCACAGAAATATGGTGGAACAGTGACAGACTCCTCTCACTGCCCCCTTTATGGCTAGAGAAGTTCAAATGAGGAAGATACATGTCTACAACTCTTTATTATTAGATACAAAGACTGCAATCATGGCAAATCCATTGCTCACAGATACATTATCGGTAAAATGTAGAAGTATACTGGGCTTACCTTTATTTCTCCACTTTTAATGTAATGTCTTTCCAAAACTAAATTGTTGTGTGGATTGTCCTTAAAGAGATAAAGCAAGGCATCACTGCAGTCAGCAAATCTTAGTGTTTCTTGACAGTGCAATTATCCTTAATGAGTAGATCCAGCTACTGCAGGAAAAAGAGCAGCTTTGACTCCAAAAAGCATGACATAATCTAGTCTTTACTGTTAAAGGTTCACTCCAGCAACATGAAATGATGAAATAAAACAAACAAACATTAGAATCAATGAGGAGAATAAACTTCTAACTGAAAGCTTTGTAAATCCGACCGGACGGTGACGTCATTGGAGTTGACGCGAGGTAGTAATTTTCCAACCCTCTATAGTTGTTGGACATTTACAAGCAAACAATGTCTCCAGTTCAAAGCTAATATTCTTGCAAGCAATTTGAGCTTAAATGTTTGCACGTTGTAAAGTGCTGTCAGTTTTACTGGATGTTTATTCAGCTGTTTTTCTGCCCTCATAAAATTCTAGTCAAGACAGATTTTAAGGTTTTGTTTAAATAGTGCAGAAATATGTGTAATGTTGCTGAATGTATTACAATATACCTGTAGATACTGCATGATGGGTCTCTGAAGTAGTAATAGATGCTGCAAGTAGCCGTTCAAAGCAATGAACTGTGAAAGGTTAAGTACTGCAAGGTTTTAGCCACAGATGTTTAACTATTCTTTACCAGCTAATATCAGTATTAGACCCAGTCTACCCTGGCCATGTTCCATGTTAGCAATTAGCCACAAGGAGCATCTTTAGCCTCAGCTCAGTTACAGATTAGTTCTTACTACAGTGATCAAGAAGCCAACTCAGTACTGCCACAGAGCCTAGAGGAACATGGCGATGACGACAACCCCTTCAGCAGCAGCAGCCCAGCTGGGAACTACTCTACCCGCCATCCTCTGGACAACATTCTAGTGGCTGGCTCTGGCTTGACCCTCCAAAGGGAAAAAGAAAAGAGAAACAGGCTCCTCAGGCGGAGCAAACTCTGTGAAGCATGTGGAAGAAAGTGGGGCAACATTGTCACAGCTGCCAAAGTCTCTACTAGTGTCTTAAATTTAGCTTCTCCTGTATTAGGAAACTGATCGAATGAATTCATCCGCAGGTTTTCAACATCACACGTCAGTTAGATGCAGATACATCAGGTTGATTTCTTCTAGCTCCTGTTAAATGACCGATTGAAAGGTGAGGAGTAAAAGGTAAGGATGATTTATCCCTGCTGTGCTGTGGTGTTGTCATCCTGTGGCAGGAAGTCCTGTCACACAGTTGTAAATTGTTGACAGCAGGGAAGGTTATTTGTTTGGATATAGTTCAGGCTGACCAGCCAGGCCTGTGGACTGTCCTTGGGTGTTGACGTGTTTCTGAGCAGTGGAAGCTGTATTGACAAAGTGCTGTGACCAGGGCATGAAGGAGTAAATCAGGAGGTCAAACTCACTGTGAGGAGGCACTGTACTATTGCTTATGAGAGAGAAGGCACTAAAAGGAGCTTTTATTTTTGTCACCTTCCATTCACAGGTATTTTTGTTATGGAGTCTATTCATTTGTTGGTGGTTGTTGCGTTTTATCTGTTATACAAAACAGAGTAAAGATCACAGCCTTCATGCAAATTGACAATCCATATGCCATGAAATATTGTCAAGTACATGGACACAGAACCTCACAGTGTTTGTGATCCTCTGTGTGCATCACATGCATACAAGCAAACATGCATAATCATAATCATGGAAAAGCACACATACCGTATATGAAAACACTGCCAGAGGGAATTACTGGCTGTCACACTCACATTACCATGAAGGTCAGGGAAAATGGCACAGATGGCCCTTTGCACTAAATCAGCAACTTTTCCAAAGTGTGGTCAAACACTCACACATGGGGTTTATTCACACACTAACCTACTTCCTGTACACTTTGTTATCTGTATCATGTGCAGTTATACGCATACATCAAAAGAATGCACCTACAGAAACAAAGTGTCCCAAAAGAATAATCAAGATTTGATTTAAGCATTGCATTACAAATTAATTCTGGCATGACGAGACTCATTTCTTTTAGATTCGAATATAAGATATATTTATGCAAGTAATTAGTTCATACAATAGGCTAGAGGGACCCTGTTATAAATATTTAAAGACATTAAAGAATCTAAATTAGGCTTATGTCCAAATTCATTTTTCATTATTGTTGTGTGTGTCAGTCAAATGTCTAATTATATTTACCATATTTCTACTATGTCCTATGAAGTTTAGGGATGGTGATGTGATCAATACAGAAACATTTGCAGAAATACAAATTTAATAAAGTTAAATATAGATATTAAAAGTTATCGATAATAAACATTTGTATGTTTTTCTAGTTCGTATTGTGGTGACACCTGCAGTACTTTATTTTCAATCATGCATTTTCATCATTCAGAGAATCCCATTTTACCACAGCATATAAGAAACAATGATTTTACAAGCACACAGGTGAATTATGAGTCAAGAGTTCCCTCTGTGCTTTTTGTGTTGCCCGTGCTGTGTGTCAAGCCTTCACCCATCTGGCACGTAATTAGTATTAAACAAACTGAGAAATTATAAGTGGTAGTTTACCCAGGCCTGATTGTTACTCCATCAACAAAGTGATGAGGGTGTTAAAAATCAACCAGTTTTAATTTAAGCATGCTGAGGTCCTGCGAGGCCTGCAGGTGAGGATTTGAGCTGCAGTAGCTGAGTGCTAGTGTCAAGGGGGAGGCATGGTGGCGTGGTGGTGCTGAAGTGAGGTGAAGAAATGGTGTGTGACTGGCTGGATATGACAGAAAGTGTAACTGTCACCTGGTCTCCCCGAGGCCTTGCTGCTCCACAACCAGAGTTTAGAAGAGAGAAACAGTCATTAACCCTGTCACATTGATTCAGCTCTGTTAGTTTGTTCCTTCTGACCCATACTGCGAAATAAAGCGGCTGAATGGCTGTAATGATATCCTTTTTTTCTATTGTTGTCATCTCTGCACACTCTTTAGCTCAGTGTGCTTGTTTATTGTTCCATCAAAAGCCCAATATATGGTATTTTGTCATTATTGTGACATATTTGATTTTCTTCTCGCTGCATGGATGCTCAACCGCCTTTGATTTCCTGGCACCTGGAATTGTTAGGAAATACTGATAGAAACCACTGTTGTGTGATAATGAACGAATCAGCTGTAAGTCAGTGTTAGATCTTTCCACTTTTCTTGTATTGTATGTCACTCATGATGTACACAGACACACAAACACATTTACTCTCCGTCTCTGACTGTAGCATTTCTTATATTGAGTAAGCCTTTCCGTTCTTTCTTCTGCTCCGTCTCCGTCCACATGCTGTTTGTTCATCAGGCAAACCATCTGCTGAAGTTGTGTGTTTTTCTCAGCAGGCCCTCCCCTTGGCACACAGCTTCATGTGGCGGTGCTCTACCAATTATCTGATGCGCGCGGGGCGCCCAGCGTGAGCCACTGCCCACTGCACAGGCATGAAGTCTGTGTGTTCACACTAGGTAGCCTCTCTGCACGTCACCAGATAATAGGGAGAGAGGAGGAGTACTCTTCTCAGCTCCCCTCATCACTCATTTGATGAGCTGATGAACTCCTCTCTGTGACCAGAAATATTCTACAGTATTTCATGGCCCATTTCAGAATTAGCTCTTCTTTATACATTCAAACCAATCCATGCTTGCTGCAATTGTTTGTACTGTGTAATAACCGCTGCCCCCGTGGTTCTGTGCAGTGTACCATGTAAAACAATAAGGCTGGAGTTGTAAGCAGTTGTAATTACACTCATTCAGTGTTGTTTTATTGCGCACAATTTGGAAGGCTTTACCGCTGCTGTGTGAGGGGAAATGTGACCGAGTATAATGGAAATGCACATTTCAAGTTAGGACATCACAAATTGTTATATTGTTTTGAGTATTGTAGAAAAGTATGTGAATGAATGTGTGGCAGCCCGGCAGTGGAGGACCCCACGGACAAAAAAAAAAAAAGAAAAAAATTAATCATAAAGAATTCATTTACAGCTTTTTGATCTTGCCCCTCTCTGATGGGAGCCGTGCGGTGCACCACACTTTCATGGACTCCTTTGTGTAAGAAGATGAAAAATATCCCTCCTTCATCATCCACTGCGATACTCTCTTATGCCCTCTGTATATCAGTCACCTCTTATCCTCCCCCCAACCCAGCGCTTATCAATACTTCATCTAAATTGATTTAGATTTTGCTTTTAAGTCAGAAGAGTCTGCTGTGTTTAGCCTGTCATACAGCATGTCAGTAATACTTTTTGATTGATCTTTTATTTAGTATTAATTTGGAAAATTGAGGGAGTGAGATAAGCAGGGGCACTGCCTTTCAGAAGCTTTATTTGGCTCCAGTCCGTTAACATGTGGTAAGAGTTAGGGGGAGTGAACCCTTGCCGCTTACTGAACACTGCTTGAAACATATAAGTGTTCCTGCAGGGGATGGATGGGGGGAGACTGGAACTGAGAAATGTGATACGAGGGGCTCTGTGGAAGAAAAAACAAAGTTATTTAAGCCGCAAGCTTTTCCTCTTATTAGAATAGTATCAAGCTTTTATTGAATTAAACATGTTTAAGGTACGGGAAACATAAACGGCCTGTGTGAGTCTGTAAGATAGCCATCTTTGTTCACATTTCCATGCAGGCTGTAGCTTACTGGTGTGGGTACATTTATCCTTGTTTCAGTGTCTGTGAACATATGTTTAAAAGAGTTTTATTGCCCCTCCCTCATACAGAAGGTTTTCCAGTGCAGCTTTACAGTTATTTGTTGGCATTTTTGAAGGTATTATCTGCCAACCCTTTCTTTAAAACTCCATTACATTCTCACTCAGTATCTAATAATCTTGTCATTTTCCACCACATTTCCTCCACTAAGCAGTCAATTAGTGATGCAATACTTAGCCGCCTTCAGAATCCTCTGAAAACTGTGTCTAAAAAGGTTAATGTAATTTCAAAAGCATAAAGTGGATGGAATAGCCTGGTTGTAAGTGTGTCCCACTCATTAGAGTACATCTCCACACCCACCATCCCAGACTGGAATCTGATGGAAAATGGGCATTAGGAGCAAACTACTGTGAACTAGATAGCATTTGCCTAATGCATAATTTATATTCAGAAATATAGTAAATTGGTGGTTTTAAAGAAAATATGGATTTAAACTGTAAATACGTAGCAGTATTTCAATTAATTTGTGCTTTGACATCCTCTC
This sequence comes from Atherinosoma microstoma, assembly GCA_037177055.1. Lineage (NCBI taxonomy): Eukaryota > Metazoa > Chordata > Actinopteri > Atheriniformes > Atherinidae > Atherinosoma > Atherinosoma microstoma. Next base: position 9,822,215 of record JBBBVU010000017.1, read on the forward strand.
ATCTTAATAGGATGTTCTATTCTTTTCATACATACCTAAGCAACTTAATTCATTATGTTCTTTGCACTTTGTGGCATATATCATCATTATGTCTGACATTAAGAGTTCAGCTCTTGTGATAATGTGTAAGTGAGACTTTATTAGCTAACACGTTTGAGAAATCAAGCATCATATCATGATTGACAGCATTTTTTCAGCAGTGTGTTCCTGATTTTACCATCACAGGTCTACAGTGTCCCAATAATTCTTGTGTGTGAATTTATTCTCGTGTTATAAGTTGGACAGACCGTGGATTCAGCTACCAACGTGAAAGGTGTTCATTTCACCACCTAACAACTCAAACAGAGCTTTTAAAGTCTCTCTGTTTTTTCTATTTCTTTTCTTCTCATTTTGATTGATAATATTGCCCAATAATCTAATTTTGTTTTGTGGAGTTAATTAGGAACTATTAATTTAGTTCAGTTTATAAATGCTGGCATATTCAATGTGATGTCAACAACATCAGTGGCTTCATGTGTAATGTGATCCATCACACATTTAAAAAAATTAAATAATCCCATATAAGAGCCTGCACCATTTCAGCCTCTTTATTTTGTGTAAGAGCAAAGACTTCATAAAGAGAGCTCTTGTTTAAATGTTTTTCAGATGGTGAATGTATTTTTTAAGAGCTTAGTTCTCAAACTGAGTTTAAAAAACTATAAGGGAAGTTATTTTCATAGAAATCCATACAGTACTTCTCAGCACAGGTCTTGTGAGTCAAGCCGGATGAACAAAACCACATGAGCTGCCAGCTGCACGTATTTAAATCAAGTTTCCCCACAATCCACTTCTAAAGACTACGCTTGCGGCCATCTCTCAAAGAAATAGTTTGTGATTCGTGGCATACAGGAGGGATCTGAAGGACAACTTTTCAGCTACAGGCTGGGAACAGAGGCAGAGCTGGAATTTTTCCTTAATCTTTGGAGTCGCTGGTTTATGTCTGAATGTGACAGGTCACAAAGCCTGGACCCAGGCAGATTCACTCCATCCACCTCATGTTATCGTATGTGGAGATTCATCTCCAATGTGAGCCTTTGTACTCCTCCTGAATACCCATTGGTTCAAGGGTACAACCTATTATCCACTGCTGGAAAGAGAATAAATATTTTCTTCCTCTGGGCTCACATGTACGTCCAAGCAGAAGAGATAAAGGCATAACATTTGTGATAGGTTTATATAGCTTCAGACAAAAACTGATAGTAAAACAAATTTGTTTGGCACATTCTAAATGCATCTTGACCCTTCGACTATTTGTAGCCCTCCCTCCTTACCTCCCTCACTGGAGAACTGTGATAAGATGTCTCATTTCCGTTTACTTTTCAACATTATTCATGGTTATGGAGGTGTTCTGTGGTTTTGTTCCCCACGCGTCCTCAATATTTCTGTGCTTAAGACTCTAGAGTCACACGCCTCCATCTAAGAAACAAACATTTCTTTAGGAATAATGTGTTTTTGCTACTCTCTTGTGACTCATACCAAAAAAAAAGATAAACGAGAAGGGCAGCACAAAAGCCACCACTTAATCAGCCCATTACATCAGATGTTATAACGTCACACATGTCAGATGAGAGCATCATGGATACCCATTAACCTAGTAACCTGGGTTGCCGGGCAGGTTGTGGATGGTACTGAAGGGATCAGTTTTATACAGATGTTTTTCTGACTGAATAACAGGGATGTTGGATTTTCCATTTGAAAGACTTGCTTCCTAATGAGTTCCCTGATGTGCTTGTGTCCAACCACATGAAAGCGCTGATACCTTGTCCTGAAGTAGCACAAACCCAAATTCCGATTGCCAGTGACAGTTTTTATCAGTGCTCAGTGCAAATGGTTGGAATTTCGTCTTATTAGTATTTTTCCCCAGATTGTAGAGAAACTTCAAAAAAGAAGTCCCCTCTTGATCTAATGCCCACTGCAGCAAATCATCAAGCAGACACGTTAGAGTTGCTCTCTCTTCAACAGAGCTGTAAAAACCAATGCAACATCTATAAGGCTTATAAACTGAAATGAGGCTGGAGCTCATCCCACATAAATTAGCGACCGAATTAACCCAAGAAAGATTCACCGAGGGCATGTGATTGATGCGATCCCCAGGCTGACCTGTGACCCTTTAAGCTTGAGGCTGTTGTGGGGACGAGCGCTGTAGATATGAAGTCTACCTTTCATCAGCCAACAGCCAATCAGTGAAAAAGAACCAGCATCAGCCCCAGCCTGGTTCACCCCGTGCTGAAACAGCAAGATGGTGCTTTTATTAGCTTTTAACGGATTATAATTGTGTGCTAAGCACTCGTCTGTCAGTCACACAGATGGAAGTTGAACCTTAATCCTCATTCTGGAAGCTTTCCTGCAGTTTTAGGGTAGAGAGGTTTTCATGCCTGTCCCCCCCTTTTTGCCTTTTCATGAAATTTCTAAATCCTTTTTCCCTCACAAGCCTCTGATAGTCCAGTAAATGTTTCCTGACACCTGGATAGCAGGGCCTTCCTATAACAGGCCATAACCTTGAATGTTTTAATGACACTGTCCCAAACACATCAACCATTGACTTTCTAAATGTGTTACAGATGTGTAATTTTTTTTCTCCCCCACCCCCCCACGGGAATGTTGGCGAGCCAATCCACTAAGCACTAAAGCTGAACAACTCTGAAGTGTAAAACAAGTGAGAAGATTTATTATTCCTACAACACATACACTCTCACATATGGGCTGTAGCCCTGTACCAATGGGACATCTACAGCTCTTTAAACTTAATCTGGGCCCCTCATATAAACCAGCTAATTAGAAATAGTTTGACTACACTTAAGCTTGTGAAAAGCGTATCATGGATGTTTATCCAGTGCTTAATTGACAGCGTAAAGGAATACATATTCATAAACACACACACACTGACTACTTAAAGCTGCCTCATACAGATTGTCAAATTTAATTGGGGTGTGCTGAATGACAGATTCGCCTGCTGATTTTAAAGTGTACTATATCCTGTAGTAGATTTGTTCATTGATATTCATCAAATTGCCAGAATTGGTCAACTACTTTTGCATATAAATGAGTAAAGATTAATTTCAGAAAGTAAATTCTATGAAGTGATAATGTATATGCTGCCTTAACACTAATGATTTTTATGTTAATGACTGGCGTCTTTCTGCCACAGTCTTCAGTTTCAACTATATAACACGGCAAAGGCTATTTTAATTATTTTCTCTCACTATTCTCAGTATAGAACACAGAGTCGGGCACTGCAGCACTACACAATGATCAGCAGATTTAATACTGAGACTGGACCTTCAGTCCTCTGCATCGTCCAATGTTGGTGGTTAGGAGAAAAGGATGTTGTAAGCAGTGTGCAAGCAAGGTGGTCCGTAGCTATAAAACATCTAACCAGCTGGCTCATCTCTCACCCATCCTTATGTTCAGTTGTCGCTTGCCAAGAGCTTCAGCAGTCTTTGCATTTACTCTGTCATTAACCGACTACCTGTTCTTCAACATGATTGGAAAAAGGGTAGATTAGTGAGTGTCTCAAAGAGAAATATAATCTCTTGGTCGCACTTCTCCCTTCTTCATGTTGGACTGAAGTTGGCCTATAACCTGCAGTCTAGGTCAGAATCACTTACACATCCAAGACCTGTAAAATAATTCATTTAGAATATCTTTTAGTATAAAGAAAGACAAACCAGTTTGTGGATAAAAGATTTTAATGAAATGTTAATATCCAGTTAGTGAACAACAAAGGTGGCAAAAGAGTCTTTCATTAAGTGAAATTAAAAATGATAATTAGGAAAAGTCTCAAGACTTTTGCCTCGTACTTTTTTGACACCAGCCCACACATTTCACTCTTTCATTAGCTCGATTCTTGCTGCTTAGATTCAGTACCAGACATACGGAAGAAAAGCAGCCCTGCATCAGGATAGAAATACACCATTGTCTTATGTAGTTAATGCACTGCGTTTTACATATCTGCCCCTATTCATATATGCAAAATATTTACAGTATATGAAAAGACAGTTTTCAATTTTAACTTTTTATTTTCGCAATTCCAGTTCACAGTTGCTATTTACACGTACCAGGATTATACATCAACTCATCATCTCATCTGCAGGTACAGGCAGGAAGTAGCTGCTTAGTATTTAAACTTCAACCGATATCTGCAAGATAATTAGTAAATGTCTTGAAAATATCAAAGTTGTTATTTTGACATGTCATGCTTTGACAGTTTTTGTGCTTTTTGGATATTTTTTTAATTTATTATGTTCATGAAGAGCCTTACAAAGTTATTCATTTCCGATTGAAACAAGATATTTTTTTAGACAGCTGACAACGCAGACAATAAGATACTATGGTTTTGGAGATCGACAACTAAATAAAATATATCTCCTCCTGAAAACTGCCGTCTGGTTCCCAGAAACTCAGTTTCACATTCAGTTGACTTTTGCCCCAAAACAGCAGGACTTCAGTATATTGTACATTAATTACAAAAATGATGATGGACAACAAAGTCATGTTGCGCATTAAAAAAACATTAAAGCTCCATCAAATGAAATAAGCAAGCGGCAGCAATGAAAGTCCTGTCAGACTCGGTGCCTTATCTGGGAAAGTGAAAGCCAGAGAGAAAGACCTCTTGAGTCTGTTTTCCCTGAGGGCTGCTGTGAACCTTTCTCAACTGCTTTTTCAATGCCTTCATGATAAAAGAGTGACCTGCTCCTTTCCTGTTCCAAAGCATGGACTGCAATGGCAAAACTGTCTGTTGACCCTGCCAATCTGCGGGTAGTACAAATCACAAAGTAAAGTCTGTGTTTGAAACTCTTGTAACCTCCCATCTGCCTTGATTTTTAACCATCCTCCACCCAGTCGAGATGCGCATCTACACATCCATAACACTCTTGGCCAATGGCCAAAACAAAGTGAGGTTCCAGCAACAGAGACCACACATGAATAAAAGATTTTATTTCAGGACACAGGACAGGATGCACACGGGACATCATGTTACCGCAGTCAGTGCACTGCTGTCAACATGCGCCTCTGAATGTTTAGGTCACAAAGACAGTAGGACACTGATACACTCTGTGTCATTACAGAGCCACAGCCACATCCCTGTGGAGAGAGCCATCACAGCACACCACTGTTACTCTGAGTTATAAATACCTGACTAAGAACCACACTTCATTTTGGACTTGTTTATTTAACCTACTTCAGTTTTCTAGAAATTTTGATTTTTAATTATTAAAATGGAATCACATTGTTTCTGACTGGTGAGAATTAACACTGAGTCTGACATGGAGATGAGCAGATGAGATAGGACATGCAAACCAAAACCCTACCAGGAGAGACAGGATTTCAGACTGACGGTACATTTGCGCAAATAATTCCATTTTCCCAGCACACAAAGATAAACCGAGAGAGAGTTTAGAGTACAAATGAGTCATAGCCCTCTCATTAGCTTTCCACGGTTCCAGTAAGTATCTTAATTAGATTATTGGGGGACTTACAAGGAAACGGTGGCTCTGTTTGCCTTGCGCCTCTTGACTTTTGATTACAGACTGTTTCCTTCTAATTGTTTTGTTTTGTTACTAAATCAGAGCTGCTGCCTGCCATGATATGGCCTCCTCCGTGGTCAGTTGAGAAAAAAGAAAATCAGACATTGTTCTGTTTGATTTGCTTATGTGAATATGCTATCTCTCTGTTTAGGGAAGTCAATGTAGAAAATATACACTGAGGCACTACAGGAAAATGGCATGGGGATTGACAGTAGAGGTATTACTGGATTATCATTCTTTTGAGGAGCCCTTCATCATCTGACATCTTCTCAGTTTCATGTGTCTCAAAAGATGAAAACTTGAAGCTGAAAGGTCATGCCAAGTTTAGCTTTAATAACCCTTTATACTCAGGCCTTTTGTCTGGCTGGAGAAACAACCTGGCTGTCAGCACTCTGTCAGTATTTCTATAGTGCTGGTTTTTAAAATACGTACCTGTAGAGATTGTTCTGTTTTTCACCGCGCTACAGAACTTTGTCAAGAAATGATATCCCAGTAAAATAAACAAACCAAAAATGTGTTGGTTATAGAGAATCCAGAGATTTTTTTTTTATAAAGTTTCAAATTAATTCATGCAAGCAGCTGGAATAAAAATTGTCAAAGGCCTTATTGTAACCAGTCCTGGCTTTTAAGAACTCACCCTTGTGTTTCAACCATCCAGCCACAGACCTATCACAGTCTGATTAAACTTTCAGAGGCTCCTGAATACCATTTTCACCTCTCAGTTCAGCCAAGCGATGGGCTTCCTTTTCAGAGATTCCCCGAACCAATCATGCCTAAAAAGGTTTTCAAAGTACTGAGTGGAGAAGCTCTTGAGTTTGAGGAAGGGTTATGTTCCCCATGCAGCAGGTAGAACAGAATGGTGTGAAGAGTGGTGATAAATATGATTCTTTTAATACAATAGCTTTGTAGGTCAGTCCCTGGAGGGGCGAGGAGTGCTCGCTCAGTTGGCTTCCCCTGCTGAGCTTGCGCAGCCTACAGACACTAGTACACACAACCTTTAAAGAGGGATTTGAAAAGGTCAAAGCACAGGCATGCTGAATGGTAATATAGGAGTGCACTTCCAGAGGTCACAGGGTCAATATGGGCTTTATTCCTTCATATTCTTCTCCTCTAAGAGATTGCTGTAGGGCGTATGTTGAGAGTTAGAAGATTTATTTTAACAGTGTTTACTTTTCATCATGAAATGTAAGAGTAATTTTATCAATTGCTTGAGGTTTTTTTTTCTTTCTTTGCTGTTGACCCATTTCTGAGGATGTGGCGATGACAAAGTGTGGTTAAAACTAGTTTCCTAGGGGCTGGTTTTCCAAACACCACCTTGATTTTTTTTCCCGCTTGCTCCCTCAAAGGCCTTGTCCCTGCTCAGCTTTACAGCTCTGGACTTGAGGTATTATACTGGCTTGAGGTTTCCTCCTGATGGAGCAGGGAGAATTTCCTTTAGACTGAACTAGCTTGGTTTCCACCAGATGACAGAGTGGGTGCTCTCTCTCTTTACTCCTAGTCCCATGTGATATCACTGCGTGCTTAGTGACTCTTCTTCCATTGATCTAATTAGTCCCTTGACACTTCTTTAACGGACTGTATTTATCAGGGACATTAATTAGTACCTAGACTGTATATTACGTTGAAAGCAGTGGATGTCCTTGTTTATTAAAGTATTAACAATAGGGGGGAAATACTCTGTATTATCCCCTGGTATTAGTCACTTAGTGAGCCTGCTCATTCATCATAGCCTTTCTGCAGTGTGTTTTCTTCTCCTACTTATCCTTGTTTGTCTTTTTCTAAGTGCATATAAAAAGTGATGTTGGATTAGTATAATTAATTACAGCAGCACTCTGTGTCCCATGTTACTCAGCTGTTGTATTAACAAAGTGTCACTAGTCTCCTGTGGGTAGTTACTGGGGTGTGAGGCTGGGAGAGGACTCTTTCTTTGGTTCCAGTCAAGTTTTAGGAAAATTACAGGAGACAGAGTGGGAAGCGGTTGGTCAGAATTTGGGAGGCCATTGATTTTTCTAAACAACAGCTAGACCAAAACAGACACTCTTATTGATTGGAGACTTCCTCGGGATATATTTTGGAAAGCTTAAGAAACTATCCTCTGACACAGTTAAGCAGTGCTGTGTGACCCTCCACCATATTTGACAGAGATAATGTCCCTCAGCACCAAAAACTAATTCAGTTGTTCCGTACAAATAAAGCATCATCTCTTAAACAGCAATTTTTTCTTTTTAACAAAAACACCCTTTTTGTTTTGCTGTGACTCATGTTTTGAGACCATGGCGCTGTGAAACTCCCTGTGGGACAAAAATGATACTTTGTCTATTAATACTGGCTGATGTCTTTGACAACTCTCAGTACAAACATGCAGCAACTCACATTTCTATGTTTATTTATTTCATATTGACCTACATTTATCCCTCTCAAATCAACTTGTCAGTGGATGGATTTATAATTTGATGTTTTTTTTTTAATCAGCCAACAAGTGAAATGGTTTGTATTCATTTTCAAAGAGTTTCTTTCCCTAACCATGGTAATTAGGCCCACTTAAGCAGTTTTATGTATTACCCAGGGGTCTCCTGAATACTGTTTTTGTTGTGGATTGATGTTTGAAAGGTACAGTGCTGCCTACGGTGGCCCAGAAGTGTCACAGCAATATAAAAGTCACAGTACCACACAATAAGCCGCAACCGCTCGCTTCCGTTGCGGCTTATTGTGTTGTGGTTAACAGTGTTTTCTTGTGGCTTTTGTATTAGTGTAGCACTCCTGGGCTACCGTAGCTACCTGTTTTAGGAACACCCCTCTCTTAAAAGCTCTCTGATCCGTCTGACTGAATTTTGTCATAAATGTTTGTCTTATTAAACTCAAAAATGCATACAAACATATGGGTGTGTGCTCCATGTGTAGATTGTCAATTATTTGTTTATGTCTCGAGGCACAATTCATATGGAAATGTAAACTGCAAGATTAAGCATGAGTTTATATATGAGGGACTAAATACTGACATAACCATGTGGGTTTGTAGTATGTCGCTTTACCCTGAGGTGCAGCACAGCATGCAAACATGCAAGAAGACACTGAAACTAATGTAGATGTATTAGTCCTGAGAATTCATGCAGATCAGGGAGATGTACCTCTCCACCCTGTTCCCACCGCAGTGTTATGACTCTGAAGTCTTACCATATTTATACAAATATTAGCTTTAAGAGATTTTCTTTACTCTTGATGTGTGTTTTTTTTTCATTGTTTTTTTTTTTTCATCTCACAATTCAGGAGAACATGTTTTCTTTTTGTTAATGCTCTGATTGTTTCCAATTGCTTTTTCTCCTCTGGTCTCTTTGTATGAGTAGTTATGAATTCACCTTCTTGAATTCAACCTCTGCCACTCTTCTAATAAGATGGTCTTCTTACAATAAAACTGCTCGCATTGCCGAGTTTGTTTAATTGGACGCCTTTCTCCTCCCACAACAAACCATAATCCTGATCTAGATGGTCTCACTGTTAAATTTACGGTCTTTGTTGCACCTTGGATGAACATAAAAAAAGATTATATTTTTAAAAAAGTAAAGAAGCTGCAAATCCAGCTCAGGGTGATGGGGGATCATTTGGAGGCTGGCAGTGACATCCAGCCTTAAATCAATAAATTTACATGTAAACTGAGCAAACAGGAAAAAAATGAAAGTGACATAATCACAAAATATTATCAGAGAAAATGAGTTTGCGTTGCTATTTTGGCCCCAATTAGTAGCAGGCACTGGGGTTGTGTGTCTTTCTTGGGTCAAAATACATCATCAAGCAGGACATTTAATGAACAATCACCGAAGGCAATGCTCAGTATCTTCATCCACAGAATAGATTAAAGATGTGAATTACCTTCGGCACTTTATTTTTAAAAGCATATATCAGCTTTCATTGTGTATGCTGAGAATGATTTTTCAAAATCTCCGATTTACTCTTAATGGAGTCCAGATATCCAGATGTGAGATGTGTGTTTAGGCCATTTGTAACGTGAACCATTATATCACGATATAACCATCCGTACCTGGTTTAAGTGACTAGATCCAATATTCCTCTCCTGTTTTTCATTAAAAAAAAGAAAGACTACATCAAGGGACTATTATGTACAAAAATCTCCACAGTTTACCCCTGCTTTAGTTAATTAACCTGCAATAAACTGTGTGAAACAATTGCATGTACAGTATCTAATCAGTATCTTATCTCTTGAGTGTATACCTTGCAGCACATCCTATTAGTCTACTACAGTAGAGTAAACCAGAACATGAACTTTGCATCTTAATCACTACTCTTTCTCAAAGCATAACATCAGTATATGTGTTTACACTGGTTGTTGACATTTTTTTGCTGCAGTTATGTTTCAGCTCAGTGGTGTTTGCCACCTCTCAACATGTTTGTTTCCTGGAAATATTCTCCCGTGTTGTCTCGTGCCTTTATGATTTATGTGTCTTCCTAAGCTTAACTATTTTGTCTACATCAGTTGTAATCCTAATCTGCTCCCTCCTTAATAAGCAGTTTACCCTCTATCGCTATATGTTCATACACTGCCAACAACTCACACCAAAGGAGAGGTTGTAAATTTGCCTCACATGTTTGACAATGTCCAGATCAGATCTTCATTCCTTTTTGTAAGTTGTGTCAAACAGCACCTCTGCTATCTGGCCTACTTTTGTGTTTGATGTCGCCCACACAGCCATATGGTTTTGCTCTCAGGATCAGTTACACTCATCCCATGTTCTGCTCGGCAGTGTGTAAATCTGCCATAGAGTGGCTGTCCTGGCATTTCAATGTGAAAAGAATCACCTTTTCGCTCATTCGCATTTTTTCTTTTCTTAAACATTAAGGGGTATCACATAATCCTTTGTTATTTTCCCTGTTAAGATGGTGACATGATAACTAAACCTTCCTGACATCATGGGATGGTGTTAGAAATTTAATGAGAGGGATTAGATTTTGAATTTGTCTCTAAATGCATAGCAAGTTGCTGTCGAATAAAAACTCCATTTCTAAACTTGAAGTAGCAATTGAGCACTTCTTGCATCCTGTCATTCTTTGGGTTTGAATGCACAAATGGCTTAAATGAACCTCCCCTTGCAGAGTTTGATCAGCTCTAAGGCAGTAGATGAGTTTAAATACAGGGGGGAAAAAATACAAATTCTGAATATATTTCTCCCTGACCATTTTGTTAACATCTCCGATGGGCTCTCTTATAAAAGCAGTAATAGCTTTAACTTGAACAAAGTGTATATAGTGGAGTGCTTTCTAATGAGTGTTCCTCCTGACCTCATGGCATTAAAATCCACAGTAGGAAAAGAAAATCACATGTGGGTAAATCCTTTGAGAACTGGCAAAATTATTAGCATTTCTGTGTAGCATGGGAGAGTGCTGCCCACACACTGTCTCACCCATCTGCATTATCATCTGACTGGGTTACAAGACCTTGGAGAATGGTTAATATGAATGCACAAGACCAAAACACAAAATGTTAACAGCTGTAGCACATCCACTCTCTTGTCGAAATGTGGACATGTTTGTGCGATTGATTGAAGATTGCCAGTGCCTTTTCTGTGCCTCTGAATGGCCTCAGTGGTCTTTATGTACAGTTGATGTCAGCCGGCTCTGGCCTTGTGTGTAGTTCAGGGGGAGATGTGATTGGATTTTTATTCATCTGGCAGCTTTTGTATTGTTGTCAAACCGGAGAGGAATTAGTTGGATCACATCACATATTTCCTCCAAGGAAACCGATTCTTTTCCAGTCAGGCCCAGACAGGGCAAACATGCTGCTGAAAAGGAGAAGCTGGACATGCCAAACGATCTCTCTGAGACACGCACTAATACAAAACCTTCTTATACAAGGGGTAACATTTAGAGTGATTTAGCTGAAATACAGGAGGCATTTGTATCGTTTCATGTTCCTCAGTGGGTTTAATCTGTTTGGGACTGTGCTTTCCCCCCTGTTGGTGCTGCTGGACCCCAAATGGTTTTCCCTTACTTTGCGAAAAACTGTTTCTGACAAGAAGTACTCATTGTGTTATGACCTCATCAATATGAGCTGGTTCGGTACAGGTTCAGCTTACATGATCTCTTTTACACACACCAGGCCTTGTCAGAGGGGGCAGATTGTACTACTATTGGCCTCCTCATGAGGACTGGACATACACAGAAACAGGAAAAATGAAAGTATTAGTGGATTTGACAACCAAGCAGGATAACCCATGCACAAGCATGGAGCACAGTCGAGCAGACACACAGTCTGAAACATCAATATGAACTTCCAGTCCTTCAACTTCACTGTAATGCTGCCTGTTGGTGGTCAGCATGGGAAATGGGAGCAAAGATGTAAAAGGCTAGTGATTGATTTAAAGTAGCTCAGTGGGGGAGATGAGCTAATGCAAGGTGGAAGAAAAAAAAAACAAGCAAGAAATATTGCAGTGCAGTTATATATAATGGACATCCAGTTGTTTTGATTACAGCAGGGTTTATTTTCATGATATGCACTCTGGAGCTGTGTTTTCAAAATCTGGTCCACAAGTTGCATGCATCTCTAGCAGGTGTGCACATGCATATTATGAGCATGTAGGGACATGCTGTCATTCTCATTAAATGGGACATGACATGTATTGACAGTTAGTAGGTAGCCAAGTTCACATTTTGCATCCCAAGAAGCCACAGGGCCACAGCACTGTTTCTCACCAATATGTGTCACCTCAGTGTTACTGAGTGGAAAGACCCCAGTGTCCCCCCACATCATCACAGTTTAATGCATTTTGGGGAACATGCAAAGTTTTCAGGGAACATATTTAATGCATTAAATGTGAAGGGGGGGGTTATGTTTCAAAATTGCAGGCTTTCAGATTGAAGTAACCCAGAAAACTGTACCTGTAACAGTGTTAATAAAAAAGCAGAGAATTTGGTCTTCTTATAGTAGTGAGGGCATTTCTAATTTTATATTAATGTACAAGTTCTCCTATTACGATATTCTTGGAGCTTCTTGTTGGCAGCACACAGCTTATATAGGTCTACGTTTATGGCCTTTCCGGTAAAAGATTAAATGCGATTAAACTAGATCTGTGGGTTGACTTAATTTTGCCTGGAAGTGCAGTTTTAGAAGTACTTCAACAGTGTCAACGTCTCATTTTCAACTTACACCAGCACAAATTATGAGAAGGATTAAAAATCTTTGTGGCTTTTTAGAAATACTGTACCATCACACTAATCGTTATCTTCTGCATTTCAGTCTTCATTCTGAACAAATTATTTCAGTGATTAAAGCGTTTTAAGACACATCAGTGTTGCAAATACATTTTAACTGGTTAAAAAGATGAAAAATTCCCATCTATCCTGTTGCCAACATCTCCTTTTGATATCTAATGTGGTTCTGTGCAATTTGGATAGTTTCATGTCAAACCCATTTCATGTTACCGCAACCTCCAAATGAGTGCTTGTTGACAAGGCTTGTGAATATTGCCAGAACAGTTTCAAATTCTATGTATCTCTGGTTTTTAGAGATGCAAAATTACTTCTTTTTTTTACACTCTAGACTGGGATTTGGTTTTTGCTTCAAGCTGGCAATAAACCAATATAGTAAAAGAGCAGAAAAAGATATCAACATGTTTACTCCTTGATGAGCCAGACAGCACATTTTTGATCATTCAAACAGAATCTGTGCAGAATACTTGAATCAAAATGTAGTTTAAAGGTAGAAATAAGCTGACAATAAGAAATGTAGATTCTGGATATCATTTGCTAAAGTAAGATGTCTTGAAGGAAACAGAATTAAATCTATTTCCAGTCTTTTTAGATGTTTTTTTCTCCACAGAAATCCCATCATTTAGAGACAATACTCTACATTAACAAAGTCTATTCATATTTCTGAACGCATACAAGATTGGTAGTTCTTTATTTCTTTTTGAGATCATTATTATTTTAGATCTTATCACAGCAGCCCTCCCTCAACCTTCTCAGACACTCATGCCTCATCAGCAGAGGTCCTAACAGGCCAGTGGCTGTCCAGGGGTCAGATCATTACCAATGCAGCCATGGATCACAGGTACAGCACTCATATTAGTCCTTCCTTCATCATTCCCCTCTGACCTCATTTGCAGCTGCTCTACCTTTCAACGACCAATCCTTCTCCTTCACACTGACAGTATTCCCTATAGGATGAGACGCAAATATTCCATCATTAGAGTCATTTGACCATCCGTATTGATTGGCAGATTTGTGAGTGGAGCCTACAGCACTGTTGGTCAAAGCGTTGTTACAGTATTGCTAACTGATGAGAGCTCTGCATACATCTTCTGGGACTGACTTTGCCCTCAAGTCCACTGATAGTCAGGAACGATTTTCATGACTCTCACTGGTTATGTACTGAATTTCTCCTCGGTCGCATTTAGTGCGGGAGTTATTGACATTTTCTTAACTTTGTAGGTACAAAGCTTTTTCATGCAAGACAACTACTTTGAATCCTTTCAGCTGTTGTCTCTGATGTTTTTACTGGCAAAAACCCACACAGGAATTCCCAATCCAAACAAGTCTGCCCTACTCTTTCAGAACAGTTACATAGTAAAATAATTATTCATGGGATGAATTGTGAGTTATTCATGTGAAATCATGTCTGTCTTCTTTTTCTTTTTTCTCTTTTTTTTTTCCATCAGATAACACTGCACTTCTGCTGCTGGCAGTGGGACTTGGCAGGAATGGCTCAAAGCCTGTGAAAGTCAAATGCTGTCTCTTTCAGTTTGGGTGAACAATTTTTTAAAATGTGAGCTAAAGCGCTTCACGCCTCAAACTGTACTCCAATTTTCATATCCACTGCCATGCAGCAGTGAAGCCTAAAAAATACAGTATGATCTGTTCAGCTCTAATGTGTGAAATATTTGAGGCACATGCAGCATTTGTTGAATTAACATACAAATTGCTGATATATTATCTTGGAATTTTCCAAATCTAGCAACACAGCGTTTTCCTGTCAAAATGTTTTACACTCTGCACCACATAGGGCTTTGGAAGTAGCTTTGTGATGTTTTGCGCTGATGAAATAACCAGGCAGCTCACCAGAATGTTATCACTTCCATTTAGTCACACTGTGCCAACCACTCATGCATAATTGTGTACATAAGCGTTTATCAGAATCTGTGGTCGGTTTTGCAATATTAAGCTGACTCTATTGATTATCCTATTGCCCTTATCGTGATTTGTTGGGCATCTAATGTCGACTGGCTTTGGGAAGTAAGAAATTTAGCTCAGCACTTTCCCCTAAAAACCATGCCTTCTCAAAGAGCAATGTCAGGTTCGTTCTTTGATGTATGGATAGAGGTGTTTTGTTCAAAGGGGTAACCTTTTCTGGGTACTTCTTTGAAATGATAATTCTACGGTTTGCTGCAGGTGGAGCTGGAGCTCTCTCTCTCGGCAGAGAGGTCAATCAAAGTCAAACGAAGGAACTGCTCACAGCTTCACCTGAGTGGCCGGTGCCGATGCCTGGCTACCGCTGTCAGCTCTGCCACCGACCTAAGCTCAGCTTCTAGTAAAAGGAGAGGACACGAGGGATATCACATTGACAAGCAGCAGAACGTAAACTGAGTAGTCATGCTGTCACGGCTGTAAAGGATCTGAGGATGTTTTGTGTGGTTGAGTGTTTTCACAGCTCTGACTATGGATGTCAAACCCAAGTTGAGTTTTCCTTTTCCAAGCTGCAAGTTCTGTGCATGTACTAGCGATGAGGGGACGCAGCTGTGTGTAATTACATCAGTAATAAAGCCTGGATATGGTCCACCTGCCGCAGAGTGAACCCTCCATCCAATCCTGCGCTTTTGACAACAAAGCAGACGAGTGCTCGCTGATTATGGCTTTGATGATGCAGCTCGGAGGCTGTGTTTTATGGGGAGATATTTCTGGCTCAGGGAATAATTCACTGGAATTATTCAATCTGTCTCAAACAATGGCATGTACTATCAGTGTCTGGTCACAAACAAAACACTTGTATGTCACATGCAATGTCAGAAATGATGCATCATAAAAACACTGTATGTTTTGCATATGTTTGATCATGTTTCGAGTTAATTTGCCCAGCTACTGTGATGGGTGCTGCTTCAGGTTTCCGATTTTATTATTCATGGTCATGTACACTCTCTATAACTATGAACATATGCAAAAATAAATCGTTGAATCAATAATTTTAGCAAATGACTATAAACTATATACTGTGTCCTGATAATGTTGTCCATCTGGATGCAGCCATTCAGGATTCTCCATTAGCCGTGTCTCCATAACAAAGACAGTACAGCACAGACACAGCTCTCCCTTGGGTTTGGGATCCAGCTGGAGCAGACATGCTAGGGCAACGTGTCCCTATTATTGTATTTGACAGAATCAAGAAGGAAATGCAAGTAGCAAAAATGTTCGTGTGGAGTCTCCACATTGGGTTCTGCCTGCGAGTGCCCCCGATGTAATTATGGGCATGGGTGGCCAGCAATGACAGCTCATCTGTTAGCCAGCCAGTAGGAGTTTGGTGCACCTGGTGAGACCTGCACCACAATGATGACCAACAGACACACACAGATTAAAAATCATGCAGATTTGTTATAAAATAGGCATGATTTCTATATTGTTTCATGTTGATAATAACCACAAACCAACAGAATTATTCACTCAGAATAATTCAACAGAATTTATTTTTCTGCATTTCATGTGCAATGCAATTGATTACAAATGCATCAAATGAATCTGTGCCATTATCATTTTAATCGGACTTATCTTGTCATATTTTCAGAGCTCAGTCACAAGCAATAGTCTTTGGTTTTGGATTGATTAGCATAGATGGATTCATTGAAATGAGATTTTTAGTGTACTTTATTAAGTTTCTCACAGTACATCAATAGTGTTGGCAAATAGTGTCTGTTTTGTAAATGAATGTGTTTTATGTTGCAATAGAAAACATAATTTGCACTAATTGGACTGTTGAAACTGAGCTTTATGACTCAAGTTCATCTCAAGTTTTTTCATCAGGGGTGAAATGATAACTTAGAAGTATTTCACTTTGATTTTCTTGTTAATTAAACAAATACATATTTTCTTCTAAAACTTGTGCCCCATGTCTAAATAACTCATTTTAAACTTTTTGTGCTCTTTTTTTCAATTGGACAGTTTATCAAAAGCTTCAGGATCTATCTTTTACTGTTCCTAGCTTGCTGGATATCCACCAAATACAGCTCAAAGTACGACAGGTCAGGCCAATTATACAGACTTGTACCTTACTGTGCAGAGCACGTTCCTGTCAATACAACCATCCCTCCTCCTATATGCAACCGGGGGATCCAATCATTTTGTGCTCACCCTTTGACAAAGCCCCTCCAATCAGGGATGAATAATGACTGGGCAGGTTAGCATGCAGTGGTCCCAGCTTTCTAATTAGTCTTCCATTAACTTTTTCAACCTTGGCGACTGCAGGGTGCACACTCTACATACACACACCACACAGCCTTAGACCAAAATATTGGACCTCCATGCCAGGATGAAGGATCTAAAATGAAGTATTTAGTAACATTTTCTGGTCTACAGAGCTAATTTAAATCATGCTTAATTTAATTTTAACTGACCTCAAGTATGTTTTTCTGTCTATTGCTAATGGTTTGTCTTTTTTTGTGTGTTTGTAACCTTCCAAACCGGCATTCATATAATAGAAGATATTAAAGATAGTGTTTTTGCATCACATTGCAGATCCATATTATAGGAGAAGTCAAGTGTAAATGTTTCATAACCTTCTATGTCTTCATGTTACAGTGTGTGTACAGGTGAGGAGATCAGCTGTCTTTGGGTGACTTTGAAAGAGTTTTTTTCAAATATAGTCTAATACAGTTTTATACTTCCCAAAAGAAAAGTCACAGATCACCTTCTCTGTTCTGTTTGAGTTTTTATTTTTTTTCTTATGAATTCTTGGCCAGTGTGTTTGTTTGAAAATAAACAAAATGTCAATGTTCTACACCCACATTTCTGGTTTCTTTTAGAATCCCAGTCTTGCTCTGTGATGTCTGTCAAAGTCCATACAATGTGTTTCTGATCTGCGAAATAAAAGCGCTCGACCAAGCCTTGTGCTGAATGTGGACATGTTGTAACAGGGAACATAGAGGGCAAAAAGAACCGAAGAGAGTATACATGATGTGGATACTAAAAAGTGGTGTTTTTTCTGTCTTTGCACAAGATGTCACTCAACTCAGAGTAATGTTTCCTTTTACTTCATCACATCAACTACACCATAGGAAAATATATTTGGCATCATTGGGATATGTTTTGGGGCAGATGTGCACATGCTGGCCTTTTTGTGTCATGCAAAGCAGGAATTCCTAATTCATCCCGTTTCACATTTTGCAAACAGTTTCAGAATAGAGTGCCACAAAAGTATGAGAGCTGCTGCCCTGTGGCCTTCCAGCTCTTAGAGGTGTGCTCCGTCTAGGAGCTCCATTATCACTTTTCCCTGTTTGTCAGCGAGCCCATGCCTTCAAAGGACACTTGAAGCTTTCTTTCATTTTCTATCGGGGTTGAAGGGTTGAGAGAGGGAACCTACATTTTATGAACAAAGCTCCCCAAGACATCCAGCAAAATAAAATGTTACCAGCCTGAATGCCGCTTCTAACATTTACTCCAAAGCACTGATCATAAACTATTAATAGATGTATTTTTGTATGAGCAGCAGAAGGGCACCTCTTTGAATTGGACCCTAGTGTCAGGCAGGGTCAGAAAAGTGGATGTTAGCTCTCTTTATTCCTTCAGAATATCACTATCCTGCACGATGAAGGATGGCTGGCAGATGGTTACAGTTATGGCCTTTGTGCAAAACTGCCATTATTCAGGCAAGTGATTATCTGGTGGTGTGTAATGCATCTCCACAACTGATGCCTGCAAATCCAGGGGAAGTGTGTGAAAGTGAAAGAGGTGACCTCTTTCTCTGCAGTTTTATAAGTGTTCCTTAAACAACTCCTTTTAGCCACTTTATCACAATATGGAAATGTATAGGGGTGAGTGTATAGCATTATACTATAGCATTATGATTTTTATTTTATTTTTATTTTTTTGGGGGGAGGTGAGGGCCCACTCTTATTTAAAGTCTGAATAATGAAAGTGAGAGAGAAATTGGTTTCATATTTGCATGCAATTTGCATCTTTGATTATCTGCCATATATCCAGGCTACTGCAGACTTTGATGGTCTGTGCTTTAATGTCCAAATAATTCAAGTTTTCAATTTGTGATTTATATTTTCCAGAGTGTGTGAACACTGAATGGTAATCAAGTTTAACAAAAGTAAATTAGTTAAATAACTGGAATATAGTATTGATGGTAATATTTAATAATTTGTGATTATGATATCCTTGTCAAATACTTTAAATCAGTTAGGTATTCGTTTTGGACTTTTTTTTTTTTCTTTGATTCATTATCTCTGTTTTTGTTTTGTTTTTTACTCCCTCATAATGTCGGGGGACAATGGAACAAAAAGCCTGTAAAATTAGTCTCTTTAGTAGCCCAGTAAAGCAGCATGCCGTGGCTTCATTGTGCTGCATAAAGATGAAACTTTATGGGCTAATTTTATAGTTAATATCTGCTTGCTTGAAAAAGGTTGTCCCAAAAAATAAAACACCATCTCTGCAATATGAATTCAGTGTGAATTATTACAGATTTCCCCTGCACTGAATTTCATAGGCTTTCTTTTGTTTTATGCAGACAGTATTCAGCTTGCAATAATACTGGGACTTCAATGTATTAACTTGTCTGTGTTGAAAAATGAACAATTCTTGGCAATGTTGTAGAAAATGACCTTTCTGCTCCATTTTAGTTTCATTGTCTGTGTTGTATTAATGACATTGAAACTAAAAGTACCTCTGTTTGTGATTTTCGATTAAACTATTTCAGTTTCACAAATTGTCTTTGTTTGGTATTTGTTTAAGGTCTCAATGTCAAATCTGTTTGTTACTTATTTTTCTTTTTTTGGCATTTAATTTCGCGAAGCAAATATAATTTGCCATGTCCTTTTACACGGCTAATAGAGGCCTAAACTAAAGTATACTAATTTAATAAAGCTTTTTCAGATACTTTTATTATTATATCACACCTTTAAAGTTGCATCAGCCTGTATTGTTTAGGTGTTGGAAAGGAGGTCATTGGAAAGGAACTAATCGGTTTGGAAATGAGTGTATCCTGCTGATGCATACTGTGTACTTTATTGTTAACTAAATCTGTCCACTTAGTTTTCCTTCCAGAAAAATCTGAAGATAATGCTTTTTCCATTGAACAGGCTAACTAGTTGCTCATGTATGTGTTTTTCTTCTTCTGTGCAGATCACTCGGGTCATTTTCTGTGTCTTCCTTGAGACTGATTTTGCCATCTACAAGAAGAAAATGTCAGTCATTTTTCAAGGTATTTGTGTTCATTTCCTCTATTAATTCTGTTCATTACATTTCCTCTGTTATCTCTTGTCATTATGAGTTGAACTGATTCATCAACTGAATCGTGTTTAACATGATGCCTTCAAGATTTTGATACTATGTTTCATCATCTTTGGAACTGTCCATCTGTACGGGGCTGACAGTTTTATAGTCTGTAGTAAGAGATGTCTTGTTCCTGGAAGCAGTTGTATGAGGACCCGTCAGGCGTGGGTGACACCTTCAAATGTGAACACATGCAATGCAGTGAGAATTTATGCTGACAGTTATGAATACAAGTGTCAGGTTCTGTACATATTGCCTTAATAGGATTAGAATAGTTAGTCTTCCTGTCGCTGTCTCTCAAGAATGATATTTCACATCCTTTCTGATATTCTGATGAGACTTAAATGTCATATTTGATTGACAGTAATAATGACGTGAATGTGCCCCACGTGAATGGAACTACAAAAAAATCTAGGATGCAAATGCAAAGCAACCGATCGTCCCTGGTTACTGCTTTTCGATTCTGTGTGTGAAATAAACAAACATCCATTATCTTCTATTCCCACTCTCTTTTCTGTCCCTCTCTCAATTCCCTCCCCCCTTTCATGCCATCATCTTTTTCCATGGACCAGGAGCAGTCACCATCTCTGATGGGGCTCCACTGAGGATTGAGCTGAATAGCCTGGGAGCTGAAAAGAGGCTGGCTGGCTTCACCAGCCTAGCATTACCTCCCATTTACCTCACTTTTCCCTCCTCACCTCCCCAACGGAATACCAGCTCTCGTGCCTTCATCTCGCAGTTCCCAGATGGAGAGTGTTTTGTTCTCCCTGCACTCCCGTCATCCCTCCCACCCCTCCACCCAGGCTCTTCCCTGAAAGATTACATTCTGAGGACAGACCTTAATTATGCCTGCCTGCCCCCATGCACCCAGCACCCGTCTCATCATATTAGTGTTTTGAGATGAGAATCTGGAGCTGTTGTTCTCCAGTTATCAGTCTCGCCATATAAAAGTGTTGTCAGTGGGTAAATGCTCCATATCTTTCCATAACTGGGGGGACAGGGATGAAGCAAAGTGACTGGCTCCGAGTGTGTGTAAGCGTATGTTACAAAGGGCAATTGGAAGAACCATAAGGCTTAAATTATAAACTAACCAAGATGCATGTGCTGCTAATGAGGGAGGCTGAAGTCATTGATTAAATGTGGTGCCGGTCCAGAAGTCTACCAAGGCACATACCATAAAGAAGTCTCTCATCAGTATCTCCCCAATCATATATCCTATAACCGCCTGAGGTCAGGGCCACCTTTATCACTTCTCTATGAATACGTGTGGGCTGGAGAGGATATTAAATCTCTTCCAGACCAAGTGGCTATGCAAGTGTGACTTTACCACTCAGGGTCAGTGTCTGAAGTGAGGAAGACACCTTTACACTATTCCCACCAAAACCTGTTCTAATCTTTTCACCTTATATGCAAGATCAAAGCATTTACCATTCCAGGTGAAAACAAAAGCTCTTCAAAGATGAATAAGAAAGAACTGAAAGACAAAATTATGTATGCAGTGAAAGATTAGTCACTAATGGAAGGGAATTAATTCATATGTCTAATCTAGCAAGGCTTCACTACATAAAACTGTTCCAGCAGTAGTGGAAAGGTGTGCTTTAAAGAAAGGAATGCTGATTGGTTTGATTGCACCGTGTAGGTAATGTATGACCCCATAGTGTGAAAAGACTTGCATTTAGCCTGTGCAGAATGGCAGTAGTGAATCAGGGGCTGTGAATTAGCTCTGCAGGTGTGCCTGAGCACTTTCAGAACATCCCATCATCCTCACTGCCATGGAAAGACAGTCGTGTAGATCTTGCGGCAACACTGAAGCCACACACAGAGGCTTGAGATCATTCTGTCTTCTGCAGCAATAGCCCTCTGTTCAATCTACCCTCCCTATTCTTTCCTCCTCTCCTCACTTACTCTCATCTATGCCTTTCCCTGTCTCCTTGCCTATTACCTTATTCCTCCACTTTCTATTCTTTCTCGTTACATCAAGGAGGAGCGTTGCCTCGTCTATCAGCAAGCTACTGTAGAGCTGCTGTGAATTGTGGCTTTTTATAATCTGTATCTGTGTGGTCAAGTGAAACTCTAGATCTTCCCCGTCATATCATTTTCCAACATTTTTTCAGCTGCGAGGAGGTGCAATAGATTTCTATTTTGAAGTCTCCCTACTCTCATTTTTCACCATATAGCCGCTTTCCTCAAGCAATCTGTCAAGTGACAATGACTGGAGCAGGAATGTGTAAACAGGACATTTGCATACAGGAAATTGCTTTATTACAATGTGCCTTTCCACAAGCTGTCAGTATGAGGGAGCCAAAATATGGTTACTTCACCGTAGAAGGAGGAAGCTGGAAAAATAGCCCCTTCTGACAAGAATACTCATGCACACATGCAAACAGGTGCATCAGCCATGACACACATATGTACAGGAAGTTGCACCGTGTCATATTAAGTTTCCAACCACAGGCATCATAACAAATTCTTAGAACAAATGACTGCGGATTCTGCTTCACACTGGTGTGTACTTGGTGTTTAACCAGGCTCATGAGCAGCGTAGCCGTTTAATGAGGAATGATGGAGTCCTCGCAAAACAGACAAAGGTCCTTTGTGTAGCACCAGCTCAAGGAGCACTTCATGCATCTTGAATCATAAGGCCTCTCAAGCACACAAATACTGAAATATGCAAATACATAAACAGAACACCCGCTTTTACCTTTGTAGCACCATTCACTATCCATTACGCGCATCAACAACTGAGCTCATAAGTGTTGATATAATGATCTATTCGTTACACTGTACACATCTCAAAGGTGCTTTGCTATCAAGTTAAAAGAACTGACGGTGCCTTTGCTGTTTGAATATGCACACACACGCACCAAGAGATGGATATCAGAAAATATCAAGCACTTTCCACTATCGCATTTTTAGAAGAATAGAATAGAAATAAAATATAGCCATTAATTGATTTACATATGCAGCTCAACCATTTCAATTAATCATGTCATTCTATTATGTATTCTGAATGTCGTGTATGACCACATGCTTGCCTTGGCACGTATTATTTGCGAGTATGGAAGCAGTCAGGCAGCTGTGGTTGTAGAGAGTAAAAGCATGTAGAAATTGATTCTGGGTACACTCCTCCTCTAATATGATCCGGGTGGCTGCCCACAAGCTGGGCTCCATCTCCTCTTCTCCTCAATCAGCCACGGTGCTGACAATATTAACACAGCCCACAGATCTGCAGAGGCTGCTGCATTCTCTCCAACTGTTTCACTGACTTTCCAATTGACATTTATTTACATGGCTCTTAATACATTTCATACTCTCAGCCCTACAAACTGTGTGTGTGCACGCACACCCCCCAAAATGTCCATAATAAAGGTGTGCCCCCAGCCCCACCCCCATTGCTTTGGAAGAAGTAAAGCTGTGGTATGCACAGGCTTTTATCACACATGTAATTTGTTGACGGAGGATATGAACGGACTATAGGAACCCTGTGAGGGGTGAAAATTAAGTCTGTGTTGGTTTCACAAAGCTATTCCCTGGGGTTGGGAAATGAGAAGACCATGGTGTGTTAGTGATATGGTAGTGAGAAAGCACAGTGTCAGCTTTGGCAGACATGAGGATTCAACTTCAGCTCAGCACAAGGGAAAGTCTTCATATTTCTGCATAAATCAGACATTTAGGAAAGCGCCCTGACTACCTGCTTATGTACATGATCGGTGTTGGCTTGACATGGCTGCTTTTTACCTCTGCTTGGCATTTGTAGATTTAAGTTTAAACCAAAACTGTGTCTTTCCTTCAAAGGAAGCATGAAGGAAGAGTTATGTAACTTTCTTGTGTAGATTTTAAAAGTTTACTGTGTAACATCTTAGGGTTTCTATTGGCAGAAGTTCAATACCATGTTGAAGTGCCACTTACTTTTCTGCAAGGACTCAGAGCCTACAGACCAAACACTAGCCACAGTGAGAACCTGTAGCATTTTTTACTTACATAATGGTCAGTTATTTCTTCTCCACACCTGGAATCACAAGGTGAAATTATGGGGATCTATTATTTTTTGTTTCGTCTCTAAGGGTCGATGAATGACGTTTATTTCTTTACCTTTTGAAAGACGTTCTACATTTACAATCTTTATAGAAAAAGCTAACCATTTTCTTGGCTCTAGTTTCTAGTTTGATATAGCATACACTCATGAGAGTAGAATGAATCCTGTCCTCTAATTCCTGGAAACTTAAATGGGCCCATTTGTCCAAATGTTACAACCAAAAGTCTAATTAGTTTGCTGTTAGTTTACTATGAACTACAAAAAGAAACGAGGAATGAAATAATTGGTTTTATATATTATTATTCTCAACCAAGTGGCACAAATTTCCTGTCTGGGCAAGTGTTGAGCTGCTGTAATAATGTTATAGTGTTTGGCAGTAGCTGAAACACCCTCTGTTTCAATTCTTGCTCTGTTGTTACTGTAACTGTGGGCCTTCTTTTGTTTCCCCAAGCAGGGTGAGATTAATGCACTGTACCCTTTTATTCAGTGTTATACAAAAGAAAAGCCTGTCGCTGGATCCACAGGGAGCTCTGATGGCTACACTTCTACAGAGCAGATGACAACAGCCTTTCATCAAAGCGAACGCTTTCCTTTACTTGTTAACCACAGTGCAATCATTTCGCAGACTCATGCACTGCCATATACGCATATATAATCATGGATATGCCCTCACAAACACCGTGTCTTCCATTCATGTGAATTGTGCACACCAAGAGCAAGCACACATTTGCTACATATACAATACAGTAGCATGTCACAAAGCACGTTAAGGCATGCTGAGCTGTGCAAGATCTTAGTGCGTATGTGGAATCCAAGAGCTCTGAGCAGCCATCCACACTTCCTCTTTTCCATCTGCAATTCCGCCTCAAGCGGCCTCCAAAGCCAGCTTCTCATTTCCCACCGTGCAACTTAACTCATCCACCCAGAAACACCTTAGTTCACTCAGGCTGTCTCACACAATAGAGTTACAGAGAAAAGAAGGGAAAATCAAAGGGCTATTTAAAGGCGCAATTGTCCATGCCAGCCTGCTGTCCTTGTAATTTGAGGAAAAAAGGAGGCTTTATGTCATTTATGCTGAGCATACCAGTATGGATTTAATTAAAAAAGAATGTCTGGTGACTATGGCCCCTCAAATATAGACCCACATACTCAGTCCATTGGTGTAATAACTCGCTAGATCCAAGGCTGTCTGGTGGGGAAATTGAGGGAGGTTGTTTAGGGGGTTGTTGGGATTTGGGAGTATAGCAGCGCATGTGATGAGGAAAGAGGAGGTGAAAGAGTTTCAACAACAAGCTTTTGGACACGTGAGTGGGATTCTGAGAGAAGAGTGGAGGTTCTAGTTTTATTCATCAGTTTAGGCAGAGAGAATGCACAGCAGTACAACATTGAAATACTGTGTTTTTACATTGTGATCAACTTGTGATAACTCGTTGCATTGCACATTATAAAACAGCATGGTCTGACACTGTCATATCCCCCTCTGCCAGACAATGACATGGAGGTTACAGAGGAGCCGCTGAAGGGAGGTGAGTGACAGAATATTTCATGCTTGCCTTTTCACCTTAACACCTCCATTAAAGCTGGCAGAGGGAGAGTGAGTGGCGTTGCTTCAGCTTGTGACAGTGATTTGCTAGGTTTTTATGCAGCAGATGAAATTGAATGTTTATTCCTGTGCTGACAAGTTGAATCCCTGGCTTGACTAACTGCAGTTAAAAATACTTCATGTCAGGTGTGTTACATTACAAGAGCTTTTATCCACAGCTAATTCCTAACAACATTCTCTTCATCCGGCTTACGGCCACAATGCTTTCAGACCACCTAAAGCGAGTGACAAAGAAACAGTAGAGCAGCATCCCTACACAGCGTAAGCCAGGCAATGCACAAACAACTGTCAGCGCATAATGCTTTTATCACCACACTATCTTGGCACATGGCCTGAAACTCCCAGATACTGTTTATCTGGATAAACTATTGACATTTGTCTGTGCACTGATGTCCTGAATAAGCAATGGCAAAGGCATATCACATGGAAGTGTTTTGTCAAACAATGCATGCACAAGAGTTAGCATCAGGTTTTTATTCTCACTGTTGGGGAAAAATAAAAAGGTACAGTGAGACAAAGGATCTGATGATGTTTTTTTGATTACAAGGGACTTTGCAGAGAAAATATCCACATTCAGCTGCAGAGTCTTTTGAAAATGTCATAGCACATGTGCAACCAATACAGCAAAGAACACCATTAGATTTACTGTCTGTCGAAGGAAGTGTTCACATTACAGTATATGTAGAACCGAGGGTGCTATCAAAATGTTTTTCCTACCAAAGTCACCCCCATGATGTGCCAATTACACGCATCTGTGTTTTCAAAGAGATTCCATTTTGAGACGAGCATAAGGCTGTTTTGTAAGTGCCCTGTAAAATGTGATATTGCAGCGTGAAACAATGTGCATATAATGGCTAAATCATAAAAATTTGGCTCAGAGCAACTGCATTTGAGTTTGTCCTGACCAACTTTATATTCCTGTTGACTTCCTCACCAGCTGTTTCACACTACATACAGTATAACATAGCATCAGGCCATAACAAGCCAACTAAAAATAACCCTGATATTTCCTGGCTCCATTGTATGATTGTGCCAGCCCTTCCCTGGTCCAGTTTGGCCCTGTTTGATGGACCTCTTTGCTGGTGCCAAGTACTGGCCTTTTATGCTGCTCCATCAGCCAGACTTTGAATCAGTCGGCCTGGAACCCATTCAAAGCTTCAAATGACTGTTAAGCTCACACGGAATGGTGTTTTTGTCCCAGACTGGGGTCTGGAGACGGTCTCAAAGCCTCACATTCTCCACTCCTCTCCCAGTGGAGTCTTTTTTTTTTTTGTCCAGCAGGTATAAAACAAAACGGCCAAAGAACCATAGAGTTCTCATACAGGCTTGTACAGCTTGGTCAGGCAAGACTGCGTTAGAATAAAAAGCCCTCTTCTAAATTAGGATGCATTGTAAAGTCTAAAAACAGAATGAAATGATATGCAAATTGTTAAAATTTTTAGAATAGTACAAAGACAGTGCATCTATTTATTTAGGAGGCCAATTTTATAGTTTGAAACCTATTTATTTTCCCATACTTGCTTCAACAGTTCATGGCCTCCTTAGTTACATTTTCATTGAATGACCGATCTGGACTGAAGGCAGGATTGAGGATTTTTGTTTGTATTTTTAACAATGAGCCATACAATAGCAAGATGTGCAGAATATGGTTTGACACCGTTGGGGAGGTGCTGAAATAAGCAGCACCTTCCCCCAAAAAATACATTATCTAAATTAGGGATCACTAGCTTTGGGACCTCTTTGCCCATAGATTTCAGTTGTTTCCCTGCTGCAGCACACCTGACTTAAATTAATGGGTGATTAAGAGACTTGTGCAGAACCTGACAACAAGCTGTTGAAGAACCATTTAATTTGAATCAGGTGTGTTGCAGCAGGAAAGCAGATAAAATCTGCAGGACCCTGACCCAAGAGGTTCAGAGTTGGTGATCTCTGATCTAAATGGTTCAATACATTGCTCCAAATGCTTTATATATTGTCAGGTGCTTTTACAGATCAACAAAGGTGGGATCAGTGATGAAGTGGGGCAATTATATGCATCCCACAACAGTCCAGAGGCTAACTTTGAAATTATGTATTGCTAACAAGATGGTGTCTCTCCTCTTTAGCCCACGGGACGCAATATTGATGGTTTAAAATAAAAATTAGCACTTGTAAGGCCACAGGACAGTTTTCCACTTCCACTTTCCACCTCAAAACATGTTAGATGAGATTAGGCCATGTTATGTAACACTGATGATTTTGAATTTGTTTAACTTTTAGTCAATCCCTCACCATCCTTACAAGACTCTTTGAGATGTTTTCCTTTTTGATATTATTAGTATTATTATTTAGTTTATCTTTTTGTGCAGGCAAATTTATCTTTAAAAAAACAGTATTTGTAGTATGCTTTTTGTTTGAATATAGGGTTTGGATGATTTCCTCAGCATTCTGTTTGTTTACATGCATCCCCACTTATTTGGAAATGGGTTGGTAGAAAAATCATGTCTACAATGAGTTTATCAAAAGTAATATTTACTTACTCCAACTCACTTGACAGTTCATACTTACAGCATTGTACATTGTTTCACATCTTGGTGCTGTTTGGGGATAAACATGCCTCCGTGCCACAACACTGACTCACCATTTGCTTTTGTTTATTCAAAGATAACACGCCACCATCAATAAAATCTACAACCAAGCAAGACAGTGAGGACAGTAACAGAGGTATGTTTGTCCTAAATGTATTTTTGGTTGTTTTGCAATTTAATCCTATTAATGATGACTTCCTCTTTTGACCATGAAGAACAAAATTACTGGTAAACATTTCACTCTGAAACGTGTTTACAGAAAAATGGTGTTTGAAGTAATGGAATGTGTTCTTGTCGTAATCTCTTGCTCTCTGATGCCAAGCTCCTCTTTGGGGAAATGAATACAAAATGAAGCTTGGTCTTTTTTAAAAAGAATGTTTTCTTTTAGGCACACTTGTTTAAGAAGCCATTATCTGGCTATTCTGCAGTTTCAGCCCCTTTGGATGTGTAATATTGAAACAATTATAGGCTTCTCCGATACGATGGACCAAAGATAATTAGATTCTTACACTGGAGGGTGTTAGTAGGCAATTAAAATCATACACCATCCATTTGTCTTGAAGCCTTAAGGTTGTAGGGAATTTTTGAAGATAGGAGTCATGGTTGTTTTTCTTTGTGGAATCCTTGCAGAACGTGGAATGCTGGACTAGATAGTGCAATCACTTCAAGGGCGTCAATATGTTCTGTGTTGTTAAACAAAGCACAATAAGTCATTTCTCCCTGCTCATTCAACATACCTTTCCTTAATCCACAGCAGTAATTCAGTGTGATTCACAAATTCAATCACCAGCATTAGAAGGGCATAAGTATTTTGTAATAATCTTTATAAATCCTAATTTATCAGGCCCCGCAGCTTAATAGTAACTAATCCATTCACAAAAGGCCTTGGCACAGCTTTCTAGCATGGGAACAGTCAGTCCTTGAGACAACCTCTCTCGCAGGAAGGGAATGAAATGATTTTATGCTGCTTGCACTGTAAAGGTTAGGTCTGGTTCGACATAGCACATAGAGGGGATTAATCATAGAAAACACTTAGATGTCAAGATACCACAAAGCAGAAGAAAAGCAAAGTGGGAAACCAGATTGTCAGCTATGTTAAACAGACATTCTAAAATGTTTTAGAACCCCATATCACCTCTGCACTTCAGAGGAAGATCTTCTTTCAGCCTTTCACCATATTGTCTGTAAAGCTGGCTAAGTTGGTCACAGATTTGGCTTAGTCGATATGTAGGGCATTTTTTTTAGAATAAATTAGGTGCTGCAGCAGAGTGGGTGCATGTCAATATGCCTCAGTGTGATCTATCACATCCATCATACTCCTCAGGGGATTCACTCTCCTCCAGTCCCTTGGTCCAGCATTAGGTGTTTTTAGCTACAACACTGATTTTTAAAAAAACAAAAAACATTAAAGCATTATTCATTGTTTTTCCAATGATTTATACTCTGGTTGGTGGACTAAGCATAATTAAAGGGCCTTTCTACTCCACAACTGCACCATTGGCAGTTGTTTTGTCACCTCACATGCAAAAGGGTTCATAATCCCTGGCAAATTAAAGAGGGAAAAGAGAAATCCAGCTTTATGAAATTATAAAAGGAAAAAAAATTGATGGTAGGACTCAACATTCAAACATGACCACCTTCTTTTTTTATCCACAACAAAGCATCAGCTGTATTTCTAAGAGCTGTATAAATGCTTGTGATAATATTTAGCAACACACCATAAACAGCATTTCACTCTTCCCTACATGAAGCTCACATTGGATCCCTCGAATAACCCTGAAGTGTATTTTAAAAAAACAGGCTCGCAGATTAACTGCGTGTGTGTTCGTGTGTGTGTTGTGCTGTGATGTAATCCACATGAAACAGAAGCACAGCATGCAAATGCTAAAAGCTATACAAGGAAAAATGAAAAGAGGGAAAGGGGAAGGGGGGGGGGACACAGAGACAAATGCTGGCACAGAGGTTTGGGGTGGAGTGTAACCTCTTTAGAGCACACCTGAGCTGGCAAGCACCTTACAGCGTCTATCATTTGAGATGAGATTGGAATTAGTAAGATTAGTAGATGTCACAGGGCAGGACACAGTGAAATGTGAACATTGAGCCAGAAATCAATGGTTGGCATGCTCTAGCTTGCTGGGAATAACCTGAGGTAGGGAGAGGTTGATAGTGAGAGATGGTCCATCTCTGTGTGAGTGTGGATGGATAAGTAGATTAATAACGCAATGTGTGGACTGACGGTGAGTCTCTCCATGGGATGTCATCTTTTACGCTGCAGCTCCCTGTCACACGTGCCTCGCAAACCTACTTGCACTTTGCTCGCATACACACATTTCACATGCAAGAGGTCTTTGAATGATCACTGTTGGTCATATCAGAGCCATTTTTCCTTTACACGTCTCATGAATTTTTTAAGTTCCCTTCTTTTTTATCTTTTTTTTCCTCCTATGCTCCAGTCGGTTTTAATAAAAGGAGCAGCAGACAGGGCTGGGGGGCGGTTGGTGTGTAGAGCCTTGCTGTGTGTATGTGCATGCACGGTAACTTCACATTTATCTTTGTTCTTGCGTATGGATGCAACTTTTACTTTGGAAAAAAAATCATCTGCAGTTGATGTTTACGCAATGGTCACACAAGAAGGACGACGCACTCAGAAGGTTGCATATCAGCATCTAAATTGTTAATGTCCTTGTAATACTGTACTCCTTTCTCTGATGCTGACATAAATAAATCATTCGAGTGTTGTTCTTGCTTTGTTTTCCGAAAAACCACAGCTCTTTTTCTCTGTCCATACACGCGCTTATAATAGCTGCTAAATTTCTAAAGGTGGATTTCATGGCAGTAGTGACACTAAAATTATTTGAGGTGTTGGCTGGATGCTTCTCAGTGAAGTATGTGAGACCCCGATTCACAGTTATGATAGTATAGTGTGGTGGGCATTGGGATAAAAAGCTGTGACAATGCTGCCACCTGCTGTTTAAAGCTTTTGAGTGAGTAGCATCCCTCATGTTCATATTGGGTTTATATTTTACATTGTGGGGAGACAGTGCTTTAATTGATCTTAATTCAGAGCCATTATATATCACGTCTACTCACCACAGAGCCTTTATGGGCTAGTCTGTGTGAATGTTTGTGTTTATCCACAATATGTCCCTTCCCATCTTTTATCACAAATTGAGTACTGTTCTATTCAATAAGCCAAATACAAATAATCAAATAACATGGAGGAAATTACATTCAGCCCTTTGTCGTATCTGATATATTGTTGTTTGGGATCATTTTAGACAGACACAACAGCTATGAATACTCTTTCAATATGGAGGAAAGGTTTAAGGTGACCTAAAGACTTGCAAAGCATTCATCTGATGTTGTTTTTCCCATTGAAGTTTTTTTTTCCCCTTTCAGCTCCCTGTCTGATGCTCTCTCTCAAAATGCCAATCATGATTAATATAAAGGATTGCCATCTGTGTGTCACCAGCAGTCTGCGTGATGGACAGCGGTTCTTGAGACAAACATGCGGCTCTGCTAAAACTGGCCCTTTTCCCATTTAATAGAGGCTGGCATTTTTATTGTTCTGAGTGCAGGGCAAAATTGCAAAGATATGAAAAAATGGTTTCTCTCTGCAGCTTGTTAAAAAAGCAATTATAGAAGCTGCACAATAGCCATTGCAAAGCATGTTCTCTTATTGGTGTCATGGCTTTCATTTACTCAATTTGTCCCAAATGTCATTGGTTTACGTGTGTGCCTGCGTGTACAAGAAAGTGTGAGCGCAAGAAAAGCGGCAAGAAGGGTGTGAGTAACAGATATGATGGGGGATTAATGTTTTTTTTTAATTTATATCCATATTAAATTCTGCCTTTTATGCATACATTGTCCAGAATTTGGTATGCTATTACATCGCGATTTAGAATTACCTTTCATAACTTTAAATTTAAGATGTGATGATGTGCATGTCCTGTATGAGTACCCTTCTCCAAGTTAAACGTTATATAGTGATTCATAAAAGTTACAACACAGTCCTTTAATATTACAGTTTCACTCGGTCATTATCAAGGCTACCGCTACTAAACCTGTTGTATCGTGGTAACGTAAACATGCTGCTGTTATTACAGTATGCACGTTACTACACACAATTCTTTTGTTTCGCCTTAATTTTACCTTATTGCACCTTAGAGCTGCTAGAACATCTTAAAACTTACCTGCTTTTATAAAGCAGATAAATATTAAACCATCCTCATTGTAAAAAGCTGCATGTTCAAAGTTGTGTAGCTTTTCTCAGACTGGGGGTCCCAAGATCAATTTTGTGGATTCATCAGATCATTGTAAAAAAAAAAGAATGTAGGTTACATTTATCAAATAGATTTGGGATTTTTATTAGGGCTGTCAAAATTGACGCATTAATGGAAAGGTTTTATTCTGCAAGATTATTTTTTTAGCGCTTTAATGCATAAACAACAAAATTATGATCATACCATATTAAAAATCTGAAATTGGTATTATCTTGGCAATAGAAGCTGATTATGGGCCTGTAGGAGCCTTGTTACAGCAGTGAACCGAATCCACCAAAAACAACTTTATCCTTCTTATTTATGAAGTTTCTGATGTTTTTCAAGCCTTACACGTAGTATCTTTATCATCAGGTGTCCAGAAACTAAGTTATTACAGGTGCTATTATAAAAACCCGACTTCGGCAGTATCTCAGCGACAGAAGCTGATTTTCAGGAAATGGGTACCTTGTCACAGTTTTCAAGCCTTACATTTAGAGGGGGGGAGGGTGCGTAAACACCAATGTATCTTGGGGGTTGTGGCTCAAAAAGTTTTAGAACCACTGATGTAGAGGATAATATAGGGAACCTGATGTAATATAGAATAGTAGTCTACACATATTATTGATTTGTAGTGAGAAACTGTTCTTATGAGACTTTCCAGGTAAATAACATTGTAATAGTGAATGAAAATGAACAAAGACTGGAGCCAGGGAGGAAGATGGCATTTTAAAATATGACGCCAGCTATTACAATGAATCCTTTGCTGAGAAAAGATGAGCGCTGATCATTAGTGTGAGCGTTTGCTTTGTTTTTCAAAACGAATGGCTTTCATTATTTGCATTCATGCTCATGTTTGGATGACTCCTTTCTCTCCTTTTTCAGGTAAAGAGGAAGGTGGTGATGAAGAAGGGTGTGATAATGGTAATGTACCTCTATGGACCATTAAAACCTATTCTCAGCCTCTCAGCTCTACCAACACTTCTTGATGTCATTCGTCATCATAAATTGAATTTTCTTTTCGCCTCTGTTCAGTTTTTCCATCCTGTATGCCACCTCTCTAACAAAAAAAAGTTCTCTTATCACACAAGCTTGGAACAAAGAAATCCTTCAATTATGTATGGCTTTAGAAGTGACATTCTTTCTCTCTTCTTTTTTTGTCACTTAATTTATGCATGTCTTTGTGGTTCCATTGCTCTCATACTGCGGTACAAAGACAAAGCTGCACAAAGAGATGGAATGAAAAGGCTTTCTGAGGTGATATCGAAAGCCAAGTCAATTCGACTCCAGGCACCAGCACTGAACCCAAATGTTTTCCACTCGTTTGATTTCCTTTTCTGTTTCTAGATGTGGGGCTAAATGAAGATGTAGAGATGGCGAGTCAAAACCCAGGTAAAGTATAGTTTCAAGTCAAATCTTCAGTAAAAGCAGCGGCGTGATTGCATGTGATTTTCAGTGTGTGCAGATTGTCGCTGCTCTACACATCACTTACTGAGAAGGAAGGAGCACATTGAACTGCCTCTTATCTCAATAGGAGGTGGAAATTGTTGAAGCTTACCAACATGCAGCTTCTTGCTCTGGTTTTCACTTTAGCTCAGAGTTTAGAGCTCTAACATGGGCAGTCTTGTCAGTGACAGAGGAATAACCGAACAAAACCTTTAGAAAACCATAAAATGCATCTGTATAACACACCCTAAGACTAATGATGTGTTTTCTCGTGCTAACACCGAGAGCAGTGAGTGAACAGAGGGAGATTGGCACAAGTGCATGTGTGTGTGTGTGTGTGTGTGTGTGTGTGTGTGTGTGTGTGTGTGTGTGTGTGTGTGTGTGTGTGTGTG
>JBBBVU010000017.1:9869400-9882808 GCA_037177055.1 Atherinosoma microstoma
CCCCCCCCCCCCCCCCCCCCTTTTTTTTTTCACAAAATCCTTTTTCTCCTACTGTTTTGAGAGCGTTATCTCATGCAGTTAAGCTATTTCCACAAGCCTGCACTACAAATTTTCATTAACATATGAAAAAAGGCTGCTTTCCACATTTACCAGCTCATTAGTTCTTTTGGCTGGGCACTTGTTGAGGTCCACCCACTCTTGTTTTGCTTGAGCAGGGATGTCTTTGATTATCTTTGCAGTAGGAATATCGGGCTCAAAGCTATTAGTCCGTGTAAGGTTCAATGAGGGCTTCTTTGATGCTTGTTTAATATACATGGCCAAATACAGACCAGTCCCTCACAGACCACCCAGTTTATAGTCAGAAATTAATCTTGCTCTAATCTCCTGAAACAAATCAAGCTTTGGCATATACTGGTACTGACCCTGACATTTTCCCACCTTATTTTTTACAAGATGAAGTGTTATTGAGAAAAAAAAGTCCTCCAACTGCTGTATAAAATCCTCAGACAACAAAGACTATACTGATGTAAAATAAAAAACGTTTCATGCTTATAGGGAAAGAGCTAGTAAATGGGCTTTTTACAGGAGATACTGAGCATCTGTTAGAAAAGGGAGACTGATGGTTTCCAGCAGCTCCTGATCTGAGACTGTGATGGGTCACGTTCATTGTTTGAGAGGGAGCAGCTGGATACCTGTGTGATCTCCCACAGATCAAATCTCCAAGACCTGCTCAAACACAGTGGACCAGCCTGCCACACCATTCCACGGTCTGGGGATCAAATGCACTGAAGAAATTCTCCTGGGGAACTGACACTGCAGGGCACAGACACCTCCACACCTCCATTGATTTTTTTTTTTTTTTTTCGGTTTTCCACAGCTCACGAAGAGGTCTTGAATAAAAGTCAGTGAAGATGTCCTGTGGCTGAGGGACAAAGAGAACCTCCTGTTCTGCCCAAGGCTCTTGTCTGGAACATTAAGCAGAGCCAGGTCCCAAGCTGCTGTGTGGATGACCCACAGGGACTACCTCCTTTGTGGGCTCACTGAGCTGGAATGGCAGATCTATTAAAAGTGGTGCAAAAGCAGAAGTGCTGGTCTGCCGGTGATTGTGACAAATACTTGTTCATGACAATGAGAAATAATGAGGGAACTTATCACACTACAGCTAATCAAATAACTGTTATTTATTCATATAATACTTTAAAATCCTCACTTGCAATCACTGTCCGGCTCAAACACATTTTCTGCCATGGGTGGATATTCTGCTGCAGAACACTAATGCTGACCAACAAAACGCTAACTACCTCTTGTCTAATAAATGAATGGAAGGTGGGGGGGATGTAATTTTCTGCTTGTCTGCATACCAGGGTGACTTATGCCCGACTCTCTTCCTTCCTCTCCCTTCTCTTCCGTGAGGAAATGTTCCCGCATACACATTTTTCATATCCTCTATCTTGATGGGATTTTTCTCCAGGATGTTTTTAGTTTAGTTTTTCTGAGAGGCTAAGATGAAACACAAAATGTTCACATTTGTAAAAGCTTTGCAAATGCTTAAAATGTTTTGTTTTAAGCCTGACTGACTCCTGTTCTCTATAAAAATGAGTCTGTTTCACCACAACATGATGACATCAGGACGTAGACATTGCAGTTGATGTGGAATCAGATCAAATATCTTTTTGAAAGTGTCGTTACTCGTCAACTTTAATGGGTTTGCCTCCATGAAGCAATGAAGACCTGTTCACAGCCTTCAAAATAATAATCTTCTTTCCTATATCTATACTGCATAAATATTTATGGCTAGGTTTCCAGCTTTAAGAAACATTGATGTAGCATGTTCCCAGTTTCCTGCTGAGGAGCTCAAATCAGTCTATAGTGTTTTTATCCTCTTTTTACTCCCTCTGCATTTTGCGCCTCTCCTTCACCAGAACCTTGACAGAAAGCCCAGCTTTTTCCCTCCTCTTCTACCCATCTTGTTTATGTGTTTACCACAGCTTTCACAGATGCTTTTCTAAATGATAGCCCCTCCGCTCTCAGCACACAGGAGCCATATTAGATAGTGAGTCAAAGCAATGTTGCAGTTCCCTCTGAGCTTCACGGTAGCTGGGGCCACGATCAACAAAAAGTCTGAGCTTTTTCTGCTTTGTTTTGATGAGTGCTCGATATTAGAGGAGGATGATTGTACCTTTGCACTGAGACTGTATTGTTATTACCTGGGAGGCAGGAAGTAAGAAGTTTCTGGAATGAGGCCAGTTCTTCAGCGAGCTCGTTCCGCAGCACAAAATGTTACGCTAGCTTGCACGATGAAAGCCATGTGACATTAAGCTCATTGGAACAGTTAGGTTTGATATACATGAAGTGATTATGTGGAAAATGTAAATGAGTAGCAAAGCAGTAGTATATCATTTCACGTGTATGCATAATTCTCCACAATAATGATGCCATATGGCTGCCTCTCGTGCACATTTTGTGTGCATTTTCCTGTCAGTTTATTATACACCAGCAAGCCTCATGCTCAGTTTGATTTATTCTTAATAAATACATTAAAAGATATGTTTGGATAATCACAAGATGTCTAGTTGTTTTTAAAATAAATAAATAATAAATTATTTGAGGAAAAACCAAAAGAAGCATACTTGTGGTTTAACTCGTAATGTGCATGAAGTATGCACCTTTTTTTTCAACCATTATTTAACTAAGCAAGTCATTAAGAGCAAATTCTTACTGACGATGACAGCCTGACAGTGAGGCAACAATGCACGTTAGATCCAAACTGTACATAATCACAAAGTCCTTTAATTGTTTTTTTAACAAGCTGGTGATGAAATTTTGTGGACAGATCCCTCTGTGGACAGATGCCTCAGATCAAAAGGTAAACAAATCAAGGACGAGACATTGTTTCATCCTTCCTGCTCCTCAGCAGTCTTCCAATCCCAGTGGTGTCTACTAGAAGAGAAATTCATTCCAAAGTGTTGCAACAGATTAAATACTAAGGAAGCAGGGAATGTATTTTTGTCATAGCCGTCAGTCTCCTGATCAAATTGACACAGACAAAAATATGTTGTTTCCTACAATGTTTCTTTTTGCTTTGAAGTGGCTCAGCATCCTGGTATGTACATCTAAACCTGCAAATTAGGAACCAGGAACCTGCTTTTCTCCAAGTGAATAAATGACCTTGACTACAGATTTGTAGCTATAAACATACAAAACAGTGACATCCTTTTTGGATTCCACACATTCCTCTATCGTGCATAAGCAGTTGTATTTGTTTATATTATCACAAGACTGCATGGAGAGCGGTTATTTTTATGGTGTGCTTTGTTTGAAAGATTGTTGTTGCAAAGGAGGAAGTGTGGAGGTTTGCTCAGGGAGTGACGATGAAGGAGTTGTGTGACTACAGAGGTAACGAGGAAGATGGAGAGGGAGAAAGATGTTTGTAGAGGAGTGAGAGGAGGGTCTCAGGCTGCCTTACAGGGATGGCACTCTGTAATTAATTTTGCATGAGTCTTTCTCCCATCTTGCATTTGTTTTGTTCTTTTCGTGCAGTATAACTCTTTAGGAAGGCAATGAAATTACAGGCATGAGAGATAAAACATCAAGACAAAAGAACGAAGCTGCTCTGAAATTCTTTGACTGCTTTGAAAATGATCTATATTTCTGAGCAAAAAAAAGAGATTTCAGAACTTTTTTTTTTCACTTTGAACAACAAACAGTATCAAATTGGATGATGACTGAATTGGGTTTTAAAGATTGTTGACATTTTATATCAATATATGTTCTGCCTTACAGATTTTTCTGAGATCAACATTGGCACCAGCATTGAAGGTGAGTGGAGGTTTTCTTTATGAAGAGCTGCTGTCTGCAACCCACACCTCTTCCTCCTTTTCTTGCAGCTTACTTGACATTCGGAATATATGTATGAGATGTGCTTAAACTTCAGTGGTAGCAAACATCAAAAGCTAGTTTTATAACAAAAAGACCATGAAAGGTTAGAAAAATACTACAATTAGACACTGAGATGTTAACATAGAGCTCAATCTCAACCCCCAAGAGCTCTTGCTAACTACACAGTAACACAGTAAGTGTAAAACTTGTCTGCTCGATTCATAAGCTGCACATTTTCTGCACAGAATGATGGACCAGATGATGGACAACACATTTCTGTATTGCCATTGCCTGTAACCCCCCACTATCTTTTCTTCTCTAGAGGAGATGAAAGATGATGTCGAGGGCTCACAAGAACCTGACTCCATTGTAACTGACAGTGTTCAGCCCAAAGGTAGGTGCATGGAGGAAGCACTCAATCTCTCTCAAAGGCTCATATTTATCTCACACACATCTCTATTTTTTAAGTGGGTTCTCATTAGTGGCCACAGCTGCTGAATTAAAATTATCTTCTTTCAGAGAATCTTCAGCTCTGTGCAGCCAAGTGTCACCCAGTTTCACCCTCCATGTCTCCGTTTTCCCCTCCGTCTGTCTCTGTAGGAGCAGGCGGCAGGCACAGAGTTTGTACATGCTCCTCCAGGGCCAAATGCATTTGTAAATCTACTCTACCCATTTCAGGTCTGCTACTATAACCCTGATATTTTGGTATCTAAGTGTCAGCACGTCTTTGGAGATTGAGTGTGATGAATTGCCTGCAAACTCAACCATCAGACATTTAATTAATCAACTATGCATTGCACATTATTTTAGAAAGCAGCCCCCACAGATTGTAGTGGCAATAACCATGCCAATAAATCATATTCGATAAGGATACTGCACTGTTGTTATTTTCAGGTCTCTATTGAGGTTTAGTATAATAAGACAGCGTGTAATTTGAATGTTGACGACATCTACTGAGAGTGCTTTGAATTTCTATGACTGGAATTGTTCTGTAGGGCTGTTGAGCCAAAAGGCTAGATTCTGATTTGGGCATTGTAAAATGTCCAGGTGGGAAAAAAAAAATCATTAAGCAACTGTTATGAACAGATTGTCGGGGTTGAATAAATAGGACAGACTAGCAGCATAAGTTGGCAGAGAGATGGGGCTTGGTGTAGAAAGGAGAAGGCTTAAACAATGCCAGACAAAGCGCCAGAGAAGAAAAAGCTTGCTGTCAAACAGCCGTGAGGATCAGGATGGGATGGTTTATTAGGGAGGTGGTCAGCACATAGTGTGCTTTTAAATAAGCTAGAGTACAGTAGAAAATCACAATGGAATGATCCTTTTTTCGGAACATAGCTAATAGGTAATGGGTTATTTTATCTTCACAAAGGATTCTTTGCTTTCTTTGTTCAGAGTGAAGTAAAAGAAATGAATCAACCTTTATACATTTACCACCTGTCTTTAATGCACAATTTCTTAAACATATGCACATTTATAGTTATACAATACAATACAGATCATTGCTCTTGATTTGCATTTACAGAGTGAGACTATAACTTTCATTTGATGAGCATTCCTCATAACATAAGTGACTGAGTAAAATATGTTGTCTCAGTTGTCAGTCTCATGCACCATCACATCTGTCTTCACAAAGCTCCCAAGTTTCAGGTTTTGTTGGCATTTTAGGAGCTGAATAAATTCAAGTTCACATTCAGTAAAGATGCTCATTGGGGAAGTATTCACAATGAAATAAATACATGAATATTGTCAAACCTATGCACATGCACACAAGATGCCTATTCTAATTACCCTACTGTCTTCCCTTCACTACTGGTCAAATGTATCAAGGTAATCTCATTGTGATATAGAGTCTCATTTTCAAGAGAGACCTGTTTAAAACAAGCATAGAATTAGGGCTTCTAGGGACATGTGTTTTGTGTAATTAAATCCACTTGTAAAAAAGATGTTGAAACGACTATTTTATCAAAACTCTCACTGACAATGTGCATGCGAAACCCTCTTTTAACAAATATAAGAAGTTGATCACATGCCTGTGAGTAATGAGTGAACCACAAAAATAGGAGATAAGAGAGGAGTCTGTGAAAAGTACAATGAAATGGTGTCTGAATAAAAAAGCAAGCTGTGCATGCTTTCTATAATTCTGTCCATAATGTTTTTGGTTTTTGTGTCATTTTGCACATTAACTTTTACTCCAATCCCTAACCATGCATGTGATTTGACACACTATGATGGATGAAACACTTGTACAAGTCTCCAAATTTTTAAACAGCATGTATCAAATTATTTTATCATTTGTTGACGAATAGCAGGGATTAATACATTTGAACAATTGATAAGGGATATTTATGTTCAGATTTAGGAATATAGATTAGAATAGGGATGCACCGGTACCAATATCGGGTTTCAGTGCAATACTATTTACTCATACTTGTATTTGATATTTATAAAAGTGTTCTGAAACTACAGAATCTCATACCAATGTGAAAAGACTGGGGTGGTCAAGAGGAAATCATTTATGAAAAGAGATTAATCTGTGGGAGTAATGCGTTTTGGTTTTTTTGCTCATAAACAACAAATATATTACTCATACCATAATAAAAATCCAAATTTGGCATTATCTTGGTGAAAGAAGCCTATTTTGGGCATTAAAGGTGTCTTGTTGCAGCTGTGAACCAAATCCACCAAAAACCACTTTATCCTCCATATTTATGAAGATTCTGGCAGTTTTCCAGCCTTACATGTAGAGCATGGACGCAGGATGATTCATTTGATAGATCACACAGCTACCCACTCAGTCATCGCATCAGGCATTCTGGTCCATGCGTCTTACCAGTGAACTGTAATGGTATCTCTATTAGTTCTCACATCAGTACTCTGTATCATCAAATACTTGTATTTGGTTTGAAAAAAGTGGTATTGGTGCATCCCTAGATTAGAATCTATAAATCAATTCCATATGTTTCATTTTACTGCCACAAATTGTTTTAAAGTAAACTATTAAGTAATTATACAAAAAAAGGAAAAGAAGAAACTGAAACTGAAAATGTTTGCAGATTTTTGCATAATAGCTTAGAGATAATTCTGATTATGTTTTTGGTCTGAAAAGTGTAAGAAAATGTTGAAAAACTCAGTATTTCTTATCAAATCAGACTAAAACTTTAAACATTCTCAGTTTACCATCACTTATGACAGAGGTCTCCAACCAGCGGCTCTGGAGCTGTGAGTGGCTCTGTGGACCTTCCACAATGGCTCTTGAAAACATTGGCTAAAAATGTTAAAGAACCAACTAATGTTTTTAAATGATAAATAACAAATTCATTTTCTTAAAGGAGTAATTGCATTGAATTTACGAAACATAACTAAGAAGTACCAGTAATATTTTTTCTATGTTTGTATACTATATGCTTTTTAAAAAAAAAAAAAGTTAATAATTTCCACATGTATATACATCCCATAGAAGAAAATGTATCTGTCATCTTTTTGCAAAAGTTATATTTTTTTCTTTATTTTAAAACATTAAAATTGAAATAAAATGGTGGTTCTTCAAAAATGACAAGTTTCCTACAATAGATATTTATGAAAAATCTAAGTTATCTTTTTTTAAAAAGTCATGTAACATTTGTGGCTCTAAGTTTCATTTAGCTAAGCTGAGGGAAAAAATGGCTGTTTGGATTGTAAAGGTTGCAGACTCTTGACTTATGACAACGAAAATCTGCGAAACCACAACTTTCTAATTTTCACCCAGCCTAGAACTAATAAAACCAAGACCGAGTATTCACTTGTAAATATTCTAACATCCCACATTTGTTTTTCTGTTCAGAGCCTGCTGAGAAGAAAGAATGACTAACCAAGAGGAAGAACGTCAACCTCATCTGACAGCCAGCAAACTGTGCGAAGGCCAACCACACTGGTGTCAGAATGGCCCATGTCAGTATGGGCTCTGACACTGGCCCAGGACAACCAGATACTCACAAAATGCTTACATTCCCAACTTTACTTAGCCCCACTTTGTTAGGAACCCATTCATCCCTGAAGTATGTATGTACTGTATGTATATGTATGTATGTACAAAACCTTACTATAGGACTTGAACATATCAGCCAGAAAAGATGAGCCATACCTCACTGTGTGCTAGTCATACATAATTTTGCCAGCAGGGTGCAATGAAACAAACCAGGTTCAAGTCTTTTTATTTGATAAAACCCACTGTGAGAGCACGATCAAGCTGTCAGAGGACAACAGCCCCAGCTTTGACATGTTGAAACTCCAGACTGAATGATGCTTAACATCGACCATCCTGTAGTTATTAAAGCTCAAACACCATAGCTACAGTCATAACAGCATTAAACAGTTCAATATACTGCATATGTAAAGCTTTTTGGAGTACCACACACTAACACCTTCCCTGTGTCCTCACACACTGCTGCAATGCCAAGTCAAAGCAGTCAATAGCTGTAAGGCAGTGTGTTACAAATCACACACCTAAACAAGGATGCGAGTGTTTCTTGATAAATCGATCGGTTCTTTCTTTTTTCTTTTTTGCTCTTTTCTTTCCATTTCCAGTGCATGCCAGAAAATTGCTTTGAGTTTCACCAACATAAACAAAAAACTGCAGTCTTCTTCGCTTTTGCTTGTTTCCCTTTCCAGATTGTCTATAATTGAATGGAAGGAATCTGCCTTATTTCATAATCCAACGACACAATCACAGACCTGAGGAGGTGGTCCAAGTATGAACTCTTGGTTGTGTTTTGCTTGCAGATGATTTGTATTTTTAAGTACATCATGTTATGGCTAATATCTGTTGTTTAAACATTTCTTGGGTTTTCCTTGGTTGATTTTAAAAATGGTTTTGGTTTCTTTTTAATTGTCGGTATGATTCATTGATTATTTTGAGTGGTGCCATACTGAAGATCAGATGAAGTACAGGTCTATGAAATGATGCCTTCATACTTTGATGTTTGCTTTGCTAAACTATAACTGAAACATCTAATAAAGTTTAAACTTAAAGCCATGTGTCAGTTTATAATGTACCTTGTTCTGTGTCTTGGTTTTACATCATTGCTGTCATGATGTGCACTATATAGTTTATTCTGATAGCAGCCAGTGAAGTCCCACACCCACCCAAAAAAAAAAAGTAATGTGCGAAATCAAACAACTGTAACAGAGAAATCTGTCGTGTCTCTGGGTAGACAGAAACAATTAGTCTGTTCTGTGATCTCTAGCATGTTTTCTCTCTGCCCCTCAGGCTCTCTCTAGTATCAAATGAGACAAAATATCTGGCAGACCCTAACCCCAAGAGCCCTTCCTCCCTTTGAGATACTTACTAATGGCTGGAGACCTCACAAGATGTTTGTTATCAAAGACTCAGCAGCTCATCAGAGCAGAACCCCTCCCTTTAAATCACCTCCCATGCCTGCAACTAAAGTGTTACCATAACAACTTTTCAAATCTTTGGAAAATACATTCATTCATAATTCGAAAAAGTCTTCCAGAAAACACCTGATTACTCTTTCCCTGACAGAAACTAATGGATAATTTGTTAAATTGCCAGCTACATGAAAGGGGGAATGAAAATCAAACAAAATACAAAATTTGGATGAGATCAAGGCCAGAGTGCTAAGGGCAACACGAGCTGTTGCTATTGTGAGCTGGAGGAAAGGAAACTTCATCAAAGTGAGGTGAGCTGACACCTAAACTATACTTCCAAGTCGAAGCCAATCTGTCAGCTAAAGCTCATCTTTCATCAAAGCCCAGTTGGGTTTATTATAACTGATTTGAAACACTTTTCCTTTTCCAGTACCTTCCGGTTTTTGACGCATCATTTCAACCTGCTGGTGGCAGCCGATGTAGACTTGAGCAGTGACAATTTGGACAATTTTGTCAAAAGTAACAATCAATCATTTTTCAGGTCCTTGCATCTTTCCACGTTTTGAAGACTTCTGCTCTTTTTCTGTTTGACAGCCGTCTAATGAAGGCAAAAGTGGCAGTGTTCTGTTGGAGAGCTTGTGGACAAATTGTGGTCCTATGAGTCATTATGTTATTGTGACCAGAACACCCACTGCAGAGGCTCATGCCAACACTTGTCACAATGTTTTTGTCCTGCTGAGTTTGATGTTTAGTTTCAGTAAATTCTTGCTGTTTTTGGCTACAGTAATTGTAGAACAACATCAACAACAGGTTTATCATCTGTTGCCATGAAAAGCCATTTATAAAAACAAGTTTCACCTCGCTGTAGCAGCTACCATGTTTGTGTTCCATTAACTTGTCACATGCCAAGCAGATGTCTGAAGTGATTGTCCCTGGAATGGTGACTGTGTTAAATTTTAATGACCTCATTTAAATGTTGCCTGTCAGAGCGCTGCGGTCCCTGAACTTGAGCAGTAGGTGGTGTCAGGGGAAACGTCTTCATCGCACAGGCTTGCTGCTTCGCACCGGCTCCCTGGCATACAAAAAGCTTCTATGATGAAATAACAAACCGCCTCCTGAACAAAAACAGCCCGGCGTCCTAGTTTACATCAGACATTGTTGGATTT
Organism: Atherinosoma microstoma; assembly: GCA_037177055.1. NCBI lineage: Eukaryota > Metazoa > Chordata > Actinopteri > Atheriniformes > Atherinidae > Atherinosoma > Atherinosoma microstoma. Next base: position 9,879,813 of record JBBBVU010000017.1, read on the forward strand.
TTCTGGCTAACATCGGAGTTATGAGGATGAAATTGTTGATTCACATCCTTAACAGAAGCACAAAAAACACACACATCACAAGCACTGTATCTGTCGTCACATTAAAGTGAGCCATAAATACTTGTTAGGATGTTTGTATATGTGGCAAGTAGTGTTGATTGACATGTGAGATATGTTTTTGTCAGTATCTGACATGTCTTGTCAGGCAGCTGTGGGCTGATGTGATGTGCTCCATTTATTTCATTTTCCAAATGAAAGCTTAGTGAAGCTTGTCTTATATAAACATGCATTACCTTGTTCTCTTGCCTTTTTTTTCCCACTACTCTCCCCACAAACTATCTTCCACCCTCCTGCCACTCTGGTTGTTAACACAGCACAAACAAATTGGAGGGAAATAATTCCAGCTAAAGCTTTAAATCCCAACGCTAGATAAGCTGTTTTTATCTGAAGTACAGTGTTTGTCCTTCATGAAAATTCATCGCCCCCACTAAAGGGAAAGGCACCACTATAGGTGAACTAAGCCGAGATAAACACTCTAATTGGGATGAAAATTGACGCCATTCATTATGGATGCCTGTCTTCAAAGGCAACAAGGGCCACTAAAATGTTGAAAGGAAATTGACTTGCAGCTTTACTTGTGTGCTTTGAACAAGTGAGAATATGCCGATTAAACTCCGCCAGCACAAGACAGTTATGCAGATTACATTTGCTGTCTGACTAAGAAAGCATGTTTGTCTCATGCTGATGGCCCCTCGTGACAAGAGAAAAGAGGAAAGGGAAGATTAATAAACAAATTCCATCTTTCGCTCTCTGTTGTAGCTCTAATTATAAACTTGATATTATGCTCATTCAGGTAGCATCGCAAATTCTCACCACCATTGTAGCGAAAGAATGGCAAGGTTAACGCTGATGTGTTCCAGTCTTTTTTTTTTCCTGCTTTGCAACAAGCAGAGCAGTTCTCTGATGGCTTTTTTCATCAACCTGCTCAGAATAATAGTGATAATTCGCAAGAGTGCCATTCCCACCTGAATTCATTTCGCTGCCGTTTTAAAAACAAAGCTTTGTTTGCTTCAGTGCAAAACATGACATTTCACTGGGTTGTGAAACTAATGTGCATATTGGAGCTGGGCTGCATTAAACCCATTCTCCTGTTCTTTGGCTTAAATTGCTGGTTGGAAAAAATAGATAAATAAATAAAAGCCAATTGGACCAATGTAAAGGATTACATTTGACTGGAGACCCATCAGCTATATCTGCTGATAAACCTTAGTTAAATTGGCACCATTAGTTGTGAATTGTCCTCATTATCCAATAGGTCGAAGCTTTTATGTAGGGGAAACAACCTTCCATTTGGATTTCATCTAAATAAATGCCTGCAATTTGTGTGCAATATGTCCTGTTTGGGAGAGATAAATTGAAACGAGATTTAAATGATAGCATTTCTCTTTGGAGCACTAATAAACTGAGTGCAGTTGGGAGAGGGATGCAGAATGCTGCTTTGCCTTGTTAACAAATTTACTTCAGAAGTCATTAAAATGTTTCTATGTTCCTTGTCGTTTTCATCGGGAGAAAAACACCCAGGAAGCTTAATGAAAGAAAATGGAAAGCAACGGTTCAAAAATGCTCAGTAATTAAACTGAACATGTATAAATGCATTTAATTTTATGTAGCCGTAACTTTGTGAGTAGTTTGGTTAAGCTGATGTTCTGTCTCATTAAAGCAAAATGTCACCTGGAATCTAAAGTTTCCTGAGATTCAGGAAATGAGTCAGCAATGTGTTAAAGATGAACAACTTCCAGGCTGAGAGGAGAGCAGGTTGCAGTGCATTTAATTACAAATAACGATGCAGGGTTAAAAGCTAGCAGTGAAACTAGTGGAAAAGCTGGGGTCAGTTATTTTTTTGCTGATAGATGACATGTTTTTTAGATATGTGCATTCATAAAAATGATAATAGGATATGTATTTATGCCATTGTCTCCCAAGAAAAGTTGCGATACTTTGTGAAATAGCTTACTATATATTCAGACAGCCTTTCTACAGAACCATACTGTAGTCAGGTGTAAAAGACGTCTGAATGGCAGCATATTGCTTTGAAGCTTGTATATATTGATTAGCATTGATGACGCTATCACGCAAGTTACTCATGTCCAGTGTACTCATGCAGGAGTCCTATATCATAACAGCTGTTGATGCTTGAATGTTGAGTTGGTTACAAATCAGGTGGTTTATTTCCTTATTAAACTAGAGTCCATGATTTCCAAAAATGTTAATTTATTAGATCACATGACAAGGTGTGTATCTTGTGTATACAGTATTTATTTATTTATTGCATGGTACAGTTTTAACTCACATTGGCTGATGCTAGGACATTTTGAGTGTTGAACTTCTCCCTGCCTCTCTGGGACGCTTCGTTTGTTTGTTCTTTATTTGGTCCAAAGAGCATTTCAAACAGAGTAACATTTAGCAAGATAAATTTTCACATGCCTCAGCAATAGAAAACACTCTCAGAGTACAGTAATTTCATCAAATAAACCATTTTAAATTGTCAAACCTGCCTCTGTTCAAAAGAAATGACAACCAGGGAAGTGATACTGTCTAGAGAATTCCACTGTTTGGGTTAGAAAAGACAAATTATGAAACCCTGGATCTGTCATAACCTGCTTTATAGTACAGACCCCTACATTTTTTTCTTAATTGATTTGTTGTTTTTGACTCAGCATGATTTCACCATTTGATTTTTTTTCTTTTAAATTGTATATACATTATATACTTGTGTATTGTTTCAAATGAAACCCTAACATCTGCTAAATGATGTTCAATTCTGTGTTACATTACTAAGTGTGGAAAGTATCCTTTCCCTCTGGTATTTTTAGTGGTTATTTCTGGCTCGCTGGCTCACAGTGTTTTATATACTGTTGAACAGTGTTGTGCATGAACGAGTTCAATGAACGATCGTTCATTGAACTCGTTCATATTTTGGACGAACGTGAACTGAA
>JBBBVU010000017.1:9882908-9898083 GCA_037177055.1 Atherinosoma microstoma
TGAACTAGTTCGTTTTAAAATGTGTGAACTGAACTTTGAACTAGTTCATGTAGAAAGTGAACTTTCCCAACACTGCTGTTGAAGAAGATGCCAGCAGTTTAAGTAAGTTATCACTTGAGAAAAGCTCATTAATTATTTAAAGAAGAAAAGCATCTTTAATGCCTCCCTTTGCGTTTCTTCTCCAAACATGCTGAGAATGCGAACAGTTTCATGCTATTGGCCTGAGTTTGAGCCAAAACACGTGTCAACACATTAGCTTTCTAAAATGTGCATTTGAAGTACATTTGTTCTCCCTGACAGAAATTTCCCTCCGTGATATGTGCTTGCTCATGTCTGTGAAAAGGCAGCACCATCAGCAATCAGTATACAGCAGAGCTGAGCTTCACTTGAGATCACTGAATAGAAGTCAAATATCTAACCATCACTGTAATCAGGATTTCACACCTCGCTCTCTGAACACGGAAGGTTATCCCAGGTGACTTAAATATGGCACAAAAACAGTCGACTTCTGGCATATCTCAGCATTTGTACCAAAAAAATCTGATGACAAATGTGAGAAAAATACCAATTTCTGGTTTCTCAAGGCTGCTTTACCCAGTCATCTTATCACTTAAAGCTGAGAAGTTTTCTCTGAGCCATGAATAAAAATGTACTCTGAACCTTTTATCTGAAGGCAAAAAAAAAAAACACAAAAAAAACAGTATTGGTACTGTAGCTGCAGTACATATCCCTTCTAATGCCTTATTATAAACAAAATCTCTGGTTGTAAGACTCAGAGTTAATCAATACTTCGAATCTGGATAATGCAGCATAGACATGTAGCACAGTTTATGCCGTCTAAAAGACTGACATTAGCATCCACAGGCTGTATTTTTGTTTAATATTACATGTTTTGTTACACAGAGGCAAACTCGCAGCTCTAATCACCAAAATGAGTCACTGTCTTGAGAGCCATTCAAAATGAATCCTGGCAGCAGCCTCTGCCTGTGTGATTAACCTAACCACTCCATGCAACTTCTTGGCCCCTGTCACTAATCACGGTGTCCAAAAAAAGTTAGCACAAATCCGGAAATTCAACAGAATCCTGTGTGTCATGTAAAATCCGCTGCTAGGTCTGTTGTTGATTGTTAAAGATGCTCTGAGGAATTACATTTGCTTTTTTTATTTCCTGGTAAATTTAAGAAACCTTCTTGAGAAAACGGATGAGCTTGATTGCTTTTGCATTTCGGCATCTTGCCAGTCAGCTCTGACGGAGCCTTTGGGGTTATCCAGTGCTTCTAAGAATTATTGCCATAGCAACAGGCTGTAGTCAGGTCCTGTATCTGTCTGTTTCAGTATCAGGCGAATAGAGTTTTGTCAAAGAAGAGAAAAAAAGTTGAATGGGTCTTTTAGATTGGGCAGTTTATCTTAAAATGTACAAAAAGGTTGAGCTGTGATGGCTTTTAAGACATAAGACTTAAAAAATACCAAACAAAGCTGTGATTATGTACTTCAAATGCTTTACATATCATAAAGGAGCCACGATGTATTAATGACTAAAGGTGCTGGTGTTTATTCGATTTTAATTTGCTGTCATCCTATATATCTGACCATTAGTTAGTTAAGATAAGTTTACTGCCTGCACATCACCTTTCCGTTATACTGCTGCCATAACATTCGTTTTCAGGAAAGCGAACAATAAGAAACAGCCAGATACATACATGTTGTGACCCACGCTCAAGGTGTGTACTGTATGTGTACTTATTGATTCACAGATAAGGTTGGATACCGCTGTTCCTTCCCACCAGGATTCATTATTTTCAGTTCCGAGCTCCCGCTGGTTATGTTAATGTGTCTTGAATTTCCATAACAAAATAGGCATCAAGGTAGGCAGAAAAATCACTTCAGCACAGCATGCAATTTAAATGTGCCATTTTGCAACCAATCATTCAGCACTGAAGTGTGGATGGTTACAGACAGGCATGCTAGTCATCTCTAAAAGCTAGTGCAGGGTAGGTGGCAGGTAAAGGCCAACAAAGTATGGAGATTTTTTCAGCATCTTCTTCCTTTTTAACCATCATCAGTCCTCTGTGTTATGTTCTGTCTTTCAGTCTCATTAGGCTGAATAATTTCTGTATTTTTACAACAGTAATGGAAGAACAATTCACAGTGCTAAACTTTGGTGTTGATTTATTCTGATGATGCATATGTTATGAACTCCATTAATAAGAGAGATTATGCATTTAGCATCATTGTCAAATTGCCCAGCCTGCTGGAAAGGTGCTAACAGTTCAAAGAAGCTGATTAAAATGACACCAAATCCCACATTTTAGGCTTTTCTGTCACACAGCACCACAGTTTCTCTGCAAGATGCAAGTCACAAAACACTTCGCACTGCTACAGACAGGAAGGTTTTCTCATTCACTGTTAATTGGCTCATTTATTTCTGCCTGCAGAGAAAAATAAAAGAGCAGGGATCAAACAAACTTGACTAACAAAGTTGTGGAGCACGTCTGCATGCGTGGAGCTGTCTGGATTGGATCAGACTATGACATTAAAAGATGGGGGCCAGAGTGTCCGCAGATAGTCTGTGCCACCCGTCTCTCTTGTCACGGGGCTAAACACCGCTTGTCACAGCTGACATCTCTTGCAATTGATTAAGTCAGTCTTGCTGACAAGAAGACAAAAGGTCACAATTATGATGAATGCTCCTCTTTTTTTGGTAATATAGTCACTGACTACTTTTTTATATTACAAATATTAGACTGCAGTCAACAAGGGATAATGCAGTTGGTTCTCATACTACTTTTTAAAAAAAAGCATTTTGTAAGATTCGCTTGGTTGATTCTCAAACACGCCACAACACTCCAACAACTTTTCCCGCCGGCTGTAGAGCAAAAAGAATGAAAATTCAATTTCTGGGGTTAAAGCGGTTCATTCATTGCAGCATTGTGCATCTATCAGTTCACCAATCTATTAATGTAGCCTCTCATATATAAGCTTAGGTCCCCCTCACCTTCAGCATCTGTGCACCTCAATATCTCCAGCTCTTCATGGCTCAATACTCCCTGCTCTAATATATATGACCGATCCTTTCAGAAGCCAATTCAGAAGCTAACCACCACATTCCAGACCTCTATCAGGCCTTGATAACGTGAGGTTTGACCGTCTGTCAGCGCAGCGACTGCTGGCTATAAACTTCACGCTCTGTCTTTTTATTCATCTGTTTCTCAGAGGAGAGATGCAGCCTGCGTCTGAAAGCCTGCGTCAGAGATGAGAGAGAAATCAGTTACTGCTATTGCCTCTGCCTAAAACAAGCCGTGTCGGAGACTATCTACAAAAAGGAGGACATAAGGGGCCGGTGGCCCCTCAAAGTCCAAGACCTCAGGAGACGAGGTGGAGAGCATCCTGTCACGAGCTCTGACATGTAGCCATCACTGCCTCCAGGGCAGAATAGGCTCCTGTCACACCTCAAAATGGGATCCAGCCACTTCATGTGCAATCAGGCCAAGATCAGTGATTGATGGCCACAAAGTGAAATATGAGGGAAGACAGCAGACAAATGGCAAAGACAGAAAAACGAAACCATTTTGATTTTTGAAATTGACATTTTACAATTTCATTGTGTGCTGCTGAATATAAACTTTTCATGGATGAAGAAAGTTGTCAACATACTACTTTTCAAAAGGTTTAAAAGTAACATGATGGCCTAACAGAAATGAATGGTTGTGTGAGTGTGGCAGGGAGCAACCAGTTGTATGTTTAATAATTTAAACCACAATGCATCCAACTCCAGATTAATCATCTGAAATAACAACAGCCTATTTCTCTCACACACAGTAGTTATTTCCATGTGAGTGGCAATGGCGTGTAGCTTGTCAAAGATGAGAGCATTGACATTTTGTCAAAATAAAGAGTAAACTTGTTCTGTGAAATGGAAATTCAGCATGTCCCTGAACTCCAGGTGAGATGGCTGAATTTAGCTTAAGGCCATCAGCAAAAGAAAATAACTAAAAATTACTAAGCCAGCATTAAGCTTTTCAAATTCAAAATTAGGCTGGAATTATTGACTAAAAGTGACTTTTTTTATTACATGATCCCATGAGCAATAAAAACCGCTAAGTGAGTGAATATGAAAGGAAAATGATACATTTTTAAAAAAAAGTGTATTAAATAGAGTGAACATCCTGATTGCTCCAGTTATTTTGAGATATACTCAACTCCTCCAGCCACCTTGTCTATAAAGCCAGAATGTTTTTTTTGTTTGTTTGTTTTTCAGCAGAGCTGTCCTCGCTAAAGTCAAGTCACTGAGATATGAACTCAACAACACACCACTTTATTTTTCTCCAACCATTTGGTCCAAACCAGCTGGTTAGGCCAGAGACAAAACTCAGCATCTGGCAGGGGAGACTGCAGACCCCTTGCTACTGCATGCATCTGTCTGTCTTGGTATGTGCAAAGGGAATGGCATGGAAGTGCATGCATGGCGTCTACAGAGAAGAGATGTGTCGCAAATCGCTGCTTCCATCCACGTGCCAGGGACAGTGTGCCCATCAGCTTAGCATGATTATGGGCATGAGAGAAGCTCTGATTGTGGGATGCTGGAGCATGAAGCCACTGGAGAGGAACAGAGTGGGACGTGGCAAACCCAGAGAGGAGGGATGAGAGAATGGAGGGGAAGCCCAGCTGGCGGTTCCTTCTAATTGGGCTGAGCAGGTTTCCATGGCTGACCAGACCCATATGCAGTGTGGATCCAAAGAGAGAGAGGGAGGGCCACAAGCAAAGAAGCAGAGCAGGGAAGGCCAGACTGCAGGGGAGGAGGGAAAAAGGGGGGGTAAACCGGGCAGGCGGGCGAGAGGCTGGTCACACTCCAGTCGTCACAGCCTCTTTGTGTCCGGTTTGGGGGGGGGGGGCAGAGAGAGCCAGCTGTCACCCCCTGACAGGAGCACACACTCCACCATGTGCACTGATAACACAGGCTCAGTGAAATACAAAACAGAAGCATAACAAAACACTTTTGAAACAACTACTTTAATCAAGGCATCCAGCTCTCAGTGAGGGAGGATGAATAGGCCATAACATGAAAGACAGAGAGGGACCTGATGAGAAGAACCAGGGGGTATGAATGTACTGCAGTGTTCCCAGCGGATATTTACTGCGTGCCACTGCAAACAATCAGAAGTGATTAAAACGGAGGTGAACCGACAAGGGGAGTGTGGATTCCCTGAGCACCCCCCCCCGTACCCTTCTACTTCCCCATGCCTGTTAGATGGGGGTGCTAGTGCGTGTCGTGCTCAGGGGGCGAATCGATTCACTTCACACTCTCGGCAGCATTAATTAATGATCTGTTCTCTGTATTGTACTGTGACTGGTTGTCACGCTATGGTTTCTTTTTTAACTTCACTCCATCCTACCTCTCATCCTTCCCCTGTACGTCCTCTTTTTTTTTCTTCTCACAAAGACATAACAACAGAGATGTACTTAAACATAAACGCTGACACAAACAATAAATGTAACAGTAAGGATTATAATATTGAAACTGAATCTATGCTTGCAGGTAACATAAATTCTTGGAGCGTCATTCATAGGCCTTTACTTTTATTTATTTGTTCCCTTTACAACCAAGCAGATGTCTGGAGGGCAGACCACAATCCTGTTTATGAGAAAGGGGAAGAAGAGAGAGGTAGCAAGTGAAATCTGATGTGAGGCATGGCTCACTGCTGCCCCCTACTGTATTAACAGTGCACTACATTACCTCAAAGACGCTTTAAGGCTGTCAGGGTGACATAAAAAAAATAATAAACTGCATTATTAATATGCTTTTTATAAACTAAAGTCTCAGGTTGGATTTCTCTGGGCAGAGATGTGTTAAAACCTTCCCAGCGTGTACAAAATATATAATCGGAGAACATACATTAGAGTATTCCTCAAACTTCCTCTTGTTTTTTGTTTTTTTTTGTTCTGCACCAGTTTGACATTTTTGTTGAGAACTTTAAAATGTCAACAAACATTTTAAAATTTAAAACCATGGCTCTTACTTCCTTTGTTAAATATGAAGCAGCCTTATCATATTATATTCATACCCACTCCCTCTGACATGTCTGGTTAGGCGAGGAGTAAGAGGAATAGGAGTGACTGCATGGAGTCTCCAGGGGGGACGAGATAGACAGTAAACTAAGCCATGAGAAAAATCAGATCACCTTGAATTTGCATAAACAGTCTTCAAATGGCTGTGCAGAGGGTATAAGTGTTAGCCATCCGAGCTTGAATAACTTCCCAGCCGTGGATTAGTATTGGGTTCACTCAGGTCATTTAACACTTAAGACAGTCTCCGGGGAGCCTATTCATGTTGGACAAATTGTTTTGCCTTTACGGCAGCTCTGCGCTGCATTGGGGTGTTCTAAGAAGTAATTTGCCGCCTGTGGTGAGGGACATTTTGCACCCTGTTCCTTCTGTTCAGATGGTTGTGCTATACTAAAAAAATACCAAATGGCAAGAGGAGCAGCACCAGCACCAATTACGTGGAAATCGTCTGCCTGCGCTAAGGTCCCAGTGATGGGCTCAAGACACATGGAATAATAAGTGATGCTTTTTGTCTCCGTTTTGTTTTAAACTAAATAGACATCTCAGTGTAGACTTGGAAAGTAGAACACTGACCTCAGTGATCCTACGAGATATGAAACCTTTGCAAAGGTGGATATTGCTTGTCAAGGAATCAGAAGGCTATCATAGAATTATGTGTGACTTAGCCAACAAAAGCTATTTTCTCTGCTGCATGTTGAATGTGGCTTCATGACACTGTACAGAACGGGGACATGCATGTCTTCTACGGCATCCTGCCAAGTGGGATTCACTGGGTGTAAACATCCCTCCTGTTCTACATGATACAATTATTTAAACACAAGTCCAACCATGTGTTATTCAGTTTCTTCCAAGTACTGTTTAGTTTGCCAACCTTACACAAGGTGAGCAAACAATTCTTCTGGTCTAAAGCAGGGATCATTATCCCTGCAGAAAAACATTTGGAACAAAATGCATCCCCGACTGAATACAGCATGACTGTAAAATAGATTTGTTGCTAACTAATTATGCATTTCCCATGCAATTTATAACACAGCAATGCCTCCGGTAACACTTAACTTCTGGAGCTTGATTAATGGCACCATGCTGAAAGCTGGATGCCTAGAAATAGTAGGTGTGGAGAAGGAGGCTCACATCGCCAACATCAGCAGTCTGAACCGACTCCTTCTGTCACCGTTCTCCCCCGTTTCCCATAAAAGTAAAATGCAGCAGGTTTGGAAAACAGCCTTGTCCAGTTTGTCAGGGGGCTTGTCGTAAATATCCTGTTTGCCAAGCCCCAAAGGAGAAAGCTGTGGTGATAGAACTCATCATCACCATAGCACTTCATCTGCTGGTGCCAGCCTCACTTACTGCGAGTGATTGTTTCTGATAGTGCTAATTTGTTGTACTCCAAGGTCTGCAGCCTCAACAAATGACAAGACTTTATCAACAGAGCTTTGATAGGGTTATTGATCAATGCTATTATTATCAATTATTAATGGTTTATTTTAGCCTTTAGTATTTCGAGCCTTCATAGGTCACAGTGTAATTCTGTTTTGGTGTAAAAATTTCTAATAATTCACCTGCTCAGCGATGGAGGACGGCGCTACACAACAAGCAGGCGATCAGCATCACAAAACATTTTTTCCAGGCTAAATCACAAAACAGTTATTACAGTTTATTGCTCTTGTGATACATTATCCCATTTCCCTTGCCTCTGTATGTCGCTAACTCATTTCCATTGTTAAGATGTGGCGTGATTATTTGTTTCAATTACAGGCCTTTGTGAGCCATGGCAGTAATTTATCAGTGTTGTTGCAATTTTCTCACTGATTACTTGATGACCCTTTTTTTCTTTCCCCACAGACATGGTAGTTAATACTTTTTCATGTATTCAGTCGAAGCACAGTACACATGACTGGACACACATCTGATCGTAATCACGTCATTGAATATTATCAAACTATCCAAGAACACTAATTGCTCATTGATGATCCCTCTCCATATGCATATGCATCTTAGCGTTTTCCCACTTACTATCACATTAGTTATTCACATTTACTGTTTTGCAGAGTTTATTTGGTACATGAACCAGCAAAGAATGAGAAGCAAAAAGTGATTTCTCCACCTGGTATTTGATTGGAATCCATTAAATACTGTGAACCACCAGAAGAATCACTTGATCTCATATACAGAAGCAAGGCCATGTCAGCTGTACAAGTAAAGTGTAAAAAGTGACACAAGTAAGAGAGAAAAGTTCAGAATATTCTTGAGGACAATTTACAGCTTTAACTAAACAGCACTCCACTGACTTTGAGCCACAACTGAATCAACATTAACATGCCAACGGCACAATAATTAGCCTCATGATGAAGCAAGAAGTTGCAACCCAGCTGCTAAAATAGATGTGTATCATCTTTCTAAATGGAATATGCTGGCATGGGATGCATACAAACAGCAAAACTATCTGACTGTCATGCATTCTTATTATTAAGATGTTTTTTTAATGAGCTGACTGTTTGACTGCTTTACACAACGATGAAATGCTAGAATCTTGCCAATTTAGAAACCACATAAAAAAAGCATTGTTTTGCACATTAACAGTTCAAATGGATTACATCGAACTTGTGAACCCATATAAACCAGTGAATGGAAATATTTCCTTTACAAAGTCTAACTCCTTTAGAAGATTATTTTGACATAACTGCAAAAATGTTTTGTTAAATATTACTCAAAAATCTCAAGTTCCAGCTCTTTTGACAACTTTCTTTGAATAAAAAAAGAAAAGAAATGCAAAATTACATCCATTTAAAGCAGCTCCTCATCTGTGCAGCCACCTGCACAGCACTTCTGTCTCTTTTCATGAAAACATTATTAGAAATATTTCAGATTTCAAAAGACTGCAGTGCCATCAGCACAACTAGAGGCTGCTTTTTCAAGGTTTTACTTTCTTACTTCACATTTAGTTTCATGAATAAAAGAATTGCACAAAGCATCCACAGAGGCAAATCGCTCAGATGAAGGGTAATTAGCAGAGCGTGGCACTGAAACAACCTTTTTTTCCTCTCAGTTTTTAAAACAAAACAAGCTAACAAACCCAACGATTCTGGTAATATAAAACTTTGTTGAATTTGTAACTGAGTTAAAGGTCATTTAAAACACTTGAGTGGTATTTTCCATCTATCCTGTCGCACTTCAAGGAACTTCTTCACGCCATCGCAACTGATTAGTTAAAATTTTGATCCTGTTAGCTGCATTAGATAATTATTTGCCCAAGCTAACCCATCCACAGTCTCTATAGTACAGGTATGGCTATGCCTTGTCATTAACAGGACCAGAACATGAACAATCTCTGAACATTCAACCGGCATCTGCCACCATGCACAGGCTTTTTTTTTTTTTTTTCCAGAAATCATGATGGCATTAAATTTTCTCAGTTGCCAGCCAATTATCTATAAAATATTACCAGACAAAAAAACTGAAGAGCAAAAAAGACTGAAATGGAGAATTTAACAACCCAAAATTAAAATAGTTCAATGAAGACGAGGCTACACTGATAGTAAAAGGGTGATACTGATGACTATGACACTAAATTTAATGTCTAAGAAAGGTTAGGTTCATTTAGCTGACCTTTTGAAAGGTTCAAAAGGTCAGCTAAATGCTAAAAAAGAACTATCACTTCTACACCTCAAAGTCCAGAAAGTTCTTACTTAAATTTGAGTATTTTTCTAGTTCTATTACATACACAAGAGTTATCGCTGGACTGTTAGTTAAGGCAGCAGGGCAGCATCTTATAGAAGCTCTGGGTACAGTCACAATCAACAGATGGTGAGCACTGCCTCTTCCCCCAGGGCAACAGTAAAAATGAGCTTGTGAAATCTGTCACAATCCATGGTGGTAAATGTCTCGCAGTTCCTGCAAATGCTAATGAAGCTCATGTGAGGTCCAAAACCGAGCAGAGCTGGGCGGGGAGAAATGAAGTCCAATTTAAAAATGACACTGCATGACAATCTCATTCTTCTAGAGGCCAGAGAGTTTTTTCTCTGGCCTGCGGACAGACACTCACAAATGAGTGCTACTAAAACATGCCAGTGACATTCAGGTCGCCATTGTGTCCCTCTCCTCTGAGAGTCACCCTCGACACATTCCATCAGAGGCTTGGATAAAACCTGCCATTGCTGGCAAACGTTGGCCTTCATTAAACCAGAAAATAAAGATGACGTTAATTATGTTGACCAGCTACTGAGTAAAATGTATTAAAAAAGTAGGGGTGCTCACACAGGACATTTTAGTGACCTCCACACTCAGTTTGAAATTTACTTGAAATAGTGGCTTTGACAAGTATTCAGACGACTATTGATGTGACTTTGTTTTATCTACAAATGACCAAAACCCAGAAGCCCATGACTTCATGTTGCCCATAGTCACACTGAACTTGAACTTTGCCAGAGTTTCAATTTGCTAGTTCAAAGTTTCAGATAAGTAAAGAATATTTGGGCAATCCTACTAGTAAATGTAGTACACACAAAACTGAATAGGTTTGCCTTGATATATTTTATCTGTTAAATAAATAGCCATGTGAAAATGTTTACAGCTGACCCCAGAATGGCAGTTATTGGAATAAAAATTATTACTTGCACTGTGAAACATTGATTAAATGCAGAGTCTGGTGTAAGGAATAAATGTCAAAATTAATTTATCTGGGACTATTCCTCTGCTACCTCCAGAGTAAATAGGAATACAGTGGCGAGCTGTTTGGACTTCATGACCTGAGGTTAAAAATCAAACATTTTTCAGTATTTTTTTCCCCATTTGAAAATCGAAGAAAAAATTGATTGTACACCAAAAAAAAAGAAGAGCTTAATTAGTTGGACTCATTCAGCATGTTAGGGACCATGCTGCAAAATTCAAGGTTTCATAAATGTTCTGATTCCTCAAACCTCAACAATCAGCAGCTGTGCTGGCTGAGTAGATACCTAGAAAAGTTAAATTAATATTACTGATGCCCTCGAAGCAGAATACCATGAGTATATTTCTAAGGTGTCACCTTAGTTTATAATGTAAGCCGATTACAAAGTGGAAGTTAACAGGACCAGCAGAGGTGAAGTTGAGGTCTGGAAAACCAGGACAACTTTTTGAGATAATCAATAAAAGACAAAGAGTAATTCAAAATACCATTTGAGTGCAACAGATATAGCAAACTGTGGAATAATGGTGCATTTTTCTACTGTGTTTCCACATCTGCACTCAAATGACCAATATTAAAAAAACAACTACTTCCTGCTTTGTTACCACAATATTCAGCATTGCAAAGGCAGTGTAGAATTTCATGAAAATAGATTTATTCACCTATTAATCAAAGAGGTGGAATAATTATCATTTGAGATTGTGTTGCACCGAGTTGCAGGGAAATGTTTTACTGAAGAATGGATTCAGTACAATGTGTACAAATTCTATAACCATAGAGTCTGTAAAAAAAATAATTATGGAGAAAGAACAGCAGCATAATGATGCACCTTAAAATCCATACTCAAGAGGTGCAAACTGACAGCCCACATAGGCACTTAACCATTTAAAGTCCGAAAGCTTCCGTCAGAAGAGCAGTGCATATAAGCAAGCCTTTAAAAAGACTTTATATCCTCCAAGAAGGGAAAGATTTATTTAGCAACAATATGTGTAAGGGCTAAGGGGGAGGGAAAGATATCGAAGGTTTCATTTGATTGATGGTATGGTTTTCCAATTTTCTGGAAATATAAACTGCAGAAGTTGAATTTGGTTAGAGGATCTCACTATTGGTGGTGCTGTTTCCCCCCCTCCATGTATTTATCAAAGACTGGAAATTCAGAATTCCAATTGTATTAATATAATAAGCATTGACCACACATGGTGCTGAAATATTAGTGTTTTCTTTATTGCAATTTTGAAACTGTAAAAGATCAAAATTGCTCAAATTATATTTATCAGGCCACAAAAAGTTATGTGGCCTGATAAACATAACCACTCATACACTGGGTCTGTTTCCTTTAAGTTTTGACCTGATTGGACAGCTGAAGGCAGCAATGAAGAGCAGGAGTTTCACTATAGAGCTTATGATTGCATCAGTCTCTTTAACACCTGCTAAATCTTAAGAGTGAACATGTCATAAGCACATAAATCCTTAGAGATAAGTCAACAGCAATATAAAGCATGTGTCTGACAACTAAAACAAAATTGGCTCTATAGTATCAATAACTTGCAATAAAAAAATTTTAAAAAGACTTAGCAAATAAGCACTTTGCTTACTAGCAGTTAGCTTAATGAAAAGTAGCTTTTACATTGCTAACAAGTAAATAAGCAAGTTGGACATAAAGCAGCAATACTCTATTTAACTACACAGATGTTTATGGCAAAGCAATATGACCAAGTAACAATTACAGCAACTTGTAAACAGGTGTGTCCAAATGTGAACCAAAGTTAGAGCTAGAAGCTGGAGCACTGTTGCTAACATTGGGGTAAATCTGTAGCCTATCTACGGTATATTTCAACAGACATTTTGTCATGTCATAAAATGTTTTTTGTTCATGTTGTTGTGTTTTGTTGACTCTAATGTTCAGTACTCTTCCAACAAGCTAAAAAGGGGCAAAAATCACTAAGAATATATCCACTTTTATCCATTACAACTTTGTCACAAAAGGAGAAGAAAAACTTGAGAAAGTACACTGATGAGTACAAAAATGTCTGACTGTAAGCACCAGAGCCTAGAATAAACATGTTGGTGCAAGCAGCAGGTTCTCAGCTTGAGAGGAAGCTGTGGGCTCCTGCATCCCAGAAGAAAATGGATGACATCATGCATTTAAAAACACATTTAATTACTTGTCCTCTGACCACTATTGTTCTGATACTATTTTAATAATTTGTCATGCAACAAAAATGTTAAAAAAAAAGAAAAGAGCAAAAGCTTCTCTCTTTTAGTGCATACAGATAATGCAACCAATTGAAAAATGATGAAAGGCTGACATCTTCAGATTTTATTCTGGATTCTCTCTGCTTTGGTAACTCAGGCTGCCATATCACTGATTTCTTCACATCTTCACTCTGTCCATTACATTTACAGTCAATGGTCCTTCAACTACATTGAATCAACTCCCAGTTCTGCTCACTGGTTTCACATTTTCCCTTCCTCTATCACACCAGTGATATTTCACTATAGGCCCACAATCACTACTAATGTTAGCATCACTTGATTGAGTTCAATCAATATTATATAGGCCTAGTCATAACAATCTGTGGCAGGGGGAAGCCGAGACACCTGGCTTACCTCATGTATCTACATTTAGTAGGTACTCTATGTACTTGCATGTAAAGTACTTACATTCTACACGTATTTTTTTTTTAAAAAGAAAAATTGAGGGAGTTGTGATGAACCCCCTCTGACCTAAAGTCCTGGTTACCCCTTGCCGTAG
Organism: Atherinosoma microstoma; assembly: GCA_037177055.1. Classification (NCBI taxonomy): domain Eukaryota; kingdom Metazoa; phylum Chordata; class Actinopteri; order Atheriniformes; family Atherinidae; genus Atherinosoma; species Atherinosoma microstoma. The sequence continues at coordinate 9,896,390 of JBBBVU010000017.1, forward strand.
CATTAATGACTTGTTGGTGTGGAAGCTTGTATCTGGATCCTAGGTGAGCTATATGAGGATGTGGTGTAGACCTGTGATGATGGGAGGCCCTATGCTGGATGTGAACCAGTGTTTCTCATGGGAAGCAGATACCTTGCAAAGTGAGCTATGTAGCTGGTGATGCAGCTCTACAACATGGTTGTAGCGTGGAAATGTCCCTTAAGGACTGACAGAGATGAATGAGGACCAATCCAACACAAAACAGATTTGAAGTGATTGTTGGGAAGGGTTTTATGGTGTTTGGTTCTTCAATATCATATGTGGCATCATGGCCATGTGGAAACATATAGATGTGTCCACATTCACGGCTCCTACAGTGTCCAATGGCCCCACATTGTACCGATGTTTTGACAATTTTTACAGAACTCATACTTTTTTTTTGGCCAATAATGAAATAAAGTGTTGGCCTAAATGTAAAAAAAAAATAAAAATTCAGTCCACTTTCAGTGTGGAAAAGAAATATTTTGACCACGTCTCTTTCTGTTCAGTTTGTCCCCTTATAAAGCAAAAATGTAATAAATATATATTGAAACACACAAGTACACAAAACAGAAAATAAAACTTGTGTCTTCATGCAGAACTGATGTGAACTTCCAGCTCCTTGCTCTAGTTATCCAGCACTGAAATTCCCATGCACCACCACCAAGATGCACCAGTCTGGGAATTCTTGTAGAGCAAAAGGTATCCACAAGGGGGCAGAGAACAAGTGCCAGATTGGAGGGTTTTTAGCAGTTTTTGCCAAATGGTGGTCCAAAAGGTCTCCGAAATCTATAAAATACTGTACGGTAGAGTTAAGACCAGTTGACATTCTATTTTATTATCCTCAAACTTTATCTGTATTTGTAAAAACATACTATGAGCATCCTGACCAATTTTTAGCCATGCAGCAGGTCATAAACCACCCTAACACCCCACTCCAATTTCAGGAAAACAAACAAAAATAAATTAACTTTTTGAAGGTAATGTGGGAGGACACAATGATCACAATAGACTTTAAACAGATTCATCCCATCAATGAGTAAGCAGTGACACAACTCCCTACATCATGTTTGCATGCTTCACGAAGGTGGTAAACAAATTATCCGGTTACATGCTGTCAATAATGATGTTTATTCGGGGCGGAGAACTCAGCAGGAATCGCACAGTAATGGTTTAAAGATTCAGGGCTGACAGTGGGTATGTGTAATGGCTGTCTGAAGGTGAGCACTTCCATTTAACCAGTCTGTGCCTGACTCGCATTCCCTTTCATTTTAGATGAAATATAAAAATTCAATATTTGAAGAGCCAATCGCTCTGGTAATCCTATAATTTGCATTCTCAGAGAAGCATTTCATGTAGCAATTCAAAGCTATCATGTTTGTAGGGAGGAGAAAAAAAAGGGGGCAAAAAGGTGGAGACCCCAGAAAACTAATTTAAGGAAAACAGACCATAGCCTAAAAACTATCAAAGCAATTCTTCTAGTAGGTGGAGTTTTGTGATCTTGAATGGAGAAGCCTAATGCACCATCCGTTACAAATTGCTGCCCGAATCTGTGAAATAATTTAGATAGTCTGATGTTTCCATTAGACTATTTAATGTATAAAAGATGTTTATGAGGTGGTGGCTTTGTTTTAATCAGAAACATCTGGGAAAATAAGCCCATGAAAAATTAAACC
>JBBBVU010000017.1:9905821-9924531 GCA_037177055.1 Atherinosoma microstoma
CACACACACACACACACACACACACACACACACACACACACACACACACACACACACACACACACACACACACGAGTACACACATTTCAGACAAAATACATATTTGTCTGAAAGGTGGATGAACATTTGACTCAACATACACACACCTGTCAAGATAACTGGTATCTCAATCTAGCTACGATACATTTTCACACACACACACACACACAACACAGACACACACATTTCTGAATTTGATTGTTGAAAGGAGGAAAAAGCTGATACTGAATTAACTTTAGTAAAAACAAACACACACACATAATTTCATTTTGTCTACTTGAGTGGATTTGACTGACGGTCAGTTCAGTGGAAGGTGAGACAGAAACTCCTGTTCATCAAATGAAAGGGTGACACCTACAGTTTGAATGAGGTACTGCAAGAAAATACCTGATCTGATTTATTACTAATAGATACATTTTAAAAAACATTTTATACGCTTACATTTTTGTAAAAAGGAGAAAAATGATGTCCTTTTGTCAAATTTAGGCATTTCTCCTGAGTTCTTCATGGAATGTCTGACCTACTTGGATAAACCCCCCCCAAAAAAAGCACATTTTTAAGTCTTGTTTTAGGGGCTGGAGTGAGCCACTTGAGTCCATTTCATGTCTTTCATTGCCGATTGTTCACATATGCACTATGCAAATATAAAATGAAGATATTCCACTATACTTTGACATTATTACCGATGTGAGAGAATACAGACTAACCTGAGAGCTCCCACTAGCACACACCAAACAGATGCAAAGACACCCGACTGACCATTTCTTAAATACTTACATGATTTAAAGCAGTGGTGGGGAACCTTGGCCCTCATCCTGCAAGCTTTCCATGCATCCCTCCTCCAACAGACCTGGTTCAAATTAATGATCCACTCTGATTGGCTGTTGGATCCATTTGATTTGAATCAGGTGTGTTGGAGCAGGGATGCATGGAAAACTTGCAGGAATGCGGCCCTCGAGGACCAGGATTCCCAAACCCTTGCTTTAGATCATCTTCTTGTTAAAAAAGAAATAATGTTAAAGACTACTTGGAACCACGGCAGGGCCGAAAGCCTGTTCTATTCTTGGCCGCATTATGTTAAAAAAAATAAAATAAAATAAAAAATAAAAAAAACAAGAACAGAGAGCTATGAAAAACCAAATACAGCTGTGTTTTTAAAAATGGGACCCACCATCTTTCATATACTGCAATAACTTAATTTTATTCATGATGGATACAAGATCAGAGCTTTGTCTTGAAAATACAATAAGTTTGATGATTATAGCAACATAATCTTTCTCTCATTTCCAGCAGCTACTTACCTTGGAATAATTTGTTCACCTATTTCACAAAGGCTTAAAAAACACTAGGCTTCATACTCAATCAAGCCTATTAAAATTATTCATCCCTTAGGTTTGTTTATTTGCCCTCTGGCAAACACTAAGCCACAAATCTTGTGGATTCTCAATTTTAAAGCAAAATTGCATTTCTACCTCATTACAACTTTTCTACCTTTTTTTATATTCAAGTGTGTGCATTTAGATCAAATATAACCCAAACAGCCCAAACCCTTTTTGTAGCCACAAAGCTGAGACTACAATTAAACCCTTTTCCAATTGACAGGAAACTTGGCCTGAACAACAAATGTGAAAAATTGAAGCAATTATAAACTCCTCCCACAAAAGTACATCAACTTAAGGCATGGCAAAAGTCGCTGGTTGTTCCCAGTCAATTGTGTGTACTATTTGGAACAAACGCAAAGATAATGGGAGGCTGTAAAACAAAAACATGCAGGTAGACTAAGCAGTATGCTTTGAAAAAAAAGAATTGTACACAAAAATGGAAAAAACTAAAATTAGCAAAAACAGGAGTCAGTGTATGTGACCAAATTTACATTTGGCAAGGACATGATTAACTTTTACTTGGTGCAGGTCCAATGATACATGGAAAGATGACTACCTGTAGAAAAAAAAAAAGCAAATTTCTACTATCATTGAAGATAGATGTCAGGTGAAGGACCCGAGTAGATGACGGTCATTACCACTTCAGTAAACTTACTGATGGATTTGGAGATTTGGGACATTTTCTTCATTAAATTGACTGAAAGAAAGTTTGGTGATGCCGATATATTTTAGGATGTACACCTTGCAACTGATAAAAGTATTCAGACTTCTTCAAAAACGCTCAATAACATGAGTGGCTAACAGTGTCAATCCGAGTCAATATTTATTATGTTAATTGCAGGATGGATCCTTCTTGTGTTCTGTTACATCTGCATATCTGTGTCACGTCCTCCACTTTCCTCCATCATTTTTGCCAGAGTATGCATCTATGAACAGTGTCTCAACTCAGGATTGGAAGCCTGTGTGGTAACCTGCTGTACTATGGTTGTTCAGAGAGACAAAAAAGTGCCAGTTTCCAGACAAATGTACAGCTGAAGCACTTTTTTTTTTTTTTAAGAATTGACTGATCATACTGCACTGCATATTTTACAGCAGGGGTGCTCAAAGTCCAGTCCTCGAGACCTACTTGCAATTTTTAGATGCATCCCTTCTCCAACACACCTTAATCAAATGGCTGAATTACCTCATGTGCATGTCATTCAGCTCTGCAGAGGCTTGGTAACTAAGGGTGGACCAATTGTGGTTTTCTGGCTGATCACCGATCTTTAAGAAGTCTGACCTGCAGATTCCAATTTTGGCCGATACAGATTTTTAATTTCTTTTTTAAATGACTGACATCATCCAGCTTCAAAGTTAGTGCTATTTTATTGAAAAACAATGAATACTTGTGAAAACATACAAACGGAGGTAGTGTTCTCAAATGTAAATGAAAAGGTTGGTCAATGAGGTTTGTTGTATTGAACGTTTTGTTTGCAGCCCCACCACGACTTATTTCGGCCCTGCATGAATTACAAATCTTTACTCTTTTTCCTTGTACTGCATAAAGTCTGGCGATTTCACATAAGGATCGGCCAATCACCGATCCCCCAAAATTAAGGAAATCGAGGCCGATCGATCGGTGGACCCCTACTGATAACACTCAGGTGTGTTGGAGAAAGGAGGCATCTAAAAGTTGCAGGATGGACTGGACTTGTCTTACAGCCTATTCAGTGCTTATACTTTATGCACAGATTCACACATAACCAACAGATGCATCAGAGGCAACATGGAGTTTGTGTCTTACCAAAATACCCTTGAAGATGTGGTTAGGAGATTGGTGTGATCAAACCACCAACCCGATTGTGCAGTCAATGCATAATGCATCTTATAGACAACAAAAAAAGGGGAGCACCTGCAGGTTTGGAAGAAAATCCAGCTTTGATAGATACTCACCAGGTCCCTTTCAAAAATACTTTTTCCAACAATGAAAACCAATTCTACAGTTGCCATATTTTGTTTCACTGCTGTTTTTGTGAGCTAGTTAATTACAACAAAAGGAATAAAGTTGCAGTAGTTCTTATTCTGCTCACAAAGATGTCCGACTGGTAAAACGTATGTGGAGTCTGAATCCAATTTAATAAACAGTGTTTGGTGGAGGTAGGAGGCAACACAGCTGACATTCATAGCTGAGTACCAACTTGGTTTTACAAAATGAAAAAATGATAAAGCAGTGTTGAGAAGATTTGCTAAACTGAATGGTACGAGAACATGAGACTTGTGTTGGGTTTGGGCATTACCTGCACCTGTTTCTCTCTCAACTGGGTAGCTTCAGCCGGGTGGTTAAACCGAAGTATGGTTCCATTTCCTAATTGAATGGTTGAGCCTAGAGGGAAACCACAGAGGCAAGGCATGATGAAAGTGGCAAACTACCAACTCAATGTGACAAACACTGAATTAAGCATTGCACTGAGCGAAAGACAGCTACAAGCTAAACATCATTTGCCTCAGTGCAAGAAAAAAATAACACTGCTAAGAAACATTTGAAGGTGTAGTGCAGTATCTATAATGAATGAAATGGCACAGAGACACTGGCCATGGGAAGCATCCCATGAGTGAGGGATTATAGTGACCTGCCTGTGCACTCAACTTTGAGAACTTTTTTCTTGCCATTTGTCAAGTTTCTCCCCACTGATTTCCTCTGCCGAGGTATAGTGAATTAATTGCCACATGGAACACATTCCCCAATGTGATTGGCGATGGCAAAGACCAGGGGATCATTTACCAGAGAAAATGGTCCAAAAAACCGGAGAAGTCTTGTAAAGCTACAGAATTGGAGTGATATTAGGGTTTATATATCAGACTCGCACTCATGGTTGCAGCTACAGATTTTCTCGAGGTCTCTTCTTTCTCCTCGTCCTCCTCCACTCTCAGCACAGCAAATACTAATCCTGCTACTACTAATGACTTCTGACGACTGACAAAGCACCTGAGAACAACCTGTGATAGATCCCCGCTGCTGTTGGACTGAAAATTACTATCATTTGTTCAAGAAAATAGCTTCAGATGCAGCCATTTCTGACGGGAATAGTGGGTAAATTGAAAAGGTTATAAAAGTGACTAGCGCAGCTAGGCTCTCCGCTGCCTGGTCCTGTCTGCAGTTTTTATCTCATGAAAGCAAAGCAGTATGGATGAGGAGGCAGAAAGCAGTTAAAGCTCCCAGCCTCAGCAAGCAGGGCCTGCTCAGGGGGCCCGAGTTTCAGCTCCACTCGCCTCTGTCCTTTGAAAGGTTAATGCTCTGGCCCACTTCAAAACCTGTCGGCCCTATCAACTCCATCTGCCAATTAAATGGAGGGCCTGGGGCTTTGTCTAGAGCTTTGTCCAGGGCCTCTCGCCCTTCAAAATGTTTAGTAAGAGAAATGGCATCTGCCCTGTGGAGAGCTGTGTTCACAATCCACTCATGCCCTAAGTGCGCTGCCATGGGAGAGCCAGGGACAGAAAGTGGATTTCATTTGCAAATGTGGTGCAGTTATCTCATATGACTGCATTCAAAATGGATAAAAGTATTATTGACTCCCACAAGTCAAATAATTGAGAATCAGAGAGAAATCATTTCAACAGACATGCCTTGCTCCCTCCCCTGGATGTTCATTAAAGAATATCAGGAGCAAATGAGATTTTTGCAGAAATGCTTACCCTGCGTCAGCTGCTGGGGATCTTTGACCACAGAACCATTGACTGAACACAGCGCACCATCCAGAGGGAACAGAGTCACAGTCCCAGCATGGTTCTCAAGCACACAATGTTCACGGAGGAGTCCAGGTCCATGAAGCACTATAATAAAATTATCAAAGTGTGGATCATGCTGCTGATGAGGGTTTGGTGGAGGAACTTCAGCTTACAGAAGCCATTTTAACTTACCAATATCCGGACATGATGCTTCATCACTCCCAATCAATGTGCTGCCCTCCTACAGCAAAGATTAAAAGATCATGATGCAACAGCTGTTTGGCAAGCAGTGCAATTAAAAAACATGAATGAATGAATAAAAGTTCATGTTTATGTTCAATTATAAGATTAAATGATCTAATCACTTTCAAGTAATAGAGGATGATTCCAGTGCTGAGCAGGTCTTCATCAATGCCTATCAGATGAGGTAACTGGCAGTCCAAAATGACTCCACTCCCCTCCTTTCTGAGAGCCACAGTCTCCTCCTATGGGGTACCAAAAAAAACAACAAAACAAAAAAATACTAACTTAATAGCCTGTGGCTGGGATAGTACACTATATAAAAAAAAATGCTGACAGACATTTAATGGCAACCAGCAGAAAACTGAATTCTTTATGACTGCTCTTCCTTGCCCGAAGGCCACGGAGAATAGCAGCATTCCAACCATGTGTCACCATGAGGCAGCAGAGTGGCTAACGGCAAGAGAGACACCATAAATCATTCAGATTATCATGGTGAGAGTCAAACTGTATATTGTGTTCAGCGAGCGAAACAGTCGCAGTTCCACACACACACACACACACAACACACTCTATTGCCTTCATTGATACACTGCTATTGACACCACATGTTACTATTAAAATACCAAAGAGCTACAAACTTAAGATACATTGATGTCATTAACAATGTGTCTGAAAATTTAAAGTAAAATCTTGTTCATTTAAGAAAAATATATAAAAAATAAATAAAACACCATATAAAGAATATTTTCTAGGAATGTTTTCTGTCTTAAATCATGTGTTTGTGTGAATGCCAGATTTCATGAAGAGTGTGCAGTAAATGTCAATAATTCATAAATAATTTGCTAAATGAAGAACAAATGAGAAAAAGCACATCACATTTGAATCACAACTAATGCAAGACAAACAATATCTGGTTGGGTTAAAAAAATATATATATATCCATGTTTGCCTTCATATCCCTTTGTAGTTTTAAATTTTTTTTAAAAAGTGTTCTCACTAGAGAAATGTGATAAGAAATTGACTTAATCCTTAAAAGCCTTTTTCTAAAGTACAGGAAAGCTATACTCAAAATGTCTGATCTGCTTCTTAGATCGCTTCACTGCCTCCAGCAAATGCTAGTGTGGAAATGTGACAGAACAAGTAATATTCATGAATCATGTTTCTGTCAAGGGGCTCCATTCATTTCAAATTTTGGATAATTCCATTCTGAACTTGACTCAAAAGACCCGATAAGCTACAGACAGAATGAGTTTCTTGAGCATTTAATTTTTGGCATTAAACAAGCATTAATACATTTAGTCCTGGTGACCTGTAGGTCCAAACAATACAAGTCACAAAGAGAAACAACTCTCCCGACAAGTGTTTAAGTGCTGGTAACCTTTTCCTCCCTGAGAAGAGGCTGTTGGTGTCTAGCCATGTATGAGTCATGCCATCAGAGGTATTCTTGTGTTAAGCTGATGGACTAATGCCTCACATTGCCACGGATTATAAAAAGTACCTCCCCCATGAGGCAGAGCAGAAAATCTCTCACGGTGAATTCAGAGGAAACACTTTGCATAACTTAGTTGCCCTCGCTTTCAACCCCCTCTCACTCCATAGTATAGATTGGACCGTGAAGTGAGAAACATGCCCACCGCCAGCACCACCTCACTCATTGGCAGTTGTGAGATGGGAGAAATCTTTTTTTTCTAATGAAGAGGGAGAGTCATCGACCACAGCCCCTGTACTTAATTAAAAGGGATTTTTCACAGACTTCATTAGAGGTGAGGAGCCGCCTGGCAGATTAATGCACTGTGTCACTTTCCTCAGACACCAGGAACAGATGAGATCCTCTTATTTTCTCCTCACATGCACAGAAAGTTGCTCTTCACCACACCCAGTCACTCAGGCTGTGTACTATGACCAAGAAAAAGAAAATAAAAAAAATCTGCTTTCAGATTGGAGGCAGCTTGTGAACATACTGTAATTATCTGTGACCCAGACCAGCAGACAGGCTTGGGCAGCATTTAGGCTTCCGTTAAAAGTTATCATTTTGCAGTTGGGTAGAATTTTAATGGATTACCCCCTTCCCAATGCTTTTGGCATAGCAGGCAACAAGCGTTTCAAGAACATTAAACCAGTCAAACATCTTTCCTGACTGCCCATCCCCTGTGAGAGTAGGAACAACCTGCAAAGAACACAGATTAGTGCTGAATCCAGAACAAAATAACTTCTGTATCTTAACTGATGTGTTAGATTACAAGGTTAAATTTCCTCAAAAAAAAGGAGCTGTATCCATTTGCCAGATTGCTGGTCCTTCTGCTAATAAAAATGACTGACAAAAGAGAAAGGCAATTATGCGACCGATTTTCAAAATAAATGAATTAATGGTGTTAACCCTGAAGAACAGACACCTTGTTAACAGCGATTCCCTTTCATGCTTCATCATTAGAAACTTGACTCTTTAGCTGTAAAATAAACTGCTGTATAATTACATTAAACCCCTTCCGGTCATTGTATCATTATGCAAGTTTGCTGAAAAACTGGGATTTGACCTGATTAAACAATTCTGAGATTCTGATCACTCAACAAAATGAGTTATCTTAATAAATGCTCTTATTTAACATAAGTAGAAAGTACTGGCTGGCTGACAAATGGAAAGTACTGGCTGACATTTTAAGTAGGGAGTTTTTATACTTCAGGTTACTAAACCATTTAAAAGAACTGTGAAAAACTGACTGAGCTGTCATCACAGCACAATGCTAATTTTAATTCAAGAGGCCTTGTAGGTGTAAAATTAGACAAATGTTTCAAAAGGTAGCTGAATAACCCATTTTCTTTGACCAAATTAAAAGAAAGTGAATCCATTTTTAAATCAATCATAATGGGTATGTGGCGAAAAGCTGTCTCTGATAAGAATACGAGGAGTTCATGAAACGCTACAAAGACTATGATATATAACTGATGACACCATGAGTCAACCTGACACAAACCAGGACAAGGCTCTGAGCATTTGGTGTTGAGTTGTGCTGATTTTTGCATGTTTGGGGAAACGCAAAGACAGCTAGGATCAAAGTGAGGTTGGGGTTCATTTATGTTTCTGAAATGGGGGTTCCACCACAGTGTTAGAGGGGTGGCTGGAAAGAGGTATGCAACTCTACTTATAGAGCAGAAACACTCAGATTTGCATTCATGTGTATATTCCAATTATATAAATGTATACCCCTGCAGTGGAACATCATTTTACTGTTCCCTCTTCCTGCCTTTTTTGTTCTCTCAATCTGTTACCGCCTCTGACTGGTAAGAGGCTGCCCTGGAATCCATCTCATATTAATTACTTTCTCTTTGCCACATGCCCTGCAACCAATCTAGGAAGCTGACGATGAATAACTTTGCATTCTAAATCTGCTCTGAATGCAAAACCCAAAATTCAGTTCACACTGTACTTGGTCAACTTGTTTCTTTAAAAAAAAGGCACAGGTGGATGTTTTCAATGCATTTTTGTCAACAGGAAAAACACACAGAATATAAGACTGAGTTTTGGAAAGTAGGATAATTACATCTGCCAAGGCGGTGTTCATGTATTTGGCAGTGTTGGTTTGTCTGTCCGTCTGTTAGCAACAACTTTTTTGGATGGATTTTGATTCAATTTTAAAGGAAATCTTAGAAAAGGAATAAGTGATCAGATTTTGGGGGTGAACCAGAGCAGGGTTTTTTTTTAAATATAGATTCTTTACTGTGGGGAGATGGAAATTCTGATGGCATAATTATCCCCAACTATAATGCTCACAATCACTGGCAAAAAAAACAAAAAACATTACAATGGCTTGGTGGAGGTCTGCGCTCTCCTAGTGCTTCTAGTGTTTAAAATTTAAAAACTATTTGCTGCATGTGAGAACACAAACTATGTCCAACATCCTACACTCAAACATGGAAGCTAGAATAAAAAACTTTTCAATAAAAAACATTTTAAAGGCTTTCTGTGTCGGTAATATAAATAGCAAATTCTACCTGGCTGGATTTGCTTCTCTGAACGGCACTGAATGAATTTTCCAAGTCCAACGCCTGTGCAACATTCCAGGAATCCCGCTTATCATTTTTCTCACAGGCAGAATGCAAATGCATAGAAAGAAAGACAAATGTCAAATCCATAAAATAGTTTGAGTTTCAGCAACACCAGTGGGCCTGCCGGTTACCAGCACAGTGGCCTTTTAGCCTCTGTGTCAAATTGCATCATGCATAATAAGAGATGAATCCACTTGGATGGGCACAAATAAGTCATATTTTCCAGCTTTGTGAGTAGATGGACAATGTTGCCTCGGAGTATAAAGCTACCAGTGCTTGAACATGTGAGCAGATTTACAACACTAACTTTAATTGATAGGCTTGACAGTCAGAGACAAAAGTGCCATGTGTCAATAATCAAGATCTATTAATTAGGAGCAGTGGCAGCAGCTAATGAGTTCCAGTACGTGTTCATGAATAAAAGGGCTGCCATGTAGAGTCACCTGATAATTATCCAACACAGACGTACTTGGCTTAACATTCATGCACAGTGTTTTATTCAAAATCCTACCAAACTTTATACTGAAATTTGTCCTCACAAAAAGCAAGAAGAATTCATTATGCTGAAGTAAATGAAGTGGCTGTAATGTGTTAGAAAAGTGAAACTCTGCAGGAGTTTAACAGTTTTAAAAACTACACAACTAGCATGATGGAGAAAAGCAGCCCCTCACTTTCCATGACTGGCACACTTCACAGTTCGATGCATAATGCAACAGGCTACTTGGCTGAACGCAACGAGTTCCAGAAACTGACATTTGGTGTCATTTTGTAAGTTGGGCACAAATTCAGCAGAAGAAAAGTGTTCAGTGTAAAGTCACAGTTGCCATCAGTGGACACTACTACCCTATCCCTGCCCTAAAGAAGCCATACAGTCTCTGTTTTTTCTTTTTCAGACTCCTCAAACACCATTTCAGACCATCCTTACAAATCATTGCAAGAACTCTGCTTTTAGATTGCATTTAAATCCAAAGAGATGGAAAAATCTAATTCTGTAGCCAGGTTGACCCCTCCATGATATGGTTGTTCACAAGGCTTGCAGTGACACCAGCTGGTGGGATTAGTTTACTACAAGTAGTAATGTCATCCATAGTTGTCTTTCTCTTGTTATAGTGATAAAAATAAGAAATATACTTGTATACGCGCACACACACAAACACACAGTGGCTTTGTTTTAACTGAATACATCCTGTAAAAAGGTTTAAAGGCCACGATTGGCTGTGAAATAATACTAAATTCCACATGAAGGCACAGAAAATTAAACAGAAATAAGAAAGATGGGCACCTAACCACTGTGAGCATGAGTGACCACATTTCAATTTAAAAAATTTAATCAATTCTATGCAACAGGAAAAAACTACAACTACAGAGGCTTCGGTTTTCAATCAATGAAAGACTTCAGGTCATCAAGCAATTACTTCAGTTATTCTCCAGGTCACATCCAAGAATCAAAACAAACTAAATTAATTTGTAAATCACACAACCTAATGTCAAAAAGGGTACCTGGATATTAGCTGTAAGCAGAAGCTCAAATTTAAAATGCATAAATGAACCACTGTACCTGCAGAATATTCTCCTTCTCCCCACATCTACCGGTCAGTGCTACAGCCTGGGGCAGATTACAAGAAACAATTGGTGCACTTTAAATGTGACATCTTCTAAACTCTGTTCTCCATTTCACCCACCTCTGCCTCATTCTGACACAGCTTCTCCTCCACCTTCACAGAAGTAGGCAACTCCCCGTGGAACCCCTGCAGTAGTGGTGAAAACAACCTATAATTCAACCTTGGAATAAGAGTACCAACATGTGCACACAGTGCTGTCCATGATGGCATTTTGTGTGATTGTCAATATGACGGACCTGAGAGGCTTCTGCAAGAAGTGTTCGGAGCCTGTTGACCTCTGCCTGCAGCTCTCTGATCACCTTCACGCTGCCATCTTCGTTCACCATGGGGGAGTTCATTATGTTTTTAGCTCGGTTGGCATATCGCAAAGTGCTCAGGGTCTCCCCGTAGTTCACATCAGCAGGGGAAATGGCTGCCATGAGGGACAACCATATGGGAGCACAAAAGTTCAGGACAAAATAAAAGATGAAGAAAAATTGTGTGTGAAATAATCCACTTCCATTTTTCAAAACAGGTTAAGGAGTGTGAAGACCTTTAAAACATCTCAGAATGTGTTCAGATTACATACTTGCTATCATGGTAGTTAAGGAGTTTCCACCGAGGCTGTCTTTTAGGAGCCATGTCAGCACAGAGTCTCTGTAAGGGATGAAGATCTGCTTCTTTTTTGCCAATTGCCCACCCACACTTGGGTCAGCTGAGGGGTTGCATGGAAGAAAAAGAAAAAATGACAAGTTTCATTCAACAGCTCTGTAGATTCATTTTGGAAGGAAAAAGGTCTTGACCAACATTAATCTTTAAAAAGGCTCATAGGTTTAATACCCAGAGTTTCATTCCAGTCACCATTTTGATACTGCAAGATTATAAAAGAAAATCATGAATAAAAGCATCTTAAATCAGTACTGAATTTATTTTTTTTTAGAAATTCCCACAGTGGAGTCATGCTGCCATTGTAACTTCCTTTACCGAGAGCTGAGATCACACTCCCCAAGGTGACCAGGGATTTGTTGATGTTGGCACCTTCCTTCAGCCTGGTGCCCGTGGTGTGTGTGGCATTGGCTCTTTCGCTGCCTGCCAGATCTACCAGGTGGATCTTACTGAGTGTTTCATGTGGAAACTCCCCATTAAAACATGTCTGTGGTATAAATTAAGAGAGAAAAACATCGCATGTTTAGTTCAAAAGAAGCATCATCACAAGAGTAGTCAACATGGTTATACCATGGTTATTTTTGTATTTTTTTTGGGGGGGGGGTTGAAATATGTTAATAATTACACCAAATAAATAAAAAAAAAGGGCCAATTAGAGCCTGAGGGATGGCCTTTGGTCTGTGTTTACAGATGTAAAACATGCAGATAGGACAGCAAGCATACATTTAAGCACCGCTGTGTACCTGGGTAAACTTGACGGTGAAAATGGCGTGAGAACGGCTACTGAAGTCATTCATGCCCGTGCTGGCTTTGGTGCGGTTGGCATCACCAAGAAAGATCAAGTCCTCCATGTTGCTGTGGTTGTGAACCACATGCTTTGACAGATCTACGCACAAGTTGTATTTTTCTGTATGAGAAACTGCATTTACACAAAAATTAAATAAGATGGACATGAGATTAAAAATAAAACATTACTTTCTACATAAGGTCCATCCTTGGGGTGCTCCCTCACTTTCAAGCCTGCACCGTCTGTGGATGGTGATCTTTTGAGAAGATCCTGCACACGTTCGTTGTAGATCTCCAGATAGCTTTTGCAAAGAAGGTTAACCAACGAAAAACATTGGCTGATTATACTGGTAATCTATGAATGGCACATCACCAAATGCAAACAAGTCATTTAAACCCAACCAGGTAGCAACAATAGAACAAGTTGGATAGATGTCATATACAGTATGTTGTTGTCTGGTTCAGTGGTTCTTTAAACAACTTCATGCACATATCCTACTCAACTATCATGAGTTTTGTCATTTAAAAATCATTCATCTTGACAAAACTGATGCCCTAGTTTAAAACTAAAATGCAGAAACCCACACTATATTTCAAAATCATTTTTTAATAATTATAATACCTTGAATAGAATAAAAGTGCTAGAAATCTGACTTTGTAAAATACAAAACAAATGGGTAATGCAAAAAAGTCAAATATGCCATATTTAACATTTCTATAAGATAGACAGAAAGAATAAAGATGTGAACTAAAACAGGGTCAAATGAATGGTAAATGAAATAGGTTTTATTAAAGAGCTAGGTTTTAAGATTTGTTTTAAAAACAGAGAGGGTGTCAGCATTTTAGACCCAAGTTGACAGCTCGTTTGACAGGAAAGGAGACTGATAACTAAAAGCTCTACCCCCTGATCTGGACTTACTGATCCTTGGTACCACTAGCAGACCAGCATTCTGAGAGCGCAAAGTTCTATTGTGGCTGTGTGGAACAATGAGTTCATTTGAATAGGAGGTGCAAGACCATTAACAGCTTTTTAAGTTAGCTAAACCATTCTAAATTTGACAGGAAGCTAGTGAAGGGAAGCTAAGACAGGAGGTATGTTGGTGTTCTTTATTGATTAGATGGAAGATTTTTAAGAGCCGTTTGGGCATCCAGCAAAAATTGCTTTGCAGTGGTTGATCTTAGATTAAATGAAAGCATGAATATGTTTTTCCAGCATCACTACAAGAAAGGAGGCTTGTGGTTGTGGCAATGTTTCTCGGATCAAAAAATACTGCTCTGGAAACCTGTTTGGTATGTGATTTAGAAGATAAGTCTTGGTCAAAAATGACAAGAAGATTCCGGGCAGTAGTGTTGGGAGCCATGGTAACACCACATAAAGTAGCAATGTCCATGGAAACCCAGTTTCTAAGGTTCCTAAAGATCAAAAACAATCTCAGTGCTAACAGAATTCCTCTCCAGATATTTGCAGGTCATCCAGGCTTTAATGTTGCTGTAGCTGATTGTCTGTGAAGCCTGAGGAAACCAAATACAGCTGGGTGTCATCATGCTGTCAGATTTCCTAATGATATTTCCCAGTGGAGAAGAATAAAAAGGAAATAAAATTGGAGCAAGACCAGAACCCTGAGGAACACCATAATAAAACACAGATGGGTTTAGATGACATATCAAACATGAACAAACTGGAAACTATCAGACATTATGACTTAAGCCAGTCTAAAGACGTCTAATAAGGTAAGACTTAAACATAAATTAAACTAATGATTCTTGTTGGCGTGGTCACAGTGATTGTTAATACACAGCAGTCCTCTTGTGTTTTTGCATTAAGAGACAAAGGTCATGTGTTTACTTCCAAAAAGAAAAAGAAAAAAACTGTTGAGGCAGTACCATTACAGATTTGCCTTTGTCTGCTGCTAGTATCAGGTCAGTACAGAAGCTATCCTTGTACTGATATAAAAGCATAATAGTGTTTCTTTTATGTTATTTGTCTCCAGTTTCTGCCTGCAATCCATGCAGGTTTTGCATTCTAGAGCCGTCGTTCGGTACACTGCAGTCTACCAAAAGATTTTCCTTTTTAAGGTTTTTCTGCAGATTATCCACAGAGTTGAGGTCAGGAGATGATGGCAGCAACACCAAGCTTCTTTTTTCTGCTTTAACTTTCAGAGCAACACAGTCAGTGGTGTTAGATGCAGCCATGGATGATGCTTTGTTCTGCATCATAATAAAAATGTCCCCCCCCCCATATGGACCAATTATTCTTTCTTTCCATGAAAATAAATGATTAGCTGATAAGTTTACACATGTTTAATAGTTTCTTCTGCACCCTCCTGGGTCCTGAAGAGAGATCTACTATTTCTCTCTGCAACCACTTTCCTGATCTTTCATCTTTTTTTTTTAAACAGAGTGGAAATCCACCAAAATATGTGATGGTTTTGGTCAAAATACAGTTTCCTACTGAATAGTCTGGCTCTGAAAGATTCACCACCAAAGACTCTTTGGAATAAAACAGTTTGAAAAAAAACATTTTGCTGCCAGATAGTGTTTTTCTTCTATACTTAGCTTTTTGATTTAATTCACTTCTCTGACAAACTGATCTTAATAAATCTTTATCACATCTAGTTCACTTGGCTTTGAATCACTCATCTTTTCATGGCTCAATAATTTAGCTTTAGTTTTTACAAAATATTGATTTCATGCCTCTTGCTAAAAGAGACTTATTTTCAGCTTTGCGTCTTCATTCCTTTAGCCTATACCTTGAATGAGAACTGGCTCGCAGAAAATGTGAAATGACCTTTAGGTTTTTTCTTGACTAACACACAAAACCATATTTGCGATTGATGTGTCATATCTAATAAGACAAAGAATAAAATATGAGCTTTTCCTAAACACTGATTTATTTAAATGCTTTGAAATGTTTCTCAGACAATTTGGAGCACAATGCAACATCTTCCTAAGGAACTTATTGTGCTGAAGTATTAAAATATCTTTAAGGTTTTGTAGATTAGCTGTATTCGCGGCTTACCTGACCTCTGTATGGAATAACACCACCTCACTGTTGCTTCTATGGGATAGTTCCAGGAACAAACCCTCAGAGATCCTTGGAATTAAACCTTTATCGTCCTAAAAAAAAATTGAAAAATATTTGTCATAACCCACATACTTTTAAACCATGTACTTGAAAATGACAAATACATATTGATCCTATTATATTTTCTTAATGTGGGTGTCTTTGCTATGCTGTAAGCACAACTCAGCATATGTGAAGACTGCTGAACAACATAAACATCAGCTCATCTGATATAGAGTCACTGAAGCATAGAAGCAATTCCAGTGTGAGCTGCATGCCCTGTTGTTTTTAATTACAAAGTAACAGATAGCAAGCATTAAGGGCCATATACAATTATCTGCAGTGTTGACAGCAGCTCTGCTGATGACCTTGCACATGTGCCCTGGTAGACAAGTAGAAACTCAACACAATGTAAAAATTGTCATTGCAGTGGCGGTAAAAGCTATGGGTTGCTGCACTCAAACTTTCTGATTAGGGGGGAAGAGACCGTCTGAGGCAGCATTAGGTTATTTTAAACTGGCAAGGGGTCAATCTATGAAAACACTTGGTTTGCACAACTGGAATATTCTGCAGTCCATGTTCTTTAAAGATGTTAATATTCTGACCTCTAATGATTATGGAACACAACTAGTATTCAAAACCTGGTCCTGGACACTACTCGGCTTTTTTATTTTTTCCCTTAAACAAAAATAGCTTCCAATGCATAACCATTGCCAATACTTTTTCCAATAATGTATTGAGCAAATCAATCTCATAAAAAAATAAATAAAAAAAAGATCATAAATGCTGTTTTCTTTTTTGTTGTTGTTTTTTTTTTTTGAGAGGCTGAAAACTGCTGGTAAAACTGATAAGAATGCCAAGAGAATCTTACTTTATCTCCCATCATAGTGTGAGACTTTCCTGAGCCCGTTTGGCCATACGCAAACATGCAGACGTTGAACCCTTTAAATGCAGCTTTCAAAACCTCAGAGCCCAGATCCTGAAAAATCTGATGTAGAGGAAAAATTAAATTATCAGGGAGGGATGGAACAATGTGCTCATGCACATATTATTCTGCCAGATCAACCAAAGTCCTACAAAAGAAGCTAAGAGATAATAAGGATATACATACCCTCTCCTGAGATGCAAATGTGGGGCTTGCTTTATCAGACGAATCATATGAATAGTCAAATGAAAAGGTTTTCCCTCCGTCCTCCAGCTTTTCCCCACCAACTGGTAAAGGCTACAATTTAAAATGTAACATCCAATCTTAATAATGACTTCTAACTCCAGTATCGTGCGTTTCAATTTGTGTAAATGTAGGCTACCTTATAAATAGATGTGCTGTTCCCCTCCATGTGAATTATCTTCTTGGATGATAATTGCTTTTCTCTGTGAAAAGAGCGTGCAGCTGGCATGACGTTTATTTTAAAAGTTTGTGTAAAATAAGTGAAGTAATTCTTCTGTACCCACCTTTTGTTCAAAGGACGGACTCGGACTGCTACCCTCACCGAAGACATTATTTATCAAATTTGACAGAAAAATTAAGCAGCCAGTTCTCCCACCCTGTTTCTTATCTTTTGAAAAAAATCTTCTGCCTTTCTTGAGAATATCTTCCTAATTATCACACCTGAGACCTGTCTTGTCCTCGGTTTCTGGCTGCAGTATACAAACGAGCCACTAGGGTGCGCCTCAAGCATGTCCCTTTTCAGGTTTCTGGAAAGACTGAAAGACTCAAGAAGAATTGATTTGTTAAGATACAACTTAGGAGAAACTGTAGCTAGAGCTTTTTCCCCCCATCAATTAAGTCAGGAATACCAAACTCCAGTCCTCAAATGCCACTGTCCTACAGGTTTTAGCTGTTTCCTGCTCCAACAGTTTGACGTGAAAATATGTTACGTGTAATTTCATTATGTGCTGCATTTGGGACAAAGTTCAAACACTTTCAGGTTGTCAACTTATGATTTAAGTGGACTGAAAAGCTGTGCAAGTATGACAAACATACAAACGAATCAAATTGTCTTATATATAATAGATTTTGGGAGTAAAAAGCTTCTACATTGTTATTATTGCGACACAATACGAGTGCTTTGTTATTTTTCGAATCTTTACGTGTAACCTAAACGCAACATTTGTGTCGAACACCCATGATGCAGTGCGGTAAAGCCTAGCAGGCGCGGACATTCAAAAATATGGCAGAGCACTCAACTGTATTAAAACAAAATTCAGAGGACACCGAAAATGCGTCCCCTGTCAACACTGGTGATGTTGGGGTTAAGAGGCGACTCTCGTTTTCCTCTGAAAAGAATTTGAGCGCTGTGGAAGCAACGAACGTGACTTCTTCAGGCTTCAGTTTTCAGGGTTTTCTCGATGACTCAAATTCATGGCCAGTCTCTGCTGCGGAGATCAGCGAACAACTTTCACCGGTGGCCGTCGACACATGTTTAAACGAGAAAAACGCAAATAAAGATGAAGATTTGCCTCCTGAACTGCATCAAACGAACAATACTGAAGCCCAGGAAAGCGACCGTATCAGTCAAGGTAAGTTATTAAAAACCAATGTAGAGCTGGATGTTTTACAACTGGGGAGCATTAGAGCGATTTAACTGGTCCACTGAGTATAATGATTATCTTTCATACAAAACATTTAGGTTATTGAATTTAAATGGTAAAGAAAATAAGTTTGTTAAAAAAGATTCAACCATTAGTGTAATACAATTATGTTTAGCCCAACTTTTAACACTGGTGTTAAAAACTGCTTTGACATGAGCACATCATTGTAGTGTGTATATATAAAAATTGTGATTTTATAATCATTCATTGAAACAGACATCAAGGCGATTGGAAAGGAAATTGCGTTCATCTGGTCTAGAAGAGTCTCACTTAGTCTGGAAGGAAAAGTTTAATCGTGTACATAAGGAAGCCCTGTGTAAGGATAGAACAGCTTATTATTCATCATTGATAGAGGAGAACAAGAACAACCCAGGTTTCTCTTCAGTACTGTAGCCAGGCTGACCAAAAGTCATAGTGCCGTTGAGCCATGTATTCCTTTAA
Organism: Atherinosoma microstoma; assembly: GCA_037177055.1. Taxonomy (NCBI): domain Eukaryota; kingdom Metazoa; phylum Chordata; class Actinopteri; order Atheriniformes; family Atherinidae; genus Atherinosoma; species Atherinosoma microstoma. The sequence continues at coordinate 9,924,385 of JBBBVU010000017.1, forward strand.
CTCTTAGCTCTGATGATTTCATGAGCTTTTTCATACACAAAATCATTTCTATTAGGGTAAGAATCCAGGATACCCTTCCCACTATTGATGATAACTCACCTGCAGCAGCATTAGAGACATCTGAGGAACCTGACTTATGTTTGGACC
>JBBBVU010000017.1:9933320-9945504 GCA_037177055.1 Atherinosoma microstoma
GAGTATTGAGAAAAACATGTGATATAGTGAATTAAATGTCATGACATAAATGAGTAGAATGAAATTTCCACCACACGTTACTTTTACAGAACAAACGTGCCCTGGAGTTCATGAAAAAGGTGACATTTTACAGCACAGACGAAGAGGTTTTAAGGAAGGTGTTAAGAGAAGAAAATGCGGTTGACTGGAGCACATATTTCCTCGTTGGAGGTAAGTTCATATAACAAAATTATAGCATAAACATATAACTTATTAACTTTTATTGAGATGTGTTTTAGCATGAATATTTAAAAAAAAACAAAGACTCATTTAGGTCTTAAGGTTAGAAACAACACAAAATGGACTCAATAAGTATGTAGTTATATGAAAATAAATAGACCAATCAGAAATAAAACTGCACATGGTAGCTCCACTATGTACCCCACTTTTGTCACGTAGGGTTAGACCTTTCCTATGCATCCACGCTCAAAGAAGTGTCTGCTGAAAGAGAAGTCAACAACAGAGGCTACACTTTGGTCCGTCTTCTGTATTTGCCAGACATCAGCTATTTGCTCATGCCAGAGGTTGACAGGTAAAGTCATTTTATCTGAAATGTCACAGAATATGCAAACAACACATCCGTTGTAGTATAAGCAACAGAAGGTATAAACCAGATTTTCTTTCCACTTTTTTCCCCCCAGTGAGCTTCAGTCAAGGATTTCATCTCTTAATCTCTCCCATGTTGACTTGGTGAATAAAACGTGGAAGTTTGGAGGCAACGACCAGGGTCACAGGAACATTATAAACCTGATCAGCAACTTTCCATCCTACTGCATCACAGACGTCCAGGGTCTGCCAGTGTCCTGGATACTGATGTATGATTACTGTGCTTTAGGCATTTTGTACACTCTGCCAGAGCACAGGGGAAAAGGTTATGCCAAAGTGCTGGTTAGCACCATGGCAAAAAAACTCCATGCAGAAGGCTACCCTGTTTATTGCTTCATAGAGGAGGACAACATGGTGTCCTACACACTATTTAAGAACATGGGGTTCATTGAAGATGCTTCTTACAGGGCAGCATGGTTTGAGTTCAAGTTTTGATCTTGTAAACACAAAGAAGAAATGGCTATTTACTGGGGAAACATAACTGTAGACACATTGAAATGTGATTTAAATACAAAAAGGAGCCAAAGATTCTTTTTAGATATTAATTGTTGTAAATCAAGTGTCGTCATTTCATTCACTTGTTGTATAATATAATTCTTTGGATAGTCGAAGTGCAACTTGTATTTGTCACAGACTATGTTTCAGCTCCTCAAAGCACAGCATCAAAACCAAAGTTTTCACCATATTTGTACCTCATGCACTAATTACAATCATGTCATGTTTCTCAGCGGTTTTTTCTTGCATATCTTGATTTATGTCTGTTTAACACGGAGTGTGTTATTGTTTTCACAGAATCTGCCAAATTTAGTAAGTTTTCATTGAGAACTTTGAACGGGTTGAAGTCCTATCAGAGGTGTTTATGCATACTTTGGCTTCTTCATGTCATGTTGCAAAATTAAATACCTGTAAAAATAAAAAAGAATCCACTAATTCATAGAAACTGTATTTTGTCAACAAATCAATCAGACATTGTCTGTAAAATCTTTTTTATAACCTCTTACACACTGATTTGCTAAACCTAAAATTCTTTTAGCAATTTGGCTTTTGTCAAAAATAATTTCATCAATCATTACCCAAGACCAACGCTGGAAACTGATACTGTAAAAAATACTTTTTACTTACCATGCATTCAAGTCAGTCAACATAGAAATCACAACAAAATAGTAAGAAAACAAATATTTATGTAGCCCAAAAACAAAGCAAAACTGTAAGATCACTGACAATATTGACTTGAGTTTCTCTCAGTCTAATAGCATTATTAGCTATAGTCATGCTCTCCATTGTTCCTGAATGAACATGGGCGCCATCCATTTTGGTGTTGTCAACCATAAATCTCCAGTAGAAGAAGAAGAAATACAGCTGCTGCTGATTTATTGAACTGGAGGTAGAAAACCGTTTTTATCTGTGTTCTCAATGAACTTTCCGAATATCACCACTATATATCTGCTGAGATTTGGCTGGTGTGTTTTCAGTTAGGCACATATGTGTTTGCACATCTGGTGGATGTGTAAAGCCAACTGGTTCATAGGACGGGTTCATTTGAAAAGCAAGTGCTTTGAAATGTGAGGAAATAACATTGTGATATGTTTGTGTGTCATAAGTAGATAAATGTGTTTAGTAAAAAGTGTGAGGCTGATAATGTGTTCATAATTTTGCAAATCTGGATTGTTGTTTTGCTGTAAGGTTTTGCTAAATGTGAAACAATTTTCATTTCAGTGTGTAAGTAATCACAAAGACTGCAATGAAGTATAGGAATGTCTATCTCAGAACAGCATTTACTGTACTATGTGTATAAATATGAAGACTACACTATGACTACATTATGTAGTATACAGCAAAACTAATAATTTTACAAATGAGAAACACAAAATCTGTGTACAGATACAAATTTGTAACAAAAAAAATAAATTTATTTGTTCCTGCAAGGCAAAGAGTGAGCTGACAAAAAAAAAATGCAATGAATCATCTCTTTGCATCTCACCTCTGGTCCTGGTCATTAGAATTATTTGGTTCCCTTCATCTTCTTCCTCATCCTAGATGATTCACACTGCCTGCTAGGCCTCCACGTGCTCATCCTCTTGCTGTTTTATAGTCTTCCCTCACATCTATAAAAGTCACCTGAGACTTTTTTTATACTATTTTTATGGGGCAGCAGTGGCTCAGGTGGTGCAGCAGGTCATCCAATAACCGAACTGGCGGTTCGGATCCTGCTCCACCCAGTCAACTGTCATTGTGTCCTTAGGCAAGACGCTTCACCCTCCTTGCCTCCAGTGTCAGCACCACTGGTGTATGAATGTTCGGTGGTGGTCAGAGAGGCCGTTGGCGCACATTTGCAGCCACGTTTCTGTCAGTCTGCCCCAGGGCAGCTGTGACTACACACGTAGCTACCATCACCAAGTGTGAATGAATAATTGGATTCACTGTAAAGCGTCTTTGGGTGTCCTGAAAAGCGCTATATAAATCTAATCCATTATACTCTGACACCATTGACCTTTGTACAGGTGCAAACTGAGTGAGACTTGTAATCAGGGTGTTGCATTCTGAAAGCTTGCTTTCATATGTGAACAAAATCTGCAAAATGATGGAATGTTTGTTTGGAGTTTTGCAAAACTGTGTTTTAGAATTATATTTTAGTGAGAACAATGGTAATGAGCTTAGAGTTTAGCAGTTTTGAGTCATTTAGTCGACGAATGAGCTTCACTTTTGCAGAATTGTGTGTACGTTTGAATTTGTGTGCGTGCACAATCGTGAAAAATGTTATGTTTGGGCATTTTGTGATTGAGGATCATCTATAGAACTGGACATACAGTATATTTATATATATATCCAGAAAAAACAATAACATAATAAAAAGAGTCAAATAAAAATTCAACTGAATAAATAAAAACAGTGACAAAAATAGTGGAAGAGGTGGTCAAGGTAGTTGTGTAATAGCACACAAGTTATTTCCTACTAAGAACTCTAAGATACCCATGTGCAAGTGAAAGCAGCATGTTATGTACTACTTATTGTTCTCCATCAACACTGCCATGTTCTTGATCATAATTCAAATGTTTTATGAAAAGAATGTAAAAATCATAATACATGTGATACTTGACTTTCCCAGTTTGGGATGAATAAAATCAATCAATCTATCTATAGGTTTAGTTGCAACATTTAGTTAATTATTTCCAAAAAATAACACTTTTTTTTAAAGGTCTGATTTACATGTGCCACTGCCTGGGCCTCCAATAAAATATTTTCTAGACCCGCCTCTGTTTCTACTCGCCAACTCGTGTGTCGAAAGTGCGAATCGAGAATAAACGACCGGCTCCATTCTGAGCAACGCTTCGCACGTTTTCTTCTTACCTGTGTAGTTCACCATGGAACTGACCGAAGATCAGCTAAAAATCGCAGAGATCGAACTGAGAAGATACTTGCCTCAATCACACCAGGTGTGTACGTCACATTTTTAGAGACTGATGACAGCCTGATATTGTTTAATTGCTTCTAAATTTCTGCTCATTGAAAGAGGACCGTAAAGTGTTTGCACTAAACTATCTGTTTCATATTATAGGTTTACGGTTTCTTGGTCATCACAAACAGGTTGAGATCAGACCCTGTCAAGGTTTTAGTGGACCGTTGGCCAAAGTTCAGTGTAATCGTCTGCAGACCACAGTATAAACAGGTACTGCTTACCTGTACTGAAAAAACATACTCAAATAATTTGTGTCTTTGTACTTGTCTGCATTTAATTTTGTCTTGCAGAAATGTGATCTCTTCAAAGATACCCTGCTTTTTGCAAATGACGAAACTATACTAAAGGAAATGATAAGAGACACTTCAGTTATTGACTGGAGCAAGTACCTTTGCATTGGTAATAAGATATTCTGATCTTCTTTTATTGTTTAGAATAACTTGGAAGTCATCACTTAACCATTTTTTATAGTAGTAATTTGCTCATACATTTACCGAATATCATAACTTACTTTAAAATACATTACACCTGATTAGTGATTACATTTTTAGGTTAAATTTTGGCTTTGATTAAAATTTTATTGTCCCTTTGTGTCCAAAGTCCTCCCATTGTTCCCATATCTAATGTCATGGTAGGAAGACAATAGATGTGTGAGTCACATCCTCACACAAGAAAAGGTTATGAGGACAAAGATCAGTACTATTATGTAGCACTGAGACAGAATTTCTACAAAAATGATGACAGTCAGTGAAAGTTATTAATAATGTTTAGTTTACTTTTGTCAATCTTCCAAAAAAACATTTTTATTTACTAACATGGAAGAATGTTTCACTTCTTACAGATGACATAAAAGGAATCTGATTATCTTTATCCAGGCATTTGATCAGCAATACTAAGAAATATGGATGCAAATGAAGTTTCACATTTTAGAGTTTTAATTCCCTGTGTTCAAGGAACCAGGCTTCCCCACATGGAAATAGTTAAAGAAATTGCTTCAGAAAAGAATGTGCCCATCACCAAACTGGCAGTATGTCATATGATGATACTGGAGGATGTAACCAAGCTTCCCTCCATAGACTGGTAAAAACAATGATATACTCATCATAGTATCTGACAAATTTGACTAATTAATAAGGTCATATCTCTTTAATAAAAATAAAAAAAGAGGCTCCTGCTCTGATAAACCATTTCCTCTGTCCATCAGCTCAGGGATCTCACTGAGCTCCCTGAATGAAACACACCTCGGCATGGTGAATCAGACATGGAAGTTTGCAAAGAACCAGGAGGCTATTGGGATGATCCGCAACATGATTGCAAACTTCCCTTCCTGCTGTGTGCTGGACGCTGAAGGAAAGCCGGTGTCCTGGATCCTGACTTATGCATCCTGTGCTGTGGGAATGCTGTACACTCTGCCAGAGCATAGAGGGAAAGGCTATGCCAAAGTCCTGATCAGCAGCATGGCCAAGAGACTGCAAGTTCAAGGCTACCCGGTGTACTGCTTCATAGAAGAGGAGAACATGGTTTCCTATCAACTATTTAAAAACATGGGCTTCACTGAAGATCCCTCACACAGAGAAACCTGGTTTGGTTTCAATTATTTTTAAATATTGCAATGGAGTGCAAAATAAAAGTTCCCAAATCTATTACTGAGGTTCCTAAAATAATTGTCAGAGTGTACGTTTCTCCTTTTTTTTTGCATAGCAAATAAGAGAGCTAAATATGAATATCAAGTCAGAAAATTTGATATTCATAAAAAAAAAAAAAGTCTTGCTTCAGCTTAAATCAAAATAACCCGTTTCATGCCTTTGCAGATCCTTAAACATCTCATCTCTTTTCCGAAGAAGTACTTTATTTATGACTGGATCTGAAATAAAGAAACAAAAATGAATGTGAATCATGTGTATAAACAGATAGGTGGCAAAATCCATAAAAGGCTTGAGTCACTTAGAAACACAATGTATGTGTGTGCTTCTCTGCTGCACAATGAGAACAGTTAAACAATTCACAACAAATCATACCCTGTGACAGAGAGAGAGAAACAGACAGACAGAGCATTGTTAAGGCGTGGATGGTGAGCCTGTATTTATATCTCAAGCAATGACATATGTAAATAGGATTGGAAGTTAGAGGGCACAGTTTTCTTCCCAGCAGAATATCCTTGAAGCATGTGATGAGATTGTCAGCTAACAGTCTATATGAAAATGAAACAGACGGGGAAATTACAGAAGCATTAAGGTGAGCAGACAGCTGATAACAAAAACGAGATCAAGTTGAGTTCAAAGGTGCAAAAAACACAAACACTGATCCACACAAACCATTTTAAAGGGATTAAAAAGACAGTGATAAGAATCGTCAAAGAGAAACGAGCAATTTTCGACCCTCCTCTCATTCACCATCTTTAAAACAGTAATATACGAAGTAATATTATTTAGAAGAGTGATGCTTCTTCATTTTATCAGTGTTCCAGATACCTGCGGAGTCTGTGGTAAGGCTGTTTAAAGCTGTTCAGGTAACACTTATTGCTGTTGTTTCCTTTCATTTTCAGCAGTTTGGAAATGGAAAGTTTTTGTCAGGTTTCAGGTTGCTGAAGGTCATTAATGAATATTTATTTGCTAAATGATAAGGCTAAAAAATAATGCCACACAAGTAGAATCCAGATTAATGTATTTAGTCTGTTCTTTTTTTAATTTCCTCAACTTTCCATTTCACACATTTACAAAGTAAAACACTACAGGTGACAGATGAAAATCATTCGAAACTAAATGTATTTTTTCATCATATGAAATATGTATTCAGAAATTATGTGTGAAGGAATAAAAAAAAAAAAGAAGAAGAAAAAAAACTCCCCGTACTGACTTACCTTTGTTCTGTGAAGTTCTCAAGACGCAAAAGCCAAGTTTTCCAGTACTCTGACATCAGCTCCGAGTTGAGCTGGTGAGCGTGGCCCGGTGAGCCATCCTTGTAGGCAACAACAATGAGTCCGTTTTCAACCTGCAATGTGAAGAAACCAGAGGGGCATGTCAGTGTTGTATACACAATCAGAGAGGTTAGCCATTCTCTAAAGTAAGACATCTGACCACAGAGGGATTCCTACAAAAATATCAGAAAAAACATCAGAAACTGGCAATTTCAACATGCCATGTTTAGCCAGTTCACCTGGTATTTGTAGTTTTCATCACTGTTTAAAGCCCCAGCATAGGCTGCCACTTGAATAGGGTTGTCATATGTGTTGCTCAAGAATGGTTTGGGTTTTTCTGAAGTCTTCCAGTCAATGACACACAGTACACCCCTGCAGACAGAAGGCCATCAGAAAAGTCACAGCTGGTGACGAGAAAGCAGAGTTTATCGTATGACCGCCCATCCTTACCTGTAGCGAGCAACACAGTCTACAATTCCCAAGTAGTTTAAGATGCCATGTTTCACAGTGCTTTCAATGGCCCTCACTGCACGGACATCCTCCAGTATGTGAGCGATGCTCTCCATGTATCCCTGTACTTCAGGTGGATACTCTGGTGCCTCTGAGGTATTTCTGTTCTCCCATGATGAACCTGATGTCACAATGTCCTCCAGAGCTGAATGGAAAAGCTTGCCTTGTCTAAACACATCTGTGTGAGTAACAAAAAAAGACAAAACACTATTGATAATCTACTTATTGTTGAAAATGTTACTTTAACGTTAAAGAAAAGGAAGCAGGAAACTCTTACTTTGAGTATATTCTTTAAAACCTTCCTCTCCAAGCTCTGAGATCATCCTCCTCTTCCATCTCTCCAAATAGAAGATCTGCTCCGGGGAAAGTGTCTGCTGAAGGACGCGCGTCACACTCGGTGCGAAAGATCTTCCCTGTCCCCGATTTAACAAAATCCGGGTCGGTGGTCCTGATTCTGGCTCCTCGGTTTCTAGAGTCCGTTCAGAGTTAAAAAAAGGATGAAAGTTTTTAGGTACCCTCGTCTCGGTTTGTGAGGGCATTTGAGCTTTGACAACAGGTCCATAAATGTGCTCGTCCTCCGCTTGGAGGGTCTCGGGGGTTTGTGAGCTGACCCTGGAGGACATGACGGATTTAACAAGAGAAGAGTAGCGCTCACTGTCCACTGAGCTGTATGGACTGTTTCTTTTTGGAGATGCTACACAATGACAAACAGAAAAGTGGCTGGCAGAGAGGGAGGTGCTTTGGGGGGCAATGACGCCTCCAAAGAACAAAACACGGTTAAGCAGGAACATTCTGGTAATTTTTACAAACAGACTCCAATAACTAGCCTATGGGCTCTCTAACAGCATAGAGCGCTAGTAGTTTCGATTTTATTTGGAAGGTAAAAACAAAAGTTTTAGCCTTAGTTTCGCACAGGTACTTGCCCCAACATGTTCCAGTAAAACTCGTCCAAACAAACACTATTTTCTCAACGACGCGCCTTTTTTGTTGCACAACTCCTCGTAGCTGGGAATTGAAGTTTTGACCGAGGTTTCAATGAGTGAATGTGTTCCTGTAGAAACTACATTACCCATAAGGAGCAGTGCATCGTTGAAATACATCCGTGTATTTATAAACTCGGCCGTGCTATTGAGGGGGGGACGGTATTCATTGTAGTCACTTTAATTTTCTTTTCTCTTTCTTTAAATCTTGATGACATGTCACTTTAAAACGCAATGGTTATGTTTCTAAGAAACAACTTCTCGAGTACAGGTTCGGATATATAACATGATTGATTAAATCAAAAACCAATCGCAGCGTTTGTAAAATTGATTACAGCCAATCACATTCACTCAAGGCGGGATTCAATCTCTCATCAACGGGATGGGGGCGGAAAATCATTTGACAGTTTGTTAGGTAGCTAACCAGTCACCGAGATACAGCTTCCTGCAAATAGTTTTGTTATTTGGGTTGACTTATTTTTGCTCTTCCGTCGATTTCAACCTCACTATGACATCCCTAGACGAAAGTAATAAGGAAAAGGTAAGATAATTGACTCTTGCCATGTAAATAGCACCAAAAATCAACCCTGACAGCATCAAGATAGAGAGCTAACATCAACGATTGTTTTTGGCTAAGTTATTGAGTTTTAGGTCTGCTAGCCTCTGGCTTATGCCAGCCAACGATTTTGATCGATAGAATTATTTAAAAGTTAAGTGTCATAGAGCATGGCGTCAAATGAAAAGTTTAGTTGCATGTGCTACCCCACTAAGTAAACATGTTAAAACGTGGAACTACCATTGCTAATTGTTCATTACGACGCACCGTTTGGTCTCAAAAGCTCAAAAAGTCACAGATTTTTTTTTCATTCGTGAATTGCATGAATAAATTGTTCCGTAGACTACTCTGTGCTGAGATTATTTGAATCCTGGCGGATATAAAAACACTTTAAAGTGAGTTTTTATGACGTTTTTGGCGGTGGTGTTGATAGCAAGCAGCCCATTTTGTCCATTTTCATTCAATCTCTATCATTTAGAGAGGACAACAAACTATCCTGTCATCTAAAATGAGCACAAAATTATAGTGAGAATTCAGTCAATTTAAGCATTTTCATTAAAACGGATGATTATCACCACTAAGATAAATAACAATTTTCAAGTGTAATTTGTATTCCTTCCTATAGAAGAACAGACATTACCTCAACCTTGTTTTTGTTTTTTGGGGGGGTTATTACAGACCAATAACTCTAAGCCAAAACAGGACCCACACCCAGCACCAAATCTTTCTGTTTGATTCATGGGCGGAGTCTTTAAAATACAACAATCATAAGGCATCTTTACATCCCAAAAGCTCCTGTCCTTGTTAGAGAAAAGCAGTGTGAATTAACCTTTTTTTATGTTTTATATTCAGTCTCTGTGGCAGGTGTTGAATCAGATGGAAACCAGTAGCTTTCCATTTGCAACATTGTGTTTGTTAGCAGAACATTCCTCTGAACAGATTTTGTATTGTCAAACTAAAACAAAAAGAAAAAAACAAGACTTCCTACACAGAAGATATTTTAGATGCTCTACTGATTAGTATTTTGCTGATATTGTTGCAACTGTATGGATTCTAAATTAAATACATGACTTATGTGCATGCCCAGGCTATTTTTAGGTCAAAGGGAAACAGAGTGGTGTCCTATCCTGTTTTGCTTTATTGATTATTTATTAAGGCCTAATGAAGACTCGGTGGAGCAGAAGCAACAACCGTTTTCATCTCGGTACATATCGGGAGTTGAATTATGTTTTCCAAATAAGAATTCCGATGCATAAGATAATGAGGTGTAAAATTTCTGTAAAATACTGTTGTGGGAAGGTTTTGAATAATTTTTTCTAAAAATTGTTTTTACCATGTAAAGCACTTTGTGTTGCTTCTGCATGAAAAGCGCTTTATAAATAAAATTGAATTGAATTAACCACTAGTTGATATTATCTGTCTTGAGAAGTGTCAGAGAGGCGGTATTATAGATTAAATGTTTCATCAAACCAAACTTGAATTGCTCGATGTGGCATCAACAGCATAGTTGAGAATGACAACATAAACATAAACCTGTTGAATATTGGTTGAATGATGCACTAAAATAAAGTGGTTAAAGAAAAACAAAAGCCATTTGCATCTTTGTGACAACAAGTGACATTTTTGTGTGAGCTCAGCCAGCTGAATCTTATTGGATAACCTTGTTATATGTTTTTTTTCTTTAGCTGCGCTCTGTGTCTGTGGACTTAAACAATGATGCCTCTCTTCTCATTGACATCCCTGACGCACTCTGTGAAAGGGACAAAGTCAAATTCACAGTCCATACAAAGGTAAACAACTTTTTTGTACCCCGATATTGGCACAATCCAACAAACGGCTTTAATTTGAGCCTTCTTTAACATATTCTGTAATATCTTTTATTGATATGTTGAAAGTGTTTATTGTAAAGTACTATTGCGTTCCCTCTTTTCTCAGACCACGCTTAGCTGTTTCCAGAAGCCGGATTTCTCTGTTCCAAGGCAGCATGAAGACTTCATCTGGCTCCATGACACCCTGGTGGAAACTGAGGACTATGCTGGCCTTATAGTGAGTTAGACAAGTGACAAACATGATTAATATGCATAGGCAGAAGCTGCAATACCTTTATTTGTAAAATACAAAAGAATAAAGCAGTTGCAGTAAATAGTTAAAAGAAAATGTTTTTTTTATTACATTTTTAAAATGGTGCAATAAATTTTGCAGCCAGTTACCCTGTTATGAATTGTAAAGTTATTTATTCACTTCTGTGTCATTTCTAGATCCCACCAGCGCCTCCAAAGCCTGACTTTGAGAGTCCAAGAGAGAAGATGCACAAACTAGGGGAAGGTGAAGCCACCATGACTAAGGAGGAGTACACTAAAATGAAGCAGGAGCTGGAGGCGTGAGTGTGCAAACAAAACAGCATTATGTTAACGTTGCATCATTTCCTGACTCCTTAGATCCTTTTTCTCTCTTCTTTTTCCATTTTTCAGTGAATACCTGGCTGTGTTCAAGAAAACTGTCCAAGTGCACGAAGTCTTCTTGCAGAGATTGTCGTCTCACCCCATTTTAAGCAAAGACAGAAACTTCCAGATTTTCTTAGAGTATGACCAGGATGTGAGTTCCACATAGTGCTGACTTGCTTTCCTGGGTTGTCCGTTGGAAAGAGAGGAAGTAGATTTTACTGGAGACTTGTGACACATGGCATACATCCTGCTGTGATCAGCAGTTATGCTTATCTGTCAGGAGTAGTGGTGTTTGCCATGAGAGCTAAGCTACTTTATGCTGTGTTGATAGTAGTCTGATAAATGAGTAAGGGCTACTGTAAAGCATAATCATGTCAAAACATCATACTTTTAACAGAAACACAAACATTACCTCAGTCCCTTCTTAGTTGTTAAGCTTTTATAAACAGCTCTATTCTGCTGATGAATTTAACTTTAATCCTTTCTAAATCCTGTCATTTTAGCTCACTGTGAGGAGAAAAAACGCCAAGGAAATGTTTGGAGGGTTCTTTAAAAACATGGTAAAGTCAGCTGACGAGGTTCTCATCTCAGGAATAAAGGTGGGGCTTCTGCTTACAGTGTGTATCATAGTATTATAGAAATAATATTGTATCTGCTTCCTCAAACACCCTTTGT
>JBBBVU010000017.1:9964350-9981817 GCA_037177055.1 Atherinosoma microstoma
GAGCCATGGCTCCCTGCAGGCTGAATGTGAACAGTACAGGACTGTCCTGGCTGAAACAGTAAGTGACTGAAATCATAACATTATAGCACATGCTTATAGAGCTCATGGGTCGCTTTTCCCGTTCGCTGTTAGGAAGGGATGCTGAAACATCTGCAGAATAGTGTGGAGGAGGAAGAGGTGGTGTGGAAGTCCAAAATGGCGAATGTGGAGGAACAGTTGAAGGAGGCAAGTTAGACCTACTTTAAATTACTTGGACTGAGAATGGTTTCAACCACATTTAGATGGGCTTAACATGATTTGCAAAACCTAAACATGATCCCTTGTCACAATACCAGGCTTTGCAGAAAGTCAGCACGCTGGAAGCAGAAAACCAAAGCGTACAACAGGTGGGTTGTTTGTTTATTTATTTATTAATTCGTTTTTTTTTTTATTAATATGTAAAACACCTCTAAAAAAACTTCTACTTTTGGTGACAGTTGAAGGAGCAGATGATGCTTTTAGAGGCCCAGCTGGAGAAGCAGTCAGACAACCTGGTGACCTCCGAAGAGATTGAGCAGGTACACAAACAGCGACTATTAAAGCTGCTTCAAGATGAACAGGCACATTTTAAGCATTCATTTCTGGGAAAAGACAAGAATTTGTGATCTGTGCACAGAATTATAAGTTGGTATTTGTCTGTGTGCTTCCTATGAAATTCTCAAACATTTCACACATTTAAAGACAACGGCCTGTTTGGTTGCATTTACAACAAAGCTTGTCTAACATCTGTTCCTCGCTGTGCTGCACTCTGTGCTCAGCTAAAGCTGCAGCTGTCAGAGTGTCAGAGCCAGCTGGATTTGGCCCAGAAGGAGGCCCGGGCACACAAGGAGGAGCTTGAACAGGTGAGTTTGCTGACATGCTCTCCTTTCCCATCCTCCAGACAAGAGTATGAACACATTCAATAACCAGAATGACTGAAGTACGAGGGAGAGATGTTCTGTATGAATGGCATTTGTTTAGGAATTTGTGGAAATTGCTCCTTCACACACACACGCTGTCAGCTTGGTGAAGTTTCAGTGACGTGTAAACACAAAGCAGATTCATGCATAGTGGTTACGTAACCAGTGACTGGTGACGGCTTCCTGTTTCAGGTCAAAGAGCAGCTGGGAGAGATCACGAAGCAAGCTCAGGGAGAGCAGAACGGCCCAGCTGAGGCTGAACCCAGTCAGGTCAGGGTGTGAAAGTCTCAGGGCACCTTTCACTTGCCTTCAGAAAGTACTGGACAGCGACTGGAACAGCTCTCCATAGATCACCTTTCATTTGTTTTGTTTTAGTTTGAAACTTAGCTTGGCTCAATTTCAGAGAAAATCCAAAAGGTTCCATTTGACACTCATTTTATTTCTGCAGCACATAACTCCTGAATATAGGATGTGGCTACAAAACCTCAGTACAGGCTTACAGATGACCTTTGATTCAGGGTTGCTGTGTTTCCAGTGTGTCCAGTACTCCAACAAAAACGACTCCTCATGCTAACCAGTCTGCATCTACCGCGTGGATCTAACTCTAACAACTGTTGTTTCTACGACGGCATGCTCACCTCTTCTTTCTTTTCAGTTATTTTAGATGATTAACAGCATAAACCCTGCGTGTTGACTTTAGCCTTTCACCTAAAATAGCGTAGGAGGAAACTAACTTGGTGTTCCAGTTTTTAACAGCTTTTAATCCCCGCGTGTATGTGCGCGCAGCTGCTGCTTTGACACATGAACGCCTGAACGCGCATGTTTGCACTCTCCATTAATCTACGTGTAACTGACGGTGCATTTTGTATGTGTCCGCCGTCAGGTTCAGACTGACTTGAGTCAGACGACAGAGAAGCTGCTCGGGGAGGCAGCCCAGAAACAGCAGCTCTCTGAGGAGTTTGAGCAGGTAGCGGCACTCCTCACGTTCTCGGTTCACGGTCGCTAATAAGCTCTCAGTGGATAACGTGAACATGTGTTGTCAACTTCCAGGCACAGAAGACTGTAGTAGAACTTCAGGCTCAGCTGGATCTTTTAAAGGCTTCTGCAGAGTCACCTCAATCAGATACTGAAGATGTTGCTCAGCTTCAGGTATGCAAGGATAATATCCTTTTCTCTCAATATTAGCTTTTTAACATAGTGATGTTGCACATAGATGGCTATGTGAGCAATTTTCACCTCCATTTTAAAACCTTACACAGTCTTATTTCATATAGTTGCTTCCAAATCATGCCCCCTGCTGTTCACACAGGAACGCCTGGAGAAGGAGAAGAAGCTGTCCAAAGACCTGGGCCAAGCCGCCACCAAGCTCCAGCAGCTTCTTAAAGCCACTCAGGAGCAGCTGACCAAAGAGAGAGAGACTGTGAGAACACTACAGGAGCACCTGGAAGGAAAGGTGAGATACTGGTGAAGGAGCACAAATAAGTTAAGATGTTTTTTAGCCAGCTTGCATATTTCATCACTAATCTTTATGCAATTTGTGTTTTCAAGGGAGAGTATGTGGAACTGAAGGAAGGGACGTCCGTCTGAGACGAAGCTCACTGCGGACGCTACAAAAAAAAAAATAAACTGCCAACTATGCCTTATGATTACCATAGTTATGCATTCCAAATTTGTTTCTTTCTCGTACTGTAGTTGATTGCATTTGTTGCAGCTGTAGGAATCAAATATTTTGTGTAATGGACATTTCATTCAAAGATTAGAGGAGAGAAACCTGCTGCAATCTGTACCTAACCCACATTCCTTCTACAATTCTGACTATGTCAGAAGTTATTTATCCCCTTGCCTTATATTCCAGACATTTCCCCATAGTTCAGTGTTAAAAGGGAAGTCGAATGTACGTCAAACGTACATCAACCTGTGCAATTACTTTGTATGTCTTTTCTATGTGGTTGAATGATGGGAACATTTTATGGTCTATCCATGCAGTACCTTTAGGTTCTGCTTTCCTCTGTAGCCGGCTGCCAATAACACTCATGGAATTCGTATGAATGAATAAACTACAGTGTAGCACAATATAATCCTGTTTAGTGTTTTTGTTTTAGTTGCAGTCAAGGTGCAAAGTCTGCAGATGTATCTCATGCGGTGTTGTGACTGGTTTTAGTATTAAGCTTGTGTACTCCACAGCTTCCTCAACCGTTAACAGAACTGACTCAGAACGACTGCAGTAGCGTTTTAACATCCTGCAAGTGTCAAACGTCTGGTTGAGGAGGAAAAAAATGTCATAACTCTCCTGTGAACAGAACTGTCTCTCACAGGAAGTATTACTACACGGCAACATCCTTGCCGTATGTTCTCACACAGAACTTTGTAATATAACAGCACAAAAGTTGCTTAAATCTTTAAGCGGCACCATAAAAGGCTAGCATTGTTACGATTAAACAGACACCAGGAAATGTAACATGGCAGCTTTTTTTTTTTCTCCTGTCTCGATCACTCCGCTTTCAAAAGTTACGGAGAAGCGAAAATAAACCTGAGATTGTATTTCTACGTGGGTACAGACCAGTTACATTGACAAGTTTCAACAGATGGATCAAAGGCGGTGCTTGGTAAAACCAGCCCTCAAATGGTGACAAGTTCCTGCTGAAAGTGTGTGTTAGTCCTTATTTGGGCTGTATTTGAGACATACAACCCACATCACTGAAACACCCTGCTTAGATTGTAAGCAGTAATGTCAACTCAACTTTAAATCGTTCACTCAACATTGGGTGCATCCGTACATTTAGAAGAGTTTCATTCGTCTTGTCAGGATGCTCATGTTGCAACAGGCTTGACAGGCAAAAGTACGTCAGATTTGGTCTACTTTGAGTCGAAGGAAGCATGTTTTCAGGTTGTCCATCCCCTTCTCATATGCAAGACATCTTAATGCCCTCTCAAATTTGGGGTTGGATTTAACTGACTCAAGAATACCAAAAGGATCAGAATGCAAAATTTATTTTCATTTAAGATTTCCTATACCAAGTATGAGTGTTACACTGAAAAAAAAAAAAAAAAAAAAAAAAAAAAGTACACATGCTTATTTCCAAAAAATAAACTATGAACTCATCCTGCAAAAACACTGATAACATCTGATGTAAAAACTTGACTGATCAGTGGAGTGTTTAATGTTCAGTGACATTTTGGTTACTTGTGATATTGGTGATGAAACTAAATCCAGACTTTTTACACAAGCTCATGGTGTTTAATAGCAGTGAGCAGAGGACAACTTATGACTTGAAAATTAAAGCTATATACTGAATATGCAAGAACCTAATACACGAAAGGTTACTGGATGAATTAAGTTTAGAGTAAAGACAATGTACATCTGAATAAATTTAAATCATTTCTGCAACAAGTCATTTTAAACACAGATCAGTTTGTATTACTGGGATACAGCCTAATACCATTCAGAGCCCAACCCTTTGCTTGAAGCTTTGATGCAATCACAACACAGCATTTAGAAACTTTGACATCACCCTCTTATTGGTTTAGTTGACTTTATTTGAAACTAGGAACAGACAGTCTATTGCTAGTTCACTAGAAGCCGGTGACAGGATGACCTTCAACTTTGATAACGCCTTTTCCCACTCTCTCTGCGAAATTATCCCTGGTTCCATAATCTGAAAGGTCGTTCATCTGCAGCTCATGTTTGATGCCTGTCAAAGATACAAGAGGGACCACAGTTCAGCACAGACTCTGAATTCCATTGTAGTATTCACATTTATAAATGACTTCCACAAAAATAAAAATACGAGTCCGACAAAGAAATCAATACTTAATATCTAAAAAAAAAAAAGAAAAAAAAAAAAGATACCTGTCAGGATCTTCTTCAGAGAGTCTTTTGAGCTAGCGTACTTCATTTTTGCCTTGATGGGTGAAGACTCAGGAGCCCTGACAAAAGAAAAATAATCATCCAAATGTCTCAGACTGCTTACTAGTTTTCCCCCCTGCAGTTACAAAAACTACTAAAAATTCACTTACCACATCACAAAGACCAGCTCCTCTTTCTTACTCGACTCCTTTGTCTCAAAGTGGCAGTCATACAGCAAGTAGCGGCATTGGTTTGGATCCAGCAGACTCAGGAAGAACTTGAAGACATCCTCCACTTCTGCCAGATCTTTTTCCCGGTAAATTTTCTCTATCACGATTGCGCCTTCTTTGATTTCAAGTATAACTAATCTTATGCGTTCATTCTGATCTGCATCAGTTTTCACTACTTTCATGTTGCTGATGACGTCCTTCACTTCATCAGCAACAGTTACTCCAGAGGCCTAGAGAGAGAGAGAAAAAAAAGTTTTAATCAAATGTTTCAGAAAAAAAAAAAAAAATAAAAAACAAATCCAAAAATTCTGTATCAAGACTTAAAGTTAACTGGAAAGTTCTCTTAAAGAAAAAAAAAAAAAAAAGTTGATAAACCAGCACAAGAGTAACCATTTATAATCCTGGCCTAGACTCATAGTTCAGTAGTGTTTCTTCACTAGTGCTTTGGTTCAGCGGGGGAAAAAAAAAGAAAAAAAAAAAAAAAAAGCAGAAGCTAAAGAAGAAACAGGAAGCTCTTCACAACTAAAAACTTTGTGAGATATGCCAGTCCCGTTAACTCAAATGCAAAAAAATACTGAAATAGCTTTTTAGCTCCACATGCCACAGGTGTTGCCTCCCTATGAATGTTCAAGGCCTTGGTACTATAGCATTCCAGTCATTGTGAAACAAGTTAGAACAAGAACATTGTCCCAGGAGACTCTTTGAGCAAGTTTGAGGCACGAACAAAGCTCCCTCCATTTTGGAGAAAAACCACACCTTGAAGAAAACCCTCCCAGACACCAGATTATCTTTGTTCTCAGCAAACTCCTGCCTCCCACAAGACCTCAAGAATGAAGTGTTTTACTGGAGACACATTGGCAACAAGACTTTTTAATCGCTTTCAAAGTTATTGTAAAAAGAAAATATCATGGGGCACTTAAAACGCATTCATTTTTAGCATTCCCTATGGAGCACACAGAGCAAATTAACTGGCATTACACCAGGAGAAATCTAAGAGACAGAAACTCACCATTTTGCTTGTGATGTGTGGCAGGACGAGACAGCAGAGAAAAAGTAGTGGCAGCAGTCAGAAGCTGAGGGTTCATGAGGAAGAAGAGTAGCAGGTTGACTCATGAAGGAGGAGCTCTGCTGATCACACCTCCAAAAATAGACCCACCCCACTCTTCACAGGTGTGGCACAATTTCAGCTGCAACCTCAATAATTGCATTTAATCACATCACATTTAAAACCTAATTCAGAATTTAGCAGATAAATGTTCAATTTTCCTTCAAGCTGCAAAGAAATATGTCACGATTCTATCTGAGTAAATCAGATGACATCGTATTTAGACAGATATAGATATGGATCCACCCTTTTGTGGTGACGCTCCAGGTGTCTAAGGTGGGAGCTGCACATGCTATCCATATATGGAAAACAAATCTGTCCACATTGAGACACAGCCTTTTCTCCTTCTAAGGTAAAAGGTAGGACAAGTGAACACATGTTGAAAGAATTTATCAAGCTATCTGTTGAAACTAGGGTGTTACATCTCAGTGAAAAAGGAGATTAATAAACCTAAGAGTGCCACGCCAACTATGCCGTGGCAGTGCAGAACCTATCTGGATAATGTAATCCTATTAGACAAAACTGTCATTTCTTACATACAGGTTGTGCAGGTAGGTTAAGAAGAAAACTGCTTTGATTTGAGAAAGAAATCAAGAACACAAGCGAATAAAAGTAATGTGATTTTATGAATTGGTTTTTATAAACAATCATAAATGGAAAGTGTAGCAAGGGGCTAGGGACTCTGTTGGCAGAAAGGGACTCAAACGCATCGTCTGCTTGGGAATCATGGGTCAATCCCCTTCCTCACCTCTGACCTTACAAAATCTGTGTTAGTTGTTCATTAGTCAGAAGGATGTTTTTCCGCCTCTGTGTACTATTGGCTGAGCTGGAGCGTCACCTTCTAAATCAGAAGAATGGTGGAAAAGGGGTACATAAAGTACTTTTTTACCATATTTGTGTCACTAGGCTATCGTGCATGATCTTATTAATGATTTATGAAATTAGAATCAGGAAGTAGGTTAGTATTTATTTAATCATGGTTTAAGATAAGTACGTTAATTTAAGAGGAAAGTTCACAAACTCTTGACAAAAATATTATGAAGCTCCACTCTGCAACTTCATCATTGAAGATATACACACACATATGCAAACGTTCATCTTCTAGAATAAGTAAAACATATTACTTAGTGGGACCATTTTCAAGTAGAAAGCCTTAACTTTCAGTGTTTTTTTGATGCTCACCTGTTTGCATTTTTGAAAACATGGCTATTTATTTTCTGCCGTGTGGCTTTTTATAATTGTAAAATTCAATTAACCAACTAGTTACTGGACAGAATCCCGGCAAGCCCCTATCAGTCACCATCAGACAACCCTTATAGATGTCTGAAAGTCCAGTTTTAAAGCTGACAGTCCAGAACAATTTTATTTTTAAAAGTCCATATGATTTTATTTCAACCTATTTGAAAATGACCAAAATGGTTATTTTTCCAGACTAAAAGCATGTTGAAGTATAACTATGTTGAAAATAGTAGTAGAAGAATACTTTTTTGTAAGCTTCAGAGTTGAGCTGATTTTTCAGTTTTCATTTCAACTGTTAAATCACCATAGAGACTCTTTTTAAAATAAATAGATACTCTGCCTCATCATCACAGTAGGCTTCCTTCCTCTATGTTGATTTTTGGTTTTACAGAGTCAAAGTCCCGCCCCACATCTGAACTAGCTTCCAGAAAGCAGGGTGTGTAAGCACACTTTACAGCTTGTCGGCCAACCCTCCAAACATTAAAGTATGCGAAAAACCAAAAATGTCATTGATATACTGTATGTGCGAAAGCCTGCTGACATGTTCTGTTGCATTTTCTTCTTCCAAAGTTCAACATCAAAATTGAGTTGGGCTTGCCTACCACAGCTAATGGCAGCCGGCAGCAGTTTTAAAAGTAGTAAAAGGGGAAATACAGCCCTGAGCCACGTAGGGCAGGAAATGGCTGCTGCATAGCTCTCTGTGAGCTGAAACATCTTGCTGCTGCAAGCACATTGGGAGTTTGGCCCAAAGCCAGTCAGTTACTGAAAGCCTCTAAATACTGAAACTATGAAAACTGTGACATCTGCTGGTATATTGCAGCAGGAACTAAACCGGATGTGTGTGTTTGGGTTGCATTTCAGTTTGTGCATCATGATTTAAAAAAACCCTCTAAAGAGAGAATTCATATTTTAGCTGAGCCAGGAAAGGAATGTTCACAACATTAAGAATAGTAGCGTTAATCATTTCTTTCTTCCTTCTTATTCATTCCAATTACCAGCCTATTTTAAAAAAAAATTAACTTATTGACTTTTTTTCAAGATCTCACTTAGAAAAATCAATACCTCTTTTGTTTCTGTGTGGTGACTGCCTATCATCAATCAGCTTAGTTTCACATGAAACCCAGAGGAGAGTCTAATTTGCCTAAGGGATGACAACAGTATGTTGTGTTTACTGAATTTGAGCAACAAACATCCACTCGACTCACATT
This sequence comes from Atherinosoma microstoma, assembly GCA_037177055.1. NCBI lineage: Eukaryota > Metazoa > Chordata > Actinopteri > Atheriniformes > Atherinidae > Atherinosoma > Atherinosoma microstoma. Next base: position 9,972,918 of record JBBBVU010000017.1, read on the forward strand.
ATACCCATCTAAGACTACAACTTGTTATCCAACTTTGCTTTTCAGCACATGAGACATTAGCTTGTTTGCATTCAGTGTGTTTGTAGAAAACCAGTTTTACTTGTGAGCTGAAAGGAGGATGATTCCACATTGCAAACCAGGTTCCTAACACAACATAAGGAAAAATGGCTGCTGATGTGATGCAAGCAATATGTATGGTCACTTATTTAGTTTTTTTGTTTTTTAAACAAATTCATATAATATTAGCATTTTGTATGGTTTGTTAATGCAATGGCATTTCTTAGTAAGCCATGGAGGTCTAAGTCCTACAGTATCATGAGAACCTTGGCAGCCAACTTGTTTTGGAAATTCATGTCCTAGAGAGTCTGGACCTAGACTATAGACCAGGGTTACTCGCTCTGGTCCTATGAGAGCCACAATCCAGCAGGTTTTCCATGTTTGCAACACACCTGACTCAAATTAATGAGTCATTGTGCAGAGCTTGATTGGCTGTTACATCCATTTAATTTGATGCAGGTGTGATGAAGCAGGAACGCTTGTACAAACTACAAGTCCATGCATTTTGACCAGATACACTAATGTAGTTAATAGCATGTTGTAAGAAAAGAATTTGTTACTTTAAAAATCAAAGACATACTGGAACATGGAAGAAGCCTGTATACATTAGCAGATCCTTTATTGGATTAATTTGAATGTAGTTGAGCCAGACAATATTATCATGAGTACATTGAATTAAGTGACGATAATCATTTTTGCACAGAACTGACAAACTGTGCAACACAGAAAGCACATCAGTGGTTTGTGTTACTGGAAAAATACCATTCAGAGCCCAGCCCTTCCCTTTACTTTGTTGTAATCAAAACAGGTTTGGAAACTTTGACATCCTCCGTTTAAAAGTTGTTTAAGTTGTATTAATTTTTTTTAAACAAGGAGAAGACCGTTTACTTAGTTCACTCAGCCAGTGATAGGATGACCTTCAACTTTGATGACACTATTTGCCAATTTTTCTGCAAAAATATCCATATTTAGATCTTCAATGTCATTGACGTGCAGCTCATGTTTGATGCCTGTCAAAGATACAAGAGGGAACACAATTCAGCGCAAACTCTGAATGCTACTAATATATGAAAACCTGAAATAGTATTCATATTAATATTCATAACAACTGCACTAAATAAAGATAGCATGCAAGTTAAAGGACCACTCTTACTTACTTATTCCTTATAAGCAGGGTAGTAATGGCGTGGACACACTGGTCGACGGCAAACCTAAAAAAATAAGAAGAAGCACTTCTCAGGGGGGTCAGGATTTGATGCTTCTGGTGTTGGTCCTGGTATAAAAGAAGGCATGATGTTTCGTGTAGTTATCCTGCTAGTAGCCGATGTCTGAGGCCAAGAACTCCACCGGAAACCAGAAGCACTTGTGTAGGAGCTGTTTTCAAGTCTCACAATATAGGCCACACCATCATTTGGAATGTAGTCTTCATTATCACTGTCATACATCTCTTCTGCTTCCACATAATCAACATCTTCATAACTGCTGTGTATGACTTTGATCACTTATCTAAAAATCCTGAAGTTTAAAGTTGGTATCAAGACTTTTGTTGAATAAGTAGAAAATTTGCTTTAGAATACAAAAAATGGTTACACCACCATAATATAAGTATTCACGATCATTCCCCAGACTTATCTGTAGAGTGTGTAGACATACTCGGAGTTTTAAAGTTTGCGGTAATAGCTGACTCAAAGCCACAGAAGCAGCTGAGAAAAGGGAGACTGCAAGAACACCACAGGAGCACAAGAATGGCAAGGTGAGACAACTAGTGGGTCATAAAAGTACTCATGTTGCTCTACAAGTTAAACCAGCCTACATATTTCTTCATACTGAGAGTATGCTCACTTTGGATACCAGAAAGAAAAAAAAAACCTGCCAACTATGCCTTATGATTACCATGGTTACGCATAATTTCTTTCTCATTTGGTAGTTGATTGGATTTGTTGCAGCGGTAGGAATCAAATATTTTGTGTAATGGACATTTTATTCAAAGTACTACAATGGCTCACTGCCAACTCTCAGAGACAATGTTACTCACTTTTAGGTAATTATTTGAACATGACAGCAGAATTGCTGTCTCAGTCACAACTCATGCTGCTAACAGTCACATATCTCACTCTTTCCCACACGATCCCCCCTCCCACATCAACAGAACAGACAAACCCCAATAGCGACGCAAGCATGAACAAAAAGCAGACTATTGGAACCATTACAGTACGAATTCTGACTGTCGGAAGTTATTTATCCCTCTTGCCTTATATTCCAATCATGTTCAGAGTTAAAAGAGAAGTGAAATAAATGTGAAACATACATAAACCACCTCAGTTACTTTATCTTTTCTATGTGTTTAAATGGTGTGAACATTTTCTGGTCTGTTGATGCAGTCCCTTGAGGGCCTGCTTTCTTCTGTTATTGCCAATAACACTCATTGAATTTGTTTGAATAAATGAATAACAGTGTACAGCAGTGCAATCATTCTTGACTGGGTTGCGGAAGGAAGAGGCAGGAGCTCAGATCTTAACATGGTGTTTATTTTGAGGTTTTGACTCCACATTAAAGTGACGTATACAGTTTTGCAAAAGTGAATAATTGAGTAGATACTTGAACTCCCACGAACTAAAAGCCATTTGCAAGTGCATTCTGAGTTTTGTTCCTCATTTAGTTAATTCAAATCAACTTCAAATAAATTTCCTTTTAACCTTGCTTTTCTGTTTTGTGCTTTTGGGTTTTGTCCTGAAGAACCTTTTAGTTTTTAAAGGTCTTTAGTTTAACATAAAAGCTATACGTTTTCTCACCTGGGAGCCTGTGTTTGGGTTCTCCTTTCCACCTATATATATACTGTGACCCTCAGCAATACAAAGAAGACAAAATACTAAAGTGAATTTATAAACTGAGGTGAGTAAAAGGTTTCAGCCCCATACTGGTCCTAACTAGACATGCCAGAAGAAATAAGTTGACCATGGTATGTAATATAAGATCACTCAGAATATTCACTGGTCTGTGACTGAGTGCTGAAACTAATCCAGTTCAATTTGGGTCATTACACACAGTCCATTATTGTTCATACCAGCAGATTTTGAATGCTTAAATTGTGTTGTTTTATGATAGCAGAGACATCTGACATCTGACAGCTGAACAAAGAGAAAGAATGTAAGAACATTACAGGAACAACTGAAGGACAAATTGAACAACTAATGCAGATAAACAAGTGTTGTACAACCAGTTTAGCCAGCTCACGTATTTTGTCACAAGGCACAATAACTCTCCAGCCTATATTAACAACATAAAGTCATTCTTGTCAAAGCGTCTTGAATAAAAATCTAATCTTGGTTGGCATATTATTTGCAGATGATAATGAATTTGTTTTCATAACTTTTTTTTTAGACTAATTAGGGGAAAATGGGATAACTTCCCATGGCACACCTGACCATCTGACCACTGAGATAGATAATATGCAAATTCCTCTAAAGGTGACGCGCTTTTGAGGAAAGCAAATTATCCTCAAAAGCATGTGTAACAATGAAAATAACATCAGTATTTATAAATGTAATATGGTAACATGTATTATTGATGACTGGACATAAATGCAGTATGAAATGCATTATTTTTCCATTGAATTAACACATTTATGTTTTTGGGTGACAGTGATTTTATTATTTGTAGATCATCAAAACATCAGTAATCATTTCCCCTGTGAATTGATATCCAATAATTAAGTCTTAAGCAAGCTGCGGTTCTTAGCTGATGAAAACAAGCAAATGTTAAGAAATGATGATTCTTCAACAAACATCAGGATTCAGAGGATCCTCTACAGCATTGCCAAGTTCATCCACTGTGGATAAAAACATAAATACAAGTTACCTTATGGACAATAATTCATTTATCCATCTTTTTGTTTTATCAGCACAGTCAGGCCCAATTACCTCCATGAAATTAATCTCTATTTCACCAGACTCGTCCTTGTCCAGGGTCTTGAAAGTATCTGTTGTGGTTTGAAGTAAAAATCAAAATGCTGTAATGATTTATGTTTTCGTGTCAGCAAGACTAAAATGTGCCCATAAAGACGAAAACTCACTGAAGAGGGACTCCAGTCGAACCAGGCAGCAGACAAAGTTGTCAAAGTCAATGGTGAGGCTTGACCCACTGTAGCGGGCTACGATGATCTGATGCAAGGAGTTGTTGAGTGAGAAACCTGTAGAAGTTTAACATTATTAACTAAACTGAAAAAACATCCTAAATTCTGAAAACTGGCAGCTTCAGCTAAAAAAAGTTTTATTTGTTTACTTAAGTCTCACACAGTCCTCTCAGTCTTCTAATTGATTAGTGTTGAGAGGTCCAAATAAATGATTTGTAAAATATTTTTCTTACCGGCATCCTCAACAGCCATCCGCATTTCAGAGGAACTCATGCAGCCACTTTGGTCTACATCCCTCTTTTTGTAAAGATTCTAATGAAGAGCCAACAAGTGAACATGCACCGTCATCACTCTGCTAATAGAATAGGCTGTCATGTCAGGAGCAAAGCAGAACACATACCAAGAACTTCTCAATCTTTGTCCACAGGATTTTAAATTCCACCAATCCCAGCTTGCCGCTTCCATCTTTCTTTTAGAAAAATGTTAAGGAAAAACTGTAACCCCTGCAGAAATCTGCATGTAGCAAAGATGAAAATTGGAACATGATAATAGAAAATGTTATGGTGAGGATAGAGATTGCAGCTTTAGATGAAACACATTTTAAGAATTTTGCTAATTGTTTTAGATGAAATTCGTCACTGTTAAATTGAGCCAGTTGTGCAGTTTTTCTGATTTTCTGGCTACTATGTGAAATATTTTGTGACAAAAAAGTAGAGTTAAATAAAAGATAGAGTAAAATACTTGCATCTCTGCTCCAAGTATTTTTACAAAGGCAATTTATTTTTTATTTTTATTTTATTTTTTTACGTTACCTCTTTATGTTTTGCTATTAATTTCTTTGGTCCACAGAGCACAGCACTGTTTTACAATAGAAATTAATATTGTACATTGACTGTGTTTTCCAGATCTGATCCATTTGCATTAGTGTCTACATCCTCACTCATGTTCCATGGAGCATGTTCACTATTCCATGGACCTATTTTTCAGACTATGCCTGCATGTTTTTCACAGTTCCACAGTTATTGTATTTTACTTCTGTCTCACTTATAATTAGTTTTCTACTTTTCTCTCAGTTACTAGCGAAGTGCCATTCGCAAACAAGCTGGCTCTTACAGCCCATTCTTTGAAGTGACTGAGAAGAGCCGTCTACCCTCAAGGATAGCTAAACCTTCAGAAGGGGTGGGACTTTATTTTGTTGGGCACACCATGCAGCCAATCACAAGCGAGGACAGACTAGGATCATACCATTATGTGAAAGAAATAAAGGAATCAGACTCTCATAGCCTCTCATAACTGGTCAGGCACCATCACGGTGCTGATTTCCGGCCCAAATTTTGAACAAGCTAGAGAACTCACAACACGAAAAAGTTGGTTCAGAACCTGAAAAGTCGGTTCCCACAAGCACCAAAAAGTAATGGTTCTTCTTCACTAAACAAAACAACATGAGTGGGCAAAGGTTTGGTTCACCCAAATACCAGACTGCTATCTTACTTATGTATTACATGCTATGTTTAAATAAAGAAAAAATTTTTACGCATGACCTAATTGTCAGTAGGCTTCGGAAGGTGAAAAAGGAACATCGCTACAGTGAAAAAAAATGAATAAATAAAAAGACATGGACAAAAATAGAGCTAGACGTGGCATAATATGTCCATCTTTGGAGCTGCTGGACAGCCACCGCAGCAGCCACAACCAGAGAAAAAGCCTCCCACCCCTGGGTCTAACGAAGATTGACTGCATACCACTTATTGAAAATAAAGTTAAAATATGTTAACTTAGGTCGATCCAACACTGAAATATTTTATTTTGTGTAAAACCTAAATGTTACTGTGTTATGTTGCCTGGCAACCAATTTAACTTTCGAGATATTTATGACAGCTTGTATTGACTTCCTAAAATCTTACTAGATTTTCAATATATTGTTCATTTTGGGAGACTGTAGGTTATAATAGAGCCTGATGACTTTACCGTCAACCTTCATGGCAAAATCTCCAAACTGTTTATGTTTACTGCCACAGAGTAAAGCCCGCCCACTTTGGTTCTGGTTAAACTGGGGTGAACACTGTTCAAATCACCAGAAAGCACCAAGGTTCCAAGAGTCCAGGACAAAGGCCAACCCTGAACAATAACCAGAAAGGTGTCTGTCTGAAAGCACTACCAGAGAGAGATGGGGAGCTGGATTTAAATACAATTTCTTTGAGTTTTTATGTTGTAAAGTGTCCTTTGGGGTCTTGAAAGGCACTTTTGAAATAAAATGTATTGTTAATTTCATTATTACAAGTGCATTGGGAAAAAGTGGAGAAACTTTTGAATATAAAGTGTTATAATAATAATAAAGAAGAAAAAAGAAAAATGCTACAACATTGCATGGCTGTTTCCCTCCAGGATATATGAAGTATTTTTCATTAAGACTTTGGCCTTCATTTATTCTATTTTATTTGTTTGTTGTGGTTCTGTGTTCAGTTTTTCATATAGAGGTTTGATTAAAATATTAAACAGTAACTAATTTTTTCAACCAAAATGGCATAAAAATAAGGCTTTTATGAGCACACTGAATAATAATTAAAAAAAAGCTTACCATTATACAAATCATTCATGATTGCTAAATTAGACTAAAGTAAAACCACCAAGTGATACTAAAGGCAGAGCCATTTGGCAGCCAAAATAGCCAAATCTTTTATAAGAGTTGGACTTCCCATGCTTATCAATTAGAAATGGTCAATTAGATATTAAAAATACATGGTTATGGTTTGAATGAAGTATAATGGTTTGCTCTTTGTGTTATAAAATCTATGGTGAGACAGTTACAAAAATCTACACAGCTAAAGCTTTCACATTTACATTTTAGGAAATTGATGCTCAGCAGAAATCAACAGCAAAGGGAAAATCGCACAATTTATAACCATGAAGGGTGAGATTACTATGTTGTGGATATCTATACAAACATGCCTATTACATGCTTCTGCTGAGACTGGGCTGCTTTAGGAGCAGAAGACTGTTTTGCACATCTTTGTTAATAATCATCAATCCAGGGAGCCCTTACATGGATGAAGGGTTGTTTGTGTGAAAACAGTTTTATGCTAATTAATTACAGTAATATATGAGTTAATTGACTGCATTACTATTTTATGTACGTGCAAGGGATGTAAATCTAAATAAACGCACATGATGAAATACTTTGAGGTACTGTTGTAAATCCAGCATATATATACAGCAGTTTTATCTGTACGCTAACTATCATCGTATATCAAGAAGAAAATAAATGTTTATTGTGCATTACTCAAAATATATAATTGCCCTGAAGCTATTTAAGTAGATATAAGGAGATAAATGGATGTTTAGAGATGAATGGATTTGTGAATATCTCCTGACAAGTTTAGAACGAGAAGGAAGGATACATCCAGCAGGTTGACCATGTTGTGGCAAGTGCTCAGACTAAAGCCGTTGGTTTTGATGTCACTTCCTGAAAAATTTAGAAAACATTGTGAATTTGCAGCCTCGGTTGCACATCAAAATTTGAATAGCCTGAAAGAGCAGAAAGAAAAGTCTAATCTTACGCTTTGACACCACTTTGTTGAGGATTCTCTGCAGCTCGAATACAGAAATCTCGACATCCTTAGAGGCATTTGAAACAATTTTGTTAGCCACAAAAACACCATGGAAACCACCAGATATAACAGAAATTTTGAACCGACTTACATGTCCAGCAAGCTGCTCAAACAGCCTTTCAAATCTTTCACTGATGTCATCTTCATCTATGTTAATCTAAACAAAACATGTATTAGTCTTTTTTGTCAAACTATTGAAGGAATATTAGAACATTGATCTATCAACAGGAATTACCTGCTCAACGTGGCAGTCAACAGGATCATCAATCTCTCTGAAAGTAACAAGAAGTAAATCATAATTTATTTTAATCCTATTATGCAATCGTGAATATGTTGCCTCTATTAAACTGCGTGTATATTTGCCAAGGACATACTGGAAATCTGCTTGTTTCTCAGAGAACACCCGCACATAAAAGTCTCCGTTCTTGTTGGGCTCAAAGGTGGAGGGAACAATGAGATACTCTCCGGGGGGAAGACAAAAACGGTTGCACAATTCGCGTAGGTTGATGAACGTCTCAGAGCGTGCTTTTGAAGCTTGGTACTGAAAGAATTTTTTTTTCAGATGCACCTGCCTTTGGCCAGAGAGCTGCAAAATGGGAAAGAATATCCAGTTTGGTCACACTTAGACACCCCATACCTTCCTTCTGACATCCATCCTCATTATGCTGTAAAAACTTCACTGTTGCTCTCTATACACATTCTGTGTGCCTTCCCTTGACGTACCTCCTCAGGCAGCTGGAAAAAGACCAATGAATCAAATGTAAGAATCAAATGAGAATGCTACATGTTTCATTTCTAATCATGTTTCCATTAAAAGGCAGCTTCACACCTCATAAATCGCAAAGCCAATGGTCTCCAAGTCCTCCCCCATTTTCCTCCTACTACGCTTGTTCTTCTGCATCAATCCCACAATGACGGTGCAGCCCTCCTCCCCATCATCAGGGTCATCATCCACATCATCCAGCTTTATAACAAACTGAGGATTCATCCAGAAGGTATCTGGGAAAGGAGGCAAGTTTTAGAAAGTTACTGATCATCAGTAGCACAGCCCTGCCTGGGTGCTGGCTTATGATTCGATTCAGATTCAAATCTGAAGGACAGAC
>JBBBVU010000017.1:9991761-10020198 GCA_037177055.1 Atherinosoma microstoma
ACATATAATACAGATCAGATTCATCCCAAACCTCTTCTGCCCCAGTAACAGAGTATGCATGTCCTTTAACAAGCTTTAGAGACGTGACTGCCTCTGTCTCATAGGCATTGGTGATCTGAAATCATCAAAAATAAACATTTTAATCAGATACCATCATTACATATTATTAGTTTTCATGTAATATGACAATAAGACTTACGTCAATAGAGCAGCCCAGCAGGGACCCCAGGCCCAGGGCTTTCTGAATGATTTGGAAGAGATGTGCTGGAGCCTTGTTTAAGGTGTAAATTTCTGCAATTCCTCCAGTGAAATCTTCAAAACCCTCTATCGTGTTTCCTCCTGACAGGGCCTCATATGAGCCATTCACCCTATACCACACACAGGGATGGGAATCCTTTCACCACTCTTACATATATATGATCTTAAAGTTTTGATAAAACATGATTGAAAGAAAAAGGTGAGGTCTATACTTAGCATAGGCCTTCTCCAGCAAAGCGCTCCAAAACTCGGAACCCTCTTCTGAGTGGACAAACAGCAGCTTTCCATCTCTGGTGGGTAAACGGTCGTCAATGACCACATCCACCCACTCACCATACTGCCAGAACTGAGAGGAAACACCACGCTCACACATTCAGATCATGACTCATCAGTTTATTCAGCGTGTGCAGCTATGACTGTGTATGATGTATTGCATGCACCTTGCTGGAGATGTCATTATGTATCAAAATCACTATCACCCAGATTTTTATAGGGTGGAGGGGCAACAGGAACTTGTGTAAGATTGTTTGTGAGCAAAATGAATGTACTTGGATCACTGTTTTGTACATGGATACCTTTACCATAGTATAATTGTTCTACTCTGTGGGATATAGTAGAGGAAAAAAGCCCATTGGGGGATCAGTATTACTGTTGAGATAAGAAGGGACTTTTCCTGACCTGGAAGTGAAATATTCCAGCGTAGTCTTCGGTGAAACTCTGACCAGGGGGTACCACTCGAGCCAGGATCCTCTGGTCAAGAGTGAGAGAGGCTATGGCAGCCAGAAGCCAGCAGTCACCTGATCAGTAAAGGAGGATAACTGTAAATGACTGCATGTTTGGAGTTTAGGCAGCATGTGTTCACCAAAAACAGCAACAGTACTATAAACGGCACGTATGCAAATATTTTCCTTTTACAAACTTTATTTCAGAATACCTAGAGCTCCTTGGCAAATGTCTGTCCTTGTGGCCCCATCCTCAATGAACTTTGGATTGGAGCACAGCTCCTAACAGGATACAAAAGTTTCAAATCTGAACATTTTTACTATAGGGATGGGATGTATTGGGAATATATCAGGGTAAAGTGATTTAAGTGATTTAAACTGCTTTTGTGTCTTTTCATTATCTTCTTACCTTTGGCCTTTTCCAAACAATGCCCCTGGTCTTCGATGAGTATGGCCCCAGCTCATCGTAGCCCAGTGATTTGCACTCTGCTGGAAAGCGGTCGTCTTCAAACAGGCGTCCCCTCTTCAGATACTGCTGCCTCAGAGTCTCATAATCCTGCTGGTGAAACTTCACTGCCTTCTCGTTGGTGCCAATGCCTTCCTCCCTCTTCTGCTGATGAGCAAATCGATCTGCTGTGGAAGTCATTCTCACCTTTCAGTATGTAGACTCCCAGGGCTTCCCTCTTTGTTTAGCTGACTTGTGAGATGGTCTTGCACCAGATGAACACAAACAAGATTTGTCTTTGTCTGCTTTATAATAGCCTCTGGCGATGGGAAACTAGGGCCAGGTGACAGACAGGGAGGAGCCTCTAATGGACAGGTGAGGCGGACAGAGCAGACATCAGCAACCCTACGCAAATCCGTAGGATGGCTGTGACCGCAACTGAATACAAACAGGGACACGCCTAAAGGTAACCACAGTAGAAGCACCATCGCCTTCATTTTAAAGGGATGTGTATGGTAGAGCAGGGGAACTCATTTGTTGTTGATTTTTGCTCACACTTTAAAATAATTGCATAATTTCTAATCATATATTATATATTTTATATATATATTTTATATTCTATAAAACTCTAAATAAAAACAGCAGAAGGGTCTTTCCCCCTTTCTACAGCAGAGTAGTTGGAAAGGATTACATGCTGAGAGTTGTGTAAGGGTATCTTAAGCTCATATAATGAGACGACGGTTTAATTCAGTGCAAATACGAGTGGTAAATTAAAGACATTTCAACAAATTGCCTGCGGCATCCATGCACCCGCCCAGTCAGCAAGTGTAGTGTTACATCCTTATCCTCTGCTTACATCCTCTATGCTGAATACAGCAAAGCCAAGCCTTAACCAAACAGCTTTCAGACTCCGTTTGAGCAGGAGTTACACTGATCTGTTTATACTTCTGTTTAATATTAGCATGATTAGATGTGTGCCAGAGGTAAACACATTTATTCTTAATAAAACCAAATGTTTAATTGGAAAAAATCGACAAAAAGATATTGAAACAAAGCTAACACATGTCGGGGTGGTGTTTAGCTCAACAGGGACAATAGCTGCCTCATCAACAAAGGCTATATCTCGGCCCAGGTTTGAGGAAATGCCAGGGGCCTTTTGCTGTATGTCATCCCCCTCTCTCTGTGACAGCCATTATACTCATGCAGACTCTGCAGAGAAATCCAAACGTTAACCAAAAGCCTCCTAAGTTATGTCCTGTCTGAGGCATAGTTTGAAGTGCCCTAAAAACCCATTAGCAGAAATATGCTGTTCTCTAATGAGGACAGCTTATTTCTTTCTTAGACATATAGTTAAGACACCTCAAAAGGTCTCTAAGCTGGAGTAGGGGCGTGTCATAAACCACTGAATGATATGTGTACAGTCTTGTTGGTAAATGCAGCATAACAAATGAGCACCAATGAAACATGCAGTCTTGCAGCATCAGATTCAAGATAGTTTCTATCAGTAGAAAATAAAACTATCTCTACGTGTTCATCTGTCTTTGATCATTGTAATCACTAGAGCATTTACATTTTCCTTATCCTCTTTCATTCTGTGTGATTTTTACAATGCATGTAAAAGATCCACAGCGTTACGAAGACCAAAGGTAAGTTGACCAATCAGCTATCTAATCAGAGCAGTCAGGGCTTTTTAGGAATGCAGATCATCTGTGTCCAAAACAAAGAAAGAGAGCGATAAGAAGTGTATTTAAAAAAAAACCCACTGTGTTTTGAATATTCTGTCAGTCAGTCATTCATTTAGCAGACACTTTTATCCAAAGTGACTTACAACTGAGCACACCAACAATAACAACACTGGAGGTAAGGAGGGTAAAGTGTCTTGCCCAAGGACACAACAGTTGACTGGGGGAGAGCAGGATTTGGATCACCAACCTTCCAGTTATTGGACAACCTGCTCTACCACCTGAGCCACCCATATTAAATAAATAATCATATCAAATCATATTAGGCACTTCTAGCTGTTACCCAATATAGACATTGATATTTATTTGGTTTTAATATGGAATGAAACTTTTTTTTCCTCTCTGGACACCATCTGCTAACAGTCAGTAATTGACCAGTAAGCTAATATTGGCATGAATACAAGTCTGCTTTAGAATATTATGTTAGACTTATCAGCAGCTATTTAATATAGACACACATACAGAACTTCTCTTCCTTTGATAGAGTAAATTTCAGTGTCAAGTACACAGTTCAAATATTTTGTTACTTAAAATGAAAGACTGTAATCTTGTCTTTCAGCTTCAATTCAAAGAAAAAAGTGAGAAATGAACTAGATTTTTCTTTTATTAAACACATGTTTACATTTGAAAACTTTACAGATAAAAGAAAAAAACCCATTAATCACTATAAAGATGAGGATGTCTGCTGAGTAAAATTCTGTCTCCATCTATGCATCACATGATAGATAATGGGAAATACAAGACTGCAAAGGTTAAAGGGGACATATTATGCATCTGTTTAAGGGCTTGTAAGTGTCTGTTTTAGTGTTACTAGTTACTACAAGACCAAAAAAAACTCCTACAAAAACAACTTTGGAACTTCAGGATCTGCATTGAAAACTATTTTGCAATGATTCTTCTCTTTTTTCTTCAAAATGTTTGATATTCCATAAATAGTACATCGTAAATAAGTGCATGTGCATGCACTAACCAAACCATGACATTACACAGAGCATACATTGCCTCTTGCAAATTTATGTTATTAGCTGGGTTTTGGCGCCTCTAGCGGCAAACAGAGATGCTGCAGTGCGGGTGGCGAGCAGTAGCCCCTCCTCCTGTACAGTAGGCGCGTGTGCACGCGCGTTGAAGAGGGCTGGACCAGCGTCCCAACGTCCCAACCCAACTGTCCCCTTGTAACAGATTTACAGATTGACACTATCACCACTTTGTGATTCATACAGCGAGAGCTGCGCGTGGTGTTCCCAGCAGTGGTGAGTGGGGGATTTTTTGGGGGGTAATTTTACATGAATGAATGTGTTCATACAGTCTAAGGTTAACGGTGATGCAGGCCAGCACACGGTTGGTCCGATTTAATCTGCTACACGCTGCAGCTCTAATAATAGTAAACACAGTTATTACGGGAAGCTCTCAGGATTTAATTCAGCTGTTGTAGTTTTTGGGTGAAAGTGAGCGCAGTTGTGATCTTTTGTGGTCAGAAATCTTTTAGCACCGGTCGGTGCGCTTTCAGACAGGCCTGCTTGTACTTTTGAACAGGTGCTGTAAACAGTTAGAGCTTATGCTGCATGCCTGACAGGCTGTGTGACTTTTGATAGCAACAGGACCAAGAAACCACCAAGGAATTCCCAAAGTGGCCAACATACAGTAAGTCCTAGCTTTATGAAAGCTGGATCCTCCATTGTAATCTATCTGACAGAGAGGTTATTGTTTTTAGGGCGTTTGTGAGGTTGAAGTCCTGTGGATGACATCATCTTTACAGTATACTGCAAAGATGAGATTTTTTTTCCTCCTTTGGGGTAAAATAAAGATATCCTTTTGATCTGAAGCCTGCAGTAGACCCTCTCTCTTTCTCTTTTTTTTTTAACCCAGTGTAGAGGGGGCATTCCTGTAGACTGTACAGGCATGTGGGGCCTCAAGGGGCTGGCCCCTTTAAAACAATGTCCTTGCTTCTATCAAGAGCTTAGCCAATTTTGCACTCCAGCATTATCATTGTCCCCCTGTAGCTCCTGGTTCCTCACTACTGTAGCTCCATCAAAGCTTTCTTCTTTTTTTTTCTCTCTTTTCATTCCTATCTGGACTGGACTGTTTACCAAACTCGGCTCATTAAGATTCCTTTTGAGTGCAGCAGAGCTGCATAATGTCCCAGATTGGGATCCAGAATGGGATGTGATAGATTCTAAAGTTACAGCTATTTTCTGGTTGTTTTTAACTTGATGGAAAGTTTTAAAACTCTCTATTATAAAAGAAAAGCAGCTGAGGGCCCGATCTTATAAGAAAGATAAAAATACATTATCATCCTAAGAGCCATAATGAATGACCTCTTTCTCTCCCTCTTGTCCTCCCTTTCTCTCTCTTTTAGTCTAATTCTTCTTTTCAGCCTGCATCCATACAGACAAGGTATCACATTTCTAACTTACTTTGTAATTGTCAGGGTTTGCAGCGTTTAAGGTGATGATTTTTGTTTCACATTCCTCTAAAATCACCCTTCATCTGGCTTTTGTTGTTTTTATAGAGAAGCACATTGTCTTTGTCCTGATGCTCCATCCCACTACTTACTGATATGCTTTAACTTGTTTAACAGTTTTACTCTAAAAAGAAGAAAAAAATGCCTGCAATAATGGTTGTAGAAATTGATTTCCCCATCAAAGAATAACTCTGGACTTAAGTACTGAGATTATATGTTGGCTGATCGATCTCTGACTAATGTTTTTAGGTTGCGTAGCCCAAAAATTTAGTCAGAGAGGAAATGGAGATGGATGAAAAAGACCTGACCTCAGATGCTCCAGTGACCACAGGCTTGGCTTTGTGCTACTTACATGCTAACAACAGGAAGTAGAAATCTTATCAAACCTGAAGGTTGTCAGTTTGTTAAAAGCATTTTTTACTTTCCAAACACACTCCAACTCCTTGTTGCTGCACTGTAATTCACTAAAGTGTGCACCACTGATTAGCTTGCTGCTATTTATAGATTGCACCATGCATTCCCGCCCACCAACTCCATATTTTTGTCCTGCAACAGTATGTATCCAGTCGGAGGGATATCTGCAACCATACACGCCAACAGGCTCCGGTCAGAGGGCATGGGCTCCAACAGCCAAGCTGTTCCCTTTGCCAGCCAGGACTATGAGGCACTGAAGCAGGAATGTCTGGAGTCGGGCTGCCTGTTCGAAGACTCCTGCTTCCCTGCTGAGCCTCCATCACTGGGCTTTAAGGAGCTTGCACCCTTTTCCTCTAAAACAAGAGATGTGGAGTGGATGAGGCCCACGGTGAGAAAACTGAGAGGAAATGTTAAAGCTATATAAAATATTAACGTTATTGAAACTTTGAAAAACAAACAGATAGATAGTTCACAATTACAATAATGTTAAACAAATCTGGAGCTTTCCCCTCATCTCTTAATATTTTGCTGTTAAGGAGGCAGACTATGCCTCGAGCAGTAGATAATCATTTCTCTTTGAATATTTGGTGCTATTTTGTTTTTCCTGATGTAGCTGACCATTTTCAAAGGAATGTTTTGTGGTGTGTCAACACCTAACAGACAACTTAGAGAAGGACCAGTTTTAGATTGTCTTTAAACTTTGTTACTAACAGCCTCTGGCTAAGAAAGGATCATTTGTTCCAATTCCTTTAGTTGTATCTTTGACAAATGTCAAAAATAAAAAAAAATTGGTCCAAATGACGATTCCTAAAGAGCTATTAGCTGAAACTTGACATATGTCAGTGTTCTTTAAACAGATGAGGCCTATAAAACTATTTACAGTAGATACAAAGGGATGCTCTTAAGAAATAAGAAAAAGAAATATCCAGAAAAGACTTGATACAGGACCTGAGACATTTTTAGTTGATCCATCTTCTCTTTGCCGAACAATGGTTAGAAATAGTCTTCAGAGAAGGGTGGCTCAAAAGGTAGTGGGCAAGAAAAGAATTACACAAAAACTGGGCTAAGAGGTCAGTGGCAGCAGGTCTGATGGAGTGATAAATCCGCTCCAGAGCCCAAACCATAATATTATCCAAGCAGTGTGGGATCATCTCGACAGAGAACAGAACAAAAGGCAGCCAGCATCCAAAGAGGAGCTTTGAAATGATAAAGTTTTGGACTATATTGAAGAATAAAGGAGCTCAAACTAAATATTATTAGCTCGTTTCCCTTCCATACCATATTACCTTTTATGTTTGCATGTGTTTCAATAAACGACTGTTACCTTTTCCCATTTACTTGGGAGTATATAAAGAAATGAGGGGTGGCTCTAAACTTTTGCCTAGTTCTGTAAAGTTAAATCCTAACTGATGTTTGTCCTGGATTTGACTACATGAAGGTGGTTTTGGCTGTTGCTAATGATTCAAACTCACATATAATGTAAACAAACATATCAGTTACAGTGTCTCATTTCATGTCTGCAAACCCAGACAGAATAGGACAAGTAGGAACAGGAACTTTGCAGACCACTGCAGCTGTTGGCACCTCATGGCATTTTTCTGACCACTCCTTCTTGTTGGGGAATTTTTTTTACTGCCTCATTAACCCACAGGAAGATAGCACATAGAGTGCCAGCAGATAAGAAATTATTAGCCAGACTTCTGAGAGGGTGATTGTTTTGATTGTCACCACCTACAAACAAACTTATCTCTGTAGGAACTAACAGGTGACCCTCAGTTCATCGTGGGTGGTGCCACCAGAACAGACGTTTGTCAGGGAGCTCTGGGTGAGTCCTTTTAATGTTCAACCTTGATCAAACATTAGAGATACAGCTGGATAGGGATTCCTGAATACTTCCTCTCACCTGCAGGCGACTGCTGGCTCTTAGCAGCCATCGGCTCTCTGACCCTGAACGAGAGGCTCCTTCATCGGGTTGTTCCACACGGCCAGTCCTTCCAAGACGACTATGCTGGAATCTTCCACTTTCAGGTTATTTGTGTTTCCTTTTTTTTTTTTTCCCCCCTGCAAGCACTTTAGATGGATGGGCTTCTTGATTATTGCTTTGTGCTGCAGTTCTGGCAGTTCGGTGAATGGGTAGATGTTGTGATTGACGATCGATTGCCTGTCAAAGATGGGGAGCTCATGTTTGTCCATTCAGCTGAGGGAAATGAATTCTGGAGTGCACTCCTGGAGAAAGCTTACGCCAAGTAGGTATTAAAAGAGCCTGCCCGGCTGCTACATTATGCAGCGTACTGTATTTAGTGGGAAGACATATTCTAAAGTATCGCTGTTGAGTGTAATCGATCTAAAGTGTGGTCTTTATGTGGAACCAGGCTGAATGGCTCCTATGAGGCTTTGTCTGGAGGAAGCACCACTGAGGGGTTTGAAGACTTCACAGGTGGTGTGTCTGAGATGTATGAGCTGCGAAGCGCTCCAAGAGATCTGTACAGGATAATCAGCAAAGCTCTGGACAGAGGCTCCCTGCTGGGCTGCTCTATCGACGTAAGTCCTTAACATAAAAAAAAAAAATCTAAATCCAAGCTATTCACTCCACGCTCGATACAGTAATTCTGTTTTCATGTCCATCCAGATCACCAGCGCCTTTGACATGGAGGCTGTTACGTTCAAGAAGCTTGTGAAGGGTCATGCCTACTCGGTCACAGGACTGAAGGAGGTCTGTCTCTGAATGACTCTGTTGTTCGTGTTCAGCTATCGATAAGTATGAAAAAACTGACACTCTGCTGTTACATAGGTGGATTACCGCGGCGACACGGTACGCCTTATTCGCATACGTAACCCTTGGGGACAGGTGGAGTGGACCGGTGCCTGGAGCGACAAGTGAGTGTGACCAAGAGTCAATGTACTTGTGAGCTAAAGAAATTCAATTCATTTGTTTTCTTTTGTTTCTGTGTCTTTTTCCTCTGTAGTTCCCCTGAATGGGATGAGCTGGACCCTTCTGAAAGAGAAGACTTGCATCTTCAGATGGAGGACGGAGAGTTTTGGTAAGATAAAAGAGAATGTACTTGAAGGATATTTATCTGTAATATTCTTGTTTGTACTTTAATAATATGGTACAGTGTGGAACTGTTTCAGGGGAATCAAACTCAAACTGAGGATTTCTGTGTGAAAATCATTTAAACTAATCTGATCTGACTATTCGTGGGGAAAAAGAATGAGAGTAGTGCAAAACTGAAGCTGCGCCTCCATCTTCCAGGATGTCCTTCAGTGAGTTCTTGAGGCAGTTTTCACGACTGGAGATCTGCAACTTGAGTCCAGACGCTCTGAGTGAGGACAGCGTGAGCCACTGGAACACCATGAAGTTCTACGGGATGTGGAGGAGGGGCAGCACAGCTGGGGGCTGCAGGAACCATCCCAGTGAGTCTCAGCCGTACAGACATAGTAGATAATACGACGATGAATGATGTGATTAAGTTGAAGCGTTTCTTCAACCATTTAGCTAAACAGAATGAATGTAGATTCACCTTGTGTGTGTGTGTGTGTGTGTGTGTGTGTGTGTATGTGTGTGTAGACACTTTTTGGATCAACCCTCAGTATAAGATCACCTTGCTTGAGGAGGATGATGACCCAGATGATGACGAAGTGGCATGTAGCTTTTTAGTAGCCCTCATGCAGAAGGACCGCCGCAGATATCGGCGCCATGGTCAGGACATGCACACAATTGGCTTCGCTCTCTATGAGGTGAGATCAGTCTTTTCCTCTTTTTTATTTTTGTTTCTTTCCTATTTATGGTTCATTTGCATGTTTCAAATGTTAGATAACGCGTATAACATTCATTAAAAGTTTTCCTTCATCTTTTTCAGATTCCAGAAGAGGTAAGCAAAAGAAATTAGACAATGACCCATAGCACAGCAGTGCAACTTGTCATAAGTCCTTACAGAAGCTTTCCATCTGTTACACTGGATTCATCCTCTTGCTAAAGCAGCCAACATCTTCAAGTGCATTATCAATAATGTAAACACTTTCTAAAAAATGGTTGGTAGTAAAGTGAAAGTATATTGTTTGAAATAAATTCACAGCGTAACCTTCAAAATGTATTTAAACTCATGTATTGTTTCCTGCTGCCCTCAGTACAGAGGCTGCCAGAATGTCCACTTGAAGAAAAATTTCTTTCTGTCCCATTCGTCGTGTGCTCGCTCCGAGACCTTCATTAATCTGCGAGAGGTTAGCACGCGCCTGCGTCTGCCCCCTGGGGAATACCTCATCGTCCCGTCCACCTTTGAGCCCGGCCAAGAGGCCGACTTTGTCCTCAGAGTGTTCACCGAAAAGCAGTCGGAGACGGAGTACGTGTGCTGTGCATCTGATTTTTAATGTCTGTTTATATTTATTTTTGTTTGCAGTTAACGTACTATGTAAGAAACCAAGGCTCATAGTAATGTTTTTGCTTTTGCAGAGAGCTGGATGATGAAGTCTCTGCAGATTTTGGAGACGAGGTTTGGATCGGCTCATTGATGCTGCAGGATGTTTTATCCCTCCGAATGAATTACGATATCACACCAGTATCTTTGTACCTTTTGCACTCTTGCAGGACGAGATAACGGAAGATTCCATCGATGACTCTTTTAAGTCCATGTTTGCTCAACTAGCAGGAGAGGTAGGTTGTGAATCAGAGGTCTCATATTCATCTCATGCTCATATTTACAGTATGATCTTAGAGAGTATCTAAAGCTGAAAAGATACTAAACTGATATATGATCAAATAAAGTAAATAAAATGGGTATTTATTGAGCCAAATTTTCTTTTAATTTCTTTCTTTGCTTTTCCAGGACATGGAGATTTCTGTTCATGAGCTTAAGACCATTTTAAACCGAGTCATCTCCCGCCGTGAGTTTTTGTATTTATTTTTAGTACAGTTCAAACCTGCTGGACAGTTCACGTATTTGTATTACATGTCCCATTATTGTATTAGATTCTATTATAGTCTGGCCCCAATTCATTGCATGGATTGCCTTTAAAGCCTATGTGCAACTGCTTACTTCCTAGCCAGGCTGCTTCAGATCAGTTTTTTTTTGCTGTTTCAGACAAAGACCTGAAGACTGACGGCTTCAGTATGGAATCATGCAGGACCATGGTCAACCTCATGGATGTATCCCGTTGATTAATCGCACATAAATTAACCAAAATATTGCAATGCTGATTGTTTTAGTGAAATTTTATGTGCGTTAGCAAACAGTAATTGTGTGTAGCTTACAGCCCTTGACACAATGTTTGCCAGAAAGATGGCAGTGCCCGTTTAGGACTGGTGGAATTTCAGATCCTCTGGAACAAGATCCGAAAGTGGCTGGTTAGAATGAGTAAAATAACATTTCATACATTTAAACTCTAAATATTGTTTTTTTTTTATTTATTGTTTGTCTCAATCTTTCAGGTCATTTTCAGGGAATTTGATCTTGACAAGTCTGGGGCCATGAGCTCATATGAGATGCGGCTCGCTGTGGAAGCAGCAGGTATTTTGCTCTGGAGTGTCTCTTTGATGTTTACACAGACAGTAAAATGACTGAGAGTGAGATTTGCTGCCCTTGTTTAAACTTCAGTCATGTCCCTGCGTAGGTTTTAAACTGAACAACCAACTGAACCAGATTCTGGTGGCCCGGTATGCTGACAATGAATTGATCGACTTTGATAACTTCATCTGCTGCTTGGTCAAGCTTGAAGCCATGTTTAGTAAGTAATACTGTGATATAAATGTTTAAATTATATATATTGCATATTTCCACTGTATTTTGTATGAAAACTTTGAGAGTTTTTACAATTAAACAGTAAAAACTTTAAATTTCACAGGGTCCTTCCAGCAGTTCGACAAAGAGGGCTCAGGAGTGGCTGAGATGAATCTCATGGAGGTGAGCGCTGTTGTCAAAAGTTAAATCACACATTTTTTTTGTCCCTTTTTCTGTTTGTCTAACTTTATCCCTCACATTGCTAGTGGCTTTACCTGACCATGTGCGGTTGAGGATGCCCCCACTCTACCGAAGGACGATGTACAGTCATGGTGCCTGCAGCCGCTTCGAACACCCTTTAGCCTTTCAAACACCTCACCTTAGTTAAACTAAAAATTAGAATAAGAAATGAATAACGGAAAACCAAAGTCCAACAAAGCCAAGTGTGTGTTGGTTATATTTTTAGAAACTATGCAAACTCACTGTAGGAAAACGTCAAATCTGTCACTAATTTAAAAAATGAGGGAAAAAAGCATGTGCCTGAGCATGATGAGCTGTAAAATGCATCACAGGGTCCTATTTTTATGTTTTGAATTTTAGTTTTGCTGTCATTGCCAACTGCTGTATTAACAGTTTAATTTGTTCTGAAAGCTCACTGAAAGTTGTTGAAGTGTTAGTGTAGTTCTTTAAGTCTTATGGTTGTTGATATTTCTAGTCATGTTTAATTTTTTCAATCTTGGTTTGAAAGATAGAAAGCATTACAAGTGTTGATGCAGTTATTCAATACCAACACCTCTAGGTGGCAGTAGAGACTTTTTTTTCTACTCAAGTTTATTCTGTTCAATGTGACATTTGTATTCAGAAGTAATGTAGCAGAACTTTTTTATTTTGCACTTGAAGTTTAGTTGAAAGGCGTAACTTCTGAAGTTGCCTCATGTTAATGCTGTAAATCATTTTACTAAAGTGACATTTGCAGGAATCCCGACATTTGATGCCTCATCTTTTATTTTTTTTAACAGCAATTAAAACTGTGCCAGTCATGTTCTGTTTTCTGAATGTATGTTGTGCCTTCAATAAATAGATTTCCCCTTAAAGGTTCATTCTATCTTTGTTTTATGCATAATATAAGCTTGACTCACATTTAGCTGCACAAAGTGCAGCTGACAATTGTGTGTTGAAGGTAAAGGTCATATTTATTGTAAGCAAAATAAGGCCTCAATAAAAAGTCATGCTGGCTAAGACTCGGCTTTCTAGTTATGAAAACTAAAAGAAGTGTAACTCTGAGTTAATAACATGAGCCTTTTGAATTTATTGAAGACAATGCAGGTGTAAAATGTTCATATCACTTAACTGTTAAATGGTACAGTCAGACAAATGAACTAGCAATTGCCAGTACTTTAGAGTAATCACCCTCCATTCTACGGAGATGTGTGGGTATAGGGACCTTAATCCTTGTTCCTGTTGGGTTACCATTGTCTTCAATCAGAACAACATTGTTTGAATCAAAGCGCGGAGTCATGCGGTCTCCTGGCATTTTGTGTCCAACGATTAATGCCTTCTTCTTTTGTCCTTTGATGGCAAGTAAGACTCTGTCGCCAACTTTTCCGACACCATTCTTGGTATAGACATGGATCACTCTTGGTGGACGGTGATGTGGTGTATTTCCAAGATTGCTGTTGTCCACTACACGCACCCTTGTCATTTTTTGAATGGCAGCTGCAACTGCAGATACACTGACAAAAACAAAGCAAAGAAACATTTTTTTAAAAATCTGTGATTTCTAAACTACGATGACACTATTGCTAATTAATCATTATAGATCATGAGTTATAGTTCCCAAGTGATCCCCTACCTCAGCAGGTAAGGCATGTAAGAAATCAACTTTTACACCAACAGCAAAATATTTTAGCGTAACATTACACGATGCAAGTTTCAAGGCCTTGTCCCTGTGATAGTTACATGCAATCAAACTTCCCAGTCAAAAATTTGCAAGACTAAATCAGGATACGGTGCACTGAGGCACACAGACAAATTACCACAGCTTCAGCTTTAGATAAAACATCCTGGCTGCCTTTAATATTGTATCTATCCCTTGCACAATTTGTAATACAACTTTATAGCCTTACCCTGAAACCAGTGGACACGTGAGAATAAAGATTGCTGAAAAAGTTCATTGAGACTTTGTGTATCAGTTTTCAGCATCACACTTGTGTAATCTGCATACTGAAGTTGATCTAAAGGTATACACTGGTCCATGAACAGTCCTAAATATGTGATGATTGTAAAACCAAAAATTTATTCTAACCTGAGAAAAGAAAGCATTTATGCTAACTATAGGTTAAAAAAGGACACTTGATCCAGATGACCTTAAGTAATTGTACCTCTATTAGCAACTGTGCAAGTAAAGGCATTAAACTGATTCCAGCAGTTTTGACAACTTTAAATTAGTCAAACTATCTAAATGACTTCAGCTTAATTTATTCTCTAAAATTAAAAGTAGGGGCAAAGGAGTGGTCTAAGGGGGTTTGCCCCCAGGTGTACCCCAAATATAGACAATCAATTTCTGACATACATCGAATGTAAACGGCAGCATGTAATGTATTTTTACATGTTGTTCCAAATCAACACCACCCCGTTCTTAATCATAATGCAACATTCATACATAATCGTGTCACCAACTTGCCTACATGGGTGATAAATAGGTGTCTGTCCCAACGATTTATATTTTGCGAGGATGTATACATTGTAAAACCACCAGATGTGGCGACTGTGCAGAAGAAAACGACCAAGAACGCTTGAAAACACTGATAAAACGTGATTTGGCTCAAAGCAAGTTTTCCTTGTTATCAATGAAGTGTACGTGTTTGTGTATCCTAGAAGGTCATAAAAAGCAGGATCAACCTAAGTAAATAACTGCTGAAGAAAAAATATAATAGTCTATTTTCCAATGAGTGACCAGTTTATTTGTAATAATAATTGATTATTTCCTAAAACCATTTACCTGAAAGATCTTAGGAAAATTGTGGAAGAACATTCGACGAGGAGCCGGGGAAGGGATCTTGAGAGCCGGGGGAGAGCCATAATTATACCAAGTACCTGGGCAACTGCAGAGATTATGAAATTAGACGGGTTTCGCAGATGATTAGCTAAAGTTTCTGCTAATGATACTACCAGCACGAGCTATCTTCACGTAATGGTATCTTTACAAGTGCTTACAACAGAAAAATAATCATATATACCTTATTTAACTTTTGCCTAAAATAACATACAATGATAATCACACCAGAATACCTTAAAACCAAGTTTTGAACATCTACGTTGCTAATGTTACCCTTCTATCACGCTCCATTCCAATGTCAAAAGTGTTGCGTCATCAGCAAGCGACTACTTTTGGCTAGATGACTGACAAACATTGACACGTTATAAACAATTATTCACCATTTAAATCAAAATCATGTTGTTGTCGTTTTCAACTAAATCTGAATGTCGACTGTTAGTGCACACAAAAAAGGAATATACTTTCTATCTTTAATAACTACATTGGCACGACAACTGCCCATTTGTAGGCGATAGAAGCTTGTTTGTGCATTTATTTGTACGTCATAGATATGCGCAGCACAAACTCTAGAAATACAACTATATAGAATTACACATGGGACCAGTCAAAGCGTACATTGACTTTCAATGGTGTAAGCGTACATATGCGCTCTTTGTGGTCTATTTCTGTACCATAGCTCCGAACCAGACCGTCGTCTGCAGTTAGACTGGTTAGGTTAGCGATAGTTGTTCAACCGGCTGGCTGACAGACATGACCGTGGGGAGTTTGCGGGACAGTTTAATTAACTATCTTCATATAATTTGTCTCAGCCATTTTGGCTAACAGTTGTTGAATTGAAATTAGTTGACAGTTGTGAGACAAACTCCACCTGTTATTTGCTATTTCGAAGGGCTAAGTTAGCCAGCGTCATCGTTACAGTTGACTGCTAGCTCACATTAGCAAAGTGACAGTTTCTGTCTCTGAATCACAACAAGGTAAGTTGTTTTCTTTGTTGAGCAGTTTTGAATTATTGGCAACTCACGACAAACCTGTTACATTGCACTATATAATAGCTCCAGCTTGTTGGATACGTCGCTGGTAAACTTAATGGATGTTGTCAGAACAATAAAGGACTGAGCACATCCCTTTACCAGTAGCGCAAGGCTAACTTATCCACAGAACTATTTGTTCCCATCGTTTTCCATCTGTATTCTTACTGGATACACTGCGTCATTTGAAACCAAAGGATTTCAGTGTTGTTTGTGATGTGATATTAATTAAATTAATCTTATCAACCCCACCTTGGTTACCATTCGCCAGCTTGGATATCTTATTATTCACTGATCAAATGGCCGGACAGTTTCATATAAGTTGATGGCCAAAATATTTTTATAATGATCACCAAAAACTATTTGGAAAATCTTATTACATAGTCTATGTTGGTAAATTGCCATGCATAAACTCCAAGACCGGAGGAAACTATTAGTATAAATGTTCTTTTAGTTTATATGCTATCATTTTAGCATAAAAGTTAAGGGCGTCTAGCAAATTGAGTATGGTTGTATCCAAGTTATTTTCTAACGGTAAAAGATTACACAGTATTGTATTATTCATCCTCCTGGGCTGATGACTAGCCACAGCTTGGCTGTGATGGTTAATGCTCTAAGTGCATGTGCAGAGCTTATAAAGGGATAAACATAAGTTGGCGGCTAGTGGTCACAATGTGGTGTTCACTAGCCATCCAGTTGTACGGTGATATTGATAAATGTGGATTGAAATCTTTCCAGAAAGAAGCATCAATCTGACATACAAGCTTAAAAGCACAAATCCCCATTAACACTAGTTTTTTTTTTGTTTGTTTGTTTGTTTTTTTGTTTAAATCAATTTCTTACTTAATACTTTTCCCTCTTGTTTTTACACTCTACCATACAGTGTTCACCGCATTTGCTTACTTGTTTATTTATTTGGTGAGAATAAGATAATATCAATACAAAGGGAATATGTATACATCCTGAGATGTTATATGGCATGTCCTTGACATTCAGATAGATAATCTTCACTTTAGACTAAACCTCACCTCCATCAGACTGCTACTACACAGTTGTTCATAGTATTTTATAAATTATCAAAGCACTTCACTTTGGGTACTGCTGTTTGTGGATCTTAAGCTTTGAATTGATCCCGGCTTGCTTTCACAGTCAAAAGATGGTCTTTTGGTAGTAGTAGTTTCAAACTACTACTACCAAAAGACCCAACTTTTGACAGCCTTCTGGTAGTTTGTAGTAGTTTAGGTACTTCTGCAGATATAATGTAGTTTAATTTGGTCAATCCAACAGTAAAAATGTACTGTACTGTGTGACAGTCTTTTGTCACATCTCAACAACTTTACTTTGTTCTACACCTTCATTAATATTGTGCTAATCCTATTATCTTAGAAAATAGAGATTTTACTTGAACTGCAACATTAAACTTTTCCATAACCTATTTTTTCTTCTCTCTCTCTGAGTAATCATAATTTAGCACAATGCTTTGATGTGATTTATGAAACCATACTTTGACATATTAAAAATCTGTGACAATGAAAGCTCAGCCAGGTGTCAAATAAGAGCAAATTGGCCTTGGTTGTAGTTAAAAAAATCAACAAGTTTGACGTCGTTGTGTAGCAGTTTGTATGCATTCACATTTTTAAGTAGATTTTGATTTCACAAGACAAATAAGGATAATGATAGATACAAAACAGTATAAGTCAAAGAACACCCTCAATATGCCAAGCAGTTGAACAGTATGAGTGAAATTCCATTATTTACTTTAAGTTTATTATCAACCATTGTCACAAAAAATTGATATACCTTTTTTTTTTTTTTTTTTAACTATACAGTAAATGTTCCTGTTATGTAACGAATTTCTAATAATGACTTGAATGCTTTGAATTAACAACTCTAGAAATCTGTTACTTGGTGGTTTTTGCTTGGTAAATGTAGAAGATTAGTTGGTGGAAACTGCACCTTTGTAGGTTGCTTGTGTCTTTCCTGTGATCATTTGTACTTTGCTGATCCAGCCACATACTCATTGGTAGCAATAACGTAAAAGAGTCTAACAAAGTCAAAGTTTACTTAACCGACGCTGACGGCTAATATTTGTCTGACTTGCGACGATTTAAAAGAATTATGTCCACACGTACTGAAAACAATGGAGAAAGAAATGCACAAGGGCATGCATGGGTGCTCTTTAGCATTGTGCATGATAAGCATTAGAGATGTGATGTGTTTCTCTATCTCTCTGTGCATATTCTGCCTTTGTGTTGTCTGATATGGTCCTATATGACTAGAGAGGAGAAATTATCTGACTAAATGCTGCTAGATTGAGAATGTAGATGTCAATCAGGCATTTAAGGAACTGAAATAGCCAAAAGACAGTTTACTAGACAATCTAACCAACCAAAGCTCCCATTGTGATCCGCCATGAATTTCTGAACACATTTTTAAAATTTAATGCCAGTGTCTTCTTACTAGAGCAACACTGGATATCTGTAGTAGCACTTGATTTGTAAGAGTGAGTGAAACGACCTAAATAAAAGATAGACTTGGATTATTAAGAGTCAACTTAGTGGAATGTCTTAGACTTTTACAAATCCCTCAAGTGCTCTTTTTTTATTTATAGAAAATGACTAAAGGTATAAAATGAGTTACTATATACTAGTGTCTGCAGGAGGCATAGCTTTTATCACTTTAGATAAAGGCAGAAGATCCCAGAAGTAAATCTAATAGTAAGTAAAAGCTGATTTTGAAATTGGCCTTGAAAGTGTTCTTTTTGTTCTTTCCATCCATCTATTTTTCTATACCAATGTTATCCATTTCAAAGTTACAGAGGGGTTGGAGCCTAGCTGCTACCAGGGGAGGGATGGCTTGATTGTTGTTTGATAAGAAATAGTGAAATTTGTGATTTTTCTGATTTGTGGTGACATTTATCATTTTTGAGATACTTTTCAAGTTGAAAGTTGATAACGTTGCAGTCTTGGTGCGCGTCTCAGATGTGCAACAGTGTTGCTGAAGGCATGTGTTTGCATGCGTGTGTGTGCTTATGCTCCTTAGGTTGAGACTGGTCCATTTGAACCCTGTGGTCTCTATCAGTTTATTGTTCAGCTCTGGCTGCGTCCCTCTCCAGTGATGTCACAACATTCCAGGGAGTGGATAAATGAGTTAGTGTTAGGGCAGATGAGCAGCATTGTGGATAGTACTGATAGTAGTGGGAAGAAGGGTACAAGCATAGCAGCGCAACAGGGAAAACACACTCGCCGGCTATCAATAGAACACCTACGTGACCCTTTCAAGCCTTCGGTCAGATTGTGTGAAAAAAATCAACCTTTTTAATGTGATTCTGCAGATTAGCTGTGGTAAATTTCTTTAGAAGGTACTTTTTGTCTCAAGAGCACAAAGCAATATTGTTGGACATCCTGTTGGACCTAAAATGAATACATCTGGTCTCAGCATGTCTCTGCCCTTTGCTTCTTTCTGCCCAGTGAAACTGCTTTGTAAAGGGAAGTCTAGTCCAACTGCTGTTCTTTATTTCATCTATTTTTATTTTTATTTATTCATTTAATTGTTTGTTTTTTGCTCTTTATCATGTTTTTTATGAAATTGCTCGTTCTTGGCCAGAGTTGGGCCCTACCGCCTCAAGTTAACTTTGAACTAATCAGCTTTTGGCCAGTGTGTGGCGTCAGGTCTGAGTGGTCTACACGGTTACCTTGTTCAAAACCGCACTAATGAACTTTGGCAGATTTTCCTACTTTGCTTCCTCCGATAATGTCCTCTTGGGTTTCTTTGCTGAATCGGACATGGTGCATGTCCATAATGGCCAGTGTGTTGATATCCAGTTCCTGGTGTGTGACATGGTGCCGTAAAGCAAAATGCAGCTGTCACGTGATGCCCCAAGCTGAGAGTCGTAATAAGTAGGAAGTACAGAGTTTAAAGGTTAGAAACTTATGTAGTGTTGCTACAAAAATGAAAGTAAATGCCTTGTAAAAAAATCCTGTTCATGGAGGCAGAGAACCTAGCGAATGGGTGCCTCCATGAAGGTATAAAACAGCTCCCTTTGTCAATGATTAACATGCTGCTTAAAGTATTCTTTGATAGGGCCATCTTGGGTCGACTGCATTTAGTTTTTTTTCTTACTTAAATGCATCACAGACTAGCACAACATTCAATGTCTAGTGAGAGGTTTGTGCCCAAAGGCTACATCTGATAAGAGAATAGAATAGGCTTTATAGTTATTATATAATGTCAGGTACAATGAAATGAAAATAAGTTAGCCTTGCCTTTATTGTTCCTAAATCTATGTAAGATAAGAGTTTATTTCTTAAGTTGGCTATTAGGGCTGCTCTTTGGAATTAGAAACGTCTGAACATTGCCTGAATAGCTACCTTAGTGGTTCCTTTTCTTCCTGATCAAAGTAGTTATACTTTAATTGATTTCTCAGCTTATTATATTTCAATAATTCATAATATATAATGGCCATAAACAAGGATACATTAAAAGAGCTATGTTTCCATTCTGTTGTTGTGCATTTGGTGACGTCAAGAGCAGAGTTTGATATTAACAACAGAAATGCTGGTCTTAGTGAGAGAGATAGCATCTTTCTGAACTTTTGATCTTTCCTTCACTTTTTTCTACTCTCCCTTAGTGTTATTGTATTGGGATTGTTAGCACACACACCACCAACAATATGGCCAAAATAGAGTATCAACAATCCTGTATACTTATAGTTGTAAAAATGTCTTTTCTTCACAGCTTTTCAACATGCCGCAGTGAGTGATGTACATATTGCTGATATTAACAATAGCCATGAGGGAGGTGGGAGGATGCTCCGACACAGAGGGCTGCCCAACAGTATTAGACAATTCTACAAAGGACTACTGTTATTCGGCTCGAATACGCAGTACAGTACTCCAAGGATTGCCTTTCGGCGGGGTACCTACTGTCCTTGCTCTTGACTTTATGTGCTTTTTGGTGAGTATTTTTCTTCATCGCATGTGAAGCCCACAACAATTGTGCAAAATTCAGAATTTTTCAGTGAAGCGCAAGCCCTTTGAGAGTTGCCTTTTCGTGGTAAAGCACTTCCAGGAAGGCTGTTTGAAATGATGATCACTTTGAAGCAGTTATGCAACTTTTGTGTTGTAGGTCTCTAATGTAAATAAAGGCACCTGAAGTTTAACAGGCAGTTTGTTTTGTACTTCTAGGGACTGCTGTTTGTGTTCTCCATCTTGAGAAAAGTGGCATGGGATTATGGGCGCCTCGCACTGGTGACTGACGCCGACAGGTAAGGAATTATAACAATATCACATAGACATCATTCAGCAGTTAAGTTTTACCAAAAGTTGATAACCTGAAATACATAGTGAGATATATTTACCATCAGAATAATTACAGCGGTTTGCAATCTGTGTCCTGCAAAAATACCTAAACATAATTTGATGTCTCAATACACTATCCTTATTATGTTTGGCTATTTATATACAGTTGCAAGAGAATCACATGTGTGATGTGTTGCACTCTCTATAGATCAAATCATAAAAATTCTTGATACAAAGCCATTATGGGGTTGTTTGCCTATTGTCATAAAATGTATGGTGGTTAAGAGGGAGAAAATGTGACCAAAAAAATCCAACATCATCAAAAGTTCCCGGATGATTGTGGTGAGTAAAGTGGTATTGGTATTACCAGAAGCATTTCCTGCCATTACCAAGACAGAAAAGAGATCCTTTAGATATTTGCAAGAGCCTGAAAATACAACCCACACTTTGTGCATTTTGAAATTTTAAGATAAAAAAAGTTGTAATCTATGACTTAATCCTAAATAAAATCACTTGGGATGTGCACAGTACTCGGCCTTACATCGGTATGCACCTGTTGAGGAGAAATGGCCAGTATTTATTTGGTGTATCCTGGTTGTGTTACACTGACTTTGCCCTGAAATTGACAATTAATCTGCATGTCATTTCTCTTGGGCCATGTAAAAATGAGAAGTCATTAAATTCATAGATGTTCAATAGGGTAAAAAAAAAATATTTTTAAACAGCTTCTTTGTGACATGTTTATGAAAGATTTTTAGAATGTGTGTTTCATGGTTTCTCTGGCATGAAAGGGAATATAAATGACAAACAATCAATATCAACCATCAGCCAAACTACTACCTTTAATACAGACATCAGCCTACAATTTCATGGTCAGTGTTTTTGTAGTTCTAAGCTGTTATTTAAATCATCAACTTGATACTCACTTTGAACCAGTACATTATGCCATACAAATCCCCTGTTTATCTGGAACTAGCAATTTGCTTTATTTAGTTATTTAGTTATTCATAAACGGTTGTATAGCAGTTCTACCATTATGAACTGAATAAAAACTTTTTGTTTCTTGTTTTTATGCACGTAGGTTGCCTGGATTTCTGGTTACAAATAGCACTCTGGTGTTCAATCAGCTTAAGAAGTTTGATCCATTTCCAACACACTGATGCTATTGGCTTTGTCGCAATTTCCTCATATTATGGGGATGTCAAACAGTCTTCGTTTGCACATCCTTTCATTTAGCATCTTTTGTGTATGTGGGACTTTTTCCCTCTTTTTCAGCCTTGTAACCATGTCGGCATGGCCTAATCAGGTATTTGTGCTGATGAAAGCAGACAATAATGCAGACACACTTCCCCAAAGTCACTCGTCAGCTTTTTCTAATTGACCAGTACTGAATTATTGTCCAAAAACAGATATGAATAGTACTTGGCACCTGGTTGTTCAGTAGTCTTATTATAATTATAAGGGTTGCATTTACTTTCCAGACAAAAGCGGGCATCACAAGTTTGATATTCCTGTGTCTGCACTTTTTCCTTTAGTGACAACTCTGACATTGTCATGTTAGTGTCACTTGATGCATGAAATGAGGCAAGAATTCCCTCTTCTTTCTCATAGGAGGAAGAAGAAACAAATTATTAGGAGTTAATGCCAATTAAAGGGACTCCTTAGATTAATTTCCGACACAAAGTTTGTTTGCATCCAAGCCTCGTGGAATGCAGCTCATCAGATGATGACGCAGTGCCTGATATATTGGGATAATTTGAGACCAATGATCTACACACTGATTGAATAATGGGAATAGTTGTGGAATCTGCCAAAGAGACATCTGTGAACAAGGACTGCACCCACTGCTCTTTTTAGCCTGCCTCACAATGAGGATAAAACATGTAGGCTGATTGAGTTAGCAACAGACTGAGATCAGACATCACTTCAGACTTCTTTAACGGTGAACTCTGGAAAGTGCTTGACACAGTGTGTACCTACTTCCCCTTGCTGTGATTGTGTGATGTTACAGCTTCACTATTTTTGCAGCTGCGTGTGAGCAAGGAATGGGGTTACAGCATGGTGGGAGGATGGGAGGGGGTTGGCATCTTGGGCCACTTTTTTAACAGACAGGAAATATAGTTTGTTGTCTCATTTCATTCTGCTTACTTGTAACAATAGTCTTTTAGATTCTTATAACTTCTGCAAAGTAGTTGTAAGCCTATGAAAGAAACCTGAACATTAAAAAATGTGGTTTGCATTCGAAGTTTATGCCTGTAGAGCTACGTCAGCCATGATAATGCACGAATGTAAGTGTTGCTATACCGTAGGACATAAATGTATTTATATGGACAGGTAATGTGTACTAGACCGAACAGAAAGCTTAATAGATTTTCTTGTGGTGTGCTCTGCTTCTCTGATTATTTTCTCCCAACTTTTTGGGCCAGTAGGGCCATTTCCTCTAAACTAAGCTAGAAATTTTCTTTTTTTGTATACTTTTCATCAGAAGAATGGATCAACGGTACAGCCGTCTGGATGATCGGGAATAGTATGTTATCCCACTGTATATAGACTTTCTGTCTTTCCTTTGTCATTTTTCCCTCTCTGTGATTAACCTAACTCACAATTCTTATCCATTCTACCCAGGCCGTAGTGGGTTTCAATCTCTTTCACTCTTGATGGTTTGCATTTCTCCTCCTTCAGGCAAGCTGCTAACCATTCTCCCTCTCCTTGTCACTCTCGTACATCTGCCGTTGGGTGTCCCTGTCCTCTTTCACTGTCCTAATCAGATCTGGGTTTGCTAATCTGTGTATTGACCTCTTTATGTAGCACAAACTTCTCCTGTGTGAGCGCACCGCATGAGCCACAAAGACAGGATGTTTACAGAGAGAGGTAATACTTCCCTGATCTGTGGTTGCTCGTAGACAAGCCCTTACATGGTCCACCAGTGTGTCTTGTCTGTTAGATTTGAGATGAGTTATTGCCACCTCTTAGAGGAATGTGGGAGAGGAGGACTGATGATTCCAGCCTCAGGCTTTCTCATTTCACTCTTAGAGCTCTTAGAGCCCCGAGTGACGTCATTCTTTCATGTAGGATTGGGATCTGAAGCAATTTCAACAGAGCCTAGGCCCTCTTCATAATTTCTCAGTTGTGTTTAAATTGAACTGTCATGACCTCCCAATGGGATGCAATCAAATATATGAACAGATAATGATAAGGTCTTGATGTTATGTTATATCTGAAGGGAACCTTAGGCTCTGCTGGACACACTCCATAAATCTACCTCTTGGTCATCACTGAGTTTCTGTTGTTTCCTCTGTGAATGCTCTTTTTGTGGAACCTTGTCATCTCAAGTTTTATATTCCAACCTTTCCCTTGACAGTGCTTGTGTACTCAACCCGTGTAGAGTCTTAACCCTGAATGCCACATGAAATGGTTGCAGAGATTCCTTCTGCGGTATATTTGTTAAGCCACCCAAATCCTGTGGGTTGCTCACATGGGGAAAGCAAGAGTGAATCTCTTCAGTTCATTTCAGGGCATGTGTTTGTGTGTGTTTTGTGTTATCTCTTCCACACTGAAGGTAAACCCGCTGTCCCGAGACACAGAGAAGTAACAAACTTCTAGTGTGTGGTGTGGCTGGGTAGTTATGTAGCACTGTGCAAATGTTATGCGTTTTCTGCTTACAGCGATGCTTCTGCCTTGGCATCAGATGCAACTGAACGCTATGAGCGCCTCACTTCAGTTTCAAGCTCAGTGGACATTGAGCAGAGAGACACAGTAAGTATGCTACAGCCTTTAAAGCAAAACATACTTGAGTTGCCTATGAAAAAGTTAAAACTCTTGAGTTCAATGCCTTCTTCATTTTTAGGGCTTCTGCTCCTGGCTGACTGCTATCTTCCGCATCAAGTAAGTTAACCTCCTTACAGTAAGTTGGAAATGAGCTGCAGTACCACTGATCAGACAGGACTTTGGATGTTTCTCTGTTTTAAGTTGCTCTAAAATAGTTTCTATCTTCTTTCTGAAGGGATGAAGAGATAAGAGCGAAGTGCGGTGAAGATGCAGTACATTACTTGTCCTTTCAGCGGCACATCATTGGCCTGTTGGTAGTAGTGGGAGTGCTCTCTGTGGGCATCATCTTGCCTGTTAACTTCTCAGGAAACCTACTCGGTGAGCTGTTTGGAACTTACAATGAAAAAAATCCTTAAAAGTTTGTGTTTATTTAACATTCCAACATTTTTTCCCCTCAGTTCTCTTGTTTGAATAAAATAAAACTTTATTTATATAATAATAAAGTAATTCAACGTACTTAAAACAACACAACCAGGTGCAAACATATACATATGTAGAAACAGGACAAGTTAGAATAAAAAGAGCATAATAGGTTGCATAAAAACTAATAGCAACTTCTCTATCCAGGCAAAGCATAAACTAGTTAATCATTTACTAGGTTTATGCCACATTATCACTATTAATGTTTTTGCTTGTATATTATTTTCTGCTTTTATTTGCTCCCCTGACAAAAACTTCTTGTGAGCAGTTTACAATGTCTTGCAATGTTCTTGGCAGTGTTTTATATAAGATATGTATACAACTGCATAACCTCAAGTCATATGATTTTATACCTTATGACAACATGATATAAATGTGATGTATCAATTATATTTTGAGACCCCAGGAAGAATTGGGATGTTAATAAATGAAATAAGAATGTAGAAATGCAAAATTTAAGATTCCCTTTTCCTTTTATGACTTCTCTTGTGACATTGGTGCTGTGCTTCAGATAAATGCTGTAAGCAAGCAGACACAGCAAAAGTATGTTTGTTTAATTTATTTGGGGTAAGAATATTAGTGGTGTAAATTAGCTTGATTTCTCTAATACTATTAGAGCTGCATGTAGCTAAAATCCTGGCCAAGAAAAGAGTTAAAGGTGTGATAATTCAAAAGGAGAATAAGTTTTAAGGCACTAAGTAGCTATCTAGACAGTTGTCTACAGTGCAAGGCAACTGTATGTATACAGTATGTTGTTAGAGTTATTTGAGAAACAACAGCTGTCTTTTATTAAGATATAATAGCACAGATAATCTCCTCTAAAGGGTTATGTTAGTCTGTGTTTCTTTTTCCATCTCAGTGGCACACTTTGCTCTGCCTTCAGTAAGAACACATTTAATGGGAAATTATTGCACTAACTGGTCCTTCTTCACAATTTTGAAGCTGTGCTCCATATTCACAACTGTGTTGCTTGCAGTGCCATACAGGGGCAGCCTATCAAACAACTGATTGTCTTGTCCATTTTGTTTTTTTCTACAGAAAACAATGCCTATAGTTTTGGGCGGACCACTATCGCAAATCTGGATGCACAGTGAGTAATACTTAATCTGTTCATTTGTTGAGCATAAACTATATTCTGGAGATGTATATGTGAAGTCTTTAGTTACCATTTCTAGGGATAAAAACATTTTTTAACCTTTCTTTTAATTTACCAGAAATTTACTACTGTGGCTGCACACCACCTTTGCGTTTCTCTACCTGTTACTGACGGTGTACAGTATGAGACGGCACACATCCAAGATGCACTACAAGGAAGATGATCTGGTATGGTTTTATAAGAAGGCTTCGTTAATAATATTTCTGTGCTTCTGTTGGTCTGTATCTTGTCGATGATGACCTCTTTCTGTCTTTTCATTCCCACGTAGGTGAAACGCACTTTATTTGTCAACGGCATCTCCAAATATGCAGAGGAGACTGAGATAAAGCAACACTTTGAGTAGGCATCCTCATGCTTATTTTTCACTGACACGCCTTTCTCTGCAGCTGCTTTTTATAGAGCGTACACTGACATGGCAGTAAGCTTTACTGTAAATGTATTAAGATGTATGAGAGCCATGTCTTTTCCTGTTACAACAGCTGTCTTGTCCTGTTCATTATGGCTGGGATGGGACAATGGCAGGTCTATACATATAATTGTCCATAATAGAAGCCAGATGAGAAGAATCAAGCAAGTCATGTGTCAGGATGGTCTAAAACTAAGGAGGGGATGTTTGACTCAGCCAAATAACATTAACCTAAATTTCTTCATGTGCTGCAAAAAATATTCCACACATGAAGGCAGTTTTAAGTAAAAGAAAATCATTCTAACTTTAAATGTAGTGTATGGAAAGATCTACTGCGAATACACTCTGATAAATGACTTTGTGAGTAATGTATGTCTGCATTTGTGCTTTTTTCACCTTTCCCTATCTTCCCCTTTCTTTATAGGCAGGCATATGAAAATTGCTCTGTACTCGAAGCTCGCATCTGCTACAACGTGGCCAGGCTGATATATCTCAACTCTGAAAGGTGTCAGTGTTTTCCCAATAAGAGTGTGTCTGTGTTTGGCCATTTGATGCATTTTTTGGGGGGGTGGGGAGGGGTACTTTAAGAGTCTGATTTTAAATATCCAATGTTTCTTTTATGTTTTTTTTATGCAGGAAAAAGACAGAGCGCAGCAAGAAGTTCTTTGTTGACTTGCAGGGAAAGGAGCATGTTACCACTATGATCAACCCAAAGCCTTGTGGACATCTTTGCTGTTGTGTCATTAAAGGCTGCGAACAGGTCAGGAAGACATATTGTAGCTTTATCCAAACACAACACTCTCCTAATACTTATTTATAAGGCTGTACTGCATGTAATGTAATGCCTGCATCTCATTTTCTGTTCTTGCGCATGTGTATTAATAGAAGTGTACAATGCCTCAGACTTCTATTTGAACTGCCAAAACCAAATACTTTTACCAAATTACTTTATTACAACTAAACTCAAGTTATCATTTTATAGCTTATATTTTGTTGTTGACACAGCGCTGCTCGCAATGATTGTTGCATGGTTGTGACTATAAGTTTGCTTTGTTAACATGTCCCTATGCCAGCTGTTAGTTTATATTTAGTGGTAAGATCATGTGATAGGACACATGACAGTGGTTGGATAAGAAAGAAGAAACAAGATTACTGTAAATATGACAACAGCATAAATGAGGAAATCACAGGATTCCTGTTGATGAATCCAATTCAGCCACAGCTTTCTCATGAATAAAAAAATCCCTCTGTTTTTTTTGAGCATATGTTTGTTTTTGTTTTTTACTTTTAAACTGGGATTATTTAAGGAAAGTGTTCAAAAGAAATAAAAATTGAATCAGTAAATGAGCACAAATAATGACCGAAATCATATCCTTAAAATCTTCAGTTGAATCAAAACAGTTTAGGTCCTCAGGAAATGCTAATATACAGTATAAACAACTATCAAGTAAAATATACAGCATTTCAGATTCATAACAAGTCATT
>JBBBVU010000017.1:10060707-10075617 GCA_037177055.1 Atherinosoma microstoma
TCAGACAGATACAGTTGTGTTTAGTTTTAGGGAGTATATTCTAGGCACTGAGAATAGTGTTGGGACAACGGAGACAGAGAGTGAAGTAAGAGGTAATCAGAGCATGGATATCTGTGAACATTCAGAGATTAAGCCAGAAAAAGAAACAGGGACAGATGAACCAAAGAAAACACCCCCACAGATACATTCAGAAATAGCAACAGATTCATGTAAAGAAAGTCCAAGACATGTTGTATCTAGTGAACAGAGAGATGGTCCAGTAAACAAACATGCACGTTCTAATGAAGCTAATGAGGAACAAAGCACTGCACACTGCGATACGATGGTTGCACAGGAAAATACAAAGGAAGGAACAGAGACTGCAAACATAAAGAAGGAAAAGCTGAAGGATGAGTGCCGTATAAACATTTGTAAAAGTGAAGCTAGGGTGAATAATTCATTTACGGCGACATGTGATAAAGACACAATATCAGAGCTGCAGTCGGATGCCCCGGCAGGAACAGACCAGCACAAAGATAATCAATCAGAGTCAAAAAGCGACAAACAGATGAGTTCAGCACGTGGCACGCAGGCTGGGCAGAACAAAGAAGCAAAGAAAAGGAAAAACAGGAAAAAGAAAAAGATGGCCAAGTGCTTCGAGAGTGAACAGAAAACCGAAACAGTAGTACAATCGGAAAATGAAACGCAAGCTGTGTCGCTCCTAAATGTCGGCTCTCACACAGAGTCACCAGAGAATGTAGTATCAGTTTCAGAGGCAGACGTTCAGACTGTGATTTGTGGGGAACAGCCTGATAACAGGTTTGATTACAAGCAGCAGCTGATTCCAGAGGGAATACCGGTCTCCAGCCCGCCTCGAACATCCTCCCATAGTGGTCAGGATCATCTTACTGCCTCCGCCGGTTCACCTGTGTCCAAGCAGGCTCTTTCACAGAGGCCCCATCAGTCTGATAACCACAACCAGATGGATACTCCAAAAATGATAAATCACAGCTCCTGTGAAAGCTCACAGTGGGAGCAACATGTAACCGGAGGAGGAGAAATCAACCTCCAAAATACACCCACGACAAATGTCCAAACTACAGATATCAAACCAGCTGCTGCTGGTGATATGAGATCAGATGCTCCAGTACAACAGGCTATAGTCACCACAGAAGCAAAAAT
The DNA here is from genome assembly GCA_037177055.1 of Atherinosoma microstoma. Classification (NCBI taxonomy): domain Eukaryota; kingdom Metazoa; phylum Chordata; class Actinopteri; order Atheriniformes; family Atherinidae; genus Atherinosoma; species Atherinosoma microstoma. Next base: position 10,061,869 of record JBBBVU010000017.1, read on the forward strand.
ACTCACACAGGATAGTCAGAACCCACTCTCTGACAGCAGAACTTATGTGGGAGAGAGGTGCGTGGAGAGTGCCCTTGAAAAAGCTTTAATGGTGGTTACTGCGTTGCCACTGACAACACCCACGTTGCCAGAAGTGATACAAAGCAAGGGAGAGAGAGAAAGCGTGAGGCGTGATTTACTGGAGAGAGTAGCTACTGTAGCAGAGACTGAGAAAGGAGTCGGGGAAAAAGAAGTGAGAGGCATCGAAAAGTGCCTCAGCTCTGCAGATGGAGAAGGAGACGAACTCCTGGACAGCCCCCCTCAGCTCCCGTTAATCTGCTCACAGGGAGAATGCACAGTTGCATTCTCAGCCAAAGAGGGAAAGACTGCATGGGAGAAAAGCTGCAGCAGCAGCAAAATGCCACACAACTTGGCCGAGGCAGAAATGAAGGGACCGGGAGGGACGAGCGTTCGCAGCTCAGACACGGACATCTCGCCAGCTGAAGAGGGAGACGCAGAAAAGGAGCTGCAGCGATCGGAAGCCTGTGTCAGTACCTCTCCCCTCGGGCTGCTCGCTGGTCCTGATTTTCAGGGTAACGGTGCTGCGCGATCGGAAAGATCAGGAGAGGGAGGAGTAGGAGGAGAGGAGGTGGGAGAGGAAGGGAGGCAGGCTGGAGATCACAGTTCATCCAGCCAGACAGAATGCTCTGCTGGTGGGGTGTCATCAGCCGACACGGAATCGCGTCCGCCCACTGATGTTGCCGAGTCACAGCTGAAGTCACAGAGCTGGAGGGAGCCGATTGATAAAATCACTGTGGGCATCTGCTCTGAAGAGGACCGTCTCTTCCACCCCTGCCAGGAACAGCGCGGCGTAGCGATTCCACCTCACAATTTGCAAAGCTCCAGCAATACAAAACGAGGGATAAAGGCTGATCTCATGCAGAATCTGCTTTCAGAGGAAGCGTCGCCTTTGGGACACATTTCTGAGGAGTCATCCATCACAGAGACAAACTACAATCAAATCTCCCTTCCTTTAATTTCACCTCAGCCTTTGACTACTTCACAGCAAACCGATCAACAGGTTCAACCCGGCAGCCCAACAGAAGAAAAAACAATTCAAAGTGCAGCTGAATTTCAAGTCAAAGACCTTACCCGGTGCAACCGTGGTAACCTTGCTATGTCTGGAGTGGGTGTATTTGACAGCAATAAGGCAAACAACAGAGTTCACTTTGCAGATGATGTGAAACAAAAGAGCAGTTCCTCCGTGGAGCTCAAGAAGATGCCAGCTCCGGCTTTTGATTGTGCCTCTTTGCCTCCACTGACTGTTCACGAGAGTTTGCACCATCCTGTGGTTGAGGCCAGTTACACCTTCAGAGAATTTCTAAGCTTGAAGAAACCAGAAATCCCCACAAACCCAGCTTCCAATGAGAATGAAGCAGCAACGCCTGGATCCGCTCACTTTCCAGAGCCACAGAAGGAGGATAAGTCAGATAAAACAGATACCAAGAAAGACATCACCATAGATTTCTCAGCTCATTACAGCTTCGAGACAAACGCTGTTGATTTACAACCATTGGCCACTGTTCACTCAGACCAGCTGTCACGTCCTACTGGGAAGAATCAGACAGGGAATGAAGATTGTAACGCTAAAACTGACGAGCCACATGCTGTGGCTGAAAGCTCAGTTAAGACTGACGTGGCTCAGGAGTCATCTTTAAAACGTAATGTTACTGGGATTCTTGAAGAAAAAGAAGGGGACCAGGATCTTCCGCTCATGCTTCCAGCTGATGATGTCACCTGCAAGCCTCTCTCCACTGAGTTTCCTAAAGATCTTGATCCCATTTTAAAAGATGAAGTTGAGACCTCCACCTGTGCAACCTCTCCTGAGATAAAGCCTTCTGTCCCCATTGATCAGCATCCCAGGAAGTCATGTGAAATACATCCTAGTGGATTAGTCAACACGGATCTCATGAAAGGTAGGGAGGGGCCGAAGTTCAAAACTGGCTCTGCTGACGCGACAAAAGATGAAACGGTGACCTCAGAAGTGGGAGACTCTGACCGCTCAAGTTCTGCCGTGGACCATTGTATTAACAATCCACCTCCTGTGCTGCGGCCTCCTGGTCCGATGTTGAGTCATTTAGAGTTCATTACCGACTGTGATATCTCTCTTCCTGAGCAGACGGATAACCGCAGTGCTGATGGAGACTGCACCAAAGTCTCCGGAGAGGTGGATGGCTATAAAAGTGGCGAAATGACACAAAGGTTTCTGGAGCGCAGTGACGACGCCGTTAAAACAGATGGGATTTGTCTGGAACTGCAGGATAAAAACAGTGCGATGCAGTTTGAAGATTCTGTTGCCAATATTACAAATATTCCTTCACAAGGAACAAATCGGCCTCCTGTTGTAGTTGGAGTACAGCCACGGGATGATAACGTACATTCTCCGTGCTACACTAAGCCAGACTCTATTGACTATGAACCTGTTGGTTGTGAAGCATCCATTAGGGCTGAACTAATAAATGTCAGCGCTGACCTCTCCGCCACTGGCACGTGTGACAATGTGGAAGAGAAAAACAAAATGGGAGATCAGACATTGCTGCCGTTGGAGGAGAAAAAGAAAGAAAATGAAGAGGCAACAATGGATAATCAAAAGGAAGCAGCAGACGGCTTCACTGAGCAGACAGGAAAGACAAGGCCAGCATTACGACAGCATAATGGACCAGATAAAGAGGCTGTTGTGGAAGCTGAAGCTTTGGAGCCATCACATGAAAATCTGGCGCAAAAGACTAAATTACTATCAAATGATATGAAAAAGGAAGGAGAAAGAGGTTTCGAATCTAAATCTGAGCCTGAAACTGGCTCCCTTCCACCCAGGGTAACTTCAGGGACACCTGAGGACATCCAACCAGCCGAGTTAGAGCGCTGTAGTGAGGCTCGGACAGTTTACGACCAGAGTTTGCGCCAAACTTTGACGGCAGCGCTGGAATGCAGCTCTGATGCCGACGCTACACTAGATTCGAGTGCAGCTCCTGGCCAGTCGGAGTTGTCACTAAATCTAAACTGTTTTGCTCAGCAACGGGAGCAACAGCAGCACCGTCTGGGATCCAGACAATCCACAGAGGAACTGTCAGGTGGCATCATAGATGGGGAAGAAAAGACTAACAGTCACACCCAAGCACCAGGAGTTAAAGAGGGAGCGGAGGGGGGAGACAGCTCTGTTGAAAGTTCGTGTCAGACAGGAAGCGGGGATGAGATGGCGGGAGATGACAGCAGTGGCATTAAAGGAGTGACAGGTCAAGAGAAAGACAAAGGAACTCAAACTGCAGGAGTAGACGTGCCATCTCCCTTTTCCAGTGATTTAAATGGAAGTGGAAGTGCTACTGAAAGGATTGCCTCGGTTGACATAGGGATAGGAATAACTAGTTCTCAGGCAGGTGAAACAACAGAGGAGATAGATGAGAATAAAGGCCCACGGGTAGGGGTTGGTGTTTTAGATGCAGATTTAATGCCAGACACTGAAATTCTGAGTGATCTGAGTTGTAAAGGCCAGCAAGGAAAACCTGAGATGTCAAAGAACAGTGCTGCGTCTGTTGAGTTTGCTTCACGGCAACTCGAGACTTCACCTTTCCATGATTCAATTTCATCAAAGGTCAGCCCGGATGGTCGTGATATTCACACAGGTGTTATTTCAAGTGAAAACCAGGCTGAAGAAATTCTTACCGAGATTTTCAGTGCTCTGCCAGAGCCTGCTGGGCAGACAGAAACCGGGGGAAAGGATTTCAGTGCTGCCGTGACTTTGAAAAGCGAGAGTGGCGAAACTGGGGAGTGTGAAATTAAGGATACAGCGTGCAAGCCTCTGAAGCTGCAAAGCTGCAATAAAACCACGGTCACACAAAGCAGCCCAGTCGTGCAAACAGCCATAAAAGGCCCTGATGTTGAGGAGATCACAAAAGAGGATGAGGCAGTTTCAGTTGAGGACAAAGTTAGCAGCCTTGGAAAGGAACAATGTGAGGTAAAAGTAATTGACAGTAACGAAGAAAAGGAAAAGCAGGGGGTTGTAGATTTATATGCTAAAGAATGTGGAACAGAATCAGTCTCAGGCCAGTTTCAAAGTGGGGCGGCACCCAGTAGCACAGAGATATCTGTCTGTCACTCACAGGAGACTTCTGGTCCATCTGAGGGAGTAGAATATAACAATACTCCCATTAATACCATAGCCGCATCTGTTCCATCAGTGCACCTGGATGATTTTCCATCAACCACCCATGTAGCTCTTAATGAGTCAGAGAAACCACACGATCAAGTGGCATTATCAAAGCCCCAGGATGATATTGTGTCAAGTCCCACTGTCGCTGCCTCTCAGTGTGGTGGAAAATCACTCGAAATGGCTCCTGCCTGGAACTCTCCCGGTGAACGAGTGTGTGTGAAAGTGGAAGCTGCTGATGTGTCAGAGTCTCCTGCTCCCGAACAAACAGCCCAGGAACCAGAAACAGACTGGATAAAAGCCCTAAAAGAAGCTGCGTCTCTCTCTCAGAGGGAACAAGCAAAAACGGGGGAAACGTCGAGGTAAACAAGAGAGAGCATGTGTGTGTTTAATATCATTATAAGTGCAAAATACTATCAAAGCAGATACGATGAGCATACACACAACACCTGAGAGTTATTCCAGAAATGTTATGTCTGAACACAGTTCTTTGCATTTTTAAAAAAACTTAGTATTGCAGTAGCACCATGTTCAGGGCTCGTTTGGAGCGATATTGTGGAGAGCAGTGTGACAATGAATATGAATGAGGAGGTAAACACAGAGCTGCACTTTGTATTGACTTGAGCTCAGTCATATGACTGTGCCCGTTGAAGTCTAATGGAAGTAATGCAGCCCATTATATTCAAAGGGTGACATCAGCTGTGACATCTTCCCTGGTCTCCAGGGCAAGAATAAGCCTTTTCTCATACTAAACACACTTCTTAACACACACATATACATATAAGGCCTCTTCACAGATATGCCCTATTTTGAGGAAATGCATACCTTTTTGATTTGTCAGCTTTTTTTTTTTTGTAGTGGATGTGCCATAAACTAAACAACTTGTCTTGTCTTGTATTGTCTTTTCTCAGACCCCTCCCATCTCTGGACTCTCCTCAGCTAGAGTTTCTAACTCCCACTGAGGAGATAGCAGCTCCATTGAGACAAGACGAGGAGATCCCACCGCTGGAGCCAGCAGCAAAGAAGACAACAGACAGCTCATCTCTAAATCTTTTGAAGAGGCCAGTGGACCTTCCCGGGCCTTTAGAAAAGACCGTAGATCTCCCTGAACCAACACGGTTCGCCGCAGAGCTTTCCACATCAACGCAGAGCACAAAAGCAGAAGAAGCGCCAAAAACAGACGAGCCGCAGGAGCCGACCGAGACGGAAGCATCTCCAGATGATTTTCCACAATCTGAGAGGAAGTTTGTAGAAGTTGTGGAAGAGCAGGCTGATGTGTTAACACCAACCTCTGAGATCAAAGAAATCCCAGAACCAACAAAAACCGAGGAAGAATCCCAAGAACCATCAAAATATGACGAACCACAATCAAAAACGAAGACCGCAGAGCCCCTGCAACGAGAGAAGACGCTGCCAGACGAGCTAGAAGAAAAACTTGTAGAGGAGCCATTTGAAGTCCCAGCTGTGAAAAGTACTGTGACAGAAACTGTCCAGGATCCCTCTGCAGAGCTCCAGGACAGCCAGTAAGTTCATGCGAAAACTGATGTGATAGACTTGTGTATTTTCTTACATCTGGCATTTTTTTAAATGTTAATTTCAGCAGCAGGACAGAGACATCCATTCATTGTTCCTCTAGGGTTGTGAGCTGCTGTCTACAGTTTCACAGAAAGGCCATTTTTTACCAGTAAATCCTGTAGTAATGTTTCCCAAGGAGGCTTCTAACAGAGTACTCTGCTCTGTCAGGATCTGGATTATAGAAAACATCTCCCTGTGATCCTTAACTGAAGGGAAATAAGGTGTTAATCAGATTTTCCAACATCAATATAGTAAACCTAATACATTCCTAGACATCATGATTGTCCTACTGATGTGTTGGATATTTCTACTATTCACTTGTCAGACGGGACATCTCAGAGGGGCTTTACGGCTCACACACTGTTTCTCCTGTCACACATTTTAAATGGATTTGCTTGGCTTTCAGACACTTTGAGGGTGTCTGGTGGGATTTTTCTGTCTGCAGCAGTTTAACAGTGTCTGATCAGACAAATTAGCCGAGTCTCACACATTTCTACTGCATCTAATGCACTTCTGACTAAACCAGCGTATAGTTTAGTACAGTCTCCGGACTAAGGACCCGTCCACATGCCAGAGTAGCACTTGCTACCCTTCTAGTCTCAACACTTGTCCCATCGCTGCTGTTGCTCATACGAAACAGAGGAAGAGTGACAGTGCTATATCCTGCTACATTTCATCAATAACTAAAGTTACGCTTGTATATATGTGGCTGAGACAGAAATATGACTGCTTGGCTGGTGTGTGTGTTTGTGTGAGCATATGTTTTTTTTTTCTCCGCCCCTAGAGGCTGTCCTAGCTGTCAGTCCTGCTCAGTCTGTGTGGCTTTGTGAACTGAAGCCTGTAGTGGGAGGAATTTGGGCAGGGACTCAGTCCCACTGAAGTCATTTGCACAGACCAGACAGAGTGGAACAAGAGGCAGAGTTCAGAGAAACACTTGAGCATGTGCCGTGGTGTGTGTTTGTGTGTGTGTGTGTGACGGAGTCAGTCGGAGTCACAGAGTGGAGAAGGACCGGGACGTGCAGTTAGTTCCTCTGCTGTGTTGGAGCACAGAAGCCACCCAGCAGAACATCGTTTCCATAGTTTAATGCTTTTACCACTGAAGTTTTGTGATGGGTTCGTCTGTAGCTGAAATCTGGGTGAGTTTACAGAAAGTAGCTGCTCAGTTTTTCCGTGTGTGTGTGTGTGTGTGTTAGTAGAGCAAGTGTTGGTGCTTACAGTAAATCCCTCCAGGTGGACGCAGCAGATGGTCTGTAGGTAACTAGTGCTAATTACTCTCTGCCTCTGTTGACCTCACCAGATGGGCAGACGGGAGGGCCAAACGGAAAAATGAAGGGACGTAAGACTTTTCTGGAACGTAGTTGCGCAAAATAAATTGAATTGAAAAAGGTAAATTACAGCAGGTCACACTCCTCCCAGTGTTAATACCCTCAGAAATAGTATAGCTAATGATTAACTACTTAATGAGAGTTTTCCAAAAAATCCTGCCGGCATGAACATTTTTATTTTTTCAAATCCAAATGCGAGTTCATAGATAATTTGGGGGGCTTTTCTGAAAACGTAAAGGTCCACTTGAGTTTTTTACCATATTATATTTGGCATAAAGCTGCCTTTGAAATATGATGTAGTGTTTTACTTGGATAAGTCAGACGTCTGTCACTCCTTAGCTCTGTGTGTCAGACATTTTTCCTCCATGGTTTAACCCACATTGTACTGTAAATAGACCAGTTGCCATGGCGATTGTTGGTTCATTTGACTTTTCTGGGGGAAGTGAACAAATTTATATCTGTCATTTGTTCTTCCACACTAACCTACCTTGGAATAATTATTAGATTTTTGTGGCGAAGAGATGAACTATTGCATTTGCAACACTATACAACTACACGATGTACTTGAATAAGGAGTTGGTGTAAAAGTTTAGTGGACAGTATGAAATAGCTGTTGGGAGGACTGAAACAGTCCTCCCATCATTACAACATTAAAAACGCTTTCCCCTGTACCCTCAGCTGGTTTCATTTAGAGTTCTTTGTAAAGCATTTAACGCCTGGACTTTAGAGTCCAAGTTTTTTTTTTTTGTTATAGATTACATCACTTTTATACATATGGCAAATTACACGTCTGTAAAAGTAGGGGCCATATAATCAGGCATTATCTGGTAATTGAAAGTCTCTACTATGTAAGTGTAATTAAATGTATGTTTTCTTTGAATGGCCTGTATGGCAGCCTTCATTGAATTACTAACAATGAAAAGCTGTGTTGGACAGTCTCCAGTTGTTGCTGCCAAGAGTGAAATGTAACTGACATGAAGCTGTGGGATGTCCTGCTATAAAAGGGCACATGGTGCTACATCTAATTTGTTGCATTCATTCTGCTCTGACAAGGAGTCCTCCGCTGCTTCTTGGATATCATATCTGAGCACAGTTCATTGGAAATCTCCAGCTGTTAACCTGAGCAGGTCAGCTGACAGCATCTCCACATAAAAGGGCCACAGAATCAGTAAATATTTCACACTTCACCAGTTCCCAACACATAATCTTATTTTCTGCCCGCTCTGTCTTCTCCCTCAGCTTGCTTTTTTTTCCTGTCCTCTCCAGAGCATGTTTTGTCCATCTCTGGAGGCAGCAGTCAGTCTCATGACTTGGTTATTGTGACTTGGTTGTTTCTTCAGTATTTCCCGGTTGCCATGTTGTCTGCAGATGCCGACGCGTGTAGCTTTATCCTGTTGGTGGAAGTTTCTGACTACAGATTTACAAAGAATTCGTGAGACCCAGTCAAAATGAAACTAGATGAGATCGGGGAATGTTTTTGGTAAATGCTTCCATCCTGCTTCAATTAGAAATATCATGCATGTGCTTAAAGGAATGCCAGCAGCCACACCAGCGTTAAAATGTAAACTTTAACTTGTTCCGCCCTAAAGAAAAGCACACACCCTCATTAAATAAGTTTTGATTTCACTGGTGAAAGAATAACAGAGCTTACTTCAGTCTGAGATGAACCGAACTGTGTTACCACATTTTGTGCAGAGCATCTCAGCAGACCGTTGACTTGACGCATGATTAGAGACAATGTGCCTTAACTTGATGGAGGTGTTGTGAAGCTCCAGTTTGCAGAAGAGACTACTAGGATATTTTTAGAGCTAAACAGAAGGCACTCCCCAAGTGGGGAACAGCTGCATAGGCGTCCATTGCATTGCCTGTCAGATTAGAGAGCCTACCACTCCTGATAAGAGCAGCATGGATCAGGGCCAAATCCACTCCACCAGGTGGTCAGTGATGACAGAGACTGTTTCCATCACACAGGGCACCTCTCTGCAAGCATAGAGCATCATGTAAAGAGTTTCCCGTTCAGTTTCTTGTAATTTGAATGAAAAGTTGTTTTTAGGATGATATATGTTTCTCATATCACTACTCGGTTTTAATACAAATCTCTGCTTTGATGTAAGTTTAGTACTTTTATTATCTGAACAGGCACATGAAGGAAAACGCAGTACGTAGTACGTACTCCAAATCGCTGAACTTGACCATCATGTTTTGGTCTTTTTTGTTGATATTGTGCTCCTTCCCCTGCAGGCTCTCCCTCGCTGAGCAGGCAGAGAGAGGTCACCCTGCCCCTGCTTCTCCCACATTTCCTACCTCTGAGCACCACTTCCTGTCTGCCCTCCCTCCTCACCTGCAAGACACCACAGAGCTCCCCAGTCTTTCTCCCACACCCCCAGGGAGTTGCACACTTGAAGCTCCTCCAACCCCACCTGCATCCCCCTGCCTTCCTCCTCCTCCAGCTCATGCCGCCCCCTCTGCACCTTCTGTTGACCATTGTGAGGACATTAACCCGACTTCTGCCTGCCACGTCCCTTTAAGGTACGAACTTGTCACTGTCCGTGAGACCGTCCATTTGCTGGTTGATCATTATTCACTCTATTTTATTTTTATTTTTTTTTATAAAAAGTGGCTTTTTTCATTTAGACTGCAGAGTACACTTTCCTTATGTTGACACAAGTCTCTTTAAGCCCTCTGAAAGAAAATTAGCCGAGTCCTTATCGGCTCAGCCTCATTGCTCAGATCAAACGGCAGCATTAAATTGACATCTGGTACACTTACTGACCTTGTAGATCCAGATTCTCAGAGCTCACAGAGAGCTTCCTTATTCTACCTTAGTGGAGTAGTTCCACTTACCAAGTGTGAGATCTGATGTTGATTCCATGCATATATCTACACCTGGGACACACAAATGGTTTTCTTAGGGACTCAGAACATGGTAAAACAGATAGCAGTCCAGAGACAAAAATCTGTTCATTCACACCTTTTTTGAATTGGACTACTTCTTCTTCACTGATGGCAGTAACTCCGGAGTCTCTGCTAGTCTGACAGCTGCCTAAGACCAAGAAAAAGTACAGCACATTATTCACAATCAAATGGTGGAATGCAACTTTTACATCTTCAGTGTCAATTTTAGAAATCATATAAATAACGTGTTAGTTAGTCCAGTCGTTAAACTAACTGGACTAATCAGCCGATTCATGTTTCATGTTTACCACATTCTCGTCTGATGCTCAGCAAGAAAGGGAGTAAACATATTTCCTTGAATACTGAAGTGCTCTTTGAGGAAACCTGAACTGTAACTCATGACAGGGATGATCATGAGTGGATGAATTATCCAGTACAGTTACCATTTTCTGGTGAAATCCAAAGCAAATTCTGTCTGCAATGTCAACAACTCGTCTTATTACCATGCTCACAAAATGACAGCATGGTATTGCAATCTACGGCCACCACATCAACTGAAAGGAAACTGGATTTTCTAATGTGGACTTAGTGGTTGTGGAAACTCAAATGCATACTGTGTAATTGTGGCCTGTTAATAGCAAATATAGGAAAAGCACTAAGATTGAATACATGGATATTTTCATAACCACACTGTATATTATAGCAGATTTTCTTTGCCATTTAGCTTCTTGTGTAGGATTATAGGGATCACTCAAAGCTGCTGTTTCAACCTAAAGCATAGTAATGTTTATGTGAGCAGACATGCATGGTTGCATTGAAACAATTCTGATAGTTTCACATGCTTCATTTCTGCATAAACCCTCTGCTGCTAATATCAAATGTACCTCTACAGTTGCTCTCACCTTTGCAGTTTATTCCACACACACTATTTTATGAAAGGGAATGACTCAGCCACATCCACGGTGCAATTTTATTTGCAGCCAGCAGAGGGTGTTTGTCATTCATATTCCTCCGTCTGCCTTTGTGTGCACCCGACTGTCTGAATGCTGCAGTCACCTGGTGCAAACATGTCTAAACACATGGAGACAGCCCTCATGTCACAATGCATCAGTTTCAGACTGATTTGTCTTAAAAACATTTCATGTGCAGACTTAGACATTTGTTCATGACAAGTGTATTATTCTTTACCTTTAAAAAAACACCTCATGCTCTTACAAGACCAGGGTTTTGAGAATGCCTGGGTAGCATGATTTATTATTTATGGTTGGATAGCACTGTAGAAGCAGTTCTAGCACAGAAACATGGGCTTTATTTTCTGACTGGATGACACAGATTGCCATGTTTGCCTAAAGACACACAACAAATATGCCAACACATGCGTAGGTATGCACTAGTTTTAACCTCATGCATTTAGGGTGTGTGGAAAATTGTTGAAAATATACTTTTAAGCTGTGGAAATGACAAATCAACCCCTGCTGTGAATAAACAGCCCAATCAGAGCTGCTGGATATTTTCTTATCTTGTTCAAAGGTAAAGTTTAGTTCTTCTGTTTATTTTCTTGAATGATTTACTCATTTGAATGAGTAATAATAACTGTCTGATTAACATAAAAAAAAAACATCCTGCTTTTTTAGCTAAAGGAATGTTCAAAATGAATTTGTAAGTGACTCCTACACATTATATACATGTGCATAATGCATTGGTTCTTCTTCTTTTTTTTTTCCATTTCCTTGTAAATTTCCCAAAGCACCCAGCTCCTCTCACGCACTCAAAATGATTAACTTTTTTTTTAAACCTACTGTCTTCTATTTGAGACTGAAGGTAAAATAAGATATGAAGCACAGGTGGCATGTTTTAAACAGGAGTCTTTTCTTTCTTATCTCATGTGACCAGAAAACATGTGTTTGATTTAATGGGCCAATCTTAGCCTTCATTTGACTGGGTCCTTTCATTCAGTGATGCTCTGATAACTCCCCCCGCTTCTGTCATTTACTTTGAAGATGGACTCAGAAGGAATGCCACAGAAACTCAAGATAATTCGTAAGATTCGTGATTTACAGTCAACATAGAAAATTGATCACACAAGTGAGTAACTGTAAAAGGATTGCATTTTTTTTTCCTTACTTGAAAGAAAAAAGTCAGCCTGTTGTGTAGCTCTTTAGCTGGAGGATCAAGGGACAGATCATTACCTAGACTGGATTTCCCAAAATATTTGGTTGAACTGCTCTGGTCACTTACAGAGCTGCTATATTGGATTATGATATTCAAGAACACATCTGATAGTTTCCATCTCATCTTGTTTGAGCCATTTTCTAACACTTGAGCTTTACTAACTTTGTCATAATTGTGTCACAAGTCATGTTTCACTTAATCTACTGTTTTTATATGAATATAATCATCTGGGTTTTTTATTATTTCGTTACCTCTCCTGTTTTGTGATTCAGTATGAAATATGTAATCTGTCTTCCTCAAGCTTATTTGAGTGTGCTTGTATCTTTTAGGATATTTTTTTTGTCACAATTATAACATTAGTGTTCTCATATTTCACATAGATTCTTGTTATGCTTTTAGTAACAAGTCCTCAACATCTCCGGTCATCATCATTTGAGAGTAAATCTATATTCTTCATCTCATTTCAGAGAAATTATTTCAATACATTCATATTACAGACCTAACTTCTGAGCGGGCTACATCTGCAATGACCCTGATTCTTCTTGAGTATCGTTATGAATCTTTTAGAAAAAACTGCCACAGCCATATCTTCCAGTGCCTGAGTTTGTTAAATTTTTTATTTCATCATTTTCTGCAGTTGAAGCCAAGGTGCAGGGCCAGACTCTTAAAGCTGCAACAAGAAGATTGTGCTTTTGTTAGTCATTCAGTAGAATACAGACTTATTGGAACAAAAATTGCAGTTACATTTTCTCAGAAGGTGCACAAAATTTTGCTTAATTACAAGAGAACAACGTTCTGACGTATGAATTTATTATCATAACATACTTCCGTAATTCCTATAGGAGGGCTACACAGGTAATATTGATGGGGTAACCATTAAGCAGACTGGGACCTCCTGTATTAATAGTTCTAAATTATAATTAACTAATATTTACCAAAATTGCATGTGCTTTGTTGCCCCAGATAAATCTTGGACCTTGTATGGGGATGGGTGGTCTAGATAGCAGAGGCAATCAATACTTTTTCTATAACAGGGGTCTGTGCTGGGAGTTGTGAATGGGTTGCAGTTTTATCGCTCCCCTCGGGTTGTGAAACATCGACTAACAAGCCCATCCGAGACTGGAACCACGTCAATATTCTTTGCATATATCCTTTAATGGATTTCATGATTACATGCAAACATTTCAGATTCTCTGTTGGGTTTTTTACCTGAACACCGGGTTTAGTGTTGTGGAGAGGAACAGAAGCCTCCCCCTTTCATTCAGTATTCTTTTTGTCCTCACAGGCAGACGAGCGACACCTGAAACCTCAATGCAGAAACTTTGTAGGCTCAAGTTATCGTAGAGTGCCCTCATTTCCCCACTTTCCCATGAGTTAACAATAGATTTATTCTTCTCACATTTCCAATCCCTGCCTTTGTCATTGCTCTCTGGACGATCAATGAGAAATATGTTGGAATGGTTCAGGGTCTTATTTTCATCCCACAGGACACATTCTTTGAATCTGTCAAACACGTATGACAAATAACACACACACACACACACACACACACACACACACACACACACACACACACACACACACACACACACACACACA
>JBBBVU010000017.1:10086331-10098835 GCA_037177055.1 Atherinosoma microstoma
TGTTCTTCCGAGCTGAGAACGGTTTCCCTCAGGGGGTTCCAGGTGGGGGGTTACTGTTTGACTTTGTTCCCCCCCCCCCCCCCCCCCCCCCAACTGTATTCATGTAACTGCTAAGACACATCAAAGCATACCATAGACAGGCTGTGTTCAGGAGAATTCAAAGCTTATGTTTGGATTGATGCATATGTACGGCAGTCCACAGTTGTGCTCTTTATTCATCGGACAGTGTTATTGATTTTTCTTGCGGCTGTAAAATAAGCCTGTTGGCCCAGTTCTCTACTACCCTCTGACTTGCCAGAGAAGCCAACCGCTTCCCAGAGCCTGTCTGGCCCAACCCATCTGGGTCAGAGATGAAACAGAGCAGACAGCCCTGCCTCAGTCTCTGATCCCATCAGACCAGAACTCAACACTGGTGAATGTGTCTCTCAGATCTGTATTCTGCAACTTACACTTTTGTCTGTCTGTCTGTCTTAGTACAAGACTATGAAATTGAGTACATGGAGAAGATTGGCTCCTCATCCCCAGTGAGTATTTTACTTTATTTAGAATTTTTGGGGGGAGTTTGTGTTGCCAGATGTTCTTATAATTAGTACACTTTCTTTGTAAAGTATGTGACAAACAAAATAAAATGACATTTTTGTTCAAACTTGTGCATCCTACAGCCTCTTTCTACGAAGAAGCCATCTTTGTACTTGAATTTGGACTCAGTTTCTGACAACTTAACCAAAAATACATGTGCACATGGATCTGAGCCCAGCTCCCCCTGTACAGGGTAAAATATACCTCACTTGTTTTTCTTTTCATTCTTCATAAAAATGTTAGGTGTTACTTTGCAGCACAATATGATGAATTTTGTGTGTGAGTTGTATTTCACTGTAATTTTCAGGCCTTTTCGTACTGTCTGGCATGCTAAATGTAAACCTCAGTGATTTGGAATGCGTAATGCGTGCATTTCAGCTGCTTCAGCAACGTATTCATTAACACTCCCATCCATCATATACAGTACATTACATGTCATGCCTCCTCTTTACTCAGCAGTCACGCTGTTCTTTCCATACTGCACAGGAGTTTTGAGGAGATGGAGGCTCAGATAACAGGTATGAAGACACCAGTGCTGAGCTTGCGGTCCGGTCCTGAAGGTTCTGTTGGGGACAAGGGCAAGAAGAGAGAGAGCGAGTCACTCAGCCGAACGCAGAGCACAGAGAGGGATGAGCAGGTGAGCCATGTATATCTTTATAAATCCTTCCACTCAATGGATAGTTGTTGAATATGCTGTGAAAATTAGCTTCATTTCTGTTTCCTCATCTTTGATTTTTCTTCAGTAACATTTGACACCATGTTATTGTTTAGTCCCATGGGGGGGGAACAGAGCGCCAGCTGCATTGTTTTATCATAGGCCATGACTCAGCCCTGCATCACCCAGTAAAGCCTTATCACTGATTACAAATAGCCAGTCCGTCACACTCTTTTCCCAGCTTGAGTTCCGTGAATCAGCTCCCAGTGCAGCCACTCAAACACTCAGCGCTTGCTTTGCCATGCTGTCCCCTGCCCTCCTCCCCACCTTCTGCCTACACCTCCTGGTCCCCTTGTAGCCCCTTAGCCAAGGCCCTGTCGAGATCCCTGCTCCAGACCAGTCCATGCCCCTGTTAGACAGGCTGTCTGAGTGTGACGACCCCCTGCAGTACCTGGAGCCTGACCTGGCTGAGACCAACCCCACTGCATTCGCCCAAAAACTACAGGTGTGTTGTTTATTGACCACACATGACCCACCTTGTTAAACCTCATAGGTTGTGGCTCTGGTGGTCCATTAGTGGCCATGATATGTGACTGTGTGTTTTTGTGCCAACATCCTTCCCGTTGTGTCACCTTATTACATCCTGTCTTTTCATTTTTTCATTCCCCCTCCTACCTCTGCTGCAGTTTTGTGATGCATAAAATAGAATAATCATGGGTAAAAAGTAGAAAGCAGCAAGTGTGTGTGTGTGTGTGTGGGTGTGCGCACGCTCAACTCAAGTTTTTATGTTTCCCTTTGCTCTCTCTCATCCTTGGGCCTCAACCCCTCCTCCCTTATCCCTGAAATTTGGCCTCATGTGTGCGGCCAAGGAGGAGCTGGTGCTTGCTGCCCTGAGACTAGAGGCCCTGCAAGTAGCCAAAAGCATCTCTCAGTGCCCCTCCCTCTCCACTGTAACCCCCCAGGTACTGCGCTGAGTCAGCCTGCACCTGCTAAATGCAAGTGTGTGTGGGTGAGTGTGTTTGTAAGAGAAAATATGCACCTTGAATGGGGCAAAATCTGGGAAAAGTGGGTGTAAGTGAAATGGCCATATGCTATTGACCGTAGTGTGTGCATCAGTGTGTCTCGCCCTGCCGATCCCTCCCCTTCAATGCACAGTTTGGAGCATAACTGTGAATCCATGGCCTTTCCAACATGGTGGCTGTACCGCTGCATCCACAGTCCTGCCACCTCTTGTGTCCCCACACATGATATCTCTAACATGGCTTAATGCGTCCAGCTCCCACTGATTAGAAGCAAGCTCTTCAAGGTTAACTCATACACAGGGTATTGGGCCTTCCTAGTCACTTGCCTTTGCTATGCATGTTGGGCAACGTGCATGTTGCCTGTCGACAAGAGGCTTATATCAGCATAAATGTGACTGGGGATGTCAAACCATATGAATAAAGCTGAGGAGTAATATGGCTGTAACACTCCCAGATGTATTTGATGATATTCTCCTTTCATCACCCCAAATCCCCAATCACATTCTTGTTCCCTGATTTTGTTCTTTTACCAGACTAACAGCACTAATAAACAGCAACACCAGGTAGGTGTTAGCATTCAGTATAGGTGTTTTTTTAAATGACGACTCTGGGAATTCACTGTCATTTGAAGTTATGGGGGAAAACTGTTGTAAGACTTGGAGCAGGGCAGGGAGTCTTCTTTCCTTCCATGTCTCATGGTGATGTCGCACACATTTTACAGTCTCGACTCAAGAAACCCAGCACTCGGCGGTGGAATATCAACGGTTCACCCTTACTCAAAGTAAGAGTAACATGATACCGCTGTGATCTGTTCCCATCATAGTATGGTCCAAGTATTTGGTCACATTTTTCATAGTTTCCCATTGATTCATTGGCTCAGCATCAAAGTGTGATAGATTCAAAGTAACTATGAGGTTAAGGTACTCCAATCACACTTTATATATATGGTTAAATCTCTGCCCTTTAATGCATAATAGCCCCAGTTGTGTACAATAAATGAAATGATAGGGCTTTTAATTTCTATCCAGTTTAAATTTAAATGCACTCCAATGGAGGCTGAAAATCAGCACTTAGCCCTCCTGGTGCTAAATAACAGCCATAACCGCTGTCCAAATACTTAGAGACAGCACTGTAGATTCTAGCTCCAGTAGATCCCAAAGGTCTGACACCAGATAGTGTGGTAACTTTTTGTTATAAAGTTTCCTAACTTCTGGTGCTAACCAAAGCTTCACTTCCTCCTTGTACATGAACTTGTGCTCATTGTGTTTTCAGTAGTCTCGATTTTTATCCAATGGCAGGTGCTTGATGTTTTTCATAGCGGCCGTCCACAGTTTTACATTAATCCCATTAAACCTGTTCAGAAACAATGTGTCTTGTGGAGGCATTATGTTCACTCTGAGCAATTAGACAAATGAACTTCTTTTTCCTTGTATGTCCTGGCGAGACCGACATAAATAGCACAGAAAGACTGCTCTGTGGCTCTCCACAGGGCACCTGTATGTTGTCAATCTACAAGCCCCTTACTTTTCTCTGTGGTAACATATATGCAGTTATAAAATGTTTGCAGCTTACTTGGACTGTTAGCTGGACTTTAGTAAGGGATCTTGTAAGGAAATGTTTCTTTAAGACGGAGCTTTAAGTAAAAGTTATGAGGATTGCACCACATTGTACCACAAGTTTGTATCTGTTTGCTTAATGTTCATGTTTGTACTTCCCTGAATTAGGAGGTAAACCCTATCAGTACCTAATTAAAGACAAAAGAGGTTTATGGTTATCTTAATTAGGCCAGCCATTTAATACAACAGAATAATGGTATTAGTTCTCCAGCCAGACAAAACATTTGACTCTCTGTCTCTTCTTGGTGAACCCCCACTATTTCATCAAATCCTCCCATAATCCAGCTCTACCAAGGATGACTAAACCCTTTTATAAAAAAAAGTTTTAGGGACAAAAAAATGGCTCTACAGCAGTGATTGGTTTCATTTATTAATATGGCATTTTGTGAGGAGTTGTTTCATAATATTGTCATTAGTACTTCCACAAGCAGAATCGTTCTTCTTACAGCTCAACCCCAGGTTATCCCTCCCATTATAGCGTTTCTAATGGTACAAAGGGGCTGGGTAATTGTTCTTACAGCTTACAGTGACAACTATGAGGTAAGGTCAGTTTACAGAGCTGCAACATGCCATAACAAGAGACTAACAAAATTCCTTTGCTGCCCAGTCTGCTCCCTTTTCTTCCATCTCCCGTATATGATCCGCTGCTGCCCTTCCTCCCTCTGTCTTGCCTGGACCCAATCACATTCAAGCTCCTGCAAGCAGCAGGTGATCATGACCGCTCAGCTGGAGCCAGCATCAGCCATTCACGTGGCTAATACTGTGGTAATGAAGACTGTTTCATCCAATCATGTGGCGGCTGACCAAGTCTTCAGGAACATCACCGGCTTGCCTCATTTACATACTGATTTTGCTGTGTGTTTTTTTTTTTTTTTTTTTATTATTATAAAGTTTGACACTGGCTTGGGGTTGGCTTCAGGGAATACAGTGACGAATGTGCGCGTGAGCCCGATGGTGAGATTGTCCCGTCTGTAACTCTGTCTGGTGGGTAACTGGTCATGTTCCCGTTCCTTTCCCTCCTCTCCTTTGGTTCCTGGAAGCAGCACAGAGACATGCCACCTTCAGTAGAGAGCGCTGTGACCAAGAACTCGCTGTACGCCAGGACTACCACCAGCAGCAGCTACATTGAAGGGGACAGTCCCCACCTACCCAGAGATCTGGAGCACTCCTTGGGAATTGCACGCGAGGAGGTGCCTATCCAAATGTTTTCTTTTGTACTGTAATTTATACCTAGTGCAGGTACTTCCATTCAACATTTTTAACTTTATTTAAAAATGATCTCACCTTCCACAGATTGTAACAAAGGAGAAAGAAGTACTGGAGTGGCAGAGGAAGTATGAAGACAGTCGACAAGAAGTAGTAGAAATGAGGTAAAAAAAAAAAAAGACACCCTGGTTTTGTTATTGATTTCATTTCAGTCAGGTGCTAGCACAGACATTACATCTGCTAACGTTTCTTCGAATCGGAAGTGTGTAAAGATACTTAGTGTGGTCAGACTCCACCCATTATCACCCTTTAACCTTTCAATTGGTTTATCTTACTTAAACTGTCAAACAAAGCCATGTTTAACCGTAGAGTGGAGAGCCAGTTAAAGAAGTCTGAGCATCGCATGAGTGTTAGTAGAGAAGAACGGAGCATTAGCATCCATCTATATGTATATTCCACTGTTAAAAAGTTAAATGCTATGAGCTTTAAACTTTAGAAGTTAGATTATATATAAAAAAAAACAAAAAACTCTGTGACAAGAAGCTAAAATATGGCACTTATTAAACTGATGTACAGATGAATTTCACCAAATGGCTCCAGATTTGGAGCAGGGGAAAACAGAGATAAAGTAGCAGTGCACCTTATTTTTTGTCAGCAGGTGGTGGGTGTGAGTGCAGCTGGCTCAGTTAGCGTGGATAAGACAGAGCTTACCTCATTTGACTGATTGGGCCTTGGATAAGGAGGGGCTAAGAGGCTAAGGGGGATGGCAAGGCTAATCAATCCTCTAAGCTCTTGCAACCTGCTTTTATCAAAACAAAGCTTACTAAAGGGTCCCATCACACTTTAGGACAGATTGATGGGAACTTCTAACAAGACAAGAAGCAGAATAGAAAAAATTAATAGGAAAATTAGGTTATCTAAAACTGAGAACTCATGTTTTTGAAGTTGCAGACTCAATAGCAGTTTAAGCTTACTTCTGATGAAATAGCTCACCTAATTGGGATTATGGGGCAGAGAGACTGCAGTGTGTCCTTATTACCATCTTCCTGCCCCCATATGTGTAAATGCTTGATTGCAATCAAATAAAGGCTGAAAAAGTATAGGTATATGTTTTTATAACCGTGTGGCTGATAGTAGAGTCAAATATACGAGTTGTGTTATGTATTTAGAAATGAACACATTTAATATAGTTTGTTACGTACTGATATGAATTCATATACTGATGATTTACAATTTCTCATCCATAGGAGGATTGTTGCTGAGTATGAGAGGACAATTGCTCAGATGATAGGTGAGTTCAGTCTAATAGTTTTTCTTTCCCTAAATAATGCACATTCATTTGATCTAAAACGTATTACTTTTACTCTGCAACTGTGACACTTCTTTTTTCACTTTGTTACACTGAGTATGCTCTTTGTAAGCCCTTATCCAACCCCACTGATTTCAAATAGTTGAGTATTCTTTATCCTCTGCAAACAGCTATCTGTGCTGTATGTTTGCTTTCATATTTGATTCATATGAACTGATGTCAGTGGAGGAGAAAAAACTTACATTAAACCCACATGTGGGTAATATTTCTGGATTAAATTTCACAATGTGCTCACTCTGCATTATCCCTGCTCTCACCTCCATCCTCTGAACACCCCTGAAGGTTTTTTTTTTGTTGCTGCAATTTAATTTAATTTCTTGCCTCCATCAAAGCACTGTCACTAAAGAGAAAATTCTGTCTCTGCTCATGTCTAACACTCGGGTCTCTCACATGTCTCGACCCTCCCAGCTTGACTTAACACACTCCCTTCTTTCTGTTCTGCTCCCATCGTTGCCCCCTTACTATTTGATAACCCTGACAGGCATGCCAGGTGAGTAACGCAGAATCGTCCTTCGCTTGTTTGTGTCAGCTCTCATCTCTCCATCCGTCCGTCAGAGAGGGGAGCAGATGTGCTCCCTTTCTTCATCTCATCCAGTGACTTCTGTTTGTCCATTTTGTTGCATTTCCTCCCGTAGGCTGTTATTTCTTTTTCTTCCAGCAGATAAAGAGGACCAGATAATTTAAGGTGGTTATTCTCCTCTAAGTTGCTTGTGTTAATTACATTATAACAGATTTGACACATCTCCATGCACTGGAAACCTGTGTGGGAACATCTTTACTTTTCCAGTAACTGAAGATAGTTGTTTAAGCCACTCAAGCTGCATTAGGGAGTTAAGCAGGTTGGTTATTTAAGGTAGTTACTGAAAAAAACATTTGGGAGTGGGCTGAAATGTTGAGATGATGGTCTAAAAGCCACTCAAAAGCAACTTGTATTTAGTACGCTCTATGATATGTAGCTCTGTTGTTTCCTCATTGTTCAGTGTTTTTGTTTGCATGCTACATGGATTTAACAGAAATACCCATATTGTTGTATTGTGTTGCAGAAAATGATATATCATACTAACCCACAAATCCATTTAGATTTATTGTTAAAAGTCAAAGTTTCTGTGTTTCTTGGTCTTGACACTGTTTGTGCCTACAATAACATCCTCTTAAACGGACAGACTCATTAATTAGGATACATTTGTGTGTCCTACAGAGGACGACCAAAAAGAGAAATCTCTGTCCCACCACACCATCCAGCAGTTGATCGTGGAGAAGGACCAAGCCTTGGCCGACCTCAACTCAGTGGAGAAGTCTCTGGCTGACCTTTTCCGTCGTTACGAGAAAATGAAAGATGTGCTGGAGGGCTTCCGCAAGGTAACACACTAATTACTCACAGCTAATCAGTATTTTTTTTTCTTCAAGCACGATGAGCTTTGTAAGTCATCTCAAATTCTTTGTCTCCAGAATGAAGAGGTATTGAAGAAATGCGCACAGGAGTATCTGTCTAGGGTGCGCAAGGAGGAGCAGCGATATCAAGCCCTGAAGATCCATGCAGAGGAGAAACTAGACAAGTGAGTATATATGTATATACTGCATATATACTCTTCATTATTATTTCACAAGTGACAGGAACAAGTTTGGAAATAGGCCTAAGTAATTAGCTCTTTCCATAGATTAGTTGTATTTAATGTATGCAGACATCTCTAGACATTGATTATTTTTTAGCTTTCCAGGACTGAGCTTCTTTTTTGCAGCCTTTTGTAACTTTTTGTAACTTCTCATTGCGTTATACATCTCTGTATTCAGGGCTAATGCAGATATAGCTCATGTGCGAGGCAAGGCCAAACAGGAACAAGCTGCCTACCAGGCCAGTCTGAGGAAGGAACAGATGAAGGTTGATTCTCTGGAGCGTACTTTGGAGCAAAAGGTCAGCAATGAGATGTGAAAAGTAGAATGACAGAAGAAATATCTGTAATATCCAGTTATATAAACTGAGATCTTCTGTCACCTGTCTTGTAGAACAAAGAGATTGAAGAGTTGACAAAGATCTGTGACGAGCTGATCGCCAAGATGGGGAGGAGTTAACAACCAAATCACATAGAAAAGTGGTGGTTAGAAAATGAAGTGGAACACTCTTCCAAGAAATCATGGACATCTAAGGCCAACGAGGCCTTGGGATTTGACCTCCAACTAACTCTGTGTGTACAGGATCCAGGAGAATGACTTCCTCTTAATTACTCTGTACATTTTTGATGTGTCAGTGTATTGTACTGTATTGGGGGTTTGGCTTAAAGTTCTAGAAAATCTATCATATCACTTATGAGTGCGTCTGTAAGTGTGAGTGTGTGTATGATAATGAGACAGTGCAAGCGTTGTTTGTGGGTTAAATTATGTGTTATGATGTTGCCATGACAGCCACTGAGGGAGAAGACTGTTTACCTACTCCTCTTATTGTCTCCTCTTGATGCAAGACAAAGATAGATTTTGAAAATGAGTACCAGAGGTTTAGATTTATTCATGAAATGTCAATACACTTCTAATAGAGCCCAAACTATCACAATAACTTCTTGCATGTGAGAGAGAGAAAAAAAAACTTATGTTGACGTTTGTATATACTGTAATGTAGGATATTCCAAGACTGATCTGCATTTTTGATATAGTTATTCTGTCATCCTCACCCTGCTGCCGTCATGTAACCATGTAGATATATTTCTCATATTTGTCATAGCTTTTTTGATGAAAACGTGGATCTTTATTTTTTGGATTTATTTTGATATAAAGCAAACTAATCGTGACTGTGTTCAGTTGTGACCAGGAGTCATTTAATTTTGAATGAATATGTCCTAGTCTTGCAATGGTCGTTTGTCACACTGATGAGTAACTTCTCTGAACAGCTACTGTACAGCATCAGCTTACAAAGTGCAATAAAAGATGGCAATAAAGCTCAACGTTTACTTTTTTCTTTTTTTCTTTTTTCCAAAAAATGTCCTTTTAATGGTCAGATGTTAAATGAGGTACTGGACATCGGGTGTCGTGAACACTTTTTTCAATTGTTGTTCCTTGGAATTTTATGATGCAGGTTTGTAAATGATGTAATAATACAATTAAGGCTGCTGTTTGGGGTTTTTATTGCCTCCTTTCTCCCTTCTACAATAAATAATTCCCATATGTGTTCCCCCTTGGGAATGTCCATGCATCCATCATCTATGTCCACTTTAACCTGTTGAAAGTAGTGTAGAAACTGAATCTCATTTCAGCCGTCAGCAGGGGACAAGTGGGTTAAACCCTGAACTGGTCACCAATCGATTGCAGGGCTAACGGAGAGAAAGCGCTGACACTTGCTATGTAAAATCACCAACTAACCTCCCATATCTTTTTGGGCCTGAGAAATCCCACATGGGCACATGGAGAACAGAATCCACTATGTAAACTGGGAACGTGCTTACTGGGAAGAAACATCATGCTGTCCTCCCATGAATTCGCTCATCTTAATCAAATATTGGAGATTAAAATTACGACTTCAAGCTGGTAATTTATGATGAAATGAAAGCTCTATGATTAAATTTTTAGCAAAGAGAGGATTTTTAAAAGAAATTCATATACATGTTGAGATTTATTGACTAAATAAACAAATACAAGCCCCATTTTTTTCAAACATGTACCAAGACTTAAAACTAGTTTAATTGGTCTGAACCTTTATTTAAGAAACATGAGCACGACAATTACTTTCCATGAGGAAAAAAGGTAAAAGTTAACAGAATATGCAAATAATAGTGTTCAGAATCTCAGGAAAACAGATTATTCTGACAGGTGAGGGTGACATGGTTGGGTATAAAAGGAGCATCCACCTTGACTGGTCTGCCTGCCAATGCTTTAATGCTTCAAAACTAAGTATTTGTCTCTCAGATGGTTGCAATATGAATATTAAATATAAGTACATGACTTTATACCAATTTCAGTGTCGTTCAATCCTATGTTTATTAAAAGGTACTTAAAAACTTTGCAGATTAAATCAATTTGAAAAAACTTAGTTTTGACACAATGACTGGTGTGACTGAAAAAGTCTTATCTGACAGGGCTGTAGAGGATACATAACATAAGAAAATATTGCTACTTAAAGTTTTAAATAATAAAAGCAATCTGTTTTTGATCAATTCATTACTGTAGTATCTTGTATTCTAACACTGTAATTGAGACAGATTTAAGATAGAATGTTTAAAAATGTTCAGCTGAGGTGGCTACAACTTTAATTACAGGTCACTAATAGAGAAATTATAAAACAAGTCACATCTTAGTTTCATACAGGTAAAAGTACAGCCAGTATTACCGTCCTGTGACAAATTAACCAAGGAAGCTACCAGTTAATCTTGCTGATCAATCCCGGTGTAGAGTGATACAAGTAAGTATGGACGGTACCAAGAAGGGGAAGAGTCAGATTCACGATGGGTGTGGCCACAGCAATGTGTAAACGTGAAAGGTTCAGGATGAAGCATGCCTTTTTGCCTATCCAGGCTGAGGAAGCGGCTATTATCACTTAGCACAGCCTAAAAGGCCCCTCCGGAGGGTCCGGTAATCTCATGGTCAGTGCAGGAGTGGATATTAGCTTCCTTGATAGCCTAGATTAAGCTGAAGAGACTTAAGGAGCAAACAACTTGCTTTTTATTGTGTGATCAGGAGGAGCGGAGACCGCCAGCACCATGAGAGCTGCCCAGTATTGTCTGCTGCCCTTGATGTTTTTGCTCCAGCAGGCAACTGACAGTAAGAACTTTTTTAAAAAATGCATTCATAAATGTAAATATAAAATGCCTTTTTGTCCTGTTTTTAATATGTTCTTTGATAAGAGAGGCAGTAACCCATCTGTCCTTTGGCTGGGATCTTCTTTCAGGCACTCTTTCTATCTTTTTCCATATATTTGTCTCCTCTTGATAAACAGGAGACTTTTGAGTAGATGACTGGCTTTAAACTCAGACATCAGGAGAGTAAATGTTGGACACAAGAACACAACAGCTGTCTTTTACTCCAGGAAAAAGCCTGGCATCTTTCATATTGAATGAATATTCTGTTCAAAATTAGCAACTTATGGTTGAACTTAATGTGCGTATTGTTTGCTGTTTACTGTTCATTTCTGCAGTGATTCTAATGAGTTTTGTGTCCCTTCATGCAATCATCCTAAACTGTAACTAGCATGCAATCCCAGCAGCTAATCTCTTAATAGGCCTGAAGGCTAATACTTATAGCATGTGTGTAGAGCAGCTGTGCAGTGTGGAAATATTGGGGTCAGCTACAAACTGCAGGGGGTATTTGTATTCCATGTCATGACATAGTTAAGAACGTGAACAAAAAAGAAAATCAATCAATTTAAGATGCTAGATTTATTTCTCTCTTTTTTTTAAATTTAGTTTTATTGTAAACGTTGGGATTTTATCAACAAGGAGACCTCAATGTCTGACTTGATACCCAGTTATTATCAAGGTAATATGCTGGTTCGATTTGTCAAATGCCATGTCTCTGGTCAGTACCTGTACGGAAACAAAGCTTTGTGAGGCTGACAAGACATTTGAAGTTCAAGGAAGTTACTTTGATCACAGGAACAAAAGAAGTGCTGAAGCAAAGAACTTGAAGCTTTTGGTGACTCCAGCTCCTGATCCTCTTAGGAGGCTGCATTCAAGGCTGCATGTCAAGAATTTAAGGAGGGGTGGATGATTTAAAAGGAAGCACTTAAATCTGTAATATTTCAAAGTTGAGTTATTTCTCAAGAAAATGTTTCTTCCTTGGTAGAGCTTAAGAAAAACATTTTGAGTGTTTTTTGTGCTGAACTGGGTTATAAAGGAATTAGCTGAAATTTCTAAAAAATTATAAAAAAAAAAAAAACACAAGTAAATTAGTGTAACTGCTGATTTGGGAATATTTCTGTGAAGGACGGGATTAATTAACAATTAATTGATTAATTTGCAATTTCCCTCGGGATCAATAAAGTATCTATCTATCTATCTATCTATCTATCTATATCTATCTATCTATCTATCTATCTATCTATCTATCTATCTATCTATCTATCTATCTATCTATCTA
>JBBBVU010000017.1:10098935-10121862 GCA_037177055.1 Atherinosoma microstoma
CTATCTATCTATCTATCTATCTATCTATCTATCTATCTATCTATCTATCTATCTATCTATCTATCTATCTAATTAGTGCTCACTCCTTACTTTAGTCTCAGTGTGTCAGCAAAACAGCTTCACACATCAGAACTTTTCAAGGCTCGCACATGCATGCTCATCAGATAGATCCTCTTTATAATAGATAAAGATAACAGGAATTAAAGCTCTTGCAGACACTTGCTTACTTACTCATCTGCTCACGCTCCACAGCTGGAGCACTGAGACAAGTTTTTGTATCCTACGGGCTTTACAGGTTCTGGGCCAGGCCCTCATGGACACTGCATTAACTTAACTAATGTAAGCACTGAATTTGTCATAAAAAAGACAGCTGAGTCGTCTACAGTGCAAGCTGCTGGTTGTATTAAAAATCACCAGTAATAATCCTAAATATGGGGATTTTAAACATAGCAGCGGCAACATTAAATGGGATCAATTTATACAGTAAACTGACTGCAGTTATACAATGTTTTTATAATCTTGTTGACTCACTCAATTTCCCAAAAGCTATCTATCTTTCATTTGAATTTTTTTTACTGTCTCAAAGTATACACAGTGTCTTTTTTTCTATCATGCACACCATGAACAGATGTGGAAAAATGTTGGGTTTACCAAAGTGTTCTTCAGCACTATCATTGACATGTGAACTGGGGAAGCAGGGGACTGAACCATAATTTTTCCTCATTTTGCCCCAAATGACATGCTTTGACTATTTGTGTCTTCACAAAAAAACACTGCAAATGCATTTCTTTTATTTTTTTTTATAATTTGGTGGTAAAATCTATGTTACTATTACAAACTGCTTCCAAGTAAAGCAATATAATCTGGCCAGTCTAAGAATAAAATAGTGCTGGTATTTTGAAATCAGCACCATTGTACAACTGTTCCACTGAGAAGTAACCGTTTGAGAGACCATTTAAAATGTTCTTTTTCCGAATGTGGTGCAGTTGTGAAATGTTTTGTAGCATTTTCTCTTCTTTTTTGTCTCATTCAGGTGAAGCTTTGAGGTGCTACACCTGCATGGGCTCCAATAATGATGACTGCAACCGGCAGGGCTCCAGGTTTTGTCCCAGCTACTCTGATGCCTGTGCTGTTGTGGTCGGCCATGACAGTAAGTACAAAAGTGACAGTTTTTCTTTCTTCTCTTTTTTTAAAGCCCGAATTACTGTTCACCTGTTTCTTAGGAAAAAAACTAACATAAAATTAGATCTAAAGTGTCTGTATGTGTGTGTTTAATACAAGACAGGCTACTGTCAGGAAATATAGTCAGCAGGGGTTCTGAAGTTTTTCAGAGAATGAAGAGCTCTGTGGTCTTGCCCAATGATTAGCCTTATTTAAGACACCAATTGTTTTTAGCACCATGACAGATTTACCTTGGTCCGTGGTTGACTCATGTAAGACTCTTGCTAAATACATGCGAATAACATCTATTTCTGTCTGTTTGTCAGGTGGCGTGATGAAGTCATGTTCCTATAAGTCTTTCTGTAGCCAGGCCAACAGCCAGGGCTACAGAGCACCAGGCGTCAAAGTTCACTGCTGCTACAGTGATGACTGTAATATAACAAGCTTCGCCTCTCGCCTGCCTGGACTCAACTATTTGCTGCTGTTTCTTCCACTGTTGTGGCTCTGATTTTTCTACAACACACAACTCATCTAAATCATGCCATAAAGTATCCATCTGCCACACAAATGCCAACTATCATGCCAAATAAGTCTGCCTCTTTTCGCACTACATGCACTCCTAGCTGCCACCACTCCACATTACATTGGTTTGAACTTAGACATCAGGGGGATACTGCATATAGGGCTGGAGGTTTTAGATGTAACAGTGTGGATTATACTGTACGTACTATGTTGGATTGAATCCATTAAGAAGTTCTCAAGTGGATGTGTCCTCCAATGGATTTCACTAAGCCAATAAGTAGAAGATCCGAAGAGAAGTGCTGGAATAACAGGTGGAAATAGTTGACCATTTTCCTACTTGTATTTAGAGGAAAAGATGCAGTTTGGATTTCTCAGCTCTCCCTTCCTGGTTTGATGCCTATCACAGTTTGTAAAATTAGACACTCCTTTTTCAGTTTTGACAAAGTGACTTTTACGATACTACACCCATTTACTCCATCCATACACCCAAGGGTTTCAGCATAGCTTGTTTTAAAGGAGACATTCCCATATCTATGTATGTAAGAGTTTGCTCAGTTGGCGTGTTGTTACGTCATTAAACTCCAACCTGCCAATCAACTCACCAGGATGTGTGACATCTTCTTGAAGGCAGCGAGAAAACGCTTCTCATGCACTGTAAATCCACATAATCCATTTACATGCCTTTGGCCAGGTGTGCTACTCTGATGATGTTAATCCACTGTGTTTGAAGTCACGTAAAGAATTACTGACTTCATGAACAGTGTGAGCACAGCTCCCTGCAGGATGGCTCATCAGAAGAGGCTACGGTATAACAAATATCAGCGTATTCAGATCACAAAATGTTGAAAGGGGGTTGACTGAACATTGTTTTAGGCATCATTTTGGCAGCAGTTTCTGACTGCAGGAATTTATATTGTGATGTGCATTAAAGACATAGCATGCCACTGTCTGTGTCTTCATGCATTTATAGGTCTATCAACTAATTTAAGAGTGAAATTGAGTATATTATGGAACAATCCAGCTTGCTTTAGGGTAAGCTGAAAAGTCACTGAGTACATTCCTGTACTATATATGTGCATTTCTTATCAGGTATATTTTTTAATGGATATGTAAATTAATCTAAGAAAACCAGAAGACGCCTATGCTTTCTGAAGTGTATATACTATGTTACATGGAATTATATTTCAATACTGAGTGGTACAAATAAGGTAATGCTGGCTGTGAAGACTAAATGATGTTAAACTTGTGTATATTTAATCAAAATAAAAATACATGTTTGACTGCTGTGAGTGTTTCAACTGGTTTTGAATATGGCTTTTGGTGCTGGTTCATCTGATTCCCATCAGAAGAATTTACTTTGTGGAAAAAGAATTCAGGTTATCCAGGGTAACTTCAGCTATATGCTTAGTTTGAATACTTGTAACTGACATGATATGGTAACTAGTAATTAGCACCATATCATCAAGTTTACAAATAACAATGACTCACTCACTTTCAAAATGTAATTTTTGTAGTAGTTTAAAACGCATGTAAAGAATTAACATTCTAAAGTTTTAGCACATCTGCCTACTCATTTTGAAAGAAAAACAAAAACAAAACAAAAACCTAAAAAAATAATGAGACTGAGTCTTTTTGTAAAATTTCTAATCTTTTCTTGATTTATTTATCAAACATTTTCCTAGTCATTTGCAAAACTTCCCTCTTTTATTTTCAGCTAAAATGTGAGTGTTTCCAATATTAAGACATCTTCTATCCACTGTTCATAGGTTGGTGCTTTGGTCTTAAGCCAGTTTTTGGAAGTAGCCCAGAATTTTGACAGGTACTGACAGATAAGTACAATAAAGAGCAAAATTATTACCAATTAATTTGATAAATGTGAACAAAAGATGTGGTCTTGAAAATTGGAGGTCTGCTCTGGAAATATAATTCTCCTAATGTATGCCTTATGAGTGCTTGCAACGTGTGTCTGTGTACTGTCTTTCTCCACATGCAGTTCTCATGGCGTCCACTGTGAGGCAGTCTAGCTACATTTGAGAATTCAGTCAGCATATGCCATCAAATTTACAAGACTGTTGAAACTCATATTGACCACCTATGTCTCATGGGCACTGCAGAGATTGACTTGAGTCAATAGTGATAATATATGTAATTGTACAGATTTATTCCTGTCTGCTGAGGTTAGTACTTTATTCACTGTAAAATAGGAGAAGTGCTTTCTTTCTGCGTGCTGCTTTTTCATGACCCTCTCTTTTCTATTTGATCCTTGCTCTTGTGATGTCCTGCCGCTCTCTCCTTTGACAGGCAGGTGTGAGAGTGTAAATGCATTGCCCTGGAGAGGGATAGACACTGACCCCAAACCGTGAGTCTCCAGGCTTGCTCAACCGGAGCTTTGGGTACTCAAATTCACAAACACACAAAAAGAAAGAAACCCTGCCTGATGTCCACCCTCATCAGTTTTATTTGAAAAGCCTCTTCCACTTTCACTTTAATTAGGATTGGAGGTGAAGTTTTTCCTACACTTGAGGGACTCATGGAGGGTCAAAAGGTAGGTGTGGGTCTCTTAAGTTCTTTTAGGGCTCATAGTTCAACTCATTACTCACTTTCAAGTGGATTGGACTGCTTTTGCACTGGCCAGTTTCTTCACTCCATAGCTGTCACCAAAATGTCACCTGCACTTTTCAACAACAGACAAGAGTTTCAGATTTGATGGAGGATTTGAGAGTGCAATCACGGCAAAAGCCCCTGCCGAATTGGAGCGTCTCCGGGCAATAACACCAGTCACCACTCCCCACATGTACGCCATCTGAGCTAAAACTGAAGGTCATTGCCATAGCAACTTTGCTGTTTAAATTGGAGTATGTTTAATCCCAATCCTCTAGCACCTGAAGACATTATCACTGCAAATCCCGCTGTCACTCATCAAAAGGATGAGCCAACTGCCCTTTAAGGGAGGCTGTGTGAAAGAAACAAGGCTGAAGAAAAGTCATGTCTACAGCTGGGTACTTTCTAAAGTAAACCAGACAGCTTTCATTCCTTGAGAATGCCACTGAATGTTCAGCACAATGACATATCTGTGACTATTTTCTAGGCGTGGAAGTATACGTGTGATTTGCTGTTATCAAAATAATTTATCATTTGGTGAATGTGGTTTGATTTGGCTACAAAATTGAACAGATTTTTGTCTCCATGAAATACGCATCTGCTGTCACAAAAAGTCAGACTTCTATGCTTTTGGTGTGGAAATGCCTCCTGTGGTCTGCATAGCCCTTTCCTTATATTTATTCCCCCATTCACTGATTGGATGACTTGTTTGTAATTGCAGTAGGCTGCAGCAGAACTGATTAGTCGATATAAGTGGTGAGAATTTCTTTTTTTTTTTTAGCAGAGTAAATGTTTTTTTCAATGAGAACAGTTTTTTTGTTGTTATTGTTTTGTTTTTCCTGTGCTCATGGAGCTTCTGCATGAATTAGGTTGATGATATCAGGCACATGCTCTAGCTGGAGTCTGTTCCCAAACAATGAAATGAACTTATGAACCGTTGGTGGAATCTAGGTCCTGCCCACAAGAGCCAACCTGTTCACCAGAAAGAGAACAGTTGTTCCATTCCAGGAAGGGTCAGACTATCTTGGCAGCACTGAATTTTGGATGCAGAAAACAACTGCGTTTAAAGGCCGGCAAGTTACCTTCAATTGATCAGCTGATTACTCAAGAGAGAGTCAGCATCACAAAATTGGAAGACATGATCATCACTGGTTTTAAAAAAGAAAGAAAAAATAAGCCAAAAGAACACACGCAGCTCAGCAGCTCAACATAACATGTTTGTACTACTGTGGGGAGGGAACAAAAGCACTCGGGGGGAATGAGAGCGTGTTAGACGATGGCTGTGTTTACAAGTGCCCGGGTCCTGGCTGGTCTGCACAGGTTCACCAAACGGTCACCGGTTCTGAGGTCTCCGGGTCTCGGGTCTTTTTTGAAAAAGATCTGTGAAGCAGAATTAAAGTGATCTACCTCCGGACTCTGGACAGAGGGCCATAAGGGCTTTAGGTTTTCCAAACAGAGGAAGAGGAAAGATGAGAGCACAGAAATTGAGGAGGGGTGGTGTGGGGGTGATTAGAGAGGGAGATGGGTGAAGAAGGAGAAGAATGAAATGGAGTGAGTTTGTTCCTCTGCCAAAGTTACTGAGAGAAACCAAAGCTGATGGAAATAGTGTGCAGCATATTTATACATTTGGTTAATATTATGTCTAAAAAAGCTTTTCAAGACATGTAAAACAAAGCGATTAGCAGTAAAGCTCTTGAGATGAAAGAAGAGTAAGCCTTTCTATTAAAGTTAATCCCCACTACCTAAATTTCCACTACTGAAACAGTTCTTTGTCTTTATTGTACAGTTCTTGCAGTAATTAACATTGTGAACCACTGACTTTATTATGCCTAACATAGTGAAAAGATTAACATGATAATTATTTAAACCCTCAATAATTCTTAAAACTAAATAAACGGGGAGAAAGGATGTCTGAAAACAGATTTTATGAGCAGTATCAGGTTTTTTTTTTTGCTCCAAAAAACAACATATTTTAGACATCGTAGCTGCTCATTAGTTGATAAACTCCACATAAACATGCTTTTAGCCAATAAAGCATCTTGCTTCAAGGGCATATGCGCCCAGCAGTTTTACCTTCTTCCCCGTCTTCTCTCGTGAGAAGACATGTTTGCACCACTTCTGTTTCAGCTATTTCTGTGGCACATGATGTCTATTTTTGTTATCCCCCACAGAATGAACAAAAGGAGCCGGATTATAGAGAGATGAGCTTTTTGTAGAATTACCAGAGCTTCTAATTTCATATGTCTATAGGAATAAAAGCTGCATCTATATCTACGCTGTAAGTGTAAAGGCTCTCAACTTTTAGTAAAAAAAACAGATGATGTGAGTGCATTTATGATGAACATGTTAAAAAATAGACAGTCAAATGTATCACGAATATCTATGGAGCAGGATTGTAGAGTGCAGGATGAGTACAGAGGGAAAGGGCAACAAAAGAGAAGAGAGGAAAGCGGACCTTGAGCCAAAACCAAATCACATCAGTAACCGCTGCGCCCCTGGGGTGAGGGCAGGCTCAGTCAGCCGTACCATGCAACTGGGATAATTAGTTTTGGAAAGGAATATCAACTGATATAATTGAGCATTCTCCACTAATAAAGATCCTCTGTGTTGTCACTGTTGAGGCGCTAATTGACGGGAGTGGGATGGGCGAGGTGGGTGCAGGTAGGGGGGGGTGAAGCACTGACTAGGACATGAAGGTTGGAAGTGCTGCCCATGCCGGCAACCAAAAGTTAAATACGTTTTATTTAGTAGACAGTGACTCATAGTCTTCTTTCATGTGTTCAACTATGTGTTAGTTTGTCTTGAACAGTTTGGCATGTTTCCACCATAGCAAAACTCGCCATAATATTTATTCAGATAAGACTTAATGGTTAAGAAAATGGTGGTTTATTTAGAAAAAAAAGTTTAAAAAAATCACAGGAGTCCACAGGATGGGGCTGGTGGGAGTTTAGGGGTTGCACAGGTCGTGTTGGGAGTTTCGATTGAGGGAAGCAGAAGGTCGAGGATTTGTGAGGGGAGGGCTGCGAAGAGGGGTCATGGTGAAATTAGTTGAGGGAATAATAGGAAAGCTAATTGGTTTTGACAAGTTTGGGGAGCTGGAAGTAATGCAGTCCTTTTAAAGACGAGATGAGGGAATATCCAGCAAACTATGAGATAATCATGGGTACTATTCAGGATCAGGGTGAGGGAAAAGATCCAATGGAGAGCATGGGGCCTGCTGATGACCCTGAGGGAAACAAGGTCAGCACTTATTTATAACCTATAGGTGGCGACAAATTGAAAGCAGACTAGATGAGTTAAAGTTGTACTGAATCTTTTACAGTTTGTTATCTATAAAAGATTGAGCAGAGATTTCCATCACTGTAAAACAAGAAAGTCTTCAAAGCCTTTCAGAGGATGAGTTTTGTATTAATTAGGTACATTTTCAGACATGATTATATTAGACAAAGCAAAGTTTCCAAACTAATTAGGTTTTTCATGACTCTGTTTAAGATGTTTTTGATAATTCAGACTAGCTGGCAAGTAGACAGAATGAGAGGGAGATGTGCACAGCTACAGATAAGCAGGTATTCAGAGACGATGAAGGCGAGGTGGGCTGCAGGACAGACAGACTATACCGATGCACAATCCGCTGTCACAGATTTTTTAAATCAGACATAGGCCTCAACAGCAGGCTACCTGCCAGATCTGCTCCGCTGGCAGTCAGCTAGTCAGACTGCTTGCTCACAGCAGTCAACATGGAGACGGACCGACGCAGAACGACCAGCTAACGTGTTTGGACACAAACAGAGGATTAGCAGAGTTCTGGGCTTTGAGGTGATGCTAAATAAAACACCAAACACATTTACTCCATGGGACAGCAGACAAATTATTTCACACTTTTTTCAAATTAATGTTGGAGGATAATGAAGTTGTGGTTTGGCTTTTTAGGTGTCCAATTTGCTGGTGTTGGTTCAAAAATGTAAAAGCAGGAGGGAATGCATCCACTTACACATTGCACTTTCCCCAGCTAGGCAGGGAAGGATGATCTTTTGTTGGGCTCAAATTGAATTCCTGATGGTGTCAACACAGAAGTAAACAGTTTAGATAAAGTCAAATATTCTTCCTGGGCCTGCTGACACC
Source organism: Atherinosoma microstoma (assembly GCA_037177055.1). Taxonomy (NCBI): domain Eukaryota; kingdom Metazoa; phylum Chordata; class Actinopteri; order Atheriniformes; family Atherinidae; genus Atherinosoma; species Atherinosoma microstoma. The sequence continues at coordinate 10,107,342 of JBBBVU010000017.1, forward strand.
TCCAAAGCTTGATCTCTCTTTTCAGATAACATCACATATATAGTAAGGCAAGAGAAAAAAACCCAGTAAAAAACAACCCACTTGTCTAATGCAAGAACGCTGCCTCAACCCTTTTAGCCTCTAAAAGACTGAATCAGAATGCAATTTAACGTTGTTTTCAACTTCTAAAATACAAATAGAACACGTCTTTATTTCAACCAGGTAATTGTATTTCTTTTAAGGCACTACCCTCTGCACTCTGAGTGATTTTTAGCAGCTACCTGAGAATTGAAATTTCTGGGACTTTTTAGAAAGAAAATAAAGCCCTTATCAGTAGTTGTAAGAAAATGTTTGCTCGCCTTCTCCATGTTTTCCATGTGACTCCATATCGCTTCACATTAGTGCAGTCCACCACAAAGTAGCTGCAAGGATCAGCACGCGGTCATGAAAAAAAGAAGGATAGAAAGAGAAAATATTTAAGGCCTTGCTCCCCCTGTAGCTTTCACCTCCTTTCCCTCCTTGTTCTTGTTTTCACAACCCTTAATCCTGGCGGCTCCGACGCAGAGCGGTCACAGGTTTTGACAGCAGACTGTAAAGACCTAAGCTGTTCTCTGTGGGGGGCGAGGAGGGTAGTTAGGGTAAATAGTTGGGAGGGGTGTGGCAGGATAATGGAATGTTGAATAAGAGGTTACTTGGAATTATTCTAGGTGTGATGCAGCTTCACATCTTGGCCACCAGGGGTTGAGCAGACAGAATACTTGACCTGGGATGACAAACATAAACTAACTTACACATTAAGTAATCAGCTTTAGCTGGGGTCATGTGTTGGCCAAATGTTGAGTATAAGTCCAAGTATTAACTTTAATTTGATCTATAGTTGTAAATTTGATATGTTGCTAGCCCAAAAACATTTACTTCAATGCTAAATAACTTGATGTTACGGAAATATGCAAAATGAAGACAACCTCTTCAACAGTGTTGAAACTGTATGCTGGTAGCACAGAAACAAGACAGATGGTAAGTCATTCACAAAACAACAGGAAAACTGCAAAGATCCAAGCCTAAAAACCCAGAGATTTCTTGACTATTTTAGGTTTGATTCACAATTCCAGTTCCCAAAAAATGACATGTTGTGTTAAATGTGAAAAAGAGTACATTTCATTTGCTAATCTCACAAACCAATATTTTATTAACAATAAAAAATATTAAACGTATGTAATGTTGAGACAAAAGAGACATTTTACTCTCTAATGAAAAATAGTGTTTCTTGAATTTCATGACAGCAACACATTTCATAAAAGTTGGAACAGGGTGATGTTTACCACTGAGATATCTTCATATCTCAGCAATATCTACAGATTCTCTGAATCTTCTAAATATAACATGACAGTAGATGATGGAATATTCAAAGTCTCACAGTTATTCTTTGAGGAACATTACTCTGATATACTTCAACAATGAGTTGATAATTTTTTTTTCATATTGCTGAACCTCTGTCTATTTTTACTTCTGAGAGACTCTGCCTCTTTAAGGTGCTCTTTGTATAGCAAATCGTGTTACTGAACTGTTTATAATTTACCTAGATGCAACATGTCCCTCTAGTTGTTTTGTGTTAGTCCCACTTACTTTTTAAGGAAGTAGTACAAAGCAGTTCTAAAGTAACTAGCATTGCTTCCATCCCAATCTTTTTGAGGTGTTCATGATGAGCTAATATCTTGTCTCAGTTTCCACAATAAATAATGTTTACTATGTTATTTAGTGAAAAAAATGTTGATTTATGAGATTTCCCAATTAATGATTTCTATTTTTATTTATGATTTTCCGAAAAAGCCTAACTGTTTTATTGAAGCTGAAGTTTACTTTCTTGATTTACCAACTTTGATGATGAAGTCATATTTCCTATTATATTTTATCTGTATTATTGAGTATGTAATATTTAATGTATGTAATCGTGAAACAAAGAACTAAGAACTCATTAAGTGAGGCACTAAATGGTCTTTATGTGGAATACTTTTACTGCAGACCCACATAAGAGCTTAATACAAGTGTCATGGGATTGAATTTCATCCACCATTTTTTCAGATTTATGGAATTTTCCTATGAGGTCAAGTAAAAAGAAAACACTATAGTAGGTCTTTTTATTTTCACAATTTAAGTAAACCCTCGGCTTTTCTATGGGCACCCGCTCAACCAGTTTTACTACCCATGACCCCACATTTTCCCACTCATACATGGAATGTATATGTTATTTTCTTTCTCTGAGTATTAATAGTCTTAATATTCAGTAGCCTATGTGTTTGGTTGTAAAGTTGCTGCTTCACTTTCCAGATTGCCATAATAAGCTCTTGGTTCCCTTTGAATGCTGTTATGGGACCATGAAAGAGCCAGGTGCAATCTGGGTGCTCTAACAATAGATACACTTCACCATTCAATGTGAATTACCTGCGTGAAAAAATGTCTAACAATGTAATTATAACAGGTGCAATAACATTATATTATCCTCTGTATCATCTGTCATGATGTAACATGAAAAACTGGTGCTATAAGGAACCATATGGTTTTGGAGAATATTTAACTTGTGGTCAGACTTCATTTAGTTGCATTTCAGCAGATTTTCTTCCAGGTTGTAGCTGACAAAATACCATCTGGGGGTGGAATCAAGAGACGAGCATGTTTAAAAGTTTATACCCACAGAGAGCACTAAAACCACTATTTCTGCCATATGAGCATTAATGTTGGCTCAACCTTTAAAGTTTAACCTTTGAATTACTCATCTAGAAAATTAGTCTCTGTACCATTGCAACAATTTTTTCTTCAATCCACATGACTGAGGTGTTACCACATGCTGTAATTGCAGGCTGCAGCAAAGTTCAGAGTGAAAAAATATGATTATTATAGGCTCATGTGTCATTCAGCACATTACAAAACATGCTAAACTAATGAAAATGTATCTATTTTATGTTGTATGCTGTATTACATCTTTTCATTTAATCTGTACTGACTTGTAGACAGTTAAATACAGCATACACATTTGAAACAACTTGCTCCAGAAATGGGTACATTGTCATACTACTTATGGTAAGTTGTAACACTGAAGTGTTTACTAGTGCAAACAACTTATTCATTATGAATATTTATCTATGCCTTATTTAAAATTCAAAACCACTTTCAATAAATATCAAGTAAGCAATTACCATCCATCCACAGAGGAGACCCTTTCCAGGTGAGGACAATTATCTCGGATTTGGAGGTGCTGATCCTTATCCCAGCTGCTTCATACTCGGCTGTGAACACCACCAGTGGGAGCTGAAGATCATGGGCTGATGAAATAAACAGGATCACATCATTTGCAAAAAGCCGAGACCAAATCCTGAGTCCCCTTAATGCACTGGCTGAGCCTCGAAATTCTGTCCATAAAAATTATGAACAGTATCAGTGACAAAGCGGAACCCGGGTGGAGTCCAACTCTCAACGAAAAACAAATCTGACTTCCTGGACCAAGCTCCGACACTGGTAGTACAGGAACCGAAAAGTCCTTATCTAAGAGTCTGGTACCCCATCCTCCTGAAGCACTCCCCACAGGACTCCCTGAGGAACATGGTTGAATGCCTTATTAAGCTTAGCTTTGAGAAATCCACCAGGAGTAAGACTGATTTTCTTGATAAGCAAACTCATTTTTGTAATTGTAGTTCTGATACATATAATGCAAATGCCTGGCTTCAGGTTCAAGCATCGCGGGTCCATTTGTTGGATCTGCCCCCATGTCTCCTTGGTACAGCTGTTTAAGAATGCATTGACACAAGAGATGAGAGAAATCCTCCTAAATGATCATTTTTCTCATATCTATGTTTTTACATGCCTGCTTTCCTTTTAGAATTATATATACCATCTTCATTATGTTTTATTCTGTTAAAAATGTTTGAACTCCTTTATGCACATTAATGTACTTGTCATATTTGAAAACTCTTACCAGAGTAAATGAAATGAACTGATCTAAACCATGTTAAAGTTAGCTATCATAAGCATTTGCATGTCATAATGCATACAAATCACAACCAAAAATGTATTCGAATATGCTTTGCCATGAAATTATGTTCCAATTTTTTCTCTCCTAGACATTTGTTTGCTAACTTCAAATTCATATCAGTTTTGTTCCAGTAATGGTTAAAGCTTTTAGAACTTCCACTGACACTGAAGATTGAGTTACTACATGGACTACTAAACAGATTCCTGGTAAATTTGCATGTGAGAGCTTCCATTACTCACATAACATCCTAATGTATGGTCTGCGAATGTAAGTACAATCAGCTAATTTAAGAAATAACAAAGCAGAGCTGCACAAATCAGCAAGAATACTTAACCAAGCCTCCCCCCCCCAGAAAAGTAGTCTGTAGTTCAACACTGACTCAGATTCAGCTTATTTCTTCTTGCTATAAAGGCCTAACAAGCATGAATCAGGTAACTGATTCAGTTCAAATATTTAAGATTAGCTCTTTGGCTCAGATAGCAAATGATAGAGATAAAGACTGATTAACTATCTCCAACTTCTCGTAAGTGTTCTAAGACTTCAGTCTGTAGTTTAACTGCATTCAAATTTGGTCTTCTTAGATGTCCTTTGGTCACTTAAGAATAACTTGACAAGTTATTCTGATGACTTTATAGTATAAGTTTTCCATAGAAAATGTGTTCCTTCACACACTCTTTTCTTGTGAGTATTGCACATAATTTTATCCTCTGTGCAGCAACCTTAGCAGCCATGTCAAACACAAAACACAAGACATGCATTCATCCGTTGGTAAACAATGGTGCAGCTGGCAGTGAATTGCACAGCACAAAGCCAAGTAAATCACTACTCGATTAATCTAAATAGCTCTCTCCACAAATTTAGCAATCTGAAATGGAAACTTAAATGTAACAAGGCCAAGCAGAAAGATCAGCGTGTCCACACCTGGCAAAAGGCCACAGCATACCTGGACCTGTGTAATTAGAGATGTGTGTGTTAATTTTACAGCCCCGGCACATTCAGTCTCAAGCCAAGTTCTCATAACAACATTTTTCACATTAGTTGGCAGGGGAGGACTTTGTGAGTGTGGAACTACAGCCAATGAGAGCCCGAGAGATGGGTTCAGGGGACAAGACATGGGCAAACAGATGGAGTCTAAAGAAAGTGTGGTCTCAGGAAACTCAGAAGAATGTAGTTTAACTTTGGCATCAGCACTCACGTCTCTTTGATGTTTCCAGCATGCAACATCGTAGCACATTTAGGAGAGAGAAGCCGTGGAGAGAGTCTGCCAGTTCCCGTCACCAGGTGAGCGAAACAGATTAAATCACCAGGAGCTACTTGTATCACAGCATAACATTAATGATGAGACAGAGACTTGTCTGCGTGACACCTGGAACTGCTTGATAAAGAATCGGTTAGACAAGTCAATGGTTCAGTCTGGCAAAAAATCTTGTTGTGTGTGACCCCCCCAAATTGGGGAGCAGCAGTGTGTGCAATCCAGCAACATAACACATAGATTGGTGAATCAGTTCATCAACAAATTCTGAGAACTGGGCCAATAAGTGGCAACGTTTGATGCATATTTTAATCTTTTAATGACATGCATATCATTTGATACATACTGTTTCTGAGACCTACTGCATTGCTTTATGGTAAAACCTTTACTCAAAATCTCATCATATACAGTCAGATACTTGTCTTTCGCCCCCTGGTGGATACCTTCTGTATAAACCGTATATTTATATGCTTTATTTTTTTTATTTTTTTTTATTTTTTTTTACAATTTCTTTTAAAGGGCCAAATAAAAACTTCAAATTGAAATAATTTGAATGTTCTGCCCATTGTTTTTGGGGCCAGGCTTTAAAGGGTTTAGAAGGTGCAAAACATCTAAAATAAAATAAACTAATTTTTAAAAAAAAGCATTACATCCCAGCTTCCAAGCAGTAGTACATACTCCTGTAATAAAAGTCACTGTAGATCACCTTCAAAAAAATTTGTTCTTCAGTGGTGCTAGTGTAATTGCTTTCTGCAATAGCACTAAAATAAAATGTCTCAGGTAATAAGACTTGCTTCTCCTCTCTAATGTTTTAGTCTGAGAGTAGTGGGAAATATTTTTGCATAATTTCACAGAATAAGTCAAATTATGACCATCTTTATCAAGTGTGAATATCTCTTTCTTATTTATTTTTATTCCACCATCTGTTCCTCAGAACTATCTTTAGCTTTCATCCTGTCCTTAACAGATTTATCTCATTAGTTTTCATCCATCCACAGGACAACTATCTGTTTCTCCACCTTATTATTAAGCCCCCAGCTTACACACCTATGCAAACTATAGCACTCAGTGGGACTGATGCTCAGAAAATAAAGAACCATTCCCTCGGGTCTGAGGCCATTCAGGTCCCAATATGAGATAGAGAATCTTAGACTTAACCCTGTCCTTTCTTATATACCAATCAAGTAGATAAATAAAGGTTTAATTAAGAAATGCTTCTCTATGGGGTTATAGGGCATGGGGGGTTGGTAGCTGAATGGGGGAAGGGGGTAAGAGAGGTGCTTGGATATAAGAGGCAATACTTGAGCTTCTCCAATGGAGTAAAGCACAATATAGGGATATTTATTAAGAATCCGAGAGCCCACAGGCTGTTTGAATATCACAGACAATACAGGCCATTCATAATGGGAAAAAGCGAAAACCATTCCAGCTTGGTCTTTGCAAAAATACAAATGAATCAATTCAATTATTTTGCTTTTTATCACCTCTTCTAAAGAGCAGAATGCATCTTATGGGTGAGGCATCAAGATTAATTGCGGTGGAAATTAATTTGTAGAGTAATTGTCATCAAAAAAACAAAATTACCTTTTGCTTTATCAGGATGAGTCAGAACAGCCGTGTTGGCTGTGTGGTTGTCCTTTCAATGCCACTCGACTCTTGGGGCAGAACCACTTTCAGAGAGAATACAATCTTTTTATGAGCTCACTGTTAATTTGGATGCTTTGAAATGCCAGGATTAAAAAAAAATCATCTTAGCTGGTCAGTCACTTACATTTAATGAAATTGGCAAAACAGCAAACAAACTTGGGGGGACGGGGGGACGGGGGGTAAATTAAAACACTAACAGGAGAAAAGTAGAATCACATAAAAGGCATGAAAACTTCAACATCCAGCTTCAAACTGCAGCTTTTTTTGTTCAAAACACAAGGATCACTGGTGCTGCTCTAAAAGTAAAGGACGGTCACCTAAATATTCTCTTTAGTTATATCCTTCTTTTTGGTGTAATGTTAGATTACACATCTGCAATTTCCTTGGAAAAAAATCTGCAATTTCCTGCAAAAATTATTTTTTAATTGATATGCTAAAAAAAAGATGTTCTTTTCATGATTAGTTTGATTATGTCACCCAGCTCAAATAATACAAACATTAATGAAAATTTAAGATAAATGGAAAATAATGAAAGCGTAAGTTATTGAACACTCATAAAGGTTAAATGGCATATACTTTTTTTCTTTACTTATTTTTCATATCCTTAAAGGTTAGCATGGCAACCATCTCATAAAGACCTAATTGAGACTTCACCAACCTCTCTGCCATTATATTGTGCTTTCCATAAGTGGAGGCTTTCTGCTCTATTGTGCTCAGTGATTACAGAGCCTGTGCTGTGCGGTTGCTAGGATGTAGCTTTTTTCTACTGATTTAACTATTGACTGCAGCTCTAAATGGCAAAAGAAAGAAATATTGGTTTTCAAGCACTGTTTTTTTATTTTCATGGTCTCAACATGAGGATATGTATGTTAGAAATCTGATGCCATAGATCTATCTATGCATCACAGGTGAGAATAAATCACTTTTGCTTCATCACACAACCACTTCCAATTGGGTAGCTTGTGAAAAATACACTCAGTAAATTCAGAAGTGACAATGTAAGATGAGTGAGAAGGTGTAGCCATGCTTGAGAAGTCACTCACACCTTATACACCACCTGTCTGTCTCATTCTCTCACCCTCCATAACCCCAACATGCATTCACACACATGCACATACAGACACATGCCCACCACCACGAATTCAGGCGCTTAAATGAGTATTGTGTGTGGTTAGATCCTACTGGAGTGTGTCACACAGTTTATGGGCCTGCTAGCTTTTAAGTGGCCTTTTAAGATGTTCTGCTGAGCCATTAGTAGCACTTCATCATAAAACTGCATCATTTAGGGAGCTGACTTGCTGAGTTGTGCTTGTGCCCTTAAAGACTGAAGTTGCCCAGTGGGACTTAAAGTACTAGTCTGTCCTCTGTGAAGTGAGTTTGTGCCTGAGCATGCCCACTTGTTTCTGGATTTATGTACAAGAATCTGTGGGGCATATGTTTGTGAGGGAGCAAAGACAGAATACAAGAGACAGCAGTTTGAATTTTATTTATTTATTTACAAGAAGAGAAATTTAACAAATGGAAGACTCGGCCTTTGCCTGAGGTAGCTACGGACCTCCATATGTAGCAAACCCATTTCCTGGCCCTTAGTCCTCACATCATCTCAAACATGGACCCCTGGGATCCAACTGACCCACCTCCATCCTCCATCCCCCGTCCCTCCATCTCTGTCCACAGCCACGCTACATATAGCACTTACCAGCCTGAGGCCATAGCTGACTTTCTCTGCAGTTTGCCATGATGTAGCATGAAGTGTAGACAAACCCTCTACTTCGTCCCCTCAGAGGGGAGGAGGCTTCTAAGGTTGACCGATTTAACAGCTGCTGGGTAATATACCGAAAGTCATTTGTTAAAATCTAATTGATCGCTCCATTTCCACCTCTGCACTCAATGGATGTTCTATCTGCTGCGTGTGCATGGCTGAATAACAAATTACATCTGTCCAATGGAGACAGAAAAAAAGGACAGAAAGATGTAGAATGAGATAAGACACTGGATATTATAATCCTGCGTTCCTTCATAACATCTAGTATGAGCTTGAATACTCTAGTTGGTGATAGTTGGTGTGAAACAGACTCAAAGAAAAGAACTTTTATATCAACAATATTGAAGGGACATTTCCACTAGGTATTGAGGAAGTGTCCTTGCTAGCCCATGCTAGAAAGAACTTGCCTCCCTCTTCCATTTACACCTCCTTGTCAAGACCAGGCCTTTTCATCAAGAGACATTACCTTGAGATGCAGCGACCAGTTGGGTTCACACTCACAATAATACACATATACATCAACAGCTACATCTGCTCACAGCCCTTTGGATCCTTAGGGAGTCAGTGGGATGCAGCACAGGCTTACCTAAGCCTAGCTGACCATGTGACAATGAGATCGGGGCCATGCCTGTGGTCCACACACCTCTGAGTCACTCTAAACGCAATCATTTCGCATCAGAGCAATCAGCCACCACCCCCAGGCACAATTCTCACCCGCTGAGCAGTGAGATGGTGCACTCTACACACGCTTGCAACCCTGTTCACCTTCGTCTCTCACCTCGTCCCAGTATGTTACTGTGGTCTTAGAAAACATAAACCATTGTACACCTAAGTATAATCATCAGTGATGGTTTGCACATCCAGAGTGCCTGCCAACCATACTCACTCAGAAGGAGGCTCTTGCTCCCTATACATTAGTAGCAGAGAGCAAGCAGCTAATTATAAAACCACTCCGGGTGCCTGGTTGTTCCAAGGCATTGCTGCTGTGCTGCTTCATGCAGAGTGGGGAAAATGAGCCTGTCAGCCCAGTTCCAGGTTGCTGTGATGAGTGCAAATGAGGTAAGGCCCTGGAATCCTCCTGGGGAGCTCCGTGAGAGAAGGTGGTGCGGGAGGGTGTGTAAATACACAGACATACATGTGCATACACAGCACATGGACTGATGGGTCTGATTTGTGAGCTGTCAGGCAAAGTGGGTCAATATGTGACAAACAAGAGGGACTTTCAGATCCTCATGCCTGCCAAAATGGTGTGATCGACCAGCAGGACTGCAGCACACTGGGGCTGAGTTCAGACACCCAAATACACGCAGAACATCAGGTAGTTTCATGCTGTAATGGGATGTTGTCCTCTTGTTATATAGGATGTGTGATATTAACCTCCCCGCTGAATGATGCCGTTGTCCTACTCCTGATAAAAAAAAAGAATATCTGAGAGACCTGATTAAATTGAAATGCACTTTGTTTGAGTTCCTGCAGGACAGTGTTGTGTAATGACGACCAGGTGCAACTTGCCATTAGGGAAATACACAGGAAGGTACAACGCAGTCCTGGGGAGGCAAATGTGTGGCAAGAGAAAGCAAAACACTGATGATGTGGAGTGTCCTGGCACCCCAGCCCTTCCCATCATTAATTCCCATCAGTGTCTGAGCTAATTTCATACTGATTGCCTGAATGCATGCGATGATCACAGCTTTGACTATGCAGCCCAGCCGCCTTTGATTCCACATTGCTTTCATTTATCATCCCTGTACTTCCCTTTTCCCCGTCTCTCCTCGTCTTCACCCCCCAACCCCCCGGCAAGGTATTATTAGCGGCCAAACAGAATATTTTGTGTAATTTTAGTGATTGACATTCAAGGCAATAACTTCCAGTCATTTGCATATTATGCCATTCATGTTCTATACCTGACACTAATGGTGGTGATTCCCATACTGCTGTTCCTGAATTAGTATGCTCCAGCCTGGGAGACAGGGCTGCTAATCAGAGGCTGTGGTGAGAGGAGAAGGATGGCTTCAAATTACATCCTTCACAGTCAACAGGAGGTACACATGAAAGTGCGATGTCCTGAGGAAGCTGAGGAAGTTTGCAGATCGACAGTGACAGCACCCCGCTTACCTCTGAGACACCCACAAGAGCATCTCCAATTAAAAGCTTCCTATGATTTTTCCTATTAATAATAAATGCATCTGAGCTCGGCAGAACTGATTGGTACTTTTTAGCACATGTACCCGTTTATGTGAGCAGCCTTTCTTGCTGCTATGGTTTCAAGTGTGCTTCTTTTTTATGAGTGTCCATGTGATTTGCCCTTTCATCTACATCCACTGCGGTGTTTATTTTCATGTGGTCTTCACCTCCTGTCTGTGGGGGTAGTTACCTCATAATCACGACCGAAAAGCCATAGAATGCTTTTGTGGAAACTGAAGATGGCACATTGAATTTCAACAGGAAATCTGAAGAGATGCCTCTCTCTTCACTGCTGAGGTGGATGCTCGGAAGCCAGACAGTTTTCCAGGAAAAATGTGTTGCTGCAAACACTGGCTGTCCCTTTGACTTTTGCACAAACATTGATCAGGTTCCACCTGGACTGCTTTTGCTCTTTACTGAAAGGCACAACTGCTCTTGTTATCATGATTACAATTTACATGCATCATATCCACATTAGTCTCAAATAGAGCTAGAGTGGGTTGAAATAAACTAATAGCCACAGCTCAGTATTCCTAATCTATTAAACCATGACTAAGGGGATAGACATTGACATCTAAGTGGTATTTTTATGGTAATTTGCAAAAATGAAGTAACACAATGCAATGGATAACAATGTCCTCATAAATAAGACTGAAATAGTTTTTTTTCCTTTTTTTTTGCAGAGGACAAGGGTGAGGATATGACTTTAAAATGACATGGTTGCACTCTTTCTCATTTAACAAAAGCAGTCCATCACTGGTGTGTTGAAGCTGCGGCTGATGGTAATGATGATTGCTGGTTTATTTACATGTCCTATCACGGCAGCCCAGACCTTTGTATTAAATGCTAAATTAAATGTCTTTAAATGCCTTTCAGTTACTGTTGCAACAGCATTCAGCCCACTTTCCCCTTCACAGATTAAACTGATTCTGCTAATGCCTCCTGGACCTAATCAATATGCATGACTTAAGGTGTCAGTTATTAACACTTGAGTAGTTTCTCAGGGATCATTACCCTTTTTTGTTTCTTGATTTGTACCCGAAAAAATGTTTTCTGTGGATTGGTAGCAAGCGAATTTGGTTGGTAATCAACTAACATTCACCATGGTTGTCTTGCTAATGAATGTCTTTGTCCCAGAGCACTGGGGTAAGATACACGTCATGAATGTAGCATACTACGACAAGATGATGGCTGCGACAAACAGACATGATGAATGGAGAGAGTATGACCTTGGTGGAGCCTTTTTGTGTCTTTTCTCTCTGCAAGTATAAATAGGTCCTTTCTGTTGCCAGTATGAGCTTCACTTACACCTGAACTTTATTTCTCTCTGCTTTAAGTCAAACACATATCTCACCTGCACTCAGGATATCTTTTTTCCTTTCCAGGTTGTAACAACAAGCCCCATTAATTGGCATGATGCCATGTGGTGGGGGCCCTGGCCTGCCCTGATCTTGGCGATTCCCATGGCGATGCCCTCTGTGGTCAATGGTGGGAGGCTCCTGGTGTGGACGAGTCCCTAAGATATCGTTTCCTCACAGCGGTGTCCAGCCATTTGTCTTTTAGCTCAAATTATATTTTTAAATAATCGTTTCAGTTAAAGAGACAGAAACTAGGCAGATTTTTAATTTTTAATTTTATGCAAAAAGGGGGGGCATCATGTGTTTGCGCTGGGTGTGTGTGTATGTGCGTGCGTGCGTGTGTGTGCGTGTGTGATGATGAATGTGTGAAAAGTGAAAAAGAGTATGATCAGGTGTGTGCTGTTGATTTTGATGTTTTATACTTATTTTTTAAATTGTTGTTTTTATGATGTGAAGCACTCTGTAATGCGCAATGTATGAAAGGTGCTATACAAATAAAGTTTGCTTTGATTTGATGATAATAGTTCATTGGTAAGTATATCCTAATCTATTTTACAATAAGGCAAAATGAGCACGTAAAGGGTTTCGATTAAAATTTTTTTTTTATAGATTCATGAAGTGTATGTGTCTGGTAGCAGAAAAAAGGATTCCTGTCCATCATGTTCACCTTTGAAGACAGGGTTGACATGAATCAGTTTTAACGTATTGCAGCTAAGAAACAGTGCACTGGTTTCCTCAGATATGATTAAATCATAAGTAGAAGTACAGGAAAGCTTATGGTTTTGGAGGATAGAGTTTGGTCCCAGACTGTGGAGAAATGGGATGGTTAATGGTTACAGAATCTCATCTTGATATCTCTGCACTGAGATTGCCTTCAATTATGACACGCTTTGTTTTTCCAGTGAGGGGAGATGCCACTCCGCCCCATCACACTGCTTGTACCAAGGCCATTACCCTACAAGATGATAATGCTTATCTACAGAGTACAGTTTATCAGAGACTACCTCCAGAATTTGGGAGTGGAGAGGATAGAATGGCTTTCCTGCAGTCCTGACCTCAACCTTAATGAACACTGTGGGATCAGCTTGGGCATGCTATTTGTACCACAGTGAACATCACAACCACATTGGCTGACTTGCAGCCTCCCACAGCAATGACCAAGCTGGTGACCAGTAAGGGGAGTAATGTCTTGAGGAATCCTTTGGAATGGTTTGCTCCAATTAAGCAAGCAGTCAGTTTAAATCACCTTAAAACCACCAATACCTTCCCCAGCAGTTCCCTCCACCACCACCTTCACAGCTGCAGTAGTTCAGATTTTTCACATTGCTGTGAAAATTCTTTACTAACCAACCAGGGAGAATGAATTGACAAAGGTCCAGTTTCACTTCTTTATTATGTTGCAGCAGGAAAATGGGTTCAACATAATGCAGGAGTTTGTAAGGGTTATTTTTCCTACTGCATCATAGTGAAGACACAAAAGTAACTGGAGCTTTGTGAATTCATTTTCACAGATTGATATTGTTTTTGATATCCTCCATTGACCAAAGCTGCAAGCAGCGATGGAGGCCCTCGCACCTACGGCGCTGCTTCGGCCTATTACACCACCATGACCTCCCAACCGCCATCCCGGCCACCTCGCTCTTGCCCTCACTTGCACCCGCAGCAACAGATGCAGGAGTGTGCTGCCTTACCTGTCCAACCCCTCTGCCAGGGTCAGTGCAGCGCCTCAGTTGGTGTAAAAGCCATCATAAGCTGTTTGGAATCATCAGTGAGTGATAGGAGGTAGTATAGTAATGTTTGTCTGATGAATGCATTTAGGCCTTAAAATGGGTCACTTCTTGTTTCCAAGGGGCGGGACTAAAGTCGTAACGTCATCTGGTCATGAGGTTGTGGTCAACATGGAACTGGACTGACCCATGTTCAGTTTGGTGCAGATCAGGTGTTGTATGTGAGAGATAAAGAGAGACCGTGTTTGATGGCGACACATCAAAATTGAGCGGGCGCCAAAGCCACGCCCATTGATGTATCCAAAAGTTTTCAATAACTTTTAAAAACATACTTAGAGAACAGGAAGTTCTTCGTGTCAATAGGTAACTTTACATCTGAGTAGAGAAGAATTACATGTGGAGTTCCCCAAGGTTCCATCCTGGGGCCTCTTCTGTTTAACATCTACATGCTCCCACTGGCGCAGGTAATAAAGAACAACAAAGTTAGTTACCATAGCTATGCAGGCAACACACAGATTTATATTACGATGTCTCCAGGAGACCAAGGCCCAGTACAGGCTCTTGGTAAATGCATTGAGGAGA
>JBBBVU010000017.1:10153589-10169688 GCA_037177055.1 Atherinosoma microstoma
CCCCCCCCCCTTTTTTCAAAAAAAAAAAATACACACCAAATAAAGATTTGTGACTGGAGTTTAGACGGGGGTTCTTCCGATCTTGAAGAGGAGCTGTACTTACCCCCCCCCCCCCCTTTTTTTTTTTTTTTTACTTCACATGTCAGTTATGCTGTTTGTTTTGGCCTTTTATTGAGTGATAGTAACTTACTCCAAAACAAGTCTTTCATTGCTCACACAGTGTACAGTATGTCCACAACCCGAGTCTACATATATGTAGGTACCTGTCTGCTTAAGGTGCATGATTTATGATAGTGATGTCTCATTTGTGCTCCCTATGCAGAACAGGTGCATTTTATTTGTAGCTCCATACTTCCCTGAACTTGACATTTGGCAGTTCTGCACTTTACCTTATTTTCCATTAAACTTCCATTCTGCTTGTGTTACAGAAGCAATTTGTTTTCCTCTCCCTGTTTGTTGAAAAAATCTACAAACTGTCAGATTTTTATGTGTAAAATGTTGTTATTGAGCTCCTTTCAAAGGATTTTGGTGAATCTCCACCCAAACCATCCTGATAAGATAAGGGAAATTCTGGTAAATATTGAGATTTACTCTATCGCAGACACTGCAAAAGAGAGGCCTCCATGGAGATAAAAATTAAGATTTTGGTGAAAGACAATCGAAGTGATAAAGAATCTGTTAACAAAGAGCATCATCAACATTTTGGATTGGCCCTGACAGAGTCCAGATCTGTATCCTGTTGAGAATCTGTAGAAGGAATTGAAGAAATTAAATGGCTGCAGGAACATCTTAATCTGATGCTCCAGATGGTTTTTGTTCACAGATCCATCTAGAAAGTCCTCTGTAAACTGTAACACAAACAATTTTAGGAAAAGCATCTGCCTATCAAAACTACAAGCAACTTTGGTTTGTCAGATGAACCAAGTTGAACCAGTCAGTTAATAGAAGCTTCCATTACAGATTTTTGCAGTGCCTAAAACCAGCTTAGCTACTGATGCAGTTTGATACAAACCTTAATGCAGTATTTCCTTATTAATTAGTATTTGGTCTGAATATAATTAATTCTGGGCTTAACTGTTTTCTGTACTGTAAAGCTTTAGCTAGAGACAATATTTTTTAGTATGATCAGTTTCTTGCTGAATAAGGTTTACTGTCATCCTTCCTACCTGGGTTTACCAATTTGTTTATGCAATTGATTAAATGGTTACTATATGTGTATGTTAAGGGGTTGTATATCGTATCCTGACCGTCCAGAAGGAAATTCTTAGTGCAGTATGTAACTCCTGAGTTACCAAACAATTATGTACTGCTGTTTTTTATGCTAAGATGGAGTTAATTGTTCCCTAAATAGTAAATGTCATCACAGCTGTGCCTAATACTGCTCTGAAAAATGTAGCTATTTTAAGGAGGTCTCTCCTGCTGCACATTGCAGGGGGTGTGGTCTCCACCATGGCATCGCTGCCTCCTTACAGGAACCTATCATGTTCATACAAAGTGCTGCTGACAGGCAGTTCAGAGTTTAACAACAGCCTTGCTGTGCCAGGTCTCTCTTGGGGTATTTCATCAATACCTCCCATTGAGATACCCAGTGCTACATATCCAATCCCATACTCCAATGACTCAACATGCTGCTCTCTGATTGGCTGCATGGAGGCTGAGGTGAGTCCAGATAAAACAGCGTGGGCGCAGTTTGGATGGGGAGGAGGTCGGTGTTGGGGTGGGCATAATTAGGCTTTTGGGAGCCATGGTGATAATGGCTGTGCTTAGAGGAAGGGAGCACAGGGAAAGCACTTTAATTGAGATATGGAAGACTTGGTTCTAAAGGTACTTCACAGGAAAAGAAATGCCAACAACGAAAATACATGCTCAGTGTAAACACTAAACAATGACGCAACACCTTCTGTTCTTAGAACACTGTGTAAGTAATTTTAGCAAACTCTACCTTTCTGAATGCTTCAATAGGTGAGGGAGGCAAACAAGACTAATCAGGGAGTGTTTGCATAAGCATATTTTCCTTCCTTCTCAATCAAAATGACTGTTGCCAATTATGTGGAGCCACACTCTCAGCCTCCTGCTTTGGAGTATATTCGTTAAGGAAAAAAAATGTGTGAATGAGCATGAGAATGGGAGCCAATCAAAAGCTGTTTTCCACTGTAGTTGTTCAGGTGACAGATGGGCCGCGTCTAAAACAGCAGGGCACAGACTGGGCGTGGCACAAAGAACGAAGCATTTATTTCCCATTCATCTTTCTACAGATGAACGGCTGCGGTCCATGACAATGAGGCAATGACATGACAAAGTAGCAGGCAGGTCCGTCTGCAAATTTAGTCAGTCTTTAAGTAAAAAAACATTCAAATCAAATGATTTTGCAAATACTAATGACAACTATTTGCTTTTTCAGTTACAAACTTTTGCATTTGTTTTTAAGCTATGTGAGGAGAATCATTATCGTCTCCCTGTTTAACATGTTCTGCCAGTTTGGTTTTGTTTTTTCTGAATTTGCATACAAATGTTGTCTTGCTCTGCTTCGGCACAATTTTTGTTAATCAAAAGCTAATAATGCTTAATTCCTGAGATAAATGTTTGTATTCCAGTCTATCCCAGCTGATGTGATTTGGAGATCAAAAGACAGAAGATAAATACAGCTGTACATAGTGCTGCTGTGATAGTACGCATGTTACTTAGATCCAAACAGTGATTTTCTTCTTTTCCAAGCTGATATTACAGGATCATATCTCCATGGTATTTTCTTTCTTTCTGCACCTTTGTGTCTTTCTGTACTCACAGGCACCACATTAAAATTTACAAATGTAATCACATGCGCTCTCTTCATCTTTCACACACACTTGCACACCCGCTTACCCTCGCTTTTCTTGGAGTCACTTTGGTTCAAGACTTTGTTATCCCATTGATTGAACAAGAACATCAATAGCTTTCAAATACAGCTACCTGTCTGAAGAGGAGCTATGGAGCATGAACGGCAGCACCTCAAAAGATTTCTTTCTAATACGCTCTTTCCCTGGATACCTAAGGCGCTCTGCTATTATTTCCAGTCTTTTGCCTTGGGCGATTTCACTCTGTTCTGAGGTGAGAGGGCTTTGTCGCAACACGAATGCAGAGCCACCCAGACACCTCGCAGAGTCAAAGTAGAAATGTTTCCATGGTACCCAGCTCAAGGTCATCTGGGCAACAATATAAAATTAGCCCTCCTGGGACTGAACCTACTCGACACCCCTGCGCACGAGTCCCATTTTGTCACCAGTGCTCTTTCACATCTCTGCCCCACTACCACACACACAAATGGGGTTGACTGGATGGATTTTTTTTTATTGTTCTCCTGTGGGATCTGGCTGAGCAGAAGAGCTGGCACCTGCAGCGGTAACAGAGGAAGGATGGTGACGGCTGAAGTGGGAAGAGTAGTCTGAAGCTTGAAGGAGAGTGGAGCCACTTGGCAGTGGTGGCTGTACGAGTCTCCCAGGTTTGGTCTGATGGCCCCACATGGCCTAACCTACTGCTGGTGGTCAGATGGCCTACTCTGCTACAAGGCGACAGGGCCAGGGGCACACTTTCACATTCACTTCAGTCTGTCTTTGTCAAAGACTCTCAATGACTTTCCAAATATAGGCAAGTGGGAATTTTACAGAAGGGGGGCGGAGTGAGAGACAGAGGGAAAAGGGTGAAATAAAAGCCAGTCGTAAGTGCAGAGGTGGAAAGGAGTGGCATATGTTGTTTTAATACTCCCTTTATAGACCATCTTTTCTCTTTCCGTTGTCCTCAGATAGGTCCATTCATTTACAACAGACACCAAAAATGTGTCCACACTTTAAACAGCAGCATCAGTGACTAACATTGTGTCTAAGGATGCGGAATGAATGCAAGGAGATAAGCAGCAGGGTATTCTTAAGGCAATCACATGAAACAAAATAGAGAATGCCACATCTCAAACTGTGCTTTTTAACAGTGCATCTGAGACTTCTGAGATCTTGTAATACTTTTACCTGGCAGGCGCTGTTTATCTCAATGTGACAGACCAGTGTTCAAGATGGAGACATTATCTGTGAGACAACCAATGCCTGGTTGGCCCTTCCTCTGCCACAAGACCCCCTGTCCCCCATCAGTCCCACATCCCAGGAGTAGAAAGCTGATAATTGTTAGGATTCCCAGCAGGCAATGGTGCTGGTCTAATCTAGTGTGGGTGGAATCCTTGTGCCCTATCTGGGCTCTCACTATACCTATAGCATCCCAGAGATTTTCCAGAAAACCACAGGGGGATCCTTTCAAGTAAGATCCAGAATGAATTTACTTTGTGGCCTGTGTGTCTGAGTCAGGAAACAAGTTGTAGAAAGAAAAATCTGATGATTACAAACAGAAAAAAAAGTGCTAGTGGTACATAGAACTGTTGAAAATGAGTATATATGTTATGCCAGAGGATGTTGGCGATGGAACATACTGTATCCTGTGTTAACTCTATATTCCAGCATACTTGCAGCTGAGCCTCCCCAGGCTTCGCCCTGAGGGCTGGATAAATGTTGGCTTTTGTGGGCTCAGTGGGTAGAATTATCTTGGGTATCACCAGATAATGAATGATGAGTTAGAATTGCTACACATTTTCCTAATCTATGCCAAATATTCTGCACTTTTGATGTGTGATTTGCATTGCAGAACCCCTCCTCCAGAGTGTGGATAAATTGACTGTTGCCGTGGAAATCACACATGCTTCACCTCAATCCACTTGCATACACAATCACCTCCATCAGCATGTCTGTTTCCTTCTGCAGTCAAATTGAGTTAGCGTTAACAAGCATGAGAAAACACATCTCTGCTCCCCTTGATTTCATTCTCCAACTGCACCACTCTGTTTAAATGGCTTGGTTTTCACTGGCAGCAATCTTAAATCTGTTACAACCAGTATTTCTTGTTGACCTTCAAATCTCATGTGTGGATCCAGCATTATCTTTGTGACCGCGTGGGCCCGGCAGTAGTTGGACTTTTTCCTGGATCTGGTTTTTCTAATGAGGGACATCAGCACTTTGGCACAGTTTACTGGCAACATGCATAAAAAAATGGATGGGTATGGTGTGTTGCTTTCCAGAACTGTCCAACAATCTTAGTTCAAGAAACTGATGCCCAAAGGGATTGGGTTACATTATCAAATTTTAAAATATGCCCATTATTTTCACAGTTATATCTAATCCAAAAGCACAGTTGGGATTGTGGTTATTTGTAGATAATAGGTGCCAAACTGGATATTTTTTACAACTTCATGGCAAGGTGTAGGTAACCATTTCTGTTCATTTTTTCTCTATGTGCTTTAAAGAGCATCGTCAGATAGTCTTTCTTGGTTTTGAACACCATTCAAAATAGAGGCACCTTGATTTCTTGTGTTACTGCTCGTGGGGATTCTTAAGAAAGAACATTGTACACATCACAGAAAAAATACACAACGATAATAAATCCATGGTGGATATTTTCAGGGCTGCTATAGAGCCATTATCTTGTCACATATTATTAAAAAAAAGACAGCAGAGTCCGATGTCACTGAATGTGTGTTCATATTCCCCTGGCTCTTCCATACCCAGACTCGGCAGTGGCCTCCCATGTGGCGCATAACGAGAGGGCTGTAGTCGCACACCTAGGTAAAAAGTATTGATTGTCTCCCCAGCACTTCTGTTGAGAGGTCTCATTCTGTCTGTCACACTCCCACACAGGTAGCGTGCACAAATAGAAACAAACCCATATTTACATGGGCATACACAGTCATGCACAATCTTAACTTTGTCAACAAATGCCACCCAGAAGGACCCCGCAATTTGACATGTAGCTCACTGTGTGCTCAATTAAATTGCAAAAGTGTGGCGTTAATACCTTAAACCATTAATAACACAGGATTCTGTCAGTTAAGGCCCACTCTTCAAACTCCCACTCTCTGTCCTCCATGACTTTGTGACTTTCAAGCAGGCCTCTCTGGTGCCCAATCTTTGTCAACACTGACCTGAGAGGCTGTAAAACACTGTGGCTTTACTGCTCTCTGCCACTCAGAATGAGAGCAAAATATCTCCCCTGTTAAATAGGAGAGAATGGAGATGATGGAAAGTTTACAATCCATTTTCTCTCACTCTCATTTCATTGGTCATGGCTCTGTGCTTTTGTGTAGGGAGGCTCTCAGCTGAAAACAACTGAATCATTGTGAATATTTTGTTTTTATTAAATCTTCATTTTACCATCAAGCTTTCTTAATGCTTTCACTTGGAAACAGTGTAACCTCCTGAATTAAGCTTTTGTGGCCTTATAATTACAAAGCATGTCACGGTTACTAAGTATGAAACACACACTTCCCCCTCTATCTGATATGATAATACCATGGATATGGTTTGCATTTGTCTGACTTAATCAAGGAAAGAAAAGAAATTAACACCTTTCTGAACTCTATATAAAGGTAAAACATAAACATGCGCATGCAGATCCAAACATGAGTGTAGGGGGGGGAGTGTTAATTGACCAACCTGCCAGGCAATTATTGTCGGTTGACCTCACAACCAAAATGTGTTTCTGATTATCATGCTTCAGAAATTCTGTTGTCAAGGAACCCGTGTTTTAAACTGTTTAGACAGCACCTTCCTAAGTCTACAGGGGACTGATCTCAATCAGGCGAAGATATCATTTAAGCCACAAACTAATGAAAAATGAAAATAAATATGTCTCTTCATTACATAGTATTTGAGTTTGATTAATAAATTCTCATTCCATAAAAGTTGTGGTATTAAATTATTATTTGCATCTAAACCAAATGATCTGCCAAGTGGCCCATGGACATTTTCTGAGTTCTTGTGTGGAACATTTTCCCAAATGTGAACTGATTATTGAATTTTTCACTAGTCTGTGTAAATGTCTTAACTGTGTGATAAAAAGGAATGAGATACGACTTAATCAAGAAGTAACACAGATTTATATTTAAGAGAGGTAATTTATTCCCAGCGTACGGGGGTTTGGGGCAGTGGCTCAACAGCATGAGAAGAAATGTCTGCGAATAGGCAGGAGGTGAGCTTTGTGAGATGAAGATAGCTCTGGCAGTGTGTGTGGGGAGCTGAGGTTACACTGTGTTTGTGCAGATTATTATCCACACACACACACACACACCTACACACACTCCCCAGGGATAAACACAGCAGAGACAGAGCTCTAATAATGTTTCAGTTTTATCAAGAACCACAAATGTGCATTTTGTGTCTGTTTGCTTTTCAAAGCCCAGGTTTCACCAAAAGCGAAGACAAACATCAAGTGGTGCAGTAAATTAGAAATTCTTTTTCCCCATATCTAAATCCTTTGAATTCTCCAGGTCCCCAAAGTAATTAGAGTCTCAGGCGAGTGGGGCTCACATGGGGGCACCCACAGTATCTCTGCCCAAATAGAAGGAGTGCCCTATGCCTGGCCATAAGTAAATGATGTCCCAGTCCTTCTCCATCTATTACCCTCTCGCAACTGAAATTTACATTAGGTGCTACAGAATTTGTTACCTTGCACTTGCCTTAAGGTCTCCTTCTAACTCAACAAAACACACGGTTGTATATTTCAAGATCAAATTTATTTTACACATTTCCCATAAGCAACCTTGTCATCACGCACCAATGATAAGCCCTAAACATCAGTAGCCTCGGTGTGTGTGATCTGTCCAAACATCGCCCGAAACCAGGATGCCCACAGGGCAAATGTTATCTGCTGAGCAGAAGACGGGTGTTTAGCAGGACCTCAGTAGCCTGCCCCCACCTGGCTTCAGGCACAGCATCAAACTGCTCATCAAAAAATGATGGAGTCAACACAGGCAGTCTCCTTTAATAGCACTAAAAGTAAGGGTCAGGACTTCTATTATAGAACGGAGCCTTATCAAACGTGGACCAGTCACTTGTCAATCACCTGACTTACTTGCTATCCATCTGACCGACGCTTCAATTAAGAATGGCACGTGTGTACAAAAGAACACTGTATCTGTTGGATGCAGCAGTGCCATTTTTTTGTTGTTTCTTTTTTTAGAGAATCATACAGACGTGTTGGAGGGCAAGATGTTTGGCCAAGCACACGAAACAAAGACAGATGCTAACAGCAACAATGTTTTCCAAAGTTAAGCTAAATGCTGTAAATATCTCATGCTCTATTCTATTTTTCTTTAGAGCAGCTGCTCTTCATTCAAGCCTCAGCCACTTCAACTCTCTTTTAGACTCTCTCTACAGATCAGCCTTTTATGAACTCATTGCTTCTTCTTTTTGGTCTCTTTCACCCCTTTGAGTCTTATTATTCCCAGCTGCTTTTCTTCTACAAGAAAAAGCTCAATGTACACTCAAGTGCATATTTGCTGTTTTCTGCTCCTTTCAATCTCTGAACCCACCCCTTACTTATTTTCTTCTTTGTTCTTGTTTTCAATTCTTTCTTGGCCTCATCCCTCTTTTCCTATTTTTCTGCCAATGGAATGATTTCTTTTTATCCAGGAGTGCAGCAGATTAACAGATATTGTATCATGGCCAAGACAGGCAAAGCCCCTCTCTGTCCCTGACATCTAATTAATGGTAATCCTTTAATCTGCTGCTTGTAGTGCAGACCCCTTGGTCGCCATCCCATTTGCAGCAGCAAAAGTGAATGTGATGAAGGAAAAAGATAGAGAGAGAAGGTTTGCTCACTCAGCAGGTCGAACTGGGCCGCCTTGAACAAAGACACATGAAGCACAATGAGAGATAATGTCTTTTTCATTTCTAGGGATTACACATATTTCATTGCTGCTGGGACTGTCTAACAGCTGCTAATGTGAAGTGAGAGAGCAAAGACATCTTGCATCACATCCCATCTGCAAAACTTTTGCACCATTTACTTGGTGATGCTGATAATCAAACATGAGTTTGCATGTTTGTATGATTGCATGTAAATGTGTACATGCAAACACACGCAAAGCTGTATCAGTAGCTTCGCTGTGCAGATATCTGACATCTGCATTTATGGCATCAGCCCTGCGGTTTAGACGTAGATGTAATTAACAACAGGGGAGAGGGAAGCAGATCCTGTCATTTGTAATGAACTTAATTAAAAGAATAAATATTCACCTTCAGACATCTTCATTTCTTAAGCAATAACATCAGGCATTAATCCCTTATCTTGCTTCTGTCATAAACAATGTGCAGCCACTCTCTGATGATGGCACCACCATCTGTGGTGTTGCTTTAATGCGGCAAAGTCATCTTGGACTTCCAATAAAAGACGCTGGAGCCTCTAATAGCACAGTTCATGTGACATTCTTATGTAATACCAGAATGCAATGGATAATCAGCAGTGGAAAAATCTCTCACCGATATAAACACTTGGACCATCTGCATCGTATTATTCATTTGTTGAGCTGACAGGGCTGGCCTTTAAAAGACAGAACACGGCTTCAGATTCGTGATGTTTGCTCCTTGTTAGATGGGTTTGATTAATCAATAAACAGCTAAATTTAACAATCAGCAACATCAACAAATTCTTGCATTTATCCATAGTTTGATTAGAGTCTTCTACTGGCACAGCCATAAAGGTTGTGGCGGATATCAAAGGACAAACACAGACATAATAATACCGTCTCACTGCATGCCACAGCTGTTTTTTATTGCAAATACACACAATAATTTATATATCTGAAGACAAATGTATATGTGATCTTATACAAACACAGACACCCATTGATTAGTAGCAGACATGTTTGCACACATCCACCAACAGATATCTAAAGGTCCAGTGGCTGTAATTAATTTATCAGGCACAGAGCCCTGCAGTATAGGTGCCCATGTCTTAATAACCTTCTCAGTGTGTTTCATTAGCTCCTGGTGGTCTCTGATGAGGGAACTGGCCCTGAGCAACTCACCATCTAAGGTGGGGCTGTCAACCACGGGGCTGTTCTTTTGAGTTGCGAATCGATTACACACACCCCCCTCACTTATAATCCACATCTTCCCACAGAGAGCTCCACTGCAGATTGGCAGGTGTGTCTGTCAGGTTGTTAAAGATGATGTTCATGAGCACAGTCTGCTCCTGAATTCATTAACCTACATTTGAAGGATAATTCAGGCACCGGTCGTTGGCCATATGCGCTTTGATTGCTGGATTCTTTCCCACTTTTGGGATTTAGAGCCGAGCGACGGGCTGTTTAAAAACACATGCAGATGGCCTCTGGTGTTCCTTCATTCTTACTACTGGTCTCTTATCCTCATCTCATTTGGGAATGCTGAACTCATGTTGGACTCTTAAGCTTTTCGGCTGCATTTGTAATAAACTGTAAATCCTTAAAAATTTAGCAACACTTACTCTAATGAATTTCCCCTTTCTGTTGGCTATCTAGCAGCGGTTGTCTCTCTCCTAGTATGGGAGCTCTCTCCCAATGTCTCAGCTGATGTCGTAGGCATCCCTCACACATAGTCACACAGGAGATATGCTGCTTGGAACTCAGTGCGCTGTACTCACTCGCTTTCTTTTTCTTTTTTTTTGGCTGAGAAGAGAGGAGGTGCCGCTCTTTTTACTTTATCTGTGACCGGAACACTCACATAAACAAAATAAGGCAGGTACATCGTGCAGAGATTGTCTATGTGACAGACATCACACTCTTACTATTTCAATTATACAGCATGGAGTAGATTCTCTCACTATTCCTGCCCACAATGTTATCTAACAAATACAAAACTAAATTTTTAAGATAGTATATGTGCAGAATATGTAAATAATATAATTGAAAGGATGAAATACGCATATTTGGTCACATCCTATATGTCACGTGGGAATCTATAGATTGTGTCAACCATTGCACATATGAATGGGCAATAATCTTGTAGTAGAAGTAGTTAGAGGAATAATCATTTGAAATCTGGAAAACGACTGAATGATATGTTGATCTATTGCATTCAAATGTACCCACATTTTTGGAATAAATGCAGTGTCAGGGAATGTTGTGGGCTATTACCTCTTATTTCTTAATGCTTTTGCAGAGATTGTTGCTGAGGCAGGCATTACAGTGTTGGGGCTTGCCGCTGGCATATGAGCCACAGAGGTTGCCAACTCTTTTTCTCAAACCCCTGTCTCAGTACACCACAGAGATTGAGGCAAGGAGCGTGGAGAGACTAAACCACCAGCTGGGGCTGCAGGCGGCCGACCAGACTGATATTTGCGTGATTTGAATTAACCCCACGCTGATCCCAACTCTAGCACATCCTCTCTAGCCAAGACACAACATAGCTATAGTGCCACTATCTTTATTACCATAGGCTGAAAAAAGAATAAGCCTCACCACTTTGTAGATGAAAAATAAAATAAAACAGAAAAATCCCTTTAAAAGGGGAAAATGGAACAAAATTTCTGATCAACTAATTAAACAGGATCTCTTGGTTAAAAATCATACATTTGTGATGTACCTCAGTCTCATCCTTCAGACATGGGTGTTTTGGATATATTCTTCTTTATTTGGGTATGGTGAACAGAGAACATGAGAAGGCACCACAAACTGAGAAAGTTTATCCATTCACCCCAAATCTGCTAATCAATTTCTCATTGGCATAACAGCAAGGCATAATTCCATCACATAGTGTGTCACCACCAGATCATGTACTGTTAAAGAGGCCATGCTGGTTTAACATATACATTTCATATTAGGTTAGCATCCTACTTCTGCTGCCTCTGATGGCCATAAATAGCAGCATTAGAGAAACTATATAAGATACTAACACAGATTTTCAAGAACACTGAAACCACAGACAGGTAAAAGAAGTAAATGCCCTGGAAAAACCTCCATCCTGACATTTACAACAATCTTGCACTGTTACATGCAATCTAAAGATTTTTGCATACCAGTCACACTCTCCTACAGTGACAGCATCTCTCAGCAGGGCAGAATTGGGTCCCTGTTTGGGAAGGCCTCGAAGAACATAAAATTCCACAGATACCAAACTGATGGCAAATTCTATTACTAACATCCAGGTACCAAACATTGCAGGATAATCCCAGATGTTCTTTATCCATACCCAAAGAATCATCAGTTTTAAAAACATATCAAGTGTAGTTTCTTTATTGCCAACTGAGGCAGTGAAGAAAACTCCATGGAGTTAAACACTGATGAAGCGTTGCAATCAATCCACATATGCTGACTGTATTTTCGTAAAATCTGCCGGAGAGCCAGAGATACCTTAAGTTTCAATGACGGTGAAAGAAAAACAGTTTACACAAATCTTTACTCAAATTAAAATGATGATAGATTACAATGTAATTTGTGGTATCAATTCTTTCTGAACATTACTGAAGCATGAAAAAATAGACAAAATGTTTTTTAATGTGAGTGAAAACAGAGTAAAAGAACGGAACATTTTTGGCTCTGTTCTACTTTTAAGTTTTGAACAAAAAAGACTTTTGCAAACAACCCTATAATTTTGTCAAAAGATAAATGAAAGTTTTTCATTTTGGTGCCATTAAAATCTAAATGAACAAAAGGAGTAGAGAGAGGATGGGAGAGAACAATTATCCCTCAGAGCACAGTTATACAGAGGGAGGAAAGGCTGATTAAACAAAAGTCTTGTAAAATTGTCTACCTCACCACTGCTGTGTCTCCTCCATCTTCCTGCTTCCTCCCATGCATTTCATGTTCTCCCCTGCTCTCTCGGCCCCATCACTCCTCCTCTCAACTCATTTGCTTTCGCTTCCTCCCTTCCCAGCCTGTGTGTTCTCTGCTTATTGGAGTCTCACCAATCCCTTATGTTGTTTCACACCAGATTGTGTAGAAAATACTAAAAATACATGCATTTGGTCCTGGCAATCCCAAAAGACAACTTCATAGAGAACAAAAGGAGATAGCAGGGCAGCTCAAATAACTCATGAAGCGAGAGAGAATGCTGCTCTTGGAGCTTTGTTGCCCGACTGTAGAACAGTTTTACTGGATTATTGATTTACAGCACAGAATGGATGGAACATAAGTAGGGTTAAGCTCATTAATTCCTCTCTTTTATGAAAATGGACTTGTTATCAGTGATTATTCTAATGGATTGTTATGATTGAACATTTACTGCACTAGATGCGTGCTGCCGTAGGACAAAAAAAAACACAAAGAGGAGAGCAGGGGCAAGGTTTGACGGTTGTACAGACGGGACAAGCCGAGGAGCAGAGGTATCTGGTAAAATGAATTCACAAAAAAAAAGCTCAAAACACAGACAGTGGAGCTGCTGACATTCTGGTGACATTTGGGGTGTAGGTGGCATTTCAGAACAGACATACAAGCAGGTAGCTCAGTTCATATCGTGAGATGGGCCATGCACTTCCCTAATATATTCAGGTAACTGCACAAAAATTCATGTCTAAAATATTTTCAACTGAATGAACACTGCTCTAAAACAAAATGATCTTTCTTATCCTCTCTTTTGATGATATTGTTATGAAGCTAAGTTTATGGTAATGAAAACTGTATGACACCCCAACCTCAATCATTGTCTTCATTGCTCTCTCTGCCTTTCTCCCTCTTTCTCCCTCTCCTCTCTTGGCTCCATGTACATCCATCAGGGATTGCTCCAATGGAGCGCGGCGGGTCCAACGATTGTCCTCATAAATTGCATGTGTGTCGGGGTGCAGAGGGGCTAAGTGAGCAGTAAATAACAAAGGGCCCTGCCGCCATCCGTTCACCATCGCCACGTTTCCGGCCATGCAAGATTACCCAGGATGCCTCTGGAGGGGTGTCTTCTTCCTCTGTGTGATGAATGGACAGGAGGAGGGAGGAACACACCTTCACCACCCGGCATCTGGCAGAGAAAAGGTGAAGTCCAGGAACCCTGCTGATTTAAATTGATGAGTGTCTTTATTCTGCTGTTTAAAAAAAAGAAAAAAAGAGAGAGAAAGAAGCTGTTTGTCTCTTTCTTTCTGTAATAACAGATTGCTTGGCAGATATCTTTAACTGCCTCCATTCTTCACTGTCAGTCGCTTTTTATTTCAATCCCACTTTCTTTCTCTTGCTCTCTTGCCCTTTTGCATTTTTTCCCTCACCTGCTTATTTTCTGTCTTTATATCGACTGTGCATTCATAACTGTTTCTGGTCACTTATTTCTACTCTATGTCCTTTTGCTTCTCTGCATTCTTACGCTACGCTGTATTTAACACCATTCTTCCTCCCATGATGTTCCTCTTAACTCCTCCTGCTATAATGACCTAAGAAGCAATCAAAAACCTGAGAGTGCCACTTAACGTTTTCTTATTCACCACTTTTGGTGTAAATGATGACCCATTTTCTCCTTTGATTGATCCAGTTGTCCACAGGTTCAGTATTACTTGATTTTGTTCTCACCTATCATGACAATGACCACAAGTTACCTCTTTCTGGCAAAGATTCTAGCCAACTCATTTCCCCCTAGCATGTTTCTCTGTCCGTACTGTACTGTTCATTTTGATTGGTCCTGCAATTATTGTGAGGTTTATTGTTCACCCTGTGATTTTAGCAGCTGCTACATTTAGTTGAAAGACTTTGAGCTACCATGTAATAAAGAAGTTAATGTTAGGTTTTTGAGATTGCTGGTTTTGATGAGGAAGATGCTCTTTGAGTTCACTGAGTTTTTCTCTCAAAACGTTGACACCTGTAAGAAGGATGGTGCTTGAAAAAAAAAAGATTTTTCAGAGGTCTTTTTGTTATTTTCTGAGATATTTGCTTAAACATCAGATGTAGCTCTGTTAAAAGTAGCCTCATCTTTTTCATATTTTACTGTGAAATGATGTAAAAATGCCATAAACGTTAAACTGTCAAATATTTCTGAGATTGCGAGGAGGCTCCTAAAAGAAAGTCACTTATCAATGCATGCTGCCAGCTGAATGAGAGTAATTTGCCATGTGACACTTATAAATCAAAAATAATTATAGGACTTTTTCACATCTGTGCCATAGGACAGGAATAACTTATCTATAGATTTCTCTAGGAGCACTACATATTGTATATGGATCAATAAAGTATTTAATAGTTTGACGTGTAACCTTTTTAAGAATATCGATTTGTGCAGTGTTCTGCATGAGGGCTCAATTTGGAGTCTATTGACTGTGGTGTTGTTGTGATATGGTGAGAGAAGGCCTCAGGCTCCGGCCAGACGCTCTCAACACCACAATTATTGACCCTCTTGACCTTCTCCTTGCAAAGACAATATAGGCATGTCGGTCTGGTCCCTCTATATTGTATCTACACTGCAGAGATACAAACAGAATCACTCAGTTTACTTTTATTAAGGACAACAACATAGAAAATGTTTTTCTCCAACAGAAGTCACATGAGAGCTACTTGTTTAGCCTCAATACTTTTTCAATAGATACTCCTGTCATTCCAAGTACTATTGAATAATATTTTAATTAAAACTTGATCAGCCTCTTTTTTTCTTTTTCTTTTTTCTTTTTTTTTTTAAGTTTTTTTTTCCTCCAAACAAATCCTGCTTTGTGTAAATCATGACACAATTTTCTTACTTAATGTTGGGATTCCTTTTACAAGAGGGTTTAGACTAAGATTAGATAAAACAGACGGTGAAAAAAAATTCTAACTTCATATTTTTTCCACAGTTTGGCTTTTAAAGTTTTAACACTTGTACCATTTCACAACTATAATCATATCATGGCACTTTATGGAGATAAACCCAACAACTCCCTTTGAGCCAGCAAATTGTGACATGGGAAAGAAATAAAACCTTCATCTGGCAGAACCAGACAGTAAAAATGACAACATACTTTAGTGGGTCGGTGAGAATATGAGAAGAGGGGGGGGAGTGTAAGTAGGAAGAAACGAACAATAAGCTATTGTGCAAGTTGATTGTGTCAGTCCAGATCAGAAACATGCAGCTCTAAAGAGCTGGAGATGCCTTCAGAAAGGTGCAAGGAAAGAGTACAAGTACAAATTGTGGGAGAGAAGGTAAGAAGTAAATGTATGGAGAGTGAGAGAGGACAGACTAAGGAATATGCTCAAAGTGTCATCAATAAAACAAAAAAAAGAAAAAGGCAAAACAAGTTTATTTGTATAGCATATTTCATGTACAGGACAATTCAAGGTGCTCTACATACAAACATTAGAAACATTACAGCGGGGTGCAGAAAGCATTAA
>JBBBVU010000017.1:10169788-10188539 GCA_037177055.1 Atherinosoma microstoma
TTACATCTATATTGACATCATCTTAGTGTTACATCACTCAATATGATGCAAGTTAATCACTTACATTCGTGTGTATCTTATGTCATGGTGTTGGCATATGCACATGTAACCCTGGTATCATCCTTTATGTTTTAACCCTATAAAACCAAACATATCATATTTGATACATACAGTTTCTGAGACATTTTGCATTACTTTATGGTAATAACTTTGCTCAAAACCCTGTTGTTTACAATCTGATACTTGTCTTCTGCTCCCTAATGGATACCAGGAAGCAGAAGACTACACTATAGTAATTTTGACATATTATACAGTAATAAATGGTGAATATACAAAGAAAATGTTTGTAAATTTTTTTTCCCCCACATTAAGGGCCAAATAAAGGCTTCAAATTAAAAAATTAGACTTTCTCCCCATTTTTTGCTTGGGTTGGGCTTTAAAGGGTTAAAGGGAATTTATGCAAGTTTTGTACAACTGAAGTGTGTGATTGCCAATTGTTTTGTCTTTTACAACTGTGTTTTATCTACATAAACAAGCCGGCATTTCAATATCTCGTGATCTGTGGTCTGTTACTCTTTAAACTGCACTTCTTCAATAAACCTACTTACTGGTCCAAGCTACCTGAAGACTCTTCCAGTGCTACACACAGGATGCTCACTAGCACCTACAGGGAATCCAAACACATTCAGCAGCATCAGCAACAGGGTGCCCCATCTCTACAGTTCATTTACTGATGAGTGATGCGATTAATTATAAGAGGACAAAGAGAACTTTTGACAAACATTTAGTTTGTGCATGGATGAAATAATCTTCAAAATATGCTGGTTCCTGGATATGTTTTATTGTTGGACACAAGTTTCTTTTTTTAGTATTTATGTGAAGCTTAGTTAAAAGTCTCCTTGTTGAATCCTCCTGTTCAATGGGTAGATGTGGGAGTGGTATTGATCTACTTATGCAACTTGCATTCATACCACAAATACAAACAGAAATAATAAAGAGCACAAAAAATGTTTGTGAACAATTTTGATCCTGTGAAAATGGATGTATTGGAAATATAACCACTGTCTCTATAAAAGAGGCATTTAATTTATAAGATATTAAAAAATATTTGCAGCTACACCCTGTTCCAGTTTTTAGTATTCTCTTGTAAACTTTGTGCAGTGTGACATTTTTATGGCTGTATTGTAACACAAAATATTCAAACCTGGATGCCTTCGACAATATTTTACACAGATTTTCCTCTAATTCAGCCTAACATTTTTTGATATCTTGAGGGACTTCGGTGTCTTCCATATAATTTAAGATAAAGTTGTGTGAGGCCTTTCCATACTGTATGAAGAGGTAATAATGTTCCCACCAAGAGGCAAATTCCTACTTTTATTTCACCCACATACCCTGTCCAAACCGTTACAACAGTGAAACCACATAACAATTACTTTTAAAAAATGACCAGGTGGATGAGGTGCGATGGGTGAGCAATATCATATCTCTTCAAGTCTCTTATCCCCTTTCCTCCCGTCTCCATCGCTCTCTCTCTCTCTCTCTCTGTCAGCCTTTGTCCTCTCCTTTCAGCCCTTCTGCTGACTTGAGCATCACTGCAGAGGTAAGTTGCCTCCCATGGCTAGAGGTGACCCCCTGGACCTTATTAACATCATACACATTGTGAGTGGCCAAAAACACACTCCCTAAATGAACTCTCCTCTCCCCCTCAGCCACAATCATTGCCAGAGCCCACCGCTGGGTGAATTAGATCGCAGGCTTTTTAATATGGCTCTTAATGGTTTATAAATTGCACGTAATGATTCCTCCTTTCCTCTCTTCTCTTGCAGAGCTTTTTATGGCCCTTTGACTATCCAAGGGAGTGGGTGGGATTTAATATATGATAGAGGAGGGAGAGTGAGGACCTGAAAGTAGACTTGCACTGCTTTCTGCCAGCCCTTAACACTTCCCCTGACTCTGAGATCAGGAGTCTTGGAAATAATACAGGACACCGGTACTATCTGGCTGTAACGTGTGACCTCTGGGATATGAGAATACAGCATGATAAAATAGTCACCAGAGATGTGCAAATAAGCAGTAGTCAGTAGTTGTGTTTGGTGGAAGACATAGAGGACACGAAAGAAAGTAACCACACCTTTGGGAAGGGAAAAAAGCACATCCCAACTAGGTGGAGAACTTATATTTTGGGGGAAAAAATGTTACAATAATATTATCATGGCTAGCTTTATTGTATATTTACACTTTTTTGCCCTTGTCTCTACACTGCATTCACCATTTAGCAAATCTGTTGACCGAAATACAATTAGTTATTCTTAGTTGTTTTCATTTGCAACCAGGATGAAAATTCAACCCCCAGATGTGACAACTTTTCACTTCTGGGTTTTGTTCAATCAAAAACACGATAACGCTTAACTAAATCCCCTGTTTCCACCAGGGACTCCAGCTCAATTTCTTTTGTATTTACACAGGCAAAAACTGAAGAGTGTCAGGAGATCCAAGCCGTCCCACTTTTTTGGTACTTTTCCATCATACTGATGCGACCCTAAAGACTGGAGCTTGACTTACTGCAATCTATTGATTAGTCAAAAGAGGCATCACGCCCCGTGCAACTCAGCCAGAGGAACAAAGCAAGAATAGCATACACCACAGACATTTTGTTGTTTACATATTGTTTACATGCAAAAAAAAAGAACACAAAATGCTGGATGTCCGCTATTCTCGCCCTCTGTATGTTTCAGTCTTTGTCGCGCTATTAGATAGCTGACACATCTATCACTATCTGGCTTATAACCCATACTAGGAAAAGGTATGTTTGGTTGTGGAAACAAAACAGAGATCAGGGTTTACCAAACCAACCAAATCAGAACTGTCCTGTATCGACCCAGACTCCTCGGTGGAAACGATCAAGGTTTAAAACAATTTCTCACTAGTTGGTTTAGATTAAAAAATAACTATGTTGGTTTATCAATGAACTCCTTGGTTGGGGGTTTAAAAACAAAAACATTATGGCTGGGACTTATTAATTCACTTTTACACATTCTCTCTTTTAAAATGACATCATCCCCATTTTGGTGTCACCTATGTCAATTTGCCTGTTTACAAGCTCACATGACTGCTAGAAGTCAGGCATTATTTCCAAGTTAAGAATTGGAGATTTGTCTATGAAGGAAATAGCTTTAAGGTTAATTATCTAGTTTTATCTAGGACACAGTGCTATTCACAACAGTTTTTAGTTGTGTACTGGAGCTCTCTTAGGCATGTTATCAGTCTACAGTGCATTGTGGAGGTGTAAAGTGCACATCCTCCTGCTAAGTCTCTCCTCAAAAGAATGGTCCAAGTTGTTGTTTGCTCCTCTGTATCTTAGTCTTGTATGTTGTTTTTCAGAGTTGCGACAGATTCCGGAGCAGAAGCAATCAGCACACTCAGTCTGCAGTTACAAATATTTGGACTGCACATGATTGAAAGGGGAGGAGCCCAATGAACACTTGCAAACTGGTAAAAATGAAATTTCCATTGTACAGACCTCATGGGTGACTAGAAGCTGAACCAGGAAGTGTTTTGAGGTCTACAGTAGAGCAGAAAGAACCCTAGACTGCACTTCAATACATATTTAAAAGATTGAATATATAACCAAATATAAACAATTACAGTAAAAGCCCAAAGATCGAAAACAGGTTTGTGTAGAAGAAATGAAGCAAAGCATTAGTTTAGGCTGCCCACGTTGTAGTCAAGCTCAGTCCACATAGAGGCGCATCATCTGATCTCAGCCCACTTTAGCTGATCAATGAGCTGTTTGCCTTCAGTGCATTCAATTTTTAAAGCTCATGCAGACTCCTCTGTTTAACATGTTAATGTCCTCAGTCAGAGAAAAGAAACTAAAAATGTTACTGCATGTCTTCCTCAACAATGATTGTGTCTCTGGCTGCAGGTGATCAGCGTTATGTCTTTCCTATTTACAAACCCACAGTTACACCCACTACACCGACAAACTTTGACACTCCTGAAGGCAAGACAGAGGATGTACTTCAGCTTTTTTCACCAACATTTAATTGGTGGTTCAGTATTTTTATATTTAACCATTTGAAAGGTCACTGTGCACTGTTGGCATGTATGAAGGTATGTGTAACTCCAAAGGAATGATGGTATATCCACCTAAGTCTTGTGTGCTATCAAAACACATTATTTGTAAATGTAAGATCAACCTGACAACAACATCTAAAGGGTGTTGAATCATAAACCTTATAATAGAGGAAACAAACAGCAAAATGAATATAAAAAATTATGAAAAAATTAATTTAATAAAAATCATGCAATCATGTCATTTCAAACCCTCTGACAAATGGAAAACCAGTACTAGGCTGCAGCCATTTTTTTTAATAAAAGAATATATATCTAAAATTAACTATCATATTCACCTTTTCATTAGCAGTAGCATAACAACTAGTTCAGCTTTTTTTTTTGTTTTACTGAAAGCCGGAGTTTTTATTTTTTCTCATTTGAGTCACAGAGAGCATCAGGCACTATGTTTCAGAGAGCACATGCAAGACCTAGTATATAAAATTAAGTTTGTTGTTTCTTTCCTTAAATTTTTTTTGGGACGTATATTCCAAAAGGAGTAACATTTAGAGTTTTGATATTATTTACAATCTAAGACATTCATGAGCTTGAAAGAAGGCGTTCAATGCTGGATTTAATCAATGCTGAGTCAGCACACAGTTGATAGGTCAGAGTCAGGAATACATCACCGATTATTGTGTATGTGCCCTTCCATAGGCTACCATTTCAACAACCCTTGAGAAATAATGTAAAAATAAAAAAAGTGAAAAATGTATTGAAGTGAAACTGGAATGCAAAATACTATTTGCAGAAGACAACAGCAGCATATAGTTTTTAAACTGGACATGTGACATTTTCAGTATTTGCTTGTGCACAAGTAATTAAATGATGCATTGCTGGAGTTTTAATGCAAGCAATATAAGTCCAGTTTGATTAAATACATGAAAGTAAAGCAGGATTTAATGATAGATTTGGTCTATAAAGACCTGTATTATCAAAAATTTATCATGTTTTTATTGTAATATAGTAATTATAGTAAAAAGATTTTTAAAAAGAGCGAAAAAACTCCTGTATTTTTCTGAAACATGATATAAAAATAGACAAAGCCTGCAAACTACTGCTGCATGACGGCAGTTTGAAATGGAATGTAGCCCGTTGCCGGCAGAGGGGTCGGTACAGAATTGGAACGTGCCATGCACGTAGAAGCATGCACAGCAGCCAAATTAGCAACAAACTAGCAAGACCTGAGATGGAAAAAAGAGAGAGAGAGACTTTTTAGCTTTTGTATTCAATAATCTAACATGTTTAAGGGCCATTGAAAATGATAAGCAGCCCTTTCATGGTTGTTTTGATATAGTCACAGATTAAATCTTATACATTTATGTCCTTTTCCCTGCAAATGCACCGTAGTGCTAAGGAATACGTCTTCCGGTGGACTGGATCCCTGTTGTACAGGATCGAGAGTCTTCCTGTTTCAATGCTGCTGATCAGCAATATGGATAAATGATAACAGGACACTGTACCATATGAATGGACTGGTAACCTGATAAATCACGATCAATCGAGTGAGAACGTCTGAATCGGGAGCATGTCCAATGCGAGCTGCTCATTAGTTGCTCAGTGTCCTACTTCTTGTTAAGCTAAAATGCTTTGATTAGTTTATTTTTTCAATAGGTATGTTTAAAAAAAAAGAAAAGAATCAAACAGAAGTAATAATCTAATGCATAGAAGCGAAGGTGTGTTCAAATGTAACTAGTTTTTAGAGCAATTTGATCACATAACTTCCAGTTAGTTGTTAAAATCGTCCTTAGCAACCAGCATAGCAACAACAAAGAGCGTAGTATCCCTACATTTTCGTTGAGAGACCTGAAAGAATGTATGTCGAAACAAAGAAACTATGAATTGTATACATACACTGAATGGATACTAAAATACTAAAATAAAGTGTAGATTTATCGTTAGAAAAGTTATCAAGACGAAGGTAAAGCCACAATCTATCTTAAAATATAGCAATTTTCACTGAAAATGGAAGGAATGTTTTTCGTTCGTGCCAGGGGAAAACTTTGCAGTCACATGACCTGAAGTATGTCCATAGAAATGACTGGGAAAAGGAAACGTAGCGATGCAACAATTTCAAAGGCCTTATTGGGAAATGGCTACGTTTTGCGCTGTGGACCAACGCCGGTATTACACGATTTGCAGTGAGTCTGGGTTGGCTATCAAAACATTACAAACAAACCAAATAACAACTCTGGAAAACACAGTGATTAGAATATAAACAACAATCACATGTAGCAATTAAAATAAATGAAATAACCAGCCTGTTTATTATATCAGAAGGCTTCTTCTAAATACAAAATTCATCCCAACACTTCTAGCCTTCAAAGCCAACATGTTCCACCCAAGCTGTCTAGAGACTGGTAATTAGAGCAGAGTGGGAGGTTTTCAATTCCTAATGCAACACAGTATGAACAGCGGCCAGCACAAACCTTGCGCCTTACTCGATGGTGTGTTGGCACTAAGTGAAATTCCAATTAACTAACCTAAATGTCTGCAGGGAATGTTTGTTGGAGAGTGTGGTGAGAATGCAATTCTATGTTCCAT
The DNA here is from genome assembly GCA_037177055.1 of Atherinosoma microstoma. Lineage (NCBI taxonomy): Eukaryota > Metazoa > Chordata > Actinopteri > Atheriniformes > Atherinidae > Atherinosoma > Atherinosoma microstoma. Next base: position 10,176,449 of record JBBBVU010000017.1, read on the forward strand.
CTTGTACATGAATGGCAACCATGAGGCAAGCACCAGCACCAGAATATTGTATGTCCACGTTTTATAAGAGCAGTTCTGTGAAATTTTACCTTTCACTTCAACACTCAAAGTAGGAGTGTAAAATTTGATTCATTATTTTTTTCAAATGGTCCGGTGGGCAGCAGAACTGAGGGAGCACATGAAAAAGTCATTTAAATTGTGTGCAGTGAAGCCCTTTAGGTAGCAAAGCACAGCAAGACTTCCCATTACACAGCCATTGTCGTAGTGAGGTTCAGTGTTTGTAACAATGAATCTTACCCAACTAGAGTCTCTTTGGAAAAATAGGTGCCAAGGGTAGCACTGAAAAAAAGACTTGCTACAAGGCTCGTATGTCCAACAAAGAACAGGTGGTGAGCAAATCTCTGTAACGGCCCCATGCTGTGCTTTACACAACAGTTCAAACAACTTAGTTTGTCAAAGAGGGACCTACTTTCTCTTGCTTCCTGTGAGTCTTTAGCTATTCCCTGTGCTACCTGCAGATTTTTGTTGAGACTGCAACAGCTCCAGGGACATAGAGTTGGCTTTGAGAATAAATACCTTGGCGTTTATAAACCGTAGTTGGATTACTCATTATGATTTTTTTTTTTTTATCTAAGAAGTGAACACACAAATTGGATGTTAATCTAAATGTTCACTACAGTTGTCATGGCATGACAGAAATAAAGAAGGAACAGAGAAAGCAAAGCTCTAGAAAAGGGGGTGTGGTTTTCTGATGGAAGATACAATGGCAAAAGGTTGACGAAAATAGGAAATAAGTGTACCGATAGAAGCATGAAGAGAAGAGGAGTGGCAAAAAAAAAACGCTGATCCATGATCCTTGTCTGAGACGGGAAACACAGTGCATTGATTCTGTAAGATCCACAAATGAAAAATCCATGAGGGTAAGAAGCTCTTCAGCCCTGCGGCAGAGATAGGGCACCAGCGGTCAGGCTCCTGTATCACAAGTGACACCGAGCCTGGGCCTCTCACTGAGCAGTAGTGGGCAGCGCTGGATCAGCTGGACAAGGGCCAAAACAAACCTAACCAGCAGGAAGCTCCACACACGGATAGAAAGGAGAACATATCAGATTTGAAAAGATGCAAGAAGTGATTGCATGGAATTGGAAAAGTACAAAAATAACACTTTGCTTCTATTAAATAAATGCTGTATGTTGCTGAAGCCACAATGAAGGTCTGAGCTTGTTATTTTCTATCTCTGTGTTGTGGTTGAATGCCTTTCATCCCACTAATTCCTAACTCTTCATCTAAATTGAAGAAAACATGTCTCTCCCTCTACCTGTAAAGCAGTGATAAAGACATCCTGCATCTCTGTCTGCGACTCCTTTTGAACTCCCTCTATTAAACCAAAGGTTTGGATTTGGTGTGGGGGAGGGAGGTCCTTTTTTTCTCATTACCACCCTCTGTCAGTACATGTACACACCACAGAGGCACTAATCTGTACTCCTGATATGCTAATCTCTCAAAACACCTCCCCCCAATTCCTTTTAGATGGCGACCACACCTAAATGCACAAAGAGGGGAAGGAAAGAGGAAGTCATTAAAGCATGCCCTGCAGGAGCTTGCCTGGGCCTGGCCTGGATGAGGTGGGATAGTAGCAATACTTTGGGTGTGTGTGCTCTGGTGGAATAGAAAAGGGATCCCAAAGGAGAGACAGACCGGTTAAGTCACTGGTTCCCCCTTGGGTAGTCCTAGTCCCCAGCAGACAGGATAGCAATCAGACATGAAGGGTGCAGAGCAGAAAAAAATATGGTAGTGCTCAGTTGTGGTGGGAGCACTTCGGTGTGTTTGTCTGTGTGTGTGTATGCATGCAGTTTTGGGAGATTAAAGGTGACAGTCATCACTTTGCTTAGATCTGCTTGCCTGCCACAATCTGTCAGTAACCAAAGCTGCTCAGTGAAGCATACTACACCTGTCATCTGTGAATGTGTCGCAGCGTGTGCATGCGCACACACTTTGAATGTGCATATCTCACTCGTTATGTCATGTCACCTGCATTTGTATTGATACATATTTATTCTTGAGAAAAGCAGTGGGGGAAATTATGTTCCTATGCAGGGTTTTGGAAGCCAAAGCCTTCACTGGATGAGATGATTGTGTGTACAAGAAATCATGTGCATGAATCCAAGCCTTGTTATTTCAAATGAAACCATGTTTTGTTGCACATGGAAAAACAACAGCTTAACATAATTTAGAAAAATATTCAGATTGGTAATGTGTTTGTGTACACGCAAGCATTTCTATTCTCAGTTATGGGAAAGAGAGAGCAAATGATGATATAGTCTGCAGTTTTCTTCCTTCCAATTTAAAAACTGCACATTAACATTTAAAATGAAAAATTTTATATACTTATTGTTTTATGGGAGAGATGAAGAAATTAAGAGCTGGAAGCTGACAGAAAGACAGGCAGTACTTCTCTGCCTGAAGCACCTTAACTGATCATATATGTCTCCTATCAAAAGCTATGAGCTGTGTAACGTTTGAATATAACCTCTGCATTTGTCACAGGCAATAATCACATTGTAACTTGGGTTTAATGGCGATGTGCAAAACCATAATGTGAAATCATACTGATTATTGTGCGTGCACGTGTGTACATGCATGAGTGGGTGGATTTCTGTGAGGCAATGAAGTCTTCACTTCCCTTATTAAAACTGAATATTATGACAGCTCAGTTTTTCAACATATTTTAAAGCCTCTTTGGGGTTTTTTTGTTGTTGTTTTGGATGTTTGTTTGGGTTTTTTTGCATATTTGTTTTTTTTTGGTTGTGTTTTTTATTTCTGTGAGCAATGTAGGGGACGATCCTGGGAGGTTCACATTTGCAATATGAAGACAAAGGGGAAAAAGATGTTAAAAGCTATGCAATACATTCTAATGAGCAAACTGGAGCTGAGGTTTGCATTTATATGCTCACTGCATTCACATCAGTACCTCATCACTGCATTTGTTGTAAATAGATATGAGCAATCAGCTAAGAACTGCAATAAAAAACCCATAAAGTGCAGCAAATAGTGAGATGGGAGGAAATTGCATTTCTACAGACAGGCAGTCCAATGGACAGGCAGAGACATAGACTGAAAAAGGCAGATAAAAAAACACAAAAGAGACGAGCAACAATCTTTTTCTCTGACCTCTATGTTTAAAGACTGGGTGGAAGGTTAAGGGAAAAGAAAAAGGTCATGGTATTTAGACCATTTCAGAACAACCCTAATACCAAAGAGCTAAACACAGGAAACAGAAGTGGTTCTGGAAAGAGCAAAAAAGAGTCCAAGGGAGGTTAAAAAGAAGCGTTTCTCAGCTCCCTCAGCCCTGCGGCCTGGGGTCACCTCACAGACAGGAAACTGAATTACCCAGCAGCCCTGGCTGCTTCCAGGATCAGGTGGACAAGGGGAGAGGACGAGAGGAGTTAATGAAGGGAAGAGATGGTTCAGGTCCCTTGAGGACCTCTAGGCACCTGCCCAGCGAGCTCCAACTGCTCAAGTTGCTCTGATTGGGTAATTATCAACATGGATTTAGCCCTGAATCAAATCACTGATTGATTGGAGTGATTTCAATCTGTCTTTGGTCTGTCGCTGTCTTATCTGGCTCTCTGTCACTGGGAACACTCGGTCACTGGAGTCCCGCTGAGGGGACTCAGGCAGTGCACAGCAGGTGACCGACCGGTCCTTCTCCATAATGTTAACACAGCAGCAGCATCTGTTGTGATTTTGCCTCTCTGTGGACGTATAATTAATTTGTTAAGGAATTATTTGGCTCTTCAGATAATTACTAATTACAGCCCAATAAGTGACAGAGCATTTTTCAAATGGGAGCCAGGGAAGAAAGGCCAGGGGTCTTGCTCATTTTGGTTCAACATAATTGTAGTAATAAATGTTATTTGCCATACTGTCGAGGTTATGGAGGTGATTAAATAAGTGTCGCTGTGTTTGTATTCATTATATTAATTATGGAGCTCCTGGTCCAGCAGGAATCTTGTCTCTGGTTCATTAGACTTTACATTAAAGCCAAAGGAAATCATGCTGCGCAGGTTTTGGCTATTAGCATTAGTCATGTGATTTCCTTTTTTTTTCCTTTAGGATCCTTTTGTTCTGTCCCACAGATCTGGTTGAACTTGTTGATTTCAACCTGTTTATCAACTTTAAGCATTTTCTCTTCCACTTCACAATGAAAGTTATTTCTTCCACCGACATCAGTCACTCTATATGATATCAAAGCAGTTGACGAAAAACTTAAAATTGTGGGTTCACTGGATATTGGAGCAGTATTCAAACGTATAGCCACATGAGAAGAATGCATATGGCTTCCCTTTTGTTTGCCTCCCTGTCTCCAGTTCAAACTCAGTGCATAAGATGTCATGTAACCCAACTAAAAGAACAAGAGATGAAGAAGCAGCTAAAACAGGCTGAGCACATGTTGCTTGTAAAAGAATGCAAGAAGGTGCATCTCCTTTCTTCTGCTCATCAGATCAGTCAGAAGTTATTCTCTTTGCTTGTGGAGGAAATACAAGGTGTGGGCGGGATGTTTCTCACAGTGGGATAGAAACACTTTGCCTGCAGACAACTCCAGCTGAGAGCTTTACCAGGAAGTTAGAATTCTGAATCTCAGCCTATATTAGCAAAAAGAAGAACAAAGAAAAGTCTCCTAAGAGAGCAAATTTAGCTCCATGGTTGCAGTCTTCACAACCGTTTGGGATGCCTCCCTATATTTTGCTGCAGTGCATCCTGGGACAGGACATCTATAGCAGTAGCGGGAAGCCCCAAGGGAGGCTGGAGGATTAGCACTGGCCTATCTCTCTGGAGCTGGGAATTAATTAAGTAATTATGAAAACCAAGCAAGAGGGATGAATTATGCATGAGCCCTGATTGGGACGTTTGCGAATGTGTAATCTAATTTCAACTGGCTGACCGTTTCTGTCAGCCAGGTAGATGTCACTCCAAACACAAACACAGATATGTATTCACCCATTTAATGATAACTCTCTCAGGCTATATAAAACATAACCAAAGATCACAGCTTCTGTTGCCAAAATGGATATTTTGAGCATGTCATTATGTTAATTAAGATGAGTTAATCAGTGTGGATTAATCACCACAGTAATGAGGATTGAACAGAAGATTATGTCTTCTTACCTAATCCATATAATTGTATTTGTAGAAGCATGAGATTAATATGCCACCATCCAACTAATGATAAAATGACTAATAATGTTTTACTTACAAATTCTTGCAGTGTAAAAAGTGGATTTTAGCTTTTGTCTCTGCTTGTCTGTCTTGATGTAGGTGTCTGTGGACTCCACTGGGGTTTTTCTGTTGCCTTGCAGCATCTCTACTGGTCTCTGTTGCTTTATTGATGGACTTCAAGGCCTGCTTGCAGCAAGGAGTTCTCCTTGTTCCCCTGAAAAATACTTCCTGTAGAAGACTCAAACAGAGTCAATAGCAGACATGAGATCAGTAGCCAGGAGATAAACCACAAAAAAGACTGTCACATTCTCGATATACATGGGCAGCACAACCAGGCAATATAGATCTTAAGAGTAACCATTAATGTCCACACAATGTAAACACATACACAGTAAACACATACTCTCACTCACACAGGGCACAACTGGGCTCCCATTTCCTATCAGTCACCTGAAAGTCTATTGATCCAGGTGCATCCTCCTTCCTTTCATTTGTTTAGCTTCTTTCTTGTATTGATTTGTCCATTGGTGCATTTGGAAAGCTGTATCCCATAGAGTTGGGAGATCATATTCTAGCTTTGACCACTTGTCCTTTTCCATACACCTAGTTGCTTTCCCATCATTCCCTCATTTAAAGCTTAATGCTCAATGTACCAACATTGTCTTTGATAATATATTGTATACCCTTTGATTAACAGAAAGGAAAATTATTCACATAAATGCCCTTTATGAAGAAAGAATATAAGAAGAGCTTGAATTGAATGAAAGCTAGAGCTTTTTATGTTTCACTGTAGTCTATGCTCTACTTCATCGGAGCACGGCAGTGGAAACCTCCAGTATTTAAACTGGTCCCCAGTGTTTGAACTCTGCTCAGAGAGCAGAACATAAAGCAGAGAGATGAGAGGATAGATACAGAAAGGGGAGCAGAGATGAAAGGCTGCGATGTGCCCTCCAAAGGGAATGCGAGAGCCTGGGAGCACGGTCACTCACACTGTTAGTTAGCTGTATGATCATTCCTTTGTCTCTTTTAGTGGCAGAAGGAGTTGCATTAAAGCCCAGGATATGTGACACGAGAAGGACTGCAGGTTTGATGTTTCAATATCACATCCTTGCCACTCTTTATATTGCTGGATTACTTTCTTTTTGCAGCATTGAACTTTGTAAGATTGCGCTGAAAGGTAGGTCAGAATTCATAGAGATGGAGTTTTTGTCCATCTGACACCTACACCTTGTATTCTTCAGATATCAATCATGTAGACGATGAGAGGAGCAGGTGCGTCTACACCATCAAATGCCTACTTTTTCAACCCCTGTTTGTTCCCCATGAACTGGTGTGATACATGCTCATTAATTCCGTCTCAGGTTATGACCTACCTGAGCACAGTGGAGCTCTGTTTCTCTGTCTGTCTCCGACATCATTTCTCAGAGGGTTTTTTCTACAATAATGGGAAAAAAGGTTTTCTTTTTCATTTTAATGAGGCGGTGTATAATACTGCACTGTACTTTGTCATGTATTTGTGATTTTGACAGAGGAGGTGGTTTCCATTTCATGCTGTCTGCGCTATGTGGTATATTTTACTTATCAAACAGTCTGTTTTTATTGTTCATGTGTTATTTACCAGCCAATCCTACTGATGTAAAGGCTTTGTATTAGTAATGTCCCTTATCAGAAAAAAAAAAGGAAAAAAAAAAAAAAGCCCTAAAAAATGTGATTTTCAAATAAATTCACTGGCTAAGTGGCCACAGTGAGATGAGTGCATCCATGTCTTTTTGCTGTTTATAACACCCACCTTCACAAAATGACCTCCTTCTTCCATGTAGCCTGTGATCCACGTCCTGATTTGAGGCTTCTGCGGATTCAAGTTCAGCTGACTGCTTTGCTTGGATTTGACTGGTAACCACAGACGGATTTGCATCCCATAAAAAGAAAAAAAGCACCTCTACAGCTTGGGTATCAAGGTCAAAGAAAAAGACTTGGAAACAAGATAAGCTCATGATGTCGCTTTAGTTTGTGGTTGGTTACTCTCAACCAGCTGATACAGTGATTACGTCCCATTTCAGATGTCCATTTGAACTGTCTCTGTGCTTGGACCACATGATCCCTATGAAGAGGTACTATCAGAAGCTGGGAAATCTATATTTACTTAATAACGGCCATGACATTTACCATCAAATGTAATCCTAAACATTAGAAATGTTATTCAGTACTGGAAAGCTACTATTGCCCTTCTTACATATTTCCAGTCTTTTCTCTCTGCCTTTCCCCATTTATACCTCCCTGGCTTTTGGCTCCCACCTCATGAAATGAGGTGAAATTGGTGTGATGGGACACCATGTGCAAGCAAACAATGCACACCTACACCTGAGCTTTTTATAGCCTAATAAGGTGACCGTGGGATGTTGGTCGTACAGGGTTAGTGCCTGTGTTATCTATCCACCGTCTGCAGACATCCAACTTGTTATTATCAGTTTGACTGGCTGTCTAGTCAGATACCTAATAATAGAGTTTGTTCTGCTTGCATAAAGAATGTGAAAAAAAAACTGTCATTTGGTTTTACTGGCTTTTTTCTATCTTCATGCCTGGAAAGGTAAATGTTGATATTAAATCTGTTTATCTGGCTGTTACTGTGCTGTAAGCACATCAACATGGGATGCAACTGAGTCCCACTTATAGTCACATATGTGGTGAAGTAAATGTTTCATCAAGTCCTTGATAGAAAAATCTTAACAACTCAGAGCTGTGATTCTAGCAAAGGTGATATTTCCTGTTTTTTGTCACCACATATTGCAGGGTGAAGGCCCTGCTTTTGTTTCGTTTAACAGCTGAATGGCACTTGAATGTGTCAGGCAAATCTCAGTTGTTCCATTACAAACCACAACGACAGCTGAATGAATGCACTGATGAATGCTGCTTTACTTAAAAAAAATTTTTTTTTAAAAAGTAAATTGATTTTGTTAAAAACGAATTAAGTTGTGACATTTTTTTTTCCGAATCTCACAAGTGAATTGTTATAATAATTTAGTAAATTAACTATATTGTCTTGTCCCTGTAGCGTTAATGAACTTTGAAACTGAGGTTGATTAAATTTAACACATGTATGAAGCCATTACAGTTGTTTTACCCCAGTAACCACTCACTCTTGGTGGCAGCTCTGGAGTATTATTTCTATTCAGAGCTGTCAATGTTTCCCACCAGATCAAGGCTGTGATTAATAAAAATGGACCTCCTGGTCCCCTCCAGCCTATTCTCACCTTCTCGCTTCACTCTGCTTTTGCTTCACATGCTTGTCTCCTCCTGTCTGCACCCCTGTCATCTCCTCTCCTTCATTTTCATTCCCTCTTTTTGGATAACACAGCTGCCTCCTTCACAGCCTTTCCCTGCATTAACAAAGCATTTTCTTTTCTCTTTCCTTCCTTGCTGCTCTGTATTGCTGTGTCTCTGGAGCCTTGGTAAATGATGCATGGTGGACATGCAGCCACTGAGCAATCATTAGTGAGGTGGCACAGGTGAACAGAAGCGATGGATGATGAAGAGAGAGGGATGGTGGGAGTAACAGAGGACAGCAAAAGTCATGTTTCTGCCCTGAGGCATTTCCCTATATCGTCACAAAACTAGTAGTTGTTTGTGTAAAACACTTGCCTGTGGCATTTCTTACACCAGTGGTCATTAATCTGCACACATGCACACACACGAAACTCACACACACTGAAGCGCATAGTACAAATGAAGCCATAATGTTGCTCTCACAGAAAAAACTGATGTTTTTTACAGTGTCCTAAAGCCCTTTGCACCTATAAAAACCAAGACTGGTGTGGACTGGCGGATGTGCTGAGCAGCCAATATTATGAAGTGTACATAATGCTTCCCTCCTGAAATATCATTACTCAACAATGCCCTGATGCCCCTGATCATAAACAAAAATTGGGTTTATTGTTCATATCATGACTAATAAACTGAGACATTACCTGACAAAGGCCCACAGTGGGTAAGAACCTCCTACATATCAAACCTAACCTACTCGAGGCAAGATTCAGGAGGAGTTTTTCTCCCTCTGATCAAAAAACAAAATGTGTTTTGTTTGATATGACAGTAATATTGTGGTTTCTAATGGCTGATGATTTGATTGCTTGATAGCTGCCAGAGCCTCACATTCTGACAGATGTTGAGTTTAATTAGTGTTCACACCTACTCTTCACTAGAGCCCGAGTCTCACCACCTCACAACAACACATTTACAGCTATTGCGTACATCTTTACATTTCCACCTCTAACAACTCACACTGTGTAAACACTTACAGAGTTTCACGGAAGCATAAGAATAATTTATTATGTTTTTAGTCTTCCAGCTAATTTTATATCATGCTCTTACAGAAACACAAAATAAACCCCAACAATTGTTGTTGCTGCTAAAAGAACATCCTTTATAAAGGTTTAAAAGTCAGCTATGATGGAATAAAATACACAAACAATGGATTTGAGCTTGGCAAGATTTTTGTCACGATGATCTATACTTATCAACGTGCAGTGCATCCCAGTCGCATGCGTTATCTTAACAGACTGATGATATAAATCAGTTGTAACGTCTTCGGGGACTGGCCTCTCTTTCAGCACTCTTGCTGAAGCATTCCGCACAAACAATCTCGTTCCTCCTCGATCGGTTGTTTATTAATGATGCCTTAGTACAGCTGAGAGGAACGCTCAATCTGATCGTGGCCATTAGAGAATAAGATAGGCATTAAGATTTCTGAAATATCAACACTCATTTCTGACATGAAGGTAAGTCCAGCAGTATATTCATAACCACATTGGGATATATCTCGGAGAAGAATTTTTTACTTAGAAATGTTTGTTTTATGAAGTTCTATGTGGCTAACAGGACACGTCTAGCTTTGAATCAGATCTCTTAAGTTCACATGAACTTGTGCAAAAGTTTCGATTTCACTAGACAGAAAGATAACTGATCTTTTATAACGTGAAAATGTTTCCTTAGTCAAGGTGCTGTTCCTGTATGGTACGGAGGAGTTGGATGTCTATTAAAAGCAACTTAAGGACAAGTTCTGTTATTTTCCACATTGTTCTGTCACCTTTAATTTCGTTCACTTTTTTTTCCTCCCAGAAGCAAAGGGAGAGCAGAGTTTCTAGGGCAACAATCAATGTAATTGTCCTAAGTCTGACACATGCAATCTGCTAAAAGCCCTGAAGCCCAAAGGCCCAGGTGTACCCAGGGATTACAATGGTGGAGGACAGGTTAAGTCAGTGTGCAGTGATGGGGACACACTCATTCACACACACATTCATTTGGTCTTATTTCCAAAGACATTCACACATGTTCGCATGCAGGGATGGGTATACACAAACAACTCCAACATGGTCACATGTGAACAATCTGCTCTAATGCACCATCAGAGGAAGAGCTAGCGCTATAAAAATCTGCAACAGGGAAGTTGAGAAGGCAGAATGATTGCTGTTATCTGCTGTGCTATACTGCACAGAAATATGTGTTTTCTCTTGTAACTAAGTAACTAATGGTTACAGTTTCGAAGGTGGAAAATAGAAGTATAAAGTTATCAGTAATAGAAAAATAAAACAACATTAACAGTCTAATTGACTTTTAATAGTCTTTTGTCAATTTAGATAAAAGATAACATTTAAAAGTTGGTACTATTAATAACTTCATAAGACTGTATTTATTAACCTTAAGTAAGCAAGAAAAAGTCTTTAGAAATTTAAGAATGATGAGAAAAAATAGTGTTTAAAATTATTTTTCAGTTGAAATTAAAACCATGCAGGCAGGTTTTTTTTAAGCACTTATAACTGATGTATAATCAAACAAAACATTTCTTTATGATGCTATTACTAGTTTTGATAAAAATGAATGTCATTTAGTACCTGTCAAGTTCAGTTGTAATTACTTAAGAAATTCTCATGGGGACCTTATATTAAGCATTACTCGTGAAAATATTATGTAAATTAATAAACACTGTCATCTGTCATATGAATGTGGGGTGTTAACAGATGTAATTCCCAGTCAAATATAGTCATATGTTATAACCTGGTGAAAAGGAAATGCTCTGCTAGATTCAAACCCGACATATCTGTAGTACCTGAACAAATGTAGCAGCAACATGGGAACCGCTGATCTAAAGAAAATAGGACACCGCCTTCTGAAACAACTCTGGACGCCACTCTGGAAATACGGCAAGATAAATCTGTGCTCATTCCCCAAGCCAAACTCTAATGATGGGTATTATTCATTTTTCCACAGATACTGTTTTCTTGGTCAGCAGACAGGCTGCAGATTGGCTGCTTTATTTTCCTTTATTCACTGCTACCAACATCTATTAAACAAGTTCTCCTCTGGCCTGCAAGAAATAATTAGTCTACTGGATAGGTCAACTTAATCATTCCTGAAAATAATATTCAATTATCTCTACAGCAACTTCTAGAGCATGTCTCCTATTTTTAGACCCCCCCCTCTCTGTTTTACAGAGATAGGTAATTTGATCCTTTTTATGTCAAGCCTGCAACACAAAGCAACGAAGAGTCAGCGGTGCTAAACAGTCCTTGCAGGATAACCTATTATGCCTTAATAATAGCCCTGGCTTTCTTATTGTCTCTTCCTCTGTATGGTGCACCGCATATGAGTTCCATTCGATTATGGCTCTCCTCTTCCTTAGCTTCTCCCTCCAGTTTTCCGCTGGGTGCCCTTGACTTATATCATTATATCATCAGTTTGTCTCAACAAAGAGAAAAATAGAATTATGACTTATGACTGGTTAGAGTTTTAATAACTGCAATAATCGTGTGTGTGTGTGTGTGTGTGTGTGTGTGTGTGTGTGTGTGTGTGTGTGTGTGTGTGTGTGTGTGTGTGTGTG
>JBBBVU010000017.1:10222833-10233758 GCA_037177055.1 Atherinosoma microstoma
GTGTGCGTGCGTGCGTGCGTGCGTGCGTGCGTGCGTGCGTGCGTGCGTGCGTGCGTGCGTGCGTGCGTGCGTGTGTGCGCGCATTTAAGGCTACAGGATGTCATTTGAAGTCAACTGGAGCTGCAAAAAGTGCTTTGAATCCAGCAGGCAGGAGGGAAGGAGGACTGGAGTCGAGGGAGCGCAAGAAGAAAAGCTCTTCACTGCCATAAACCCAACTGAAAGCAGAAGGAGGGGGTGGGAGGGATGGGAAGCTGTGCTGCTGTTTGTTTGTTTTTGACCTTATAGGATGCTTAAAAGAAAAAGGAGAAACTCCCGATCTTGCCAAACACAACTTGACCCCATGTCTTTTATGGTCTGTCTCTGTTGTTTGCTTCAAAGTGTTCTTCTTCCTATGCCTTATTCGCGCTTGCTTGCCCCCCCCCTCCTCTCCCGTCCTCGCTTCTGAGTGCAGTGTTGGGATAGCGAGGGCACTGGAGGGGACAGTAATGACTAACTCTGTAAAGGTAATGATAAAGTACAGATGCTTTAGACTCCACTCTGGCTAGAGGCGCTGGGGCTAAGAAAATTACAGTCATCCGTGTGTGTGTGTGTGTGAGAGAGAGAGAGAGAGAGAGAATGAGAGGCAGAGGGCAGAAAGAACAACTGAGACAGTTTCAGTCTGGCAAGAGACAAAGACAGATTTTACCCTTATTTATTTTCCTTACCAGATATTATAACGATCCTGTATTGCGTGTCATGTAAAGCATCGTCTGTCTTCTTCTCAGTTGTCTTCAAGTGTCTCTCGAGCTATCTTCTTCCTGCCCTCTTGTTTTCCCATCTTGTCACCTTTGACCATTTTGCTTCCATGTCTCTCCTGCCTTCATATGTTGACCTGCTCTACCACTGTCACTATCACAGACAATTTTTCCACTTTTCGAAAGTGGTTCCAGTTGACCATCAAAGAACTGATACAATTCCCCCCAAAAACCCCCTTTGTCCTGGTCCTGAACAAAGAACTGTTTATATCAGGTGCTGGGGATGTGATTATGAGGCCCAACTAGATCATCTGAAATGTGGTGATCACCATGAACTCAGCATTCTTCTCAGCTTTTTGTTCATTTAAAGTTTCAATATCATCAGTTGTGTTTGGAAACTCTGGCCAATGTGCCACGTAGAGCAACATTACAGTCATTGTGTGCAAACTAATTGTTAAACCCTGTTTGCAGCTACGTTTTTGTAAACATTGGCACCGTTTTTATTATTGCCAGCTAGTGCTTATAGATCCATTTTAACAGTGTTTGTAAAACCTGGAATGACCCTGGTTGCACGGTCATTCATAAATACCATAAGTTTCATAAAAAGGCCTCACATACATCTTGTGTTGAATAGGGTTTATAAACTACACTGCTGATATTAAGACACTTGTTTGCAGGAAAACCTAGAAAAACACTCATCTGTGACAATAAACGGCGCAAAAGCACAACGTACAGAATCTCATAACACAATCACTGGGTGTATATGTGCTGTGATGATACTGTGGAAGATATAATTCCTTTGAGTTGTTGTCACAGTCTGTCCTTCAGATTGGGTCAAATGACTTGAATCTCCTTATGTGTGTCATAAATGATGCTTTGCAGAATAATACTTGGTCTTGCCTTGTGTAGATGGTATACAGCTCCCTGCAGATGGACTGACCTCCTTGCAAGGAATAAAAGCCATATTATGCAACTATAATTTGATTCTCCGGATCTCTTTTTTTTTGAAGATTTCTCACCACAGCTGTCTCCGTCTGCTGTGTTACTCCACACAGGCTCCTTCACCTACTGTTGAATTTAGAGTACATAAATAGAAGTTGGTGAGAATGTACTGTATAAGCATAGGGTGTCATCTCGTGTCTGGATGGACATATGTGTGTTTGTTCACATGCTTGTGTACCCGGGAAAAGAATACCCTCTGAATATCCTTGTGTTTGCTGTCTAGCCGTCTGATGTGTGTCATTAGAGTAATAAAAGACTTGCTGTGCTGCACAGCAAGGAGTTCTCATCTTTAAGGCTCTTCCATTTCACACAAATTGCCAGCTGCTAAGTTCTGATGGATGTTTGTATGCTGGCACAAAAACACAGGTTCCACTTTGACATAATGGAGATAGGGTTCAGAGAAAGACTGGGCATAAAAAGAAGTTGCGTGTCCGTCTCCTTTGTCATCCAAAAGTGTTTGTTTTTTTTGTCAAAACGTGCCTCCCTGTTGGCTTCAGGACATAAGCACACATACTGCACATAGAGAGAGACAGAGATTTATCCAAATACATAGGCCTCATATTCTGCCTAAACTGCTGTCTTCTCTGTTTGTCTCTCCGTTCACCCTCTCGTCATGCCTGAAGAGTGACAGGCTGTGTTTTCAGCCAATGTTTGAACACCGACCGATCAATGCCGGACAAAGGGAAAGAGCAGGAGTGAGGGGCAGGGAGGGGCAACACAACTGGTTATTGACAGAGAATTCAGAGTCTGAAAGAGTGGAGGCAATGGCTTAGTAAAGAGAAAGCAGAGGAGGGAATTGTGAGTGGCACGATGATGATTGCAATTTGTGTGCATTGTTGAGCATCACTTTGAAATGTGTTAACTTTTCGTCATTGTTTTGTGTTTTGTGTTTTACCTACTTGTAGTATTATGCATGCATAATTTTGTGAGTGCATATTAGTGTGGACCCCTGCCATGGTGGGAGCAGAACCAGGAGTGTGTATGTGAGAGTAAAGCTTTGCGGTCTCCTGTGCATGGTTATGTGTCTTGGTGCTGTCCTGCTGCAAAATCCTTGTGCAGTAAGGCTACATGATGTTTTATTTCCTGCGATACAATTTGGGATTTGAACAATTCTACCATAAACAAGTACAAAAAAAAATGATTTTCTGTGTGTGCTCTCAGTAAAGTCATTGGAATCATAAAATTGAAAGAAATCTATAATTTGATGTCTGCAACAAAATCAAAAAGAAGTTGGGCTAGAGGCATGCTTTTCATTGCATTACATCACATTTTCTTTTAATCACACTATTTAATCATTTGGGAACTGAGGAGACAAATTGTTGCAGTTTTGATGTGAAATCTGCCCTCTCTTTCTGAATACAAGATTTCAGTTGCTCAGCAGTCTGTACTTGTCTGATTATTACCCTCTCCGTGATGACGGAGCTGGACTGCAGGCGGGACAGTCAAGCATACTCACACTCTGCATCTATGAAGCCATGCTGTTGGAATGTCATGCAAAATTAGGTCTGGTAACGTCCTGCTGAAATAATCACAAACCTCCTGGAAAAAGTCATCACCTAGATGGTAGTGTATGTTTTTTTCAAAATTCCAATAAATGCCTCTTTATCAGTGATGAAGAACATATTCAAGTCATCCATGCCATGAAAAATGATGCAACCGCATAGAATCACATACACTGTCTCTCGCCGTTTTCTCAACAACATCGTCAATGTTCTTTTCCATCTTTGGAACTCAGAAGCAGTCATCAGTTTTTGTTTTGTTTTTTTGTTTGTTTGGGTTTTGTTTTTTTTATGAGTTGAAAGGACTCATCTGACCACAGAACATGTTTCCACCGTCTTTCTCTCCAGCTTGTGCCCAGAAAACTGCTGCATTTCTGTGCAGAGTTGAAAAATGGCTTTGTCATTGCGTAACACTGTGTGTCAGGTTGCATTTCTGGGTGGAGTGATGTACTTTGTTGAGGTGTTGAATGACAATAGTTTTCCAATGTACTCCTGAGCCTATGTAGCTATATTGGTCTCGGTCACATGGCGGTTTGCTCATGCAGGGTCACCTATGCAGCGGTTACAACCTTGTTTTTTGCACAGCTGCCCAAAATAATTTGAAAAAAACTCTGAAAAAATGACTTCATGCTCTGAATGCCTTCTTTTTGTGCAAATCATTCTTTCTTTAGCTTTGTTAATTTCTCTCAAAACCCCAAACCAAATCAAAGCTGGGTGTTCCTCAGAAGTGGTTTTGAGGGCCAAAAGTTAATAGAAAACACCAATTTAATGACCAAAGTCAATGATCTATCATGTCATAATAGTTTTTCTCTTTAAATTTATCGAATAAAGAAATGATCAAATTGTTTTTTGATGTGAAAATAATTGTGCATCATTGCAAACAACATAGCTGTTTTTTATTGGCACCCTTTTTTTATATGATTTGTGATTCTAAATTGGCTGTGGGTGTAATCTGGCTTTTGTTGCGCAGCTGGGGTCTGTATGTTGAAGAATGGACTATCAAGAACGCAAAGTAAAGAGTGGAAGAACTGGCTGGAGAAGAGTGATAATATGTGATCACTAGAAAAGAGAATAGCAAGAGCAGATGCAGAATGGGGGGGTTCATCCTTGGTTAAGCCAGGAGAGGTTGTTTCCCACTTTCTGTGTGCTGTGCTCCTCCAGCTTCTTCTAGCACCGCCAGGCAGAATCTGTTAATGGGAACAGTGGGATGGGAATGGGGAAGTGCTCACTTTCCCATATTAGAAGATGATATCTTACTTACTAAGTAGTTTCTCTTGTTCACTGGTAGTGGAATAACTGATCAGCTTGGGCTTGATAAATTTTGAAAACAGAGTGCTGCAAATTTGCGCTGTTTAAATCTCACTGTCTGAAAGTAGATGTGTTTTGGGCTTTTTCTTTTTTTACACCTCTTTCTCTATCCACTGAATTTAGACAATGAGATTTCAGAACTGTGAGACCGATGTAAGGAAAGCCCAGCTATTTTTGTGGGTTCACATGCATGCACGCCTGTGTGCACATGCCAGGGGGAGGAAAGTGTGCCAGGCTATGCCAGTAGTTTTTCCTGAATCTCCTGACCAGAGCCAGTATTGTCAATCCTTTGCATTCTGCTCCAGTCTTCTACTTAATGCTTATTGAATTCAGATCATTTTCATAAGCAGGAGCAAGTTTTCTACTGGAAGGTCAGAGCTATTAAAAATTTATAAGAACCTGGATCACCCTAAAGGGAAAGTGAAGGGACGAGTTCAAAGAAAGACGATGTTAAAACATAAAAAAAGAGAACCTTTCTACCACCCGCTG
Source organism: Atherinosoma microstoma (assembly GCA_037177055.1). Lineage (NCBI taxonomy): Eukaryota > Metazoa > Chordata > Actinopteri > Atheriniformes > Atherinidae > Atherinosoma > Atherinosoma microstoma. The sequence goes on from JBBBVU010000017.1 coordinate 10,227,866, forward strand.
ACCCACAGCACCTTTTAAAACACATAAAAAAAGGTATATATATATATATATATGTGTGTGTGTGTGTAGTCTGTCTTTTACAAATGTTAGCACTACTTTCTATGTGGGAAACATGGTGGTCTTAGATTTTCTTAAAGCATAGAACACAGCAAAGTTATCATAATTGATAAGTTAATGTGCCAACTCTGAAATCTAGTTTTAGCCAACACTGCAGTATTGATAGTCGATGTAGGATCTACTCATGATTATTAGAGCAAAAGTCTGACTGAAGAGGTCAGAAATTCCTTGTCCCTCTTGCCATGAGAAGCTCGGCAGCACTGCCAGGCAGAATGTGTCACATTGGAAATGTCAGGGGATAATGTGTGATCAACAGGACCTATACGTGGAAGGTCAGCAGCTCTTCCTTTAAGCTAAGGAGTGTCGACTCTTCCACAGAGACCCAAAGCAGGAGGCCTTTATTGAACAGATTAGTGGTAGTACATGGAGGCAAAAATGTCACAGTGCTCCTCCACTAATGGTGGACACTGTCAACACCTTTAATGCCTTTCGAGATTCACTTAATGCCCTGTAGCTGGATTTAGACACATATGACATTCTGTCACCTCCACACATTTTTGGACAAATCTGTCATATTCCTTGTTTCTGGATGTCCAAGTCCAGAATGAGCAACAAAGCACACATCCCAATACTGACAGGCTCAGTGCGCCCATCTTTCTGCTGAAGGACAGATACCTTAATCACTTCTGTGTTGTGTGATTCCAGAGAGTGACTACAGCGAGGCAGAGGTTCTCCCCGACTCTTTCCCATCAGCACCGGCAGAGCCCCTCCCGGAGTTCCTGCTGGAACCAGAGGATGCTTTCATCGTAAAAAACCGTCCGGTCCAGCTGCGGTGTCGAGCATCGCCAGCCACCCAGATCTACTTCAAATGTAATGGGGAATGGGTCAATCAGAATGATCACATCACCAGAGAGAGCCTAGACCAGATCACAGGTACACTCACTCGTGCACAGAGGAGTCCTCTAAGCACAAGTACACACACATAATGATGTCACCTTGTATTTTGCAGAGATAAACATCATATTTAATTGCCAACATCATTTTCAACTACATAATCCATTAGGCCCTTTAGGATTTTATGTGCACGTTAACTGCTTTCGGCATCTGGCCAATGCATTATTTATATGCAGTGTGAAAATATGTCTCACTCACCACCCCCTCCTGCTCTCTCTGCCCAGGTCTGGTGGTGCGGGAAGTGGACATCTCAGTGTCGAGGACCCAGGTGGAGGAGCTATTTGGACTAGAGGACTACTGGTGCCAGTGTGTGGCCTGGAGCTCGGCCGGCACCACCAAGAGCAACCGTGCCTATGTTCGCATTGCATGTCAGTATCAAGGATGTGTGTGAATGAAGCAGAGAGGGAAAGGAAGACAGGAGGGGAGACAGTGGAAAAGGAAATGTTTCTGACTTTTTCTCGGCTTATGTGTCAGCTTAAGTATATATGCAAATAAATTTGCCGTAGCACTCCATCTTAGTCCCTCGTGGTAATGTGAGGCGCAGGGTGATTGACACATTGCATGTTTATGAGGGTTTGGAGTGAAAAATGCGACAGAGTGACAGTAGCTTCTTTTTCTTTTTGCATTCCATGTATATGTGTGTGTTTGTGTGGCAGCCACTGCCACTGAGATAAGCAGTGTGTCAGACTGCTGTCACGGGGCAGCCTTCCCTAACTGCCGACTACATGTGTGTTGCTCCCCTGCAGACCTGAGGAAGAACTTTGAGCAGGAGCCTTTGGGGAGGGAGGTACGACTCGAGCAGGAGGTGCTGCTGCAGTGTCGGCCCCCAGAGGGCATGCCTGCCGCTGAGGTAGATGTCTCTCTCTTCGTCACCATTGTCCTCCCTTTTTTTCACCATTATTTCTGGTGTTGTGTTGTTGATTTTGATGGGCAAGTTTTTATTGTAGGGTTCAGCCACTTGCTGCAAGATTTCTTACACATCAAAGCAGTAAGCTAACTAATCACACACACATTTTCACTCCACTGTCTGCAATGGCATAAAACAAAAATAAAGGAAGTAAAGGCCAAGCCACTCGTTTTGACACCATCAATAAAAAACTCACTAGGTCACATAAATATCAGTGAATATATCCTCTGTTAATTCAGCAAAACAGCTGAAAAGGTTTAAATCAACATTATGTCACACATTAACACTGAGCTGCTCTGACTGTAGCATATCAAATGGGCTCATTTTCTCAGAAAAAAGCAACATAACATATCATTATGGAAAACAAACAAAATGATTCATAAATGTTACTCACTAAGAATGCCCATTTTGCTAAGCTGTGCTGCTTTTTAGTGGCTTAATAACATGTTTATTATATGAGACAAAAAGCCCATAGCATGAAAGGATAATAAAAATGAAACAATAAGGTCATGTGATCATATTTGAGCATAAAACTGGAATTTCTGAATATATTAGACAATAAATGCCACTTGTGTTGCTTGTGGTAGTTAGCTATGATGTGATGCTCATTATTAAGGAGGATGTGTTGTCTCTTTTAGTGTGTGTGAAGAATGATAAAATTTCAGAAGTGTTTGATTATTGCCGTGAGTTGTGATGGTTTAGTATTCTGCAGGTTTATGGTGTTTACTGAATGGCTTTATACATAGTGTGCTGACTCATGTTTATGCATAAACACCTGCTGATTTGAACAATGATTCATGTTAAAAAACATCAGCCCAAAGACATTAAATAAAATTTAATTAAATAACACAAAGGGATGAAAGTTTTAAGGCTCAATTATAGCTCATCTTTTAATTAGTACATTGTTTTTCTAACTGTTGATTAATTATAACATTAATATTTCTAGCTCCTTGGTAGATCCCTCCCTTTGTAATCTTGTGGATTTTGACGTCCATGGTATGTATGTATGTAACTGTCTCCTCTTGCATCCTTGTAGGTGGACTGGCTGAAGAATGAGGATGTTATAGATCCATCACAGGACTCCAATTTCTTGATCACTATTGATCATGATCTGATCATCAAACAGGCCAGACTCTCGGACACGGCTAACTACACGTGCGTGGCTCGAAACGTGGTGGCCAAACGACGCAGCAGCACAGCAACTCTAATAGTTTATGGTAACAGATGTTCTCCTTTTTTTTTACCTTTCTCAAGCCTCACGTATGAGACTATACCTCTTCCAATTCGTGGAAGATTTCTAGCATATATTCAGAATAAGAAATGTTAAGTTTTGGAGGAGCTTTCCATCAGTTTAGCAGTGCACTACACTGCATAACATAACATGTAAATGAGAAAGTCTGACATTTTAGCAGCTCTGTGCATAAATGCAAGTCTTAAATAACTGAAGAAACTTTATAAAGTTTGTATCTATTTTCCATATGCATGAAAATCTGGTAGGCAGTTAGAAAGCAAGTGAATGGGGTAAATACAAGACTGGACTATTGAAGGTATTTCCTTGTCTCTGTGTGTCTGTTTCAGTGAGTGGAGGCTGGTCTTCTTGGACTGAATGGTCAGAGTGTAACGCCAGGTGTGGGCGGGGCTGGCAGCGTCGAACGCGGAGCTGCACCAATCCCGCCCCTCTCAATGGAGGAGCCTTCTGTGATGGCCCACCAGTGCAGAGAGTAACATGCACCACACTGTGCCCAGGTAAAAAAAATCAGACATCTTCCCATAAGAATAACCATGCACTGGAATCTCAGGATATTTCCCAAATAGGTGCAATTTGCAGCAAATACCAGAAGGAGTTTGAACTTTTTGCAAACTTCTAAACATCATTAAATTGTTTGTTTTCTTACATTAAACCAAAATGTTTATCCCTCCGACCTGAAAACTAACTTCAATAATTTACACTCTCTTAGCTCCCAGTAAAGAAATACAGTGCAATGTTTTACTGTCAGACTGCATTTTAACTCTGTTGGTTTTGCCGTGTGTCAGATTATCTTGACTCAGAAGCAGCAAACTGCAAAAAAAAAAGATACTTCCAGCAATTACATCATCCACCGTGATAATGTCATGCACAATCTCCCTCTGCATGGAGCCACGTAAAGATTGGGCTGTAAAAGGACTCGCATCTTTGTTGTCTTTCCAGTGGACGGAGGCTGGACAGAGTGGGCAAAATGGTCTGCCTGTGGGACTGAGTGCACCCACTGGCGTAGCCGTGAGTGTCAAGCCCCCCCACCCATAAATGGAGGAAAGCACTGCAGTGGCAGCATGATGGAGAGCAAAAATTGCACTGAGGGGCTGTGTGCAAGAAGTAAGTCTCCACTTTGTTCAAAGTGACTTGGCAGTTAGGTAAATGTCAAGTCAAGGTAAATATTTAGCTTGGTGTGAGATAAATATTCTTCCCTCTGCCCTTCACTGCATTTATTAGCATTTTATAAATTCAGTTTACTAATGCAAATAGTTTAACTGTCTAAAATCTGAAAGAAAATTCCAAATGTAGCCATAGGGGTAAATTCCCTGACAGCATGTTTGTTGCTTCAGGTGGTTGTTTGGTTAATAATAGAAAATGTTGCCGGCAGTGATTTCTTTGCTCCTAATTCACAGTTTTATAAGGGGAATTGCATTTCAAAGCTATTTTGTATTGAGCCATATTCCTCAGGTGTTTAGCAATTGCAGCGCAGAGTGCGAATGTGTGGAGAGATGAAAGTTAAAAGGGCCAAGTCACAGAAAGATGATTCATGAGGGAAAATTTTGCTTCACAAAGAAAGAAGGAAACTGATCCCCATCTAAAGAGCACAGACGGAAAGAAGGAGACAAAGAATGAAAGAGCAAGTGCAAGCTAAGAGAGCGGATCGAGTGGGAAGTGAGCATGACACGGCCAAGTCGAAAATTAGCACGGGGAAGAGCATATGAGAGTGAGTCAGACTCACACTGACACCCGATGTGCAGCCTGTGATGAGCTGGGAGGAATCCAGCTGACAGTGCATTAGAATCTTAAAGTTGCACATCCACAAAGGCAGTGAGATGCGTTCAAGAACACACTTTAAAAAGTCACGCAAGACTCAAAGCAAGCCTCCTGAATGCGTGTGCAGTGTGGGTAATCATATCCATACTCAAAGCAACACTGTGCTTTAAATCCGTAGCACACACACAAGACTTGACATAAACAGACTACTGTGGGGCTGTAAGACAAGACAAATACACTGTGTGATTTGGCCATACGGAGAAAAGCATTCTCAGGAGGCCATCAGGAAAACAAGTACTAAAGTAGCTTTGACAGAGAGGAAGGATGGGAAGCTCTTTTCTATAGGCAATCTTTAAGTGTGTACCTTGGCAAACTGCAGATCACTGACTGACTGATATCTATATTTTCCCTGCATGCTGATCCACTTTTTCTGTGGTCACAAGCTGCCCTGATTATATTCAGACAGCCAAATAATAAAACCCCACTGCAATAGCTTTGTGTAGTACCCCAGTCATAAATGTAAAATCCTCTGAGACATCATGAACCATTATTTTCATTGCATGGTTGTAGATTCTAATTGATGTTGGACGAATGGCAAACTCAGGAAAGCCATTCGGTCTTCTGATGACGCTGTGGTGAGGAGGTTATTTGATTTCAGATCCACTAAGTGGCACAATCCTGAAAGATGGTTTTGATTTTCTTCAAACTGCTTAGGGATGATTCACATTGGTGTTATCTTGGAAATGACTGCTCCCATTGGGACAGATGTTTAGTTTTCATAGGGAGAAGGTGATAACATACCCTGTGGGGTGTACAGAGACATGGTTTTAATCTATAGTGTGTCCCACAGGTACCACACAAACGCCGCTGCTCTTGTTAATTTCTGAAATAGCCGATCTCATCCAGTCATTTCTAACAGGCTTTTTTTGTCTTTATAAAATATAAACTATTATGTTCAACTTCATTCT
>JBBBVU010000017.1:10233858-10247878 GCA_037177055.1 Atherinosoma microstoma
GAAGGTGATAACATACCCTGTGGGGTGTACAGAGACATGGTTTTAATCTATAGTGTGTCCCACAGGTACCACACAAAAGCCGCTGCTCTTGTTAATTTCTGAAATAGCCCTTAATTTGGCCGATCTCATCCAGTCATTTCTAACAGGCTTTTTTTGTCTTTATAAAATATAAACTATTATGTTCAACTTCATTCTACAATTTCTTGCTTTCAGGTTTTTATTATTATGATATCTTCAATATTAATATTTTTCCTTGATAGTAGTATGCATTTTTGTTTGAATTTCTACTTTCATTATTGCCAAGTTTTTGCTTTCATGTTTTTTTCCCGTATTAAATGATCATATATTTCATTTGCATTACAACCAGTCCATCCATTTTTTATATTTTTGTTTGTTTTCCTTTCTTCTTCTCTTGTTTTTTCTCCTGTTCAAACAGATAAAAAGATCTCTATTGAACATACAAGCCATCGTAAGTTCACCGTCCATGACTTTACTCTTTCACTAATTCATACTGTTTGTTTAGTTACTGTACGAGTGTGGATGTGTGTGTGTGTGTGTTAGTTCGGAGTCCTAACATCTGTTGGAGTGGAGTTTAATGTGTCTAGCATTTTGTGTCATCTCAGATTAAGTTCCGTTAAAACAGGCCTCCCCTTCCTGTCCAACCTGTTTGTGAGTGTCATCTTCCTCTCCTGTGTAGAGTGTTGACAAAGCATAATTAAGGCTTTAGAGTTGGTTCAATGTTTATGCACCTCCCCCACCCAGTCTTAGTTCTGAAGCTAAGTATTTTTTTTTAAAAAAAATTTGGGGGGGGGGGATGACATTTTGATTTCTCACTGACTTTCAGTTCCCCTGTGATTTAGTTTACATTTAAGTGATGGTAATTCCTTTAGTTCAATGTGATGTGGACTCAGGGGAGAGTAGCCACAGTAATGCACCTAATTTGCTATTGTTCCGTTTCTGATAATAAGTGCGGACGGCTGTCAGATTCGGTTCAGTCCACGTGAGCATGGGAGCTCCCTTCTGCCAGCCCGCCTGCCTCCGGCTTTCTTCTCCTCCACACATTTTGTTACTCTCCCTACTGCTCTGCAGTGTCTTTGGCTATCCTTATCTCCTCTCCCCTCCTCAACATACTTATAATCCCTCTGTCCTCTCAACAAATCAAAACCTTATCTTCCTCCTTCCTGTCCTTTTTTGCCAAATTGCTTCTCATCTAGTTCTCTCTTCCCCCCCTATATCCAGCTTGGCTTTTCCTTCTTGTTTTTCCTTTGCTCTTTTTTGTCTCCCGCCAACTTTGCTCCTCGTCTTCTTGCCTCTTCTTTGCTGTGGTGTGACTGGCTCACGTGTCCGGGTGGGGTCTGGCTCTGCTAGCGTTGGGGAGTCAGGGCTAAGCAGGCGGTGGAGAGCCTGCTGACCAGTCAAAACCAATCACACAGCAGGAAAGAAGGAGGGAGCTCAACAGGGAGCAGGTGAAGTTAGGGCCAACCAACCCCTCACCCTCCTTCTGTTCATGGTTACTTTTGCTGTCCAGTACGCCCCCTGTTGGCTAAACTCTTAATGACACTCTCTTGAGATGAACACTGGGTACATCCTAACTGTCATCATGCTCGAGTTAAAATCCTAATTTCAAATGTAACAGATGGGCAACAAAGCCATCTACCTCATCCTCTGTAAAAATGCATTTCGAGTTTGAAACAAACCTAAAACCACAATTAACCTGATGCATCTGCAGATGCTCACAGACACGCATCTGTTTGTTGCTGCATAGAGCTGTTTAGCGTCGTATTATCTGGAGTAACGGGACGCAAGCATAAACCAGTTAGTTACTTGCTGTGACTGAATTAATTTCGCTCACCGGTGAAACAGTAAATCTAATAATGACAATTCTCTGTAGTTGATTTGGATTTTTCACTTCACGGTACTGATTTGCTTACCATCAGTATCTGAGCCAATAGTGCTTCACCGAATCCGATCTGTGTAACATCTTCAGAACTTCCAGTCTATTTAATCCTTAATTACCCCTTTTTGTTTACTAGACAATGTCACCATGCTGAGCTGTAATACTTCAAAGGTAACATTAATAGAAGAGTAAGCACTAAAATGACTCATGGCAGCTTCAGCTGAACAATGGAGCTGTATTTTTTACACAGAGGGAGGACTTTTAATGATTTTTTTTTAGGGGTATTTTTTGCTCACATACTGCAGAGCAAAGACAGACGGGGACTGTGGGCAGAGAGAGCGGGAGAATGACGTCCAGCGAGGGTCTGACTGGCAGGGACTCTGCTGTTGAGGGCATTTTAGGCCGAGTGATTTTTCGCTCTAACCATTCAGCCGTCGGGTTGGCCTGAGGAGTGTCGATATCATCCTCAATCTGTTGTATTATAATAGCATCAGGGTCTGATCTGTTTAAGCCCAGTATTGATGAGGAGCTACTGCAATGACTGTATTCATGCACAGATGGGTGTACTAGTATTAGTTTAGGTGTATATCAAAATGAATGCCCTTGTTTATTAATAGATCAATAATGTTGTTAGGATGCTGTTTATATTATGCACTTTCCCCCCAAATAATTCATATCAATGCCAAATTCAGAACTTTTCTGGTGAGAAAAGATTTTTAAAAAGTGGCAAAAAAAGCAGTCATGCATTGTGTTAGAGGTGTTAATTACACATTTATAACTACAATATATATTTCTAACAGAAATAAATTTTAATATTAACATTGAAATTCAGGAGGAAAACATCAGGTAGTCTTTGACCTTCCAACAAGACACTTATCTGAACAGGAGTGGAGACATGCAAAAACCCTGTTAGCTGTTATAAAAGTGTTTAACTGGTGTTAAAGCAAAGAAAGACTTTGCTGTGTTTGACAGAGACAGGGCTTTAATGATCCCATATCAAATTATTCACAAAAATATAAAATGAGCACTGGTGGTTTAAATGTGTTGTTGTGTTTCAGAACTTTCTTTTCCTGTTCATCACTTGTTCATGTAATTTTCATCCACAAGAAGCACTCTGCAACAGATTTTGGGCTTAAGTGAATTTAGTCAAGTGTAAAGTCGCCAAAGCTTAAGGCGAATTATCATCGCTTTGGTTGATAAATAGTCCAACATGAAGCGTGTGGTTTAAATACGGATGAGAATCAAAGAAAAAAAAGGAATCAGATCTGCACTTTTCTAGTCTGATCATCGACTACTGAATAAAAATCAACAGTTTCAGTAGTAACTTAAACTATAATAACTAATTAATTCTATTTACATGAAAGTACATAGTAAATAAGATGATTTCACATTATTTGCTGACGATGCATTGACTGGCTGCCTGTCGGCTCTTCTTTCAGCGATGGCTCCAGGTATGGGTGTAGCAGTCTACACTGGTTTGGTGGTGGCTTTGTTGCTGAGTGTGGTCATGGCGCTGTGCGTGGGAGTGCTGGCATATCGCCGCCGATGTCGACATCTCCACGGAGACATAACCGATTCTTCATCTGCTCTCACTGCTGCGTTCCACCCAGGCAACTACAAGCCTCCCAGACAGGGTGAGTCCTCACACGGGCTACACGTTTTATTTTCGGTTTATCCTTTTGTCATTGTTTATTTTCTGACCTACTCGTGTTTTCACACACTTTCACAGAAGCACTTTGTCAGAATTCGGTTCATTATCTCATTGCTATTTTTAATACCCCATGAATTAATTGTGCCATTATCTCCTCTCAGTCAGCTCTCTGCTCTTTACTGCATTGCATTTTTCACTTTTTGAGCATTTGTCATGGTGTCCCTTCTCTTGCTCTTGCCATCAAATATTAATCAATTAATTATATCAACATTAATCCATTTCAGTGGTGTCACTTTTAGCACTTTCAGCCCTGCTTTTGTCATTTCTGGAGATAAGAGAACAGCTTCTTTCCTCTCCGCCCTTTGTCCACAGATAACCCTCACCCCCTGCATCCCTCAGCTCCTCCGGATCTGACAGCCACAGCAGGCGCTTTCCGGGGGCCGCTCTTCTCCCTGCAACAAGGGGTCAACGACAGCCCCCACAAAATTCCTATGACCACCTCTCCCTTGTTGGACCCTATTCCCAACCTGAAAATCAAAGTGTACAACTCTTCCACTCTTTCCTCCCTGGAGCTCCCAGCTGACATGTGCTTAGGTGATGGAGAGATCCTCAGCCTGAAATCGGTGGGCACTGTGGGTAGAGAGCGGGAGTTTTACAGTCACACTCTGTCCAGGGAGCCAGGGTTGAGCACGAGTGCCACCCTGGGAAACCTGGGAGGACGTCTTACCATCCCTAATACAGGTAATACACATCGCATGAAGCTGTCTTTACAATAAAGCCTGAGTTTCATGTGCCCCCACAGTGAATCAGTGTCATCTTATGTTGATTACATTTAAGACTAAACTCAACATCTTCTCCCTCAGGTGTGAGTTTGCTAGTCCCGCCTGGCACAATCCCCCAGGGGAAGTTTTATGAGATGTACCTCATTATTAACAAGTGGGACAAAACAACGTGAGTGTCCTTCTTTACTCCTTTATTTCTCCTCCTGCCTCTGCTGCCGCGAGGCAGAATAGACCTCATTCTCACCTCAATCAGTAACTTTTCGAATGCAATTTCTGCTACCGTGAAGTGTATTTGGTGATTTTGTCACTTTTCCTGAGGACACAAATTTGAACAAATTCCAAATATAGTCATGGCAATTAGCTTTTATAAAGCAGGTGCAGTATTTTGTTGCAAACTCATCTTTGGGCAATATTACAGGTTACCATCTGAGGGCAGTCAGACCGTTCTTAGTCCTGTGGTGAGCTGCGGCCCATCTGGTATGCTGCTGAATCGACCTGTGGTCCTTACTTTGCCTCACTGTGCCCAGCTAGACACGCCTACACCTGACTGGACCTTGACACTCAAAACACAAACGCACCAAGGTGCATGGGAGGTGAGACGTCGTTAAACTCGTATCGAATGATGAATACTTTCTTATTGGCGGATGAGGTATCATTGAAAGCACTTCTTACCTTTTCCCAGGAGGTACTAACAGTAGGAGAAGAGACTTTGTCGTCACCATGCTACTTGCAGCTGGAGGAGGAATGTTGTCACATCCTCATGGAGCAGCTGGGAACGTACGGCCTCGTAGGCCAGTCCTGCCCCCCACAACCTGCATGCAAACGCCTGCAGCTGGCTCTGTTCGCCCCTCGAGCACCATGTCTCTCTCTGGACTACAGCCTCCGGATCTACTGTATCCATGAAACTCCACATGCACTCAAGGTACCGCTTGTGTTTTCATACACTTCTTTTTATCTGTGCTGATGCATGTCTGTACTGTGTCTGCATATCTGCACCTTTCAGCCTCAAAGTAGATTCAACGCATGCTGCAATGTTGCATTTTTTCATTTACAGAATATCTTATGGTTCTCCTCATCACTTTCATTTACATAATGTTATAGTATATTGCATTGCATCTCTAATTAAATTGACCAGAGGCAATTATCTCTGCATGATCTCCTCTGTAGCATTTCTCTAACTTAGAACAACTCAGCATTTGGAGAACATTTTTCCTACCTCTATTTCTGTCTGACATTTTCTTCTCTACATATGAAACTCTTAAACCTCTTAAAAGCCCACCTCCCTGCTTCTAACTGTTTTTTTTTTTAGGTTTCTTAAGGGTTGAGATGCTTTGCGAGTTACTTTTATATTCACAGTGATCTAGCCTCAAGGGGAAATTCTTAGAAAATATCATATTTCTATGAATTTTCACAAAATCCTAAGAGTAGGAGCCCTTTGTACCTGAAAGCTTCATGTAGATGGCACCAGGTGCTTGCAGTCATCCTGCAGAACATTTGATGAACATTGCCATGCTGGTGGTTTCACTCTGAAGAGGACTGTTTTTGACGGAGCGTAACATTGTAACTCAGCTTGAACTATGTATTTCTTTCAATTCTCACCATGAAATAACATTTATTTCATAACATTTTGCAAAAAGATTGCCTTGAACGCTCTCTCAAATATTATCACTTTTCCTGACAATACTAAATTACAAGTACTTCTCTGATTTAGCATTGCATTTTTTGTGATTTTGTTTTCTTCTTTATATTTTTCTGAGTAGTCAAATTGATCAAAATGATTTCAGCAAATCCAAATATATCACTTTCTTTTTAACCCCCGCAATCTGTCTTTGTTAAGACCTGGTAACTACATTGCCCACACACGTTTGCAGTAGTGCTCCCATAAAAAAGACTATTTGATTAAAAACATATCCATCACATATCACATCATATGTAAAGTGTAATTATAACAGGTTTCTTTCTTATTATTTTTAAGCAGAAAATATGCATTTAAAAGTCACAAAAGAAAAACACAACCATCAGAATAATAGGACTTGACATCCAAAGTCAAAAAGCATAATGCAAAGTGAATTTAAAAGACTATTAATGGAATATAACAGATAGAAAGTATGTGTGCTATATTGAGGCATGTCATGAAATAATAACACTAAAAGTTAATACAAGTTATTTCCATAGTGGCTCTGGGCAATAGAGGCGTACTGTTGCCTCTCAACCCTTCAGATCTACCTGACCTCGCCAAATTAAATCTTAGGACAGCATATTGAATCTTCCTCTCCCAAGAGAAGCAACAACTCAGAATAGTAGGAAATAACACAAAACCCCTCTACTAAACAATCTAGTGGCTGAACTCTGCAGTTGAATATTTTTCTTCTCTGGAGGAAAAATTGGATGAAATGTTAGCAGACCAGCCAGGATAGTAAACATGAGCGTGCGGTTTTGCTGGCATCACATTGAGTGATTTCTGGCTGCTAAAGTTCAAACAGCTTTCACACTGTTAGCTTTCGCACATTTCTGGTTGGAGAACCTGCAAAATGCACAACACGTTTTAATTTAGCATATCTGAAAGCAGGGTTTATGGAATTCGTTAAGGTGTTAAATATCTTGTCCTCTCTGTTTCTCTGCGTCTGTGCAGGAGGTGCTGGACTTGGAGAGGAGTCTCGGTGGAGTATTACTAGAGGATCCCAAGCCACTGCTATTCAAAGATAGCTACCACAATCTTCGCTTGTCCATCCATGACATTCCTCACACTTACTGGAGAAGCAAACTTTTGGCCAAGTACCAGGTGACACATTCTACTTTGTTATTTGTCATGTATATCTTTATGTTTTTTTTAAGTCCCAGCTAAGTATGGTGCTCCTCTGATATTAAATACATACACATGTAAAGTTAACATTATGAGTGGGCAGAGGCAGCGTGAAAGCACCTGGATGATAAACACAAAGTTAAAAAAATAATCGCACTGTTTAGTAACTGGAATTAGCCAGATGATGTCATCAACCTAAGCAATTTATGAGACAAAAAAGCGTATGAAGCTCCACTCCTTTTTTCAGAGTCACCTGACTGTTATCCAATCTGGTTATTAATCAGTAAAAGTCAGCACTTTGTTTCTGTTGCAATAAAGCACAAATCATCTGAAGCTTGAGGAGTAACAGTAGAAGAAAAAAATGTCAGTGTTATTAGTGAGAAAGACTACATAAAGAAAAAGAATCTCTTTGAAAACTCGTGATTTATCATAAACTCTACAGTATATTGGTTATTTTCTGTGAGAATACAACTTTCGGCTTAATACCATTCACTGCTGCCGTAAACACTGAAACTCCACTGTGTTCTCTGCTGCAGCACTGAGATTACAGTCCGAACCTGTTCTGAATAAACAAACAGGAAATCTGATGGTGGACCTAATTTATGGACATTGTGCTTTAGAAATAAATCTGTGCTCCTACACACACACAGATACACACAACATCCAGTATCAAACTATAGCCCGTTTTCTACTCTCCGAATGGAAAATATGTTCTAGATGCTTCTAGATTGTGCTGCTGAGAACAAAGCCACTTTAATTTATTTTGAGACTTTCCTTCTGGATTTCGTGTCTTTTTGTGACAGGAAATACCTTTCTACCACATTTGGAGTGGTAGTCAGAGACCCCTCCACTGCACCTTCAGCCTGGAGAGAGGCAGCCTGGCTGTGTCGCAGCTCGCCTGTAAGATCTGTGTCCGGCAGGTGGAAGGAGAGGGACAGATATTCCAGCTGCACACAGACATCCAGGAGGTAATGGCAACAGCTGAGAGCTTCCTTGCCAAGCACTGATGAAGTTGTGATAATTATTGCAAGGTTTGCTCAAAGGTTAATCTCAATGGTTCTCGACTTCTCAAAAAAAAAAAAAACAGACTCAACCACCACACTCGCCTCTTCCCTCGGGAGGTACCTGCCTACCTTCCTCTCAAGTGGGACCCTACGCCTTTCGCCTGCCTGAATCCATTCGCCAGAAGATTTGTGCCAGTTTGGATGTGCCCAGCGCCCGAGGGTGTGACTGGAGATTACTGGCTCGCAGTCTGGGCTTTGACAGGTGAGATCTGTCTCTTGACATCATCATTATAAATACTGAATTTGAAAATGAGGTTGTCAAGACAAAGTTTTACCAACAGTTTTTGGAACATATGGTATTATTAATGGTTTCATCTTTTTTATAATCAGTGATGGAGCACTTCATCCTTCTCACAAATTGCCTCATCTTTCTTGCTCTCAGGTATTTGAACTACTTTGCCACAAAGCCAAGCCCCACAGGTGTTCTGCTGGACTTATGGGAAGCATGTCACCAAGGTGACGCAGACCTGGTCTCTCTGGCAACCGCGCTGGAGGAGATGGGCAAAAGTGAGGTGCTAGTTGTCATGACAACAGATGGGGATTGTTGATTGGGCAAGAAACAAAGGAGCAAGCAAGACATTTTTTTTTCCCACCACCGTGATGAAAATGAGACCTGCCTATGAATATGCATACGCTGACACAAATCTTTAATCCACAGATCATTTTGGTTGTTTCACATGCACTCTCTGTACTCCTCTGCCTCACCTCTTCTTTTGCTGATCCATGATCAATAACTGTAGCTACCTATCAACCATAACGCGGACCATCCAACTACTAACTAGATTCAGCTTGAAATCTCCAAATTAATGCCGCAATTGAAAGATGGAAAACCAATTTGTGCATACCAAGGCGTAAAATTAGTGTAAAGTCAACTGTCTTCAATTTCTGAAAATGAAATTATTCTTGATTATTCACAACAATGTTTTAGGAAAAACAAAGATCCATGTATTCAACACTTTTAACACCATTCCTAACATTAGATAGCCCTTATTTCCATAGCAGCATAACAATGTATAATTTAGCATCTCACCTCATGGCAGTGGCTCTCTTTTCTTTTTTTTCCCCTTGTGCACGGAATGACAGGCAGTACCTACCTGCCTGAAACCTCCTGAGGCTGCACACACACTCCCAAGACACACATGGACAAAATGGTCATTAATCAGCTCTGAGACACATGGACAAGGATTACTTGTCTAACTGCTTCGTAAAAAGATCAAACCCTCCAGGTTTGAGTCATATCGCTTCTGGCTGAAGAAAAGCTGCCTCTTCTTTGTGGTGGGAGATTGAATTGCAAAGTTAGTTTCAGAATTGGCAGATAACTCGACTGACTCTTTATATTGTACCAACAAATGCCTCAAAGCCTTGGCATATCATTCTGATTCAAAGGGGTGTTTCTCTTTCATCTCTCCTTGCATTCCTCTATCGCTCTGCCACACTCCTACCTGCTGAGAATAAACTGCATCATCCCTTAAAAGTTTCCTTTGGGGAACGCTCTTTAATTTATTATCCATATTTGTGGATTGCTTTTTCATTGTCACAAACAGTATGATCATATAGAACCAATTTTATCATTTGTGCTTGTTTGTTTAGGCTACTGGGCTGCTTTGCTTTGCTTTTTTTTTTTTATCATAGTAGAGCGAGGCATATGGGAAATTTAGGTACACAGTCAACGTCTCTGTTGTGAATAACAGAACCATTTTCTATTTTCATGTTGTTTTTCATATTTGTGCATCTATTCAAAATGTAAAAAAAAAAACATGTAACAGACATTAGAGACGATCCTGGTAAATTTAATGAAAGCTTAATCATGGAAGCATTTTGCTTTACTGTAACTGTTGAACAGTTTCCACTGCTAAGAGATAACTCTTTAATAAATTAGCCTTATTTTGAGACAGTTGGGCAGCAGAAATGTACCTCAAAACAAACTTAATTATGGTTTAATTAATCAATTACACATGTAACTTGCCATGTCTCTCTTTTCTCAGATTGAAACATATTATTGATCTTCTTCCTAAGCTGCCTGCTTTGTGATCAGGGTCCTCAACCTGTTTGCATTATCAATGTTGTCAGATAGGAGCTGAAATTCTGTCATTGCAACATCATCATTATTTCGATTCTGCATGAGTCTTTTTCCTCCCCCAAAGTGAAAAGAAAAAAGGAAAAAAAAAAGTGTTCACATCTTTAAATGACAAAAACCAAAACACCGGCAGTATCCCACCTCTTCAGCAGTGAGTCATGTCACTGTTTTGTGTGAATGAACTGAGCATTCGTGCGCGTGTGTGAGTGAATGGGTATGTGTGGGCAGGTGGGTGTGCACATACAACATGTGCACATTCTTAAGATCTGTCATTTCTCTGTGTAAGTGCTATGCAAGTACAAAGGAAAAGTGAAGCATTTCCACTTCTTTTGTCTCCTGGAAGAGTAACTCTATTTTTACAGATAAGGACATTGACAGGGTTTTGATTTTGTATCCTAAAGCAGTTTCCTAAAGAGTGGTTTAACGCACCTGGAGACGTTAATCTGTGTTGTAATTCTCCATCTGGACTGGAAAAGTTGGATCACTGTCTGCGGAAACTAAAGGAGTCAAAAACAAAGTGCTGCAATGGCTTCAGCACAAGTCGTGACTAACATTGTGAACTCATGCCCTGCAGGTCTTTGCCATGAAGAAATACCTGAACACAGCCAGTTCAGTGCTTTGGATCCCTGAACACTTCTCTTAATTCTTTTTACAAAGACTGGCTAGCTTTAGATTACAGTGTTTATTCGTCCAGATTACTTCAGTGTCTACTGGATCTTTGGCCATATTGCTGGAAAACTTATGCTGGAGCTGTACTGGATTTGAACTCGCTCCCTACAAAGCGATAAACTCAGCCTTTGTTCAAGAAGTCAGACATTTTTACAGAAAACTAAATGGATTCAGTGACATTATTTTGTCTCTGTAAAGTACCAATTGTAAATAAATGTCTAGCCTTCTTACCTGTAACTAAATATAATTTTTATGCAATAAATTATATTTCTTAGTTTAACAGCACTGTTTGTGTGTTTTGTGTTTTCCTGAATCAAAAATTTCCTCTGGGGCATGGCACTTAATACTGCAAGACAAAATTGCTATTAATTGGCATTTCCTTGGTCACTTACACCCCATTTTTAGTGAAAATGCTCGACCCTTTTACTTCACACCTCAATGGGAAATTCCCTTTAGGTCCATTTAGCTTTGAAAGCTTTTAACTGGCAGTCTGACAGGCCCTCACATTAACAAGGTCTTGGAGACACTAAAAGTGGTCTTCAAGGATTGAGTTGGGCATTTACATCGAGGGTTGTAACCTCGGTTTGGGGAATTGTTGGATTAGGCTCTTCTATCAAGAACAAAATGAGTCATCCATAGTGATTGTGCAGTGCAGCATGGTTGTAATGGAAGGCAATGCTTTGCACTTGTTTTATTAATTAAATGCACTGCTAATTAGGGACTGACTTGGCACCCTTCAGTGCATGAGCTAAATGAACCTTTTATAATTTGTAAAACGGTGGTGAAACAGCTGACTTCATCCTCAACCCAGCAACTCAACACAGGATGTTTTTGTTACTTTCTATGGGTAAGAATTGGCAGTAATTGTAAAATTGGGGACCTACTGCATTTTTCCATGACCACATGGCAAGCAACATTTTCCTCCTCTGTATAATCTAATACTATATTACAATAGATTTATAGCATTGAAGCTTGGGTTGTATTATTTGTGCAGGTAGTCTCATCAGTGATTCATTTGATAATGATAAATTCAATCCAGTGTTTTTATTAAGAGCCCAACAAAATTAATCTTCTCATATTTCACTGAGATGATATTTTGCATAATTTCTTCTTAAGGTGTTGTGAATTACTTTTGTACTCGTGACAAAAAACACATCCCCTGGAAATGGTGCCCTATAGTGCCATCTCCTGGAAAATATTGTGGACAATCCATGACGAGCACAGAAGTCCAGCAACAGAACACCACTCGGATTCAGATCAGGGGAGCTGTTCCTCCCAATCATGCCCATCCAGGTCTCACTGTCACTGCCCACGTGAGCGTTGAAGTCCCCCAGCAGGACGAGGGAGTCCCGTAGAGGAGTGTTCTCCAACACTCCCTTCAATTTTTGTTGTTGTTGTTGTGTAATGTAATGGCATATCAGTTTGTTTATTGAGCCATTTTTCTATTTCTGTGTTGTTTTTAATAGTTCCGATCCTCCATTAGAGGCTCAGCACCCCCTGTGTTTGTGTGAGAATCTTCATTCTTGAAAGCACGAGTAGTTGTGTCTTCCAATGTCAAAAATGTGCAGGGCTTTTTTCCAAGAGACCTGATAGGTCAGAAGGTGGCACCTTATTCAGAGCACAGCCTTCTCCAAGCATTGCTTTCTCTCTCTCTGAGTCTGTGATTGTTATATCGTCAATGTAATGTGTGTTGTTATTTGTCTTTGAATGTGTTGTGTGTCTGTCTATGTTTCTGCAGAGCAGGAACCTGCTGAAAGGCCCAATTGCTTTTAATCCTTTCCTGCATAAAATGAATTAAATGAATAACCTACTCTGGAGCAGGTTAGTTTAGATGTCAAACATTTCCTCAAAAAGTCATGACGTTCTATCCCATCCTTTTTTAATCACACTAAAGAATGTTGCTATTCTGCTCTTGTGTAGTCCTACATGTAGGTAGTATTGAATTGAGGCAATAAGAACCTTATCAAAAGCATAATTTTCTGTTGACATTGCTGTTTCCAAAACATTTTCCATATTGTGAAATCTTTTGCAAAAGTTCTTCAACACAAATTTGGCCATTTTGGGGGATTGTTTCAGTGTTGATCATTTGAAAGTCCTTCTTGTCGATTTTAGATATTACCACGGTTAAAATCCTGCCCCTTAACAATACAACGTCAGACCATTTGATTCGGTCCTTGTTTTCACATTTTGACAAAATATTTGTAAGCAGGTTAATAACAAAGAGCTCACCGAAATTGCCAGGCAAATTGGAGTCTGAAGTTTCCTCAGGATTTCATCTTCTTGCTCAGTGGGTGATGAATCAGAACTGATCGTGTCTTCTGTCAAACTTTCCTCAATTTGTGTCAAATCAGTGACACTTTGCTCATCAGTCTTTGACACTTCTGCTAAGCATTTGTACAGTTCTGGAATCATGTCTCTCATGGTATTGAGAAGAGATCTGTCCTTTGGGTTAAGTCCTTTTTCTTCCCCCAACTCTCTTATTCTCTCAGCAATGTTTTCAAGTTCTCTCACTTTTTACTCATTTGATATCCTCTCCATATCCTGTATATCTATATATTCTTTTGATATCCCGTCAGTATTTTCCTGATACTCTCTTGATATTCTATCCATATTCTCTTGATTCTTTCTCCACGTTATCTCAGAATTCTTGTTCAATCTCCCATGCACACAGCAAGCCGTCAGGAAGCTAATGTCCTGTATAAAACATGGCTGGGCTATTTACGTGCATGACTTCAAAGCACTTTTTGAAGGTTTTTTTTTTTTTGCGCAAGACTTGAACCTACATTAACTTTTTTTTTTCAAAACTTTATTTATAATAGTGCAGTTTACAATTTAGAAAGAGTACAGAGCAAAACATAACATGCATCATGAGCAATTAAACAAAAGCAGCTGTACAAGTGAACTACTTGTATTAAGTATAACCAGGGAAGAAAGAGAGAGGGGGAGAGAGGAAAGAGAAAAAGAAAAAAAGTAGTAAAAAATATGCTACATATAATGCTAGGGAGGGGTTTGAAACAGTGGCCTTTCTGTGTGGAGTTTGCATGTTCTCCCCGTGTATGCGTGGGTTCTCACCGGGT
>JBBBVU010000017.1:10256580-10292790 GCA_037177055.1 Atherinosoma microstoma
TGAATATCCGCCTGCACCCGAACTGTGAAATTTAATGATGTAGTTTTTGCGGGTTACTCAACTCTGCAGGTGAGCACTGCCTGCACAAACACAAACAATGGCATTTTTTGTAAAATTTGTATGATGAAAAAGTCTGACTTGACTATGTAAGACAAAACTAGTACCATGTTTTTGCCTTAAATATGTTTAAATGTGTGAAAGCATTAACATTTTACAATGTCTATATTTCATTACTTTATACATATCATTGGGCTTAAATTTGCAATAAATGCTAAAAACGGAATTCTCAAAAATTAAAAACCGAAAAAAACCAAAATGGAAAAAATTCAAACGGAATTTTGGAAATAATAAAACGGATTCCATAGGGCCCTACATACGCTACTTTGAAGAGGGTGTAAAATGTAATTTTGTTTCAGTCTGAATAAAACATGTGGGTGGTAAAGACATGTTTGTGTATTTGAGTTTGAAAGTGGCTTATTAATGCTCAACATGCAGTTGGACTGATGTGGCTGTAAACACTGCAGCTGTGGTTTAAACTGATTAAAAGGGGCTAAAATACCATTTTTATCAAACTGACTGTTATATTCGTTCAGTGGTTTGCATTACCAGGGTTGAATTTAATATTCAGATACTATAGACAAATCAACCACTTAATGAGAAATTATTCAGCTGTCTGCAAACAAGGAAACTCATTTTATATCAAGTTTTTGATTTAGTAATCCATAAAGTTTGGATAACAAACTTAATGATGCATTAAATAAAAAAGGAGGTAAACAAAACGAGTGGTTTGGGATCACTTTAATTGTTAAAGATCAACTGACAATTGGCCACAGTTTCGAAGAAAACATTTGAATAAGATTTTTATGTGCTTTAGAAACACGGATTTACAAACAGTAAGAAGAGTGCAAACAATGGGAGGTAATCTCCATATCAGCTCATTAAAACAAAAACATTGTCTACAAAATGTGACTTTGTTCAAGGGTCACACACACATTGCTAAAAGCCATTAATTCACTGAATTGCCTTTGCTGTCTGCAGTCAGTCTCAAAGAAAAGGAAGCAAAATCTAAGCTGGCAGCGATCTGAAGACCAGTCAAAACAGCAGCCAACCTGATGATCCATCATCCTGAATATGAAAATTTATGTTCTAACTTTGTAACTTCCAGTAAGCTATATGGAAAAAGTACAACTCAAATAATGCAATCCCAACAGTGGAGCTCTGACTCCAGCTCATTGAAGTAGTAGCAGGTCAAGTTTCACGCTACCAAACATGTAATTACTCCCTCTCTTCCAAACATCCAAAGCCCTCCCTCCCAAAAGGAAAAAACAAAACAAAAAGCACATCCAGTCCCTTTCCAACATGATATAATTCAAAATATCAAAGTTAATTTAAATCACACATGGCAGATGTTTGAGCCAGACAGAAATTAAAAGAGGGAAGCAGCACTACAGTATTTTTTCTTTTAATTCCCTACAGGTCAGTTTGTGGAAATCCTCTATACCCACACATGGCGTTTGCAGTGAGCCACAGCCTGAAAGACAAAAATTATTCATTAGAATTATTCAGACCTCAACAGGCCTGAACTTGCACCATCGGCTTTAAAGGGTCAGTTTCAACACTCACTTGTCGCTACATTAGTCACTGATGTTTGCCGTTATGAAACTTTATAGTCATGGCTCTACAGACATTTTCTTAAAAACAAAAAAAAGTGATTGTAGAGAAACTGTTCTAGGACTCATCTACTCACATTGCACCGAGTGGCTGTTTCCATGTTCTTGCACCAGAATTTGGGTCCCCAGGTGCATTGCTCTGCTCCGAGGAGTCTGCGTGCAGCTTCAGGACATGCTCCCATTTTCTGGAAAACAGAAATCAGGGCCACATTTACAGACAACTATTTAAGCTTTCCCATTTACTGTAAAATAAAAAAAATAAAAAAAGAGTATTCACTTTAATTTATGTATTTTTCAGTGACATTTACATAATAAATGTCTGTGCCCTCAAACAAGTCAGGAACGCAGAGTTTTAAAGTTGGAAAGTTCCAGAGTGCGTCTTTGAACCGTTACAATTTACTACTTACTGTGCACACAAAGTCTGGATCAAGCATCTGGAGCAACAACTGGACGAGCATCGGCTCATACTGTTCAATCAACTGGTCACACTGTTGAACAGATACACAAGTTATTATATGAGCAACACAAGAGGAAAGGAAATAAAAGAAGATGTAAAAATCACTCACCTCAGTTTGGTAAGCATCAGGCAAGAAGCTACACACTTTCTTCACAGCCTCCTCAATCTCAGCCTCTGTAGCGTTCTGCTCCAAAATGCCATCAATGTAATTAACGGCCATTTTACAAACATCGCAGAAGCCACCCGCCTTAAACCGTGACTGGTCAAGTGGGGCTAGGAGAAAAAAAAAAAAAAAAAAATAGAGTTGTTTTATTACACAGAGATGAAAGACAATCCACCCAGAGATGTTTTTACTGATTAGAGAAGTATTTAGTGTGCATGCAAGAGAGTGAAAACATACCAACAAAAGCACGACTGGCATCATTGCAGAGTGCCAGCACTGTACAGATAGTCTTGGGATCTGCCTGCTGCACCAGAAGCTCAATGATGGCCTGGCCATATGTCTCGATCAAGTCCTTACACTGGCCAGTCAGAGAGGAGGGCAAAAATGTGCACACCTTCTCCACAGCTTGAATAATCTCCTCCTGAGATAAGACAGACAGGTCAGCAAGGAAGCAGTGCTAAGTGCACTGACAGTATGTCAGAAGCAGTTCCGTCATCTATTTCATGGTTCTACAGAAAATACGTTGCCACACAAATCGCACCTCTGTTGTTTGATCCTCAAGCATGGACTCCAGCTGTTTCATCACGAACTCGCAGATGGCACATGTTGGAGAGTCACGGACACGCACCATGGACTGAAAAAAGAAAAAAGGCAAAAGCCTCATGAGCAATGCTGTGTTCCAAGTGCTTTTCATCTGCATCAAAATATCGGTTTCACCATTTACCTTGGCATGGGCAGAATCCACACTGGTGGCAGGGAAAAGTTTGGCAGCAGGTATCGCTTTTGCAGCAGGCATAGTCTTGGCAGGCTGAAGGTTAAGCATGGGAATGGACTTCTTTGTTGCAGAACAGAAACCGGCAAGGGCGCAGATATCTTTGGGTTGCTGAGGACAGAAACAGTTACTATAAGACACGAAGGCACAGATCTGAGGGGGAAATGCCTCATGGCATGCTGTTAGCAAGATAAAATGTGTCGTCTGCATGCCATTACACATTACCACCCATGCAATATCCAAATGTTTCTATGCAGGAAAAAAAAAAAAAAAAAAACACAGCCATCTTACCAGTATCAAAACACAGCAACACACATCCAGATTGGCAAAAAAAAAAAGTTAATAAGTGCCAACATGAAATTAGCATTAGCTTTAAAAAAAAAAAAGAGGAAGCCACTTTTGTGACACTGAAGACCAGTGCATCTAAACTTACTGTTTAAACCAAGTACATCATTATCAGCTGCATGCTCATGTGATGAAAGGCAACATAAGAGAATCTTATTGTAGCCCTTTTCTGTTATATCCCTGCAGATATTCAACAAGTCATTCATTCCCACCCATATTTCAAGATAAAAAAAAATTAAGTGTTCAAGTGGAATAAAGTAGTCTCACTCATTAAGTCACTATTCACATGCATCAGTGGCTGGTGTTTGGGGCTAGAAGTGGACAGCACAAGTAGCAAGAACTAAGGGTTAAAAAGCTACAGGCTGAACACAGAATGACCTACCTGTTCCTGGGAGCAGCATACAAAACCCAGAGGAGGAAGGAAGGAAGAAAAAAAAAAAAAAAAGGAGCAGAATGACAAGGATGAAAAAGAACACAGGTGAAGAAGACAACACCAATGTAAAAGAATTAAAAATAAAAAAGGAAAGTAAGCCATTTAAAGCAGTGAATAAACTGAAAATCAGCAGGCCAGGTGCTGCTGCCAGAGCAAACATGGACTCAGCACCATCACAAATTAACACAGAGCCATTAGTTTTGATGACCAGAGGATGGTAAGCTTGTCATTAACTATTAGAATTCAATGATCATCTGAGTTATAATGCGGCTTATGTATGCAAATAAACACATTTTCCTGAATATTCTTTGATCAGTGAAATAAGACGACTCACCATGGACATGAGCTGCTGAACAACAACGGCTCCATACTGGCCGACATACTGCTTGCACTGCAGAGAGACAATACAGTCAATACATCACAGTCGCTTTAGTTTGAGTAGAAATGATGTGCAATCACAACTTCAAGCATTTTGGTGGAGCACTCACCATATCAGACAAGCCTGGCCCCAACAGGTCACACTGATTCTCAATATTCTGAATAAGAGAGTCAATAAAGGAGGTGTTGGCTTTGGCTTCTGCTTGAGCATCAGCCAGGAACTTGATGCAGTCCTGGCACACGTCATCGTTTTCCTACAGGTGGGCAAGAACCAGGGCCAAATTAGGACAATGTTCCACAAGAACGGTTTGGAGAAAAATCTTCATTTAGGGTGGAGAGGGGAGTTAAAGCATGAACCTGCTGTGGACTCTCTTCTCTGGGGGAGTCCTGTTTGAGGTTCTCCTGAGGATACAGAAGCCCGGGGACATTGAGGAGGAAAGGAGCCACTTGATGGGAGAGGTCAACCTGTGGTATTTCATTGGATATGAGCTGCTCATGGGCCTGAATCTTGGCCAGAAATTCCTGTTGAGACTTACAGAGTCCCATAGCTCCACACACTACACCAGGATCCTCCTAAAACAAACAAACCACAAAAAAAAGCCATCAAAGTTAACTTAATACACTCATTTTTGACCCAAGTACTAGACTTAAAAAGCCATCTAAACACAACATAGTTAAGGAACATTTATGTTATATCTGTAAAGAATTGTTACTTTTGTTTCCAATATTGCTGTAACAGGTGAGAGCTGAGACAGACAACTAAGTCAAGACAGTCCTCATCATGGGATTAAGTATTGCACAATGGCAACTCTGTTCTCGTTTAGACATGGACACATTTCCCCATCAATAGCTCTTTTTCAGCTGGCTGCACTTTGTTCACACAGCCCCCTCCCCCCCCTTCTTCTTCCCAATCAGAGATCAGAAGATCCTCAATTCATCGGTCCAAAAGATAAAAAGATAAAACACACAAGCTAGACTCCGACTAGCTTAAGTGGATATGTGACCAAACATTAGCAGCATCTTTACATAATACAGATTTAATTTGCTCACCAGTTCCCCAGTGATAATCCCAATGAGGATGGGGTAGTAGCTATCTACCATCTCCTTGCACTCTTCAGTCAAACCTTGATCGGGAATGAGCTGGCAAGCCTTCTCCAAGTACTGAAGAACCTCAGCCTGCAATCAGACATATCAGCAAAACCTCAACCTCTAACAGCATTTAAAATCTCAGTATAGTAGGTAACTTATTTGATTAGCAAATATGTCAACGTCTTTTTGTAACTCTTACCTGAGTTGCATTGTCCTTCAGCAACTGCTCCACCACCATCAGCACTTCTTTACACAAGTCACATGGCACTGATTTCTGAAGCAAGACAATTGGGGGTGTTAATATAACATTTGCTAGACATTTCTCAGCAAGAATACTTAATACAGATAAATATTAGATGTGCCATTCCAATGAGCATGTGTGTACCATTAGTCACATTTCAATAGAGAAACTAATTTTTACTATTTGAAAAAGGGAGTACAAGGGTAGCAATTATACATGTCAGAGAAAACATCAAATCAGTCTCACCATCTGGGGCTTACGCCACACATTCTGCTGACAGTGAGGCACAGCTCCACACAGAGATGCTGTCTTTACATTCTGACACCAGTAGGGGGGGCCACGGGCACACTGCTCAGTGCCCAGCAGAGGGGTTGCCACAGCTGCAATGAAGACAAAAAGTCAAATGAGAGAGTATTACTTAAGAAAAAATATGAAAAACCATTTCCTCTGGATGTGAAGACATTTTTGAAAGTTATGAGTGTAGATCATGTATAGGTACAGATAAAGCTACTGTCTCCCATCTTGAGTTTTAGGTCAGGCTGGATTTGGTTTACAAAAAAAAAAAAAGTATACACTTGATTTACCACACCTTTTGCTTTATCTACATGACAATGTTTTGGCCAAATAAGGAAATTCAAATCAAACTTCCTTAAATTATTCCCAGAGGAAGTTGGTGAGAGATTCTTTTCAACTCTGATACTGCTTAGAGAATTCTGTAGAGAGGTTAGACTAGAAGGTCAGCCTAAAGTTTTTAAGATGAATAATGTTTTCTAGACAACAGGCTGTCATTTATTAAACCTAGCTTAGTACCTTAAAGCCACCAGGTCTCGTGAACGTGAAACAGAGAATTATAGACTCAAATGCATTTTAACTGCATCGTTACAGTCTGGTATGATTTTGTTTCATTATAGCCCAGCAGTTTTAGAAAAGGTTCACTTGGGTTTCAGGGGCAAAGTTCTCATCAATAGAAACTGATCCGGTTTTAGAAAGTCCCTCATTTAAAACCAACAAAAAAATACAGACCGGTCTTGCAAACCAAGAAAAATATGAGCCTCGCTTTAGGCATTGTGGGTAAATACCTTGCTCAACTGCTTTATAACTTCTACCAAGCTCACCAAATCCTATTAGCATAAATTGTTAAGTTGCATTAGTAGTAAATACAAGTTATACTGTACTGATCATAAAAAAAGAAAGAAAAAACATTTGCATCAAAATTGCAGAAGTGCATTTTCGAAGCCGAGGTGACAAGTATTCTTCAGTTGATACAGGAAGAGATTCTTCATTTACTGAAGTGAAAACAGAGATGTGGGAAAGCACCGACCAGCGCACTGCAATGTTTCCTCATAATTTTGATGGTCAAAAAAGGGAAACAAACCATCTCCACATCTCATTAACTAAATCTGAACATATGACTAAAATGTCATCTTACAGAAAATAAAAGTAAACTCAATCAAACAAGTTAAATCAAGATATTAACTCATCAGGATCAGAGAGCAACTCAAAAGGCCAGTGAGTGGACTTTGGGAATAACTGCCAAGAATTTGCATTGCAGCCTGAGCCGCATAGACAAAACCTTAAATCACCCCCCAAAGCAGGCAGGGCACTCCCACCCTCCACTGATCACATGAGCTGTCAAGCAAAATAAGTTGTTCTCATGCAAACAGGCTGTGGCAATGAGGACAACATCTCTGCATATGTTTTAGGATTGCAGTAAACTATTTACAGCCAACAGGGGACAGTAACATGTTTTATATTTAATTGGGCATTTCATAAATAAATAGTCAGCAACTGGAAAAATATAGCTTGAAAAAAATAATCCACTTTTGAGAGAAGCCTGAATAAGTTGCTGCAACATCATCAGGCCCATAAAATTCCCTCATAATTCATGATTCAACTTGCTTGCATCACATGACGAAGCGAAGCAAGAGACTAAATAGGAATGTGGTGGGCTGGTTACAGCTGATAAAAAGTGTACAGCTTGAGACAGCCCTAAAATTGTTTCAAATAGGAAAGAATGCAAAAACCACAAGCAAGAATGTGAAATGCAAATGAAACTTTGAACTTTCTTCTTTTTTTTCAAATTTTAAGTCAAACTGAAGATAAGCACAAATGTGATTATCTAAAGGGAACAATATTGTCAGTTGGCTGGTAAAAAGCCAAGCTTTTTCCCTGATAAGAAGCAAACATGACATTAATTTCAGATCCATACTCCAAATGCCAAAAGACTAAATTAACATTAGGTAAATGTATAAATAGCCTTGTTGATTCTAAGTTATTGTTAGCTTCGCTGTAGAAATGTCTCACTGCCCCAGTTTTATTTGAACCTGCAGATATGACAAGATCATAAAAAAAACCTATCAGCTGCTGAAATGACTATGAAGATAAATGCAGGTCCTTCAAGGAGTTGAAAAGGAACAAAAACCGAAAATAAAATTTGGATGTTGCTTACTGAAAACCTGAAATGAAAGCTGTTGGTTTAGCAGAGCCCATGTTAACTTAGAGTTAAAACTAAAGCCGGGATCCACAAAGAGACGCTGGAAACAACCTGTTCTAATCAAAAGACATGATGGTTGGTCGTCCCTGACCGATCCGTCTAATATAAAAACATTTAGATACAAAGACTAAACTCCATGAAAAAGAATTCCAAAATATTAGTCACCTTGTTATACAGATGACTATGTTCACGCTGACATTGTCTGAATGACCAAAAAACATGTTAAATGTGGGATAATGTTGAAACAGCTACCCCAACTTGCGTTAGCTAGCAAAGCTAATGTTAGCAAAGCTGTTTCTAAAAGGCCAGCGGGCAAACAGTAATCCTCAAAAGGTACACGGTTATAAAATCATTAAACAATATCCAAGATGTGTCAGAAACTCAGACAACCGAATGACTTTTTAAAACCAAAAGCAATCCTTTGTAAAGGAAGCCATGTATTCACCGTTTGAGTTAACTTGTTTACCAAAGCTAACGCCATTGAAAAGCTTCCGTGTACTGATAATGAAACGCACTTAGTTACACAACCAAAGAGCTTGTTTTTGTGGCCTGACAGCTATCGAGGCCAAGTCTCTTAAAATGTACAAATTATCATTAATATGAAAGTCGATATTACCTGAAGCCACAAAAAGTAGAGTTAGAAGCAGCATGACTGCGCCGTTTCCAGTATCTTGTTAATGTCTGTAGGTTTCTGATGTCGCCTGGAGAATGGTGGGTGCTGCAATGCAGGCAGTGGTGTGTTGATGCCTTTTTGATGGCTCACCGTCAGCTGACTACTCAGCGAGGCATGTGACTATTAGCTTTGATTAGCAAAATGTATAGTGTCAAAGATCAAGACTTTTAAAAGACATTTGAAATCCTTTTTTAGGAACACATACTTTATCTTTTTTCTTTTAACAAAGCAATTTATAAAAATTCAACCAGTGATTGGTTATATGGGAGGAAACTTACTGTAGATGTGGATTGCTGTGCAGCTTTAATGTAAATCTATCCTAATACATTACTACTTTTCTCAGTCGGTTACTTTTCTTTTTTCAAATGGACATTTATTTAAAAAGAAAAAGAGAGAAAAGGTTTATTACAACTACAGATTTTAATTGTCCCGTGCTCCTAAAGTCATTGAGCTACAAAGCTGACCTATTCAACACATCATAAAACACTGACATTAATGCCCTGCAAGTTCTGACCAAGCCATTTGCCTGCCTAAGAAAATTCTTCAAAAATATAGAAGCATTTATTTAAATCAGGCTATTTAATTTAATGAGGAGAACTCAGAGTTTGCAGCATATGTGGGAGTGTTAAGATATTTTTCTTAGGGGAAAGTGATCAAGTGTGGACAGTTACAAACATTTTTGAACTTCTTAAACCACATATAACTGGAAAGCAAACAAGAAGAGAAATTGCCAGTCACATGACAAAACATCACATGGAACACAATGTCTTCAGAGAGCTGACAGGAAGTCAAGAAAACTTGCAAACACAAAGAAATAGAAAGTATTTTATTATCATAACATATTATATTACACCCAAATTTATGCAAACAGCCATGGATAATGTGAATAAGGGAGAGCGTCGAGCTGTACTGCCTGGACAGAAAACCTGTAAAACAAATGGAAAATGATTACACAGGGCTGAATTACAGTGCACTCAGCACAAAATGAAGTTACACAAGGGAAAAGAAATATTTCAATAAAATAAGGTTGAACTGACAGCACTTTATGTCTGACTGATGAGTAACAGAGCTTTAAAAATAGAATATTGGTGTTTAAGATCCAATTTAAAGTGAACTGAAATCAAAAAGATATGAATTGAAAAACCTTCTGTTAGTTTTGATAAAAAGGTTTTTGCATAACTTCTCTTTAAAGAGCTTGTTAATGAGATCTGGAATATACCAGCACTTGCAACAAGCGCTTTATTCAAAATTGCCAATGAGAGAGTTCTGCATACAAAGACAGTAACAACGCTGATGAATATGATCAACTTTGTCAGACATGTGAGTTCAATAAAACATTTATAAATATCATATTTTCCAGGGATGTATGAGACAGGAAGTCTAAATGACTTTGACACCAACACTGAAATTTGACAAAAAGGGGAACATGTTTATAAAATATCTGTAGGGCTTGAAATGAAAGCACAAAGCTGGTGATCTTGTAAAGCCTCTTGTTTTACACGAGCTGATCTTGGTTGAAAAGTTTTCCATAACACTGTAAATTAGCCTCTAATGATGTTTCTATAGTAAAACAGATTTATGACAGTATTACATGTCATGATAACATACAGCTGAAGCACATTGATGTACTACATTCATTTCATTCATGCTGACAGAAATATCTGCAGCATTGGCCTGTGCAGTTTATCATCACATGAGCACATGGTTTTTCATTTGTGTGGTTCCAGTTATCAGCGAATATAATGGGTTTAGCTCTGTAACTCTGTGGTGTAATACTTTGTAGGACTGATCTGAGTTTCTGCTCATTTTGAAAAACAAATCAAAACCATGAAGAAAGACTGAAACAGAACTTACAGGCTTTTCTTTTTGACACAGGAATAAAGTATTGTAATCTTTGTTTCTTTAAAAGTCCCATATCCCACGATAAATCAATCATCACTCTGCAAAGCACTACCTACAGTCTGAGGAGTGAGTTAAAACCACTATTTTGTGCTAGGTTTTGCTGGTGGGTAGAGGTATATTATTTGTATTTATTCCTGCATATCAACTGAATGAGGAAAATAAATATTGTCATACCCGAGCCGTTTTAACGCATAAATCGTCATGAACCGGGTGGTTGCTAAATAAGTTGATAATACAATTCTGTGTTTTCTGTGAGCTGGATGAAATTAATATGACTGCTATATAATGTCTGTTGTTGTTAATATAATGGGAGGAATATTAGATCAAATGCACCAATGCTTTTTTTTATGTATATACATTTAATTAAATGAACTTTTATTGAAAGAGTTCAAAATAAGATCAAAATCTGGCAGTCTATTTGTTATTGTGCTTTTATAATAACTTTGAAATTAAGTCTAAGAACATTACGTTTAGTTCACTAATCCATAACGCAATTTTAGGGCAAATTATAAACTATTCTTTGGTTATGGGCGTAGAGGCAGTCCCCATGCCTAATTTTAAAGAAACCAATCTAACCAGTGAAGACAGTCAGTACTAGCCAGTTAGAGGCAGAGTAGGCTGGGTCATGGCTTCACTATCCTTGAGAAAAAAATGGACAATTAGGCTTGCGCATAAAAATGAATGGTGCACATCACAGGGGTTTAGAAGTGGGTATACCCAATGCTGACTGAAAAATAAGTGGGTATACGTATACCCTGGACTACACCGCTGATTCCTAGTAAAACTAATAAAACCACCTTTGAATATTTAAAAATGTTTCACCCAACATCACCTTACTGCACGGCAGGTAGTACTACTGACATTATGTAGTACTATTGATATTACTATGAATGCCAAGCATTTCAAATTCATGTCACTATTAAACCATTAAAAGTAATTCTCAGATTAAACTATCTTTTTTAGGATGTTAAAATCCAAAGAATGGTCATATCCTTCATATTTGTAGTGTGAACAGCTCTGAAACTTTTAAGGGAAGTTTGAGCTAGTTGATCTCTATCATCTGATGTGTAGGATCACTTTGAGCTTTGTCTTAAACTGTGATGGGTATGTCTTGTCTTGTCTTTTAAATCGACACCCTTAATGCCCAAAGACGGCATTTTGTTTTAGCATTAATCCATGCATGCCATAGTTAGAAGTGGCCACTTCTGAATAGATGTATGGATGAAAACAGTCGTGTTCATAGATCAGTTGTGACATAACGTATCCTCCTCTGTCATTCCTTACATTCAATCATTTCTGGGGACCACAGCAGTTACTTTGGGGGACCTGGTCGTCTTTCTTCAGCACAGTGGGCCTCACCACGTCCACATCACGGTGCAGGTGGTCCAGCAGGCTATTGAGGATACTGGGAGCTGCGTAGAAGTCAACTAGAAAATATGTCCCTTTGCGGTGCCTTTGGTTGTGTTTTGTCATCTTGTATGGCAGCAGTCTCTCTCCCAGGTTCTCCAAGTCTCTCACCACAGCGCCTCGCTCCATCAAAGTCTCCACCGTCCGCCGAAGGACAGCTGCCGTCTCCGGCCGCTGCATCGCCTTCAGGATCAGGGCCAGTTCGTAGCGAGGCATGGCTTCTCTGGAGTCGTCTTCGTTTTACAGTTTTAATGCAGTTAGCACTAGCTTGATGTCATTGCTACTGTTCTCAGTTCAGTGGCGACCATGTTATGACACGAGGGACAAGGTCTTTTGCGATGACGTGTAATGCATGCGCCTATGTTGACAACAACGTTACTAATTTGAAAAATAGAAAGAAAAATTATAGGATAATTGTATGAATAATTTTGATATCAATTAGTAACTTTGATTATTAAAGTCCTGTAGATTTCAATATACGCATATATTGTGTGTGAAATAAAATTCAATTAAATACGTAAGCTAAAGAGGTCTCACTCTGTCTACATTTTACGAAACTACATTTTTAATGTATCCAGGCCTGCAGCTCATACCAGTACCCAGTATTCTAAAAGAAAACATCAGATTGAACATAGCTGATCTATTAAACTGCCAATTGACTATTTGCTGGTAATGTTAATCGATTTCCAAGCAAATTAACAATATTTTCCAAAGGAGTAAACCATCTATATCTGAGGCATGTGTTTACGTCGTCATTACGTATTTCGAGCACTTCCTTCCTTTCTAGAAGGAGCGTGGTGAAGATGGCGGCGCAAAAGTCCGTGCCGAGTGATCTTTTTAAATGCGTATATTCCTTTCTGTTGGAGAACAAGTTCACCAAGGCGGCTAACGAGTTCCTGAAACAGACCAAAGTTGTAAGTAGTCCACGTTGAGTGTCCAGTAGCTTTTCGTTGGTGCTGTCTACGTCCAGTTACTTTTTGCACGAGGGGTAAATGCTAATGTTCAGACAACGGACAGTCCCGGCGAAATTAGCACGTGTGGCAGCACACGTTGTGCATCAGCTGCCACATGTTATTGAGCTAACAATTAATTTTGATTTTTTAAATGGTAAAGAGGAACCATATTTTTTGTGTCAGTGGTAACTTTGTAACTCATTTGTTTCTCTGCAGAATCCACCAGATCAAAATGAAGAAAGCCTCGTCAGCATCTACAACTTCTGGGTGAAGTGAGTTTCTTGTCTTTTCAACACTTTATTATTATTATTATTATTATTATTGCTTGCTTGCTCTTCAAGAAGGCATGGAATAAATGGTTTATTTAACATGGTGGGATTGTGTGTGTATATATAACTCGTAAATAGAATAAGAAAGCACTCCTGATAATGCACCAGTAAGTATTAAGGCTTATTTAAATTTTTATAAAGTGCCAGTATTTTATAAAACAATTAGTTTTATTATTTGATTTAGGCGCCAACTTGTCACGTTTACAAATGGTCTGAGACATGTTTTGCAACTGATGTGTTTTAGGGCATCTCTTCTAAATAGGATCAAGTATTTTAATCTCTTCTTTTCATATTTATACCTGAATTTCTTGAATATTTGTTTTTTTTATGTGGCTTAAAAATTCTCTCAAACTCTAGGGTTCTTAATACCTTTTGACAGAAGAATCATCAAGATTTCCTCTAAGAATAAATTCCAGGGTTTCTAAAGGATTCATTTTATTTGCTGCCATTCTGTTGTCATTGAAGAAGTGGCAGAAATATCAAAATACAAAAGAGACAGTACAGTTTAACCTGAATGGGCTGTGTGGAATGTATAAAGTTCCACAGTTTAGCACACACATCAGCTGTTTATGCACTGATGTAGCTCCTCAGTGAGGAAAGTCTCATGAAAAAGTGAGATGTTAAAAACTTACAATACATTGGGGGGGGAAAAAGTTTTTAAGGTTAATCCCATCAAATGATCATCTAGATGGTGGCAGAAAACCCCAAAACAAACCAATTAAACTGAAGACCAAAAGTCAGTCTCTCCATGCCCCTATGTTGAAATTGCTCAGAAAATGCAAAAGAATTATAGATCATGTTGGTTTTGATGGATTATTGAGATCTAATCAAACAAAAAAGACAAATGGGGTCTGAAATGGGCGGTTTTCTTCAACTCAACAGCTGATTAAGAGTTGAATAAGCCGATTCTACATAACTCCATGTTGAATTTTGACTTTGCCTGACATTTCTGTTTTCTCAGAGACATTTAGATTGTGACTGTCATTATTGGGGGGAAAATAAAATATTTACCCTTGGGTAAGGGTCATTTGCTTTGCAGATAGATTCAGGTAGTGATTTGGTAAAATTATATATCGTAACAGTATTTTCTTTTCTTGACTAGGTCACCTGAGGCCAAGAAACGAAAAGCACCTGAAGCTGTTAAAGGTCCTTTGGCCAAAAAAGCAAAGCCCAGTGCAGAAAGCTCCAGCAGTGAGGAGTCGAGCAGTGATGAAGAAGCTAATGCAAAACAGACCAAGCCAGCTGCAGGTAACAACAGAATATTTTCCACAGAGGAGTGATGACACTGATTGATTGAATTTAGTTTGTAATTTGACATTCTGTAACTAGTGACCTCATTGTCAGATTTGAGTCTGATCTTTTTTCTTTATCATGTCAGCAGCCAGCGCAGTGTCTGCAAAACCGGGAGCTACTAAAGCTTCATCCAGCAGCAGTGAAGACTCAAGTGACTCTGAGGAGGAGAAAGCTCCTGTAAAAGCTCCTGCAACGGTAGGATGAAACATCTGGATCTAAATGTTCATGGCAGATCTTGTCATTACTGAAAAAATTAACTTCATAAATTGTCATTAAAATGTTATTTCTTTATGAAGGCTCCTGCTAAAGGACCACCACCTCCTGCAGCCACAGGCACCACAAGGAAAAAGGACAGCAGCTCGAGCAGTGAGGAATCCGACTCTGAGGACGAACAGCCTTCCAAAGCTTCTGCACCGAGTGGGTTTACAGGCAGATTTCAGCAACACTGCGAATACAATATACATATTAATCTTATTATATGATAACATATATGTAATTGTGAATTTAAATCAAGCTCACGCAGTAAACAGACTTATTTAATTTTTTGGGGTTTGCTTTTGTAAAATAGAAACTAAAACTGGTGGTGTCACCACACCCAAAGCAGCTGTTTCTACCAAAAGTGCAGCTCAGAAGAAGCAGGAGAGCAGCAGCAGCGAAGACAGCTCCTCAGACTCTGAAGATGAGCAACCTGCCAAGGTATGCCAGAATATTGTGTTATTACAGGCTGATTTTATTTCAGCGTTTCAAACAATGCTGAGCTAGCTTGGTCAAGTACAACTGACTGACTGACTTGTATTGGTCAGATGTGGACAGTTGGCATTAAACGTTTCCTTGATATTTCTAGAAGACTCCAGCCAAACCTGCAGCAGTAACAAAAGCAGCAGCAGCTGAATCAAGCAGTGAAGACTCTTCATCTGAGGATGAAGCTCCACCAAGCAAAAAACCCAAAGCAGGTGTGGTTTTCTTATTATCGTTGTTTTATTATTCATTCATGGATGGAGAAGTGGAGTGAGCAATCTTTTTTTCCCCCACAAATGTAAAAACAAACCAATTTTCTAATTGAAAAAAATGAGGCTGTGGGCTCAACCATGAACTTACTTGCATTGCCGACATTCACCATCTTATGATTAGCTTGTCTTTATTTAGGAGACTGAACTTTTTTAAAAAGGAAAAATTATTCTCAGTGTTCTACCTCAGGTAGGCTCCACCCTCTCCCCCCACAGCCCTGAATTGGGTTTGAAGCAGGTATAGAAAATGGATGGATTTTATATAGACTCCAGTTAAGGCTGGGTGATGTGGCTTCAAATCTATATTGTAGTATAACCTGAAGCATGTGCGGTAACAATATATATTGCAATATATTCTTTTCTATATATATATATTTATATGTTAGGGGTGTCACGATTCTCCAAATCCTCGATTCAATTCTATTTTTGATTTTGAGGTCATGATTCAATTCTCTAATAAATAAAGTAAATATATCCGTCATTGACTGTTTGTTTTTTTAAAGCGGTGACGGAAAAATCTGAAGGCCGTCGGTCATTTTGACAGATTACAATTCACACCCCCAGTCCCCTGGTAGCGAGTGAGCATATTGATGAGATGTTGTCTTGGAGCTCGTCTGTAACGCCACAGGTCTCAGCTGAACCACTGGTGCAGACGGGGCGCATGCTGCAGGTTTTCCTCCCGCTGAACCTCAGCTTCAGGTGGCTCAGATTTCACTCTGGGCAGAGGTCTAAATCTGAAGGATTTTAGAACTAGATCTAACGCGTCTGACTCCAAGATGTTTCTTTCAATCTTAATTTATTGAAACTGTTTTCAACCTCCTTATTCAATTCACGCAAAAATGCGACTGTGAGGATAAAAATGACATTGCTTAAATTTCACGGGTAGCTGCGGGCACGGGCCAGTCGTGCATGAAAATATTATGATTTATTTATTTATGTCTCATTTATCTGGAGATCATTGCTTTACTAATCAAAGCGCCAGTAGCTTATTAAGAAGCCCTGCAGAACATGCGCGGCTTCCCTCCACACCACCACACAGCACTGAGATTTTTCCGCCACAGGTTTTAGTGAGAACAGCTGAAACCGGGCCGGTAAATGACTTTTTATTTCTGCACAGCAATCTCTTAATCAAATAAAGCCGGTAAATGTCAAAGTAATGACAGAATGACACGGTGGAAATGGGCCTTAGCTCAATTTCAAATGCTTCTCTGTCAGGTCCACATGACCGATGTTGCACAGGTATTCTTCACAAGCACCTCATACTCCACCACCTGCTCCATGCTTTTGACCAAAGTAGGCGCAGCTTGATGACATCATCAGCATGCACTAGGTCGCAGTAGGCCGATATTGTCAAAATCTCTACCGTCAGTCAAATTCACATAGTTTCTACCGTATAATGTTTATACCGCCCACCCCTACCTCCAGCTGCCTTCGAAAAAGAGCTGCAGCGTGCTGAAATTGGTGCTCCTGCCTTTGTAACACTCCCTGGAGTTTCCATTCAGACTGCCGGCTAATGTGCACGTTAAACTGACTTTGAATCTTCCCCACTTTGTCAAAATGGTGATAAATCAGCTTGAAACAGACAAGTTGATTTATCACCATTTGGGCAAATGGTGAGCGACGGTTGTGTGGGTGAACACAAAGATGTGTGTAGGTTATGAGTCCTGGAGACTCCATATTATGACAATTGCTCCATTTGTAGAACTGCATGATTAGATTCTGTTACTTGATGCTTATCTCCTGTGTCTTTCTTATTAGGAGCTTACAGTGCAGTCCCACCTCCTGCTTCAATCCAGAAGGCTCCTGCTGCACCAGCTGCCAGCAAGGCCAAGGCCAGTGAATCTTCAGACAGCAGTGATGACAGCAGCGACGAAGAGGACAATGTGTCCGGTAAGTTTCCCACCATTCGAATCTTGACTTGCCTGCGTTTTCAGTGGTACGTCTGACTGTTTGAATTATTGCAGCAAAACCTGCGCCTGTAAAGAAAGCCGATGCCAAACCTGGTGTGGCTAAACCTGCAGCAAAAAAGCAAGAGTCCAGCTCGGATAGCTCAGGTAACAATCAGGAAATCCCAGCCATTTATATTGTTCCTAGTTGAAAGAAAAACCTAAAGATGTATTTTTTTTTTCCTTCAATAAACATGCTTTTCTTCGTTTCCTCAGATTCAAGCTCAGAGGAAGAAGAGGCCAAGAAGCCTGCAGCCAAAGTTACCCCAGCTAAAGCAGTCCCAGTTAAACCTGCCCCAGCTAAGGCAGCACCAGCTGCCAACGAAGACTCTGATGAAGATTCATCAAGTTCAGAAGAGGAAGTTAAGAAACCTGCAGCAAAGGTGACTCCGGCTAAAGCTGCTCCAGCTAAACCAGCTGCTGCAGCACCTGCTGAAGAAGACTCCTCGGATGAGGATTCCAGTTCAGAGGAGGAGGAGAAGACGACGAAGAAGCCCGCAGCTAAACCTCAACCTGCAAAGACTGCCCCAGTTAAAAAAGACGAGTCCTCGAGCTCAGGTAATAGACATCAGAAGTTGATATATGAAGTAAAATTCTGCTAGAGTTGTGTATCCGGTTCCATTTGCTGTTTTTACATCAAAGTTAGTTTACTCAGATTTTTCAAGAATTGGGAAACCTGTTCAAACAAGCAGATTAAAACTTTTCCCATTCCCAGTAATACTGTGCTTACCCTCGGTAATATGGGACTGCAGTGTAGAAGCTAGTACTAACTCGATGAGGCTGAAGCCATGACATCATCAGGGAATGACACTGCATTATCTCCTGGAGGCTGTGTTTGACAGTTTTTGCGATTCAAATGATTTTTCTAAGATAATTGGATTAGTCTAATTTTGATTGGGCCATAGCTTTACACAGCAGGACTGGCTAACTGTCTTGCAGTCAGGTAAATTTGTCTTTTTATCCGCAAGCTGTTGCTCTCAGTTTGAGAGCAAAATATAAAAACAGTTTCTGCAAAGTAAAAGTGAGCTGTGGCCACCTTTGTAGCACCAACTGCAACACACTTATTAACATGCACACCGGTGTATGCTCTGGTCGGCGGGACTGAATGCCAGTTAAACACTTTACCATTGCTTTCATAAACTGCACTTCAGCAGATATTAGTAGGTTTTAACCACTGTGATAATGCTATTCACAGAACTTTTAGCCTGTTTTACCAAATGATAGTTGGTAACTCTCTAAACCATGCCTTTGATCCTTATTCAGAAAGCAGCTCTGAAGATGAGGCTCCAGCAAAACCCTCAGCAAAAACCGCACCCCCAAAGGCCCCTGTTGCTGCCTCAAAACCGGCTAAGGCAGCAGAGTCTAGCTCTGACGACTCCACTGATGATGAGGAAGAACCAGTGAAAGCTAAGCCAGCTGCTAAAGCACTTGTCCCCGCTTCAAAGCCTACTGTTCCCGTTTCAAAGCCTCCAGCAGCTGCAGAGAGCAGCTCAGACACTGATTCCTCTGAAGACGAGGAAGAACCAGCTAAAGTTAAGCCAACAGTAGCCAAAACAACTCCTCCAGCTTCAAAGCCCACCACTCCTGCAGCTAAACCTGCTGCAGCAGCTGAGAGCAGTTCTGACTCTGACTCGTCGTCAGAAGAGGAAAAACCAGTAAAGGCTAAACCTGCTGCAACAAAAACGTCTACACCAGCTTCAAAACCCGCTACTCCTGCAACTAAGCCTGCTGCTGCAGCAGAAAGCAGCTCAGAATCTGACTCTTCTTCTGAAGAAGAAGAAGCAGCAAAGGCTAAACCTGCAGCAGCTAAAGCAGCTTCAAAGCCTGCTACACCTGCAGCAGCTAAAGCAGCTTCAAAGCCTGCTACACCTGCAGCAGCTAAAGCAGCTTCAAAGCCTGCTACACCTGCAGCAAAGCCTGTTGAGAGCAGCTCAGACTCTGACTCCTCTGAAGAGGAAGAACCAGTTAAGGCTAAACCTGCAGCAGGGAAAACCGCTACACCAGTTTCAAAGCCTGCTACACCTGCAGCAGCTAAAGCAGCTTCCAAGCCTGCTACACCTGCAGCAGCTAAAGCAGCTTCCAAGCCTGCTACACCTGCAGCAAAGTCAGCAGCAAAGCCTGCTGAGAGCAGCTCGGACTCTGACTCCTCTGAAGAGGAAGAACCAGTTAAGGCTAAACCTGCAGCAACTAAAGCAGCTATTCCAGCTTCAAAGCCTGCTACACCTACAGCAAAGCCTGCAGCTAAACCTGCAGAAAGCAGCTCAGACTCTGACTCTTCCTCTGAAGAAGAGGAGCCAGCTAAGGCTAAGCCAAAAGCAGCAAAGAAAGCTACCCCACCATCAAAGCCTGCTACTCCTGCAGCTAAAGCAGCTGCAGCTAAACCAGCTGCTGCAGCAGAAAGCAGCTCTGACTCCTCCTCTGAAGAGGAAGAACAAGCCAAGGCTAAACCTGCAGCAGCTAAAATGGCAAAACCAGCTTCAAAGCCTGCTACTCCTGCAGGAAAAGCTGGAGCAGCGGCAGAAAGCAGCTCTGAATCTGACAGCTCAGAGTCTGAGGATGAAGCAGCCA
Organism: Atherinosoma microstoma; assembly: GCA_037177055.1. Taxonomy (NCBI): domain Eukaryota; kingdom Metazoa; phylum Chordata; class Actinopteri; order Atheriniformes; family Atherinidae; genus Atherinosoma; species Atherinosoma microstoma. Next base: position 10,276,701 of record JBBBVU010000017.1, read on the forward strand.
AGCCTGCAGTGAAGAAACAAGCCACAGCAGTGGCCAAGAAAGCTGCTCCTGCAGCTGCCAGTGCCACAAAGGCTGCAAAAACTTCAACAAAAAAGGCAAAAGAGAGCAGCTCTGAATCCTCTGATAGCTCAGATTCTGAAGCTGAGGCCCCCCCAGCTAAGCCTACAGTCACCAACGGCAAGGCAGCAACTCCCAAGACGGCCAAAAACACAGCAAAGGTTGCTGCAAAGCCAGCAGCTTCTTCATCCAGCGACAGCAGCTCTGACGAGGAGGAAGAGACCAGTAAAAGTCAAAGAAAACCTGCTACACCAGTTGTAGCAGCCAAGACAACCCCAGCAGTTAAACCTAAAGAGAGCAGTAGCAGCTCTTCAGACAGTTCATCTGAAGAGGAGGCGGCACCACGTAAAGCAGCCACTGCACCCACCACCCCCACAATAAGTAGGTTTCAAACAGATTAAACATGATGTGGATATTTTGTAGTCAGTTGTATGTATTTATATGTAAAACTTGCATTCAAACAGTCGCTTATTGTACTTCTGCATGATTTTATTCATGTTAGGTTTGTGGATTTGAGTGTTTATACACAGTTGCTTAATATTACTAAGTAACTCTGTTTTCATTAATGCACTTAGATACCAATGGAAAGAGAAAAAGAGATGAAGCATCATCTGACAGTGAAGAGGAAGAAACGCAAGCAAAAACACCACAAAGCAAGAAAGTAACAACCACTCCGCAAACTTTCCCAAAAGCCAATAAGAAGGTGAGACCTTTATGACTTGTCATAGCTGTTGGGCTTTATGAAACAACTTTAAAGGTCATGAAACTAATAACTCATTTATTTTAGTTTAATTGAAATTCTGTTGTCTTTCAGTCTTCAAACGTACCCTTTCGTAGAATAGTGGAGGAGCACGTTGAAGTGGATCCCCGTCTTGCAGACAATTCTTTTGAAGCAAAGGTGAACTTCGTTTCCTGAGCAGCACTTAATTTGATGGTCGTGGGGGTAATTTCCAATCAAACGTGTTCATTTTGTCTTTGTGATTTCCAGTATGGAGCTAACGGAGACTGGGGACAAAAAGCTAATCAAGTACTCAAATTCACGAAAGGCAAATCCTTCCGCCACGAAAAGACGAAGAAGAAGAGGGGGAGCTACCGAGGCGGAGCCATTTCCACTACAGTCAACTCTATTAAGTTCGACAGTGACTGAAGAGCTTCTCACTCTGATCCCTTTGACTTTGACTGTACTGTACCCAATGTGATGAGGAGCCAGTTGTCTGCTCTCCAGCCTGTAAACAGTCTGATATCACCACGCACTGTCAGAAAAACATGAGCTGTGATTTATTTAACTTCTGTTAGTATTTAGTGAAGATTAATAAGAGGCAGTTAAGTGGAACTGTGGCAGCAACAAATATGTTCACAGTGGTAACATCAGACTGTCCTGGCTGACACATGTCACATAACTTATAGCCACTAGGTGGCCGCAGACGCCCCCTCCCCAAGTCATGGTACAGGGTCAATGTGTCCGCCCGTTAGCGTGTACCTGATTATCATGTGATGAATGTCCTGTCATTATAGTTAAATGTTTCATTTATGTATATGAATGACAGCCATCCATCCTGACAGCTTCTATATGTGTTTAAAAAGCTGTTGATTTGTTTTTCTTTTAAATTAAATCCTTATGCATTGTTAGTAAAATTTTATTTGGCTACATTCATGTGAGGAGAGGGAAACTTTGGGCTTTTCTCTAAATGTTGCAAAAACAGAGTAGAAAAGAGTTTTATACCACATTTATCCATTTTTATTCCATTTCACCCCTTTGGACCTCAGACGTGTTCTTAATGGATTTCTCAAGGACATTTGCTTTGATACTGTTTGTTTTGGTCTTGGGATGCCCATGTTAACCCTTCCTGTTCTGTTTATTGGTGGTAAAGTAATCATTTACAAATAGAGCCAAGAGCCATATTTGTTTAAATTTAGGGTATGGATTTCTGTGAACAATCATTTTTTTATGCTTGTAATTGTAAATAAAGACATAAGAAAAGAGATCAGCTCTGTGACTTAATTTTCAGTTGAGATTCAGTTGCAGTTTATCTTCAGTTTACTGCAGCAGTTTCACTCAGATGAGTTTCACACGCACAGAAATAGAAAGGAATTCAATGTATTTTTGAGTAACAAGCAGTTTTCCAGGGAAGACATCAAATCTATTATTTCTGGTCATCAGACCATATGTGGCATTGTGGGCACTCTGTGGGAATCTAGAATGAACAAAGATGCTGGGACTAGGCCAGAAAGAAGATCTGATATTCTCAAAGCCACCAGGTGGCAGTGGTGTACCTCATCTGGAGTGCAGAGTTTCAGCTGTGAATATGGAACATAAAGTACAGTATGCAAACTGCTACCTGATTCCTTTGTGTCATGGGGCAATTCTCTGAGAGGCTGCTTTGTCCAGGCAGCATGCCACCTATTTTTAGTATTTCAATTTAAGGTGTTCCTAATACAGGATTCACTTTCACTAACTTCAGCGAAGTTCTTCAAAACTTGCAGGTGTAGTAGTAAAGATATGAGTCTGTCATTAAAGGGACATATTTAGCATTTCATATTAGAAATCAGAAAGCATGAAGACACTGAAATAATCTTTACTAGAAAGCCCTGAAATGAGTATTTGTCCAAAAAAAAAAAAGTTGCGTCCTATGGGACATGTACAGCATAAGTACTGGTAAATAGTTATAAACAAAATTATTCACACCCTTCCATTAAAGAAAAGACATAACTCATTGGTACTGCCAGTGAGCTGGAAATTAGCAGGAGTAGATGGACCTCAAATGAAATGTTCATGTCATATTTTATAAAAGATGTAATCACATTACTTTAAATCACATGATGGGCCAAAAGACACTATTCCTTTGTCCTCTGTCTATTAAATAATCTGTGATCACACTCCACAGTAAGGCTACATTTAGTCTTCCCACTGGGATACTTAATTCCGGATTTAGCAGAACATTTTGCAGCACAGCAATGGAAAATTTGCAATTTATTTTACCTGGTCCTCTCACTCACTCTTCTCACTGAGGATAAGCAGTTCAACTTTAGATGGAAAAAAAGATAACTATTAAAGGCTGCAGTTGGGAAAAAGATGAGAGGATTGCATTTTTAAAAAATGGAGCTTTTTCCTTTTTACACTACACGAACAGTTCATACACTGCCTATACAACTCATGCGTGTACACATTATGGGGAATGCTGGATATATTTCTGATTAAACACGATCTGATTACACAAAAAAGATCTGTTGACTTAAGGGGGAGCCCTGCAGTCATTCCAAACATAGCTTCCCTCTCATGTCTGACAACCGTTGGGCTCTGCTTCAGTGCTCACCAAGCAGAGATCCGACAGAGCGTGCCTGCTTGGGGTTCACATGGATGAGATGTTGGAGAAGCTGCTACTACAGAACTGTTGCTGGGCAATTTTTTAGTGCCGATGCAACTGTTGTTGCTCTTGGAAGCTGTATACTGCAGTGTGTGAAGCTGCAGTCAATCATAGGAGCCTTGATTCAAATTCTGTTTGATTTGGAAAGATGCAAAGTTAATAACCAGCTAAGTAAAGTTGCTAATCATTTTAACCTCTATTATTGTAACGCTAGACATAAGCTTTAAGAATAACATGGGTGAAGAATACTGATGAGAGCTCCTTCAACCTAATCTCCGGCCTAGCAATCACTCCTGAGCACTACTTCCGTCTATCAGTTGTAATATGTGCAATAAAAGCTTGTTTCAGGCCAGTGCAGCAGTGTGTGTATGAGGGGACTGCAGGACAATCTTTTAATGGGCAGCAGAGGAAGAGGACAGCCCATCCTGTCCATTTCAATTAGACAAAACTGCTGACTGCTCCCGCGCTCACACTGAGCCATCATTTTTTTCCTCAGACACGCACTCTGAGCCAATAGATACAATCAAGTGTGCATTTTCCCCTAAACATGTTACATCACATTTCATTACACATGACAAATGGCTTCCTTGGTGCCCCCATGGACTAGTTTAACTAATCCCTCACTGCTCTTTTTTGTGTCAGAGAGTGAAAATGAGAACTTGGCAGTGCAACAAACCAACTTAGCATTCAAGCAGAACATGTTCATTAAGAAACAAAGCTTCATCAGTTCTTTATAATATTAAAACATCTTTAATAGAGCATTTCTTTGAACATCCATCTTATATAAAGTGTTTCAGTGAGCAATAATAATTAGAAGAATACACACTTTGAACATTGCAGGGTAAGATGAGCATTACTGATCTTTTATGGGACAGAGAGAGGACTATGGAGGAGATGTGGAGCTATAAGACTAAAGGAAGCATTGCAGCCCAATCTGTCCCAAAACAAACATCACTGAGGGTCTGCAGTCAGTATCTAACAGTCAGATGCAGCTTTAATAAGACCGACTTCTCTTCCCGTCTTGCATTTTGCTGTTAAACGTAGAAACTGACACTGGTATTTTTAGTGTTTTCCCAATTGGCCTCATAGTTACAGAGCTGATGCTGCATTCTTTTACAGAACAGGGAAAAAAATAAACCTACATTGTATATTGTAAAATATACAAATACCCATAATAATGCCTTAGACAGGAGACCAGAGAGACCTTTCAGTACGCACTGCAGCAAGTCAGGATGCCTCCCTCACTATATTGATAGCATGAACTACAGCAACATGCAATAATGATTAATGACGCTGCTCCGAGCTGCAGTCTTAATGAGTTTTATGCATTAATTGTCTGTTAGAATTGTTGAAACCTGCAGAATGAAAGCGCCCATTTTCTCTCTCTCTCTTTCTCTCTCTCTTTCTCACGTGTCGTCTCCAGTCTCCATTACGTTTTTGGTGAGGCAAAGTCCCAGGCCGTATCCTGGGCGCACTTCCACATGGCACGCACCAAGCGAGTGAAGCCCATGTCCTTGGGTTTCTCCAGCCCACGCATCAGCCGCTGCTTCATGATGGCTATGAACTCCCTATTACTGAGCTCTCCATTCCCTGGAGCAGACAGATGGGGGGGGGTGGGGGGTGATGGACAAGGGACAGAGATGATGAAATAATACAGGAAAGAAGAATAAGATGAGGATATGACTTCAATTTGAAGATGCAAATTTTGCTGTCCATAATTATTTATAGTTGAGAAATGATGATGAACCTGCCCCCTGCTTACCATCACAGTCGAACAGAGCAAACACCACGTCACACACGTGATCCGACAGTTCCACCTTGGCCACAGTGCGGGCCACCTGCTTCATGGTAGCTGAGAGACAGAGCCACAGATTGAGAATTCACTGTTTATGAGTAATGAAAGTGTGAGTTGGCACAAACAGCAGAATGAGTGCACAAGTCAAACTACACTGGATCGATACGAGGCAGAGTTTCCATTCACCAGGGAGACGTAAGAGAGAGGCTGATAGGAGGAGAAAGAGCATCAGGGCATCAAGCTGAGAAACAAGACTGATTGAGAGTAAAGAGAGAATGATGGAAGATTTGAAAGGTCTTGTGTACGACGTAGGAAAGAGAGACAGACATTTAGATAACACAAACTGCTGAAAACATAGCTAGGTTCAATAAGAAGCCTTTATTTGAAGAATTCAACAGCCATAAGTGGGTGAGGCAAGAGAAAAACAAGTCTGGATGATTAAAAAAAAAAAAAGTCTGATAATGTGGTGAGAAAAAATGAGCCAAATCACGGCAAGAAAATCATCAGAGACCTTCTTTTGTACCTTACAGAAAGCCGTTGTGCAGTTCCACACAGCACACCCACATATGAGAAACTGCACCGAAAGGGTGTGAAATTATTGGATTTGAGATGAGATGAGAAAGATGAAAGGAGAGGGAAGAAGAGGAACAAAGAGCGGCAAAATAATGCAACCGCTCCTTTAGGCTGGGAGAGTAGAAAGCTGGTTTCAGAGCGTGGACGACAGTAGGTTGCAGACAAATTGCAGACTCATTCTTGGCAGCTCTCCACAGCTGCCTTATGTTTTCAATAGCCACTCAGAAACATACTGACACACAAACATGGCATGTTAGTGGATAAACATGCGGCTGAAACCAAAATCTGGAAAGTAGCACCTCAGAGGGAACCCCCAGTCCTTTATTGCAGCAGCTGTTTCAGCAGTGAAAACATGTGCATATGGAGGCCTATTGAAGGGCCAATTCACTGCATTAAATTAAGGAGACAAAGAATTTCTGTACAACAAAAGCTACAAGTGTTTTATTCGTGTGCTGCTATCACATTAAATATGTTTTTATTGTTACATTGTCTAACAGAAAAATTAATTCAGTGGAATTAATTTAGGCAGATAAAAGAATACAAGTAATTTAGTAACTATTTATAGTATCATTTCCTTCAGGGGGTTAATAAAGTATTACACATTTAATTAATTTCATACCTAGAAACAAGCATGAAAACAGTGTGACATTTTGTGGTTTGGGCACATCCAACTCCTCTGCAAAGCAAGAAGCTTCATCTTGTCGTACTGCTATTTGAAAATTACAACAATCCTGCAATCACCACAAAATCCCAGTGAGATCCACCATGTGACACACAGACATCATTGCAATTACTCTTTGCTTTTGTATCATCCCATACTGTGGGGCCCTTCCAAATCATCCAGATATATGAAGAGGATAAGAAGGGTTTCTATATCAAGATACTGCTGCAATACAACCCCCCCCCCCTTGTGTTTTGTAGGGATGGGGGCAATCATTACTTAATGGGCTAGTACAGTCCCCACAAGCCACTCACTGGCCATGTGATGATGCTGACATGTGTCAGAGAGCATCAGCAGTCTGTACTACAAGTAGGAAGTCATCCGTCATGTGTGCATAAGCTGGTCTTAAATTTAAACGTGCACACTACTGCAGGCCTAAGGGGAGAGGAAAATGGACGGATGGACAAACAGATGACAAATAACTGACTTAAGATTGGAAGCAAAGAAGATGGAAAGAGATCTGGTTGGCAGGGTTTTAACAGCTCTGAGAGGCAGGGGATGAAAGTGACAAAAAATAAAAGTCTAAAGGGAAGTAATTGAGAGAAAGTGAGAATGTCAAGAGGAAAAGGGCGAGTGTGGGTGTACCTTTATCTATTGAGGCTCCTGCCATGTGGTAGAAACTCAGAGCAGTGTCGACGTCATTCACATTCTTTAGGAAAGTAAAGAAGTTCTCCACCTCCTCAAATGCGATTCCCTGAAAAAAAGGGAAAATATGGATAAAAAAAAAAAAAAAGGAAAAAAATCTGTGACAACACAGAGAAAAATAATTTCTTTAAATCTAAACTGAGCCATTACAGCACTGCAATCCTGCGAAGAATCTCCTAATTATCCTCACGACAAGAGCTGCAACTGCTTAGTGGCATTTTTAAGAACTCAGCAGTTTGACACAAATGATTAGAGGAAGTGAGCAGAAGCTTTTTACACACATGGATGAACAGAGCGCCATGAACGGACAGGGGAACAGACTGTGTTAGACACATATGCACATGTTTGCATGACAACAGACTCACTATCCTACAGCTGCAGCACTGCTGATGAGTTTGTTTGCAAAAAAAAGTCAGTTAAGCTTTTGTTTTTGCTATTCAGTCTTGACTAAACCAAAAGAAGCTGATGGAGGAGTACTGGAGGAGGTGGACAAAGTCTGAGCAATGAACACAGAAAAAGAGAGGTTCAAAGAAGGATGAAAGGATAACTTCTGGCCTTCGACAGAAGTGATCTCCAACTCTGGTCCTCAAGGCCCACTATCCTGCAGGAGTTAGATGGATCTCTGACAAGCTCTGCACAAGTCTGATATTGAGCCATTCATTCGAGTCAGGTATGTCAAATTTTGACTGTTGAAGCAGGGAAACAGCAGGACAGTGGGCCTTGAGGACCGGAGTAAGGGATCCTTGTTCTACAGAGCAGTGACTGCTGGGTGCTGAGCTCTGGTCAGGTGGAAGATGTCGGGCACTGAATGTGCTATCTGCTCTCAGTGATGTATTACCTCTTATCCTGGCTATTGCAAACACAATTTCCCAGCACAATCTCCTTTTCCCTTCTGGCACACACCACACAGTCCATCCTCCCATGTAGGCAAGTTACAGTTGAAACATTCATCAAACACCATATATAACCAAAGAGCTCCATCATTTGTTGAAGGCTTCCATTCAAGCGTGAACAAAAACAGAGATTAATCTACCTGTGCATCCTTAAACATTTTCTTCAAGCCTTTCTGCATCTGCTTGAGTTTACGAGATTGGACGCCGCTGTAGGCCAGCAGCATACCCCCAAACTGTCTCTCTGTGATTCTGCCATCCATAGGATCGTTCCTCTCAAACTGTGGGGGAGAGAAAGACGGGATTAAGTGCTATGCAGTGGGACAAACAAATTAATATGAGAAGGACCGCACAGGGAGATGGAAAACAGTAAATACTGGTGTCAGGCTTCTAGTTGAATTTTGCTTGGAGCTGCCATTGGTGACATTAAATCTGCATGTGCATTTTTTACAATGCTTCGCTGCAGGGTGACTTAACAACAGTGGGCTTTGGCTGTGTCAGGTCAATACAGCAGATTTATGTCTTAAGAGGTTTGACAGCAAAATTGTTCCCTCCCTTCTTCCTCTCTGAATGTATCAACCTCTGATAATGTTAATCTGTTGCACTTCTGGCAGGCAGCACGTGGCTAAGCCAAAAGAACCCCGGAGAGGGCTTTTCAGGGGTGATGTGATGATTCAGGAAACCATGAAGTAACTTTTTTAAAGTTGAAGTCCCACTGAGGATGGGAGATCAGCGTCTTGCTTTATGATACAACAACCTGTCAAAAAATCTAATATGTTCTTGAACCAAAGGGTGTTATAAAAGTAACAGAAACAAGAAAAAAGTAAGGAAATTATAAAATATAGCCCTAGGTGAGCTGCAGCCTCAGTAGTTATATAAAGAGGGCAAAAGTGTAGAAAAACTTTGTCAACCTTTTCTGTGATGTTATTTTACTCTGGGCATTGAGAAACTATAAGACATAACAAACATTGCTTTCATTCTAACACATGCTACTGAAATGCTTATTATTATTGTAATAAGTAGTAATTCAAGTGTCTTATTCTCTGATTAACGGCAAAAGAAATGTTTTAAATGTATGCTCAGTTGTTTCTGTAGACACAGAGTAGCTCCTAAAAAACATTGCTTGTATAATTTATTGTCAAACATTTGACACTAACTAGCACTGACACCATTTACAGAACAAACTTCTTATTGCATGCGCTCATTTTTCTTATTTCAGTTCCTAAGACTGACTTCACACTGAGGACGTGGTGTGTGCCTAAATATACTTTGCTGAACTGCTGCGTCGCGCCAACCACCTTTCTGCTGCGGCACAGCTGCAGCGAAGCAACTGCCTCAATAATCTTTTTTTAAACACAGGGAAGTTTCTGGTAACGGTGATGAAGTGAGTTTTTTGTGACTTATGTTTGACGTGACTCGAAAAGGGAAGATAATAAAAAGTTTCCCGTCACATTCAGTCGATGATATCAACTTTAAAACATTAATTACCATCAATTATCACCATAATGGGTAAGCTGCTATTATTAATCTCTATGATATATCCCCTACAGTCAAACTAAGCTGTATGAGGTCAATATAATGACCACCAAATGTTGTCACTGTCTAATTTGCAAAGAACTGCTTCCGTGACACTAGTTTCGAGCATGCATCACCCATGGCACACTCACCTGTCACTGCCTTTTTGCCTATGCTAACACAAACATTTTTGAGTTTACTTGTTAGTTACTGTGGTAGTAAATAACAGTCCTATAAGTCAGTAAGATTCCTTTAATAGAAAAGTGATATTTTAGTTGCTCCCATCTGCCAATCGCACGTTTTACACAACCGAAGCAGACTTGTCAGGCTGGTATGTATTGATGCTGCAATATGACATGTTTCAGTAAGAAAAACTTGGATCTAATTAGTATACTTCACTCAATGTGCAAGACACAAATATCACAGATATATTTTGGCTCTTTTCATCAATGTTACGGGTAAATGAAAAAAGGTGCTAGAAAAAACAACATTTAAAGGTGTCCTATATATAAATGACTTCAAGCTGTAACTTGAACTATTTAATTAAAATTAAGTGCCTAATGGGGGCTTTTGTAGTCCCTTACAGGCTACGGTTATATGATGTTTTTTAATTCGGATTGAATTATTCAGACTCAAATAATTCAGAATTAAATTATTCTCCTTCAGGTTTACATGGAAATAATAATTCCGAATTAAGGTTTATATGGAAAACACGTTTTCTTGATTCCACTTTAGATGTGGGGGATTCGAAGGGTTATAACTGGACAGGGGGGAGAAGTGACGTACTTACCGTCTACCGGAAGAAAACAAACTACACTTCTTGCTTTTTTTCTTTTCGACTACAACATGGAAACAACACATAATAAGTACCATTTTCACTTGATTTTTATTCTAGGTTAGAAGCAGCAGCTAGACACTAGCATACTACTTTATAATCACATGCATAGATTCGGCTCGAGTCCAGTGGAACGAGCAAGTGCAGAAGAACCGGAATTAACTTAAAACGGAATGAAGGTATACATGACAGAGGAATTATTTAAATCTGAATTAAAAGGGGAATAAACCTGCCACTTACTTCAGAATTAAGTTTAATTCAGAATGATCATTTTCATTGGGAATTAGGTGTTTACATGGTCATTTTTCATCTCTTTAAAGCAGATTTAACTTTTATTCCGAATTAAAGGGAGATTAAAACTCTCATGTAAGCGTGGCTATAAGGCCGCAGATATAGCGAAGTTAAGGCAATGATTTTAGAATACAGCAAAGCTGTAACATTCACTTTTTTTTTCCATTACCTCTAATTTGAGCACATCATGCTGCAGTTTCCTTTGAAACTCCAGGAAGCTGCCAATAGTAAGTTTTCCCTTCAGGTCTTCTCCAAAGAAGTAGGTGGTGAGAGCAGAGCTGCAGCCGGCTGTCTTCAAGGTGTTGCCTGTGGTGGAGCGGTCACGGTGGCGCATACCCATGCTGGTTTGGGATCGAATGATGCTCTGGACCTACAGATAAAGGAGTTGTCTTATCAACCAGGATGAAAATGTAGTAAGTTGACATATTGGACAACGTTCATCTTTTGACTTTAAGAAAAGCAGCAGCGTCTCTATTATTCATTTGTTACTGCAATACTATCAGAAGCTTTTCTTTTTTACATCAGAGTACAAACCAAATATGTGGGTTGCCTCAATTAACTCCTTAAACATGTTCTATCTTTGTGAGTTTGCTACATTTAAGATGGGTTTGCTGACCTGTTCAAACTCTTCCAGGTCCACCTCTCCATCGCCATTCAGATCAAACATCTTGAAAGCAATCTCAAAGTTCCTCTGGGGGGCTGGATACCACAGCAAATGAACCCACACAAAGAGACACATTCTTAGAGCAATACATCACAATATGGAGAGAACAGTAACGCTGGATTGACCCAGAACACAGCTAAAGAGTTCAATACTGACTCAGTCATTACACATTTACTGCACACAATTTTTAGCCTTGACCCCACAGGGGATGAGCTTAAGGCCTTACTAAAGGAAAATTAATATCCCTCAGGCTGCACAACAATAACTGCATTGGCAGTCTCCCACTCGCCAACATCGAAGCTGTGAGAACAAACTCCAGACTTTCTATATGAAGTAATCTGCTATACAACGTCCCCTAAAGTCAAATATGAATATTCATGTGCCGTCTTGCATCCAATTTATGGGTCTGCAGTGCACATCGCTTTATGACCTTTGGCAAAAACCACTGCCAAACTCCTGCAACTAATTTTTTAATGAAAAATTAAGGTTTTGATAAGTTTAAATTTTATACAAACTCTGAATTTTGCACTACTAATGCTAATTTGTCAATGGCTGAACTGCTTACAGCTCAAAACAATCACTTTTGCATAATGTTGCCTCTTTTTGTGATTTAAACTGAATTATTTTGTGAAACTACACATAACTGGGCTCTACACTGATGAGGCAAAACATTATGAGCTTCTCTGATTATTATGCTGTTGATCATCATGTCTAAAAGCTGCCTGAAACTACCAGTAATGGATACCCTTTGGTTCAAACCATAGAAGTGTAGCCACAAATGTGTAAACGTAGAATTGTGCGTGATCATGCTGAGAGAAAGCTAATTTCCAGACACTGTGATTTGACCTGCTGCAGAATATTGTTGGTAGAAACTCATCACAGCTGACTGCTAGACCAACACAAACCATACTTCTTTTAAATGAAAAGATGGAGGTTTTTTTTGTTTTTTTTTTACAAAACATGCAATTTGAAATCACATAACATGTTCTTCTAAGATGATTTATCAAAACACACCGGGGAGGCAAAAATACACCTCCATTGTCCTACATTTATAGCAGTGTTAAAAAGAAATTCAGAAATCCTCGTCTGTCTTGTTAAAAGTGACACCAGTATTCTGCTTGAAAATCTCCATATGAACGGATCATGAGGAATGGTCTCAAACTATGAGAGAGGAAGGAGTCAAGCTAGATTTTCATTTCCATTAACATTGACACATTCAGAGCAGAGGCATTAAAGTGCAATTTATGCCTTGTGCCTGTAGATCCAGCTACTGATTCAGATACACCTCTGAAGAAGCCAGCTTGTTGGAAACACATTAACTTTGATAGAGCCAGTTATCATACTGAATACGCACCATGTTTCATAAGCTAGCTACACTACAAATATAATATTGAAAAATGCCACTCCTTTTTGTGTTGACAAAGAAAGCATAAAAGAGATTTTTTTGGGCAATGCTAAGAATTCATGGAAATGTCATATGTCTGCACAGCTTAAAAAAAACTTACTTGAGAGCACCGTGGTGAGGAAGATGTAGTCAGAAAAGGAGATAAGGCCACATTCTCCCAGTGTGTAAAATATGCTGTCCTCATCTGCAAACCTCTCCCTTTCCTGGGCAATTTTCTGCTCATCCAGGCCAGGACACAAAAAAGGAAACATTTGTATTAAAATATTTCTCATTATTCAGCACATGTCTTATAGCTTCTACAGCTATGATGTTTGTGTGTAAGTACATGTGTGTGCATCTCAGAGTTGAGTTAAATCAGAAACTGGCTACAGTCAACTGTAGAAACACCAACATTGTTCTTACACACACAATTCTAAAAATAGTCCCAGTGAATATGGTTAATTATATATAGATAAGTTATAACGGTCATGCAACTGCTGCATACACATGAAGCCGTACAGGCAGGTGAGGATGGCAGTGAAGAACAATTAGTCTGTGGTCAGTTTGTGAAAAACACTTTATCCACCAGAGGCTGTACTCACAGTATGTCACTGACATAAAGAGAGGGGAAACATCATGAAAGACTGTATAGCACAAACGCACAAACTATTGATTAAGCATATTTGAAACACAAGCTGATGTATTGATCATAAAAAATACCATGTAAGATTTAGCTCCCTATACATACACACTCAAACACAAGGTTGATTTGATGTTTTTCTGTTAGCATGTGTATATTCACAGCATTGCATGAAAGTGTAACTTAATCACATGCATACTACACACTCAGGGAAAGACTGGAAAGACAGCGTCCCACTAGTAGGACGCTCCACCAAACAGAAGGACAGAGCATGCCTAGTTAAGGAGGGTAGGAGGGAAAAGGGTGGTAGCTGGGCCACTCTGAGCCCACGAGGAGTTACCTCCGTCTGTAAAGGGGTCCATTTCAGAGGAGGAGGAGAGGGGAGAAACAACTGTTAGACAACATTGTGGCCTCTGCTGTCTTCAGCAGGGCCTTGAATGACAAGGACACGCATGTGCATTCATTTTGATTCACACAACAAAAACATTCAGAAAAGATCCTGGGGAAGCCACTCAAGATTAAGAATTCAATTATGTCTTGGGTTTTTATAGTTTGCATTTTCAATTAGTGTGCATGTATAATGCCCCAGATTAAATTTAAATAGAGGGCAGCAAATCTTCCTTGCCATTCATTTTGAAACAAGAATTGGGTCCAAACTTATGACTGGTACTATATAAGTGTAACTTTTGTTTGCAGTAATATTTCCAGAGCTGTATTCTGAGCACATAACGGAAGAACGCAAATTCAACATTCTCCCATATACTCAAATGGAAAAACATAAATGAATACAAAAATTGGGTGGCACCCCTTTCATGACATAACAGTTCTATCACATTCTTTCCCAAAGAACCGACTCCTTCCTCATAACACATTGACTGTAAGATTACTGAAAACAACTAATAAGTCATAAAATGTATCAGTATCCCCAATTCATATCCATCCCAACTCTTACAAGTCAGGGATGCAAAGATGGAGAGTAGCAGTTTCTACAGTGATATATTCATTATTGATGTATATGCATTAATGGTATAAGAAGAGAAGGGAGTGGGGGACAGCAGGGAGTTCAGAGAGAAAAAATGGGTTATTTTTGGAGCTGTGCTTGTGGTTGAGAGAATAAATGACAAAGAGAGAAAGCAAAGGGAAAAATCTGCTCTTATTGCCTTAAGAGTTAGAGGTTTCCAGGTGTTTGCATGTGTGTAAGTGTAGAGAGTACTAAAAAAGAGACTGCTGTGAGAATTTATAAACAAGAGAAAGAGAAAAAAGAGAAAAAATAGGAAGAGTAGTGAGAGGTTGGTTCTGGCCCCTGGGTTTGGAATAATGATGCATGTAGTAAGTCCTCTTGGGCTTAGGTGAGAAAGAGTACTAATGCCAGTCCATAAAACCGAAAAGACACACAAACATTTGCATGTGTGTACTTCAGTGGGTAAGCATGCACTATGCCCTCCACACACACAGCGACACTCACCAAGAGACATGAACACACTGGCTTCATTATAATGATCAGAGCTGAGGCACAGAGCACATTAGGCGTAATAGCTCACTTTTTCCACTGGCCTGAATCAAGGACAAAAACTAACAGAGAATAGCTTGTATCACCTTGAAGGAAAACAAATGCAAATATAATGGCCAAAGAGCCAATTGGCACATTCAGCTGATAAAATAAGGGATTTTAAAGAGAGAGTGGGACTTTGAACCAATAAAACCATGAATACTCTCTTATAAAGTTTGTAAAAGAAAAAATTAAACTTACATATTCTTCTGTAAGAGCCCACTTTGTATGTTTATTTTATTTCAAACAAAAGATTTAAATAAATAAATAAAAAAAATATGGGGGAAAGAATATATACAAAAATGTGTTCGAAAAGGAGCACTGACAATAAGTCAACAACACTTTCTTGCTTTCTCTGTCATTCACAGAGAGCTATCATACTGCAAATATATCAACTAAATGTGTGATGTAATACTATTCTCTGAGTCAGACATACTGTAGGTGTAATAATGTGTACTATATCAAGCTTTGTGAACTCTTACTTTTAGCATCTGAAGGGGCCCGCTTATGCAACAGATTTTAGAAAACCATTGTCAGTGGTGCAAATCTGCTTTGACCCATTCTTCTGTATAAACTTATTGGGTTTCCTCATATGACCTAACCACTTTACAATATTCCATAAACACTTGCATATTTAGCGTAGCTGCATAATCCACTTATTCATTTGGTTTATAAACTTGGTTAATCTACAGATATCTTCCTTTAGACTTTGCTCATATAAATCATAACTCACTATTCCATCAGCGATGGTGAGCCTTTTTGGCCCACATGCAGCAAAACAATCTATTTTAGACTCATCTGTCAACAAACCATGTTTCCAACAGCGTTCTGGTATGCCCACATGACCATTAGTAAACCGCAAATGGTTAGCAAGTTCTTTTTTGGGAGTAGTTTAATTTTCCTTGCAGCCATGCATTTCATACTATTATTATTATTATCATCATCATCATTATTATTATTGTTTTATTTATTATTATTTTTTAATTAATTATTATTATTCATATTCATTTTTGTTATCTAAACTCATTCATTCATACTACTTAAATTACAAACTATAACATGAAATATTTGTCTCATTTTGTTTAAACTGGTGGGCAAAATAAGCTTAGGCTTCTGCCTATTCCCTTTCAGACATCTATATGATGTTTCTTTGTATTTGTTTATTT
>JBBBVU010000017.1:10295529-10306980 GCA_037177055.1 Atherinosoma microstoma
CACACACACACACACACACACACACACACACACACACACACACACACACACACACACACACACACACACAAAAAGACTCTGTGGCAAAGACAGAAGCCCACAGCTTGTAGAACAGTTTGGATTCTTATTAGATATGCAGACAAGTCCTGCTTTCAGTAATTCTAGACCATGCTTTACAAAGATCATGCAGCGTCGACATCTTTACAGTCTAGAAGATGGATTTGTGAAGGCTATCAAGCACACCAATACAGCCTTGGCATTTTCTATGAGAGCCATTTCCTGGGTCCTAACCCACCCTGTGATGTCACCATGCGCAGAGAGAGGGCGCCACCACCAACTACTTTCTCTTGGAGGCACAGGCAATAGAGCAGTTGCATGCTGGGAAAACAACTAGAGCATCAAAGCATGTGGAAAGCTACAGCTGATATTTCTTTGAAGAAATGAGAGCATGAGGAAAGAAGGTGTGTTTGTATAGCAAGACAGAGAGAGTGCAGGGGAACAGCACGGCTATGATTTAGGATTGGCCAATACCCTAAACTACTCATTTTAAAAGTTGCTTGCATCTCAGCTTTCATCTCACCTGATATATATAATCTAAGTTTAAACATAGTTGTATTATAACTTTGAGAGACTGACTACTATAATGTATATTATGTAACAGTGTTTCAGCATTTAAAAAGGCAAAGTAAAGTCTTCACTTTCAATAATTCAGCATGGAAAGAATGGCACACAGCTGCTGTCAACAAGCTATACAAAGGGCATTTGGAAGATATCCAACAAATGTCAACTAACAATAAGTCTCACATAAACGAACATACACAGTGGGCTGTATGCTCAATTCAATTTATGACACTCCCTGTTCTTTTTATGGTGAGCAGGTTTGAACCTGCCCTTGGCAGCGCTTGGCTTATCTTTTTATGATTCTTATTGACAGATGCATTCAGACCAGCTTACAGGTATACTCATTTTGAAGATAAAGCTAATAGATCAGTGTGTTACTGGAAACCAGGACACCATTAATGAACACTCACGTAGTATGAGTGATTCAAGTGTCCAGGAATATGAAGGTAACAAAAAGGTCAGAAGTGAGGAGGTCCATGACCACAAAAGAAGTGGGTTTTTTTTAATCAAACAAGTATGTTATTTTCTATACAAAGACATCTCAGCGACTACACAATTCACAGAAAAATATGTACTAATTTAATTCAATTACTATCTTTAATTTGTTTGGAAAACTAACAAACAAAAAAAGGCTTAAAAATGAAGAAAACCTATCTCCAAATTTGCAAGACAGCTACTATTAAATTATGTACTGTTGCACCTGCTTATTATTATCTATAAACACATTAATTGTGCTTTTTTTTCCTACTTCCATCATCCAACAGCTTGACAACTACACTTAAGTAGCAGTCCATGATTTCTTTTTAGAAAATGTATACGTTAAACATATAGTTGGCTGCTGTGTTTCCATTGTGGTCATAAACTTAACTGATACCACAATCAAAAGTGGCTTCACATGTGCTGAAGCGGAGATGTGATTTAAAAACAAAACATATTCAGCCATTCCCCTGAACTAACTAAAGTGAACAGCTATGCCCTTTAGAATTATGGAGGTGTGTTGTAAAAAAGATAGAGATATCAGGGTAAGCAGAGGAAAAGTATAGAGGAGTAAGAGGGGAAAGGTGGTGGCTACAAAGTGCAGTTTCTCATTCAGGTGCACACATGCTGCTCGGCACACACCCCATACCTGCCAGAAGTCCTGCAGAGAGGGAGGGAGGGCAGAACGGCAAGGAGACGAGGAGGGAGGGAGACAGAGGAGGATTAGAAGAGGCAGGGACGAGAAGGAGGGACGGGGAGTTCATGGGTGGAGAAAGGGGAACAGGTGAATGGAATAATTTGGGGAGGAGGCAGAGAAAAAGTTGGGGAGGTTGAGAGAGGGGGAGTGGAGGACAATGGTTTGTCATGAGGGAGGGAGGAGAGAGAAAATGGAGGGATTACTTGATTTGGGAATGAGAGCTGATGGCTGATAAAAGCACAGGAAAGTAATCAACAGTTAACAATGACAACACAAGGTCACATTAACATTTATGACAGCTAAAAGCATGCCCACTTGATGAGGGTGGGAGGAGAAATCACAGAGATACTGTAAATTAACAGCAGAGAACAAAGGCAGTGTAATACTTTTTGATTACATACAAACATCCCATTGAAAGATCTCTAGACCTACAATATTCTAAAAGACAGGAAAACAAAAACAAGTTGGGTGAATACTGACAACCATACAAGGCATGTAATGATGGTTTTACATACAGACTTATCCTGGAACAAATTAGTGTTGGCAGTAAAGGACTAGTGAGTAATTTTCAATGACTACACTTGTACATACGAGCCCACATCACTGTGTCCAAATGTACATGTACATCAAATCTGAGACACACGTCCTTTTAAACAACTCTCATATTATACTCGCAGTACTGCACTCTTCAACCATCAACTTTAGCTTCCATTGTACTTTACCGCCCAACCCCCAGCTCAAACACTCTTTTTTTATACTTTACAACACCCTCCATCCACTTCAACTTCACTTTACACACTACTGATGCTGCACAGCTAAATGTGGTGACCATTTCATTTGAGGCTAATTCCTTGCAGTTTTCAGCGTTGTGTGATCTAAATTTAATGGCTACTTGGCAGGAAACAGTTATAGTTTATTCTGTTTCCAGCTAGCTAAAAGAACCCATTAAACCAATGAGAAGGAAGCATGTGTCTCTGGGCAAAGACAGTTTGGGCTACACTCGTGCCCCTCTGGCCATGGCAGGATAATCTCCGGAGAGAACCAAAAATAAATGCAATACAGAGGGAAAAAATCCATGCGTCCAGAGATTTGCTTGGCAAATAAAGAAACATGTGGCCAACAGATAAGGATGACATTTACATAAGCAGACAAGGGCCATAAAGGAGGAGTGGACAATTTTGATTTTGGACTGCCACAGAATCTTACACTTAATTTTCATTAGCATACAGCCCAAGTTATTTAATTAAAATACTATAAGTAAAAGTGATTAAGAAAAAACTGATATGCAAATGAAAAAAACAGGGAGTGAGAAACTTGACAGAGAAACTGACTCTTAAGCCTCTCGCACATGGTGCGGTTTATCAATATGGAGATGAAGTCCCGACTCATACCAACCTGAGGGCTGATGATTTCTTTTTTAATGGGAAAAGAAAGTGCAATCATCACACTTACAATTTGCTAATATGAAATGAATAAGAATGGTTAGCTACTCGATATGAAAAATGCTCACTGGAACCTAATAGGGCAGTAATGGTAAAAAATTAATATTATAATAATGATGAATTATATATTTATGGTTTCTTTTTTTTTATGGTGAACAAAGAAATGTAATCAATTAGAACACAGTCACTAGCTGCTTCTCTCATGCAGTAGTTTCTCTCAAGTTTAGTTCTGTGTAAAAGCGCCAGGCATTTTTAGGCTTCGATAACTGAATGTTTAAGGACTAAAGAGATAAAGAAATCATCTGTCTTATATCAAAACAAATTCCCTGTTCACTGCCCTTTAAACCTTTTATATAAAACTCAAAAAGCAAAAAGATGTGCAAATGACTAGAATGACCCAAATATACAGCTAAATTAATTACAGGTGGTGTTTCCAATAATAGTGTTTGCATCTTTTACTTTTAATCTTTCTTATAAAGTGTCAATTAATTTAAGCTTTTTTTAATGACTTGAGTTTATTGGGACTACCATTTAGCAAAGAAACAACAAAAAAAAAACAACTATAAAATGCTTAAGACAAATGTATAAGTGTTATCCAAAGTAAGTAGATTATTTTCACTGAGATGTGTTTTGCGAGTAATAGTTTTCAGTGCCACAAGGTGTATTAAACTGATACTTAGGTCATTTTTCACATTGGACATGTTGGTGAATAAGCCCCTCTGGTGTGCTGGCAGGAAGTGCAGTGGGTTAAGAAATAACATATTGTTAGAATACAATCTTCTGGGGAAAATTTTTTTCCACATCACTTTGAAATGAATTGTTAACCTGATCAGACTCAACTATCAAAGTAAATACATAATATCCTGCACCTGAGCTTTGTGTTAGCGAATATGATCCTCTAGCCTTTACACAAACAAGACATCCATTTCTTACCTTCCCATCATAACGCTTCACAATGAACTGATCCAGGCCTAGATCTGAAGAGCAGACAATCAACAGAAACATGAATATTAAAACTAAGATATAGGAAAAGTTAAAGTGAGGCACACTAGTTACAAGCACAGGCCACAAAGATTCATACCTTTCGTGAACTAGAGTAAATCATTTTTACTTTGTGTCATTACTGAACCTCTGGTAATCATGCTAGATATTAATAATGGCCATTAACAAGCCATTTCCATTTTGCCAGTCCTTCAACATTAACAGTCATCAGCAGTCAGCTTTGACTGTCATGATCATCAATTATGACACAGCTCTCAAGCCTGGATTTATTTTATAGGTCACACTAAGCAGCACAAACCATGATCAACAATATTAAGTATTTGGATTTATTTACATGGTCATTCCGAATGAATTTTTAAAGTTGATTGGGTTTATTTTTTTTTTTAAAACTAACCACTTCTCTGAATCCCACATGGAGCATTTAAAAATGAGCAGCTGTCACTTTGGCCTGCCTTACAAGTTTATCACACTTTATGAACACTTTTGGTCTAAACAAAATCTCTTAAATCATGTGAGATTTTGTTTAGACCAAACAGGGTTAAATAAGGTTGATTAAAATACAACTGAGAAAAAATACTTTTTATCGAGCAATTTTTAAAACAAACTAATTGTTTTACTCAGCAGGCATTTTTTTCCACAGCATCGTAGACAAATGGTATGCACCCTAACAACACAGCCATTTAATCACCCCAGGAAATTCTTGTTTCAGCTTAAGCTGATGAGGAAAATGTGAAATCCTAACTGTGGGGATTTCTATTATACTGTGATCTTCAAAGGTTCCAATCTTTAAGATGGGGTGCAGCTTTTCTATCTATTTGATCTCTGTGCCTCCAGAGGTAATTCATCACCTATGAGCCAGAAAATCTGCAGAGCATTAAAATAGTAAAAGCAGATTAATGCATTGATTTGTTATCAGTAGCTGAGACTCGACAGTCATTTCTTTAATAGTTAGACTGGTTAGGCTCACTTGGGTTATTGGCTTTAAGTTGACAGAAACGACTGTCTAATACGAAAATAACTATAACGTCTAGTTTGGGGAGGGGGGTCAGGGTCTGGGAGTAAAGGATCAGTGGGGGCTGAGCTACAAACCTTCAACATGATTAACAGATGGAAGTGCTAGGCTGAGCAGGAGAGCCAGCATCAACGTGACAGGCCAGAATAAGTCATTATTAAGTGTTAACTGCAGTCTTGGCTTTTACTTTCAATGAATGATACAGAAGTAACAAACCTCCCACACTGAGAATTCAACAGCAAGCCTATGATTAAGACTGATGTATTCCCATCCAATAAACTGTCACAGAAATCTAACTCCATTTTGCTGTTAAATAATAATGACAAGAGTAGCGCTGAAAGACATTTATGCCAAGTTAAGCTCTGGGTCTTTGCACACCTCCCATGGCTGAAGATCACATATCTCTTGCTGCCTCTATGCATGACGCCTGAAATCTGCTCTGGGTTCAACTGGTTAATTGATACACCAACTGCTGTGTAGTGATTCCCTCAACTCAGCATGATTGGACAGCTCGCCCCCCCTCTCCTTCCCTCAGACATTCATACTTAACGGTATTAATATAACACGAATCATCATGAAGTCTAGATTGGCCAAGTATGTGTTTTGGGTCCCTGTAGCTGGATTACGGTTGGAGGAGGGGCAAATGTTAGCACTGGTAACTCAAGAGATCATAAACAACCTGCATACATGTAGAGTGCAGTTACATACTGTACACCATGTTCAGGCTATATTTGGGTATGCATCTTGGATCAAGTGCAGGATTATGTTTAACATTCACTCAAATCTAGCATCTCAAAACTTGAGTGATAAATAAGGAGTAAAATCATAATAAATAAATGGTAGATGTCAGTGTTTGTTAATGAAATAATCTTAAAAGATGAAGCAGAGGTGATGCAAGAGAGGGGGAAGGAAACTTACTCTCAGGTTGCTTCTCATTGGGTGTGATAGAGCGTATGAAGTCCTGGGGTGTCATGTAAACCTCAGCATCCCCATGCTCGCTGATGACTTTCAATGTGGCAAAGTAACGGAAAATCTTGTCTGGAGTTGAATAAGCCCTTATCCTGTTCTCATACTCCATCACCTGCCAACCGGACAGGAAGCACAATTAATGACACAAGCATCGCACATTAGGTATAAGCACAAGTCTCATATACATAAGCATCAACAAGATCGAAGAACCAGCGAGATTTCAATCATTCATGGAGGAATTCTTTCCACCCTCTCCAAAGCAAAGCTCAGAGTGTAGACGAAGTGAAGGGGTGATTAGAGTAAAGCAGGTGGGAAGAGGGAAGCAAGTTGTCAGCTCTGATAAAGAGGTATATTAACCTTTTGACTGCTTTGCCACATATTCAAAACAGGAAGTCAAGTGTTTTCATGGTGACTCTGATTGGCAGGTTCAATTAAAGGAAGACTGCAGAGTTATCACAGCTG
Organism: Atherinosoma microstoma; assembly: GCA_037177055.1. Taxonomy (NCBI): domain Eukaryota; kingdom Metazoa; phylum Chordata; class Actinopteri; order Atheriniformes; family Atherinidae; genus Atherinosoma; species Atherinosoma microstoma. Next base: position 10,302,212 of record JBBBVU010000017.1, read on the forward strand.
TATAATATATACAGCACAAATAAAATTGAGTGGCATGTCACTTGCATGTCATGCTGTTTTAGGAAAAAGAGAACTAATTTATTCAGCTCTGTTACACACATTAACTATCTCAATGTGTGTTTGGACAAGACCATCCGCTTTTCAGCAGAATATTTCAAACAGATGCTGCATAGCTGGGAAACTGACAGTGCGTTGTATGTTTAACAGCTTATCCATACAGGGTGTTGTTTCACTGACACTGAGTGAATGTGTATACAACTCCCTGAGGAAAAAGTAAAATGCCTTTTACACTTCAGCTTTTGGAGGCTTTCATTAAGTTTAGTTTGACAATCAAGAGAGAGCCACAGAATCCAATCAAACTACAATTTATTTACAGGAATGTAGCTATGATTACTTCTTGTTTGTTCCCAGATCGCAAACCAAAACAGTCTATGGGGAATGTGCCCATAGCAGAGGCAAGCATCTTCAAAAACATGTAAAAAGGTTGTCAAGATATCTGATACTCTTAAAGGCCCATTTATGCTCGACGCAGAAGACGGATATGCAGACGTTTGTTACGTGCGTAATTTAGTGCGTTTTCAGGGTCCTTGCACATCCGTCACTCGATGAAGAAGAGGGAGCAATACCAACGGAAACCGCGGGGGCAGTGCTGAGCAGAAACAAATCAGAGAAGAAAAGGAGGAAGAACGGGTAAGGGAAAAAATGCAGAAGAAGAATTAAGATGAGGAGAAAAACTGTAGAAGTTGCGCAAGCTTTTGAAATAAGGCTATGCGAGTGTTCAGGGTGTGTTGGGCGGTTAGAAACAACTTTATAGCGCTGCATTACTGCCGGCAACCGGTGTCTGAAACCAAAGTAGGATCGCAGGGTTAACTATGAACTCAGCATTGCCCACTAGTGGAGATCAACCATGGCTACGTAAAAGACGCATGGAAGAATGAGGACGGCGACGCATGAGAACGTTTGTAATAGGCATTACATATTCCTATTCAGGTAGATGTAATGTGAGGTCTTGATTTATTGGCTATCAAGATTTGCTGCTATTTAGATAAATCTTTCCTCTATAGATGAGGTCCGTGTTCCATTGGCTGCAACACAAGTTCACAGCATGAATGGCCTTCCGTCATGCTTTACAGTGCTCTACAGAGAAGTGCTCTTCTTATGAGATTTTGCCTTTTTTTCTTTTCTTTAATCAAAATATGCCATTGAGAAAAACACTTCCATTTTCCTAAGGCCATCCACTGCTTTGTGGACATCAAGTATTTCAATTTTAGAGGGCTAAGAAGAAAAGCTGCTTAGGGAAACTTACAAATGCTGGTTATTGTAGTAAAGCGTATGTATAAAGTTTTAACCTTACATCACTTGGTCTTTTTCTTAATTATGACAGAACAAACCATAACAGACCAAATCAGGTATAAAACTCTGGTGAAATTTGTCTGTGGATTCAAATATCTTAGGATAACAGCACTTGTGTGCTTTTTTCCTACAGCCGAATTTAATTAATTATACTTTTTGCCTTACAGAAATTGGTGGATCTACGACTCAACTAACTATTCACAGTAAGAAATTTTGCCCCAGCTGACACTGATAGTATCTGTAAGAGTTTACAAGACAATTATGTGGAAAAATTATAAAGTTTGACAGAACAGCGAGCAATTAACCTTTAATAAAAAAGCCAATGAGTTGGGTTATCAGTTGTTTAAACTCTTTCAAAAATATTCACAACTGGCAGGCAAAAATTTAATTTTTTCTTCTTTTTTTTTTCCTCCTCAGATGGTCAGAGAATTTTAGGCAGTGTTTGTGAGAGAAGTGATCAGTTTAAAACTAAAAAGGTCACGTTAATGCAAAGGCAGTGTTCCCTGCTGCTGTATAACTTTGCATTTGATTTTACTTATTTAGCATGTCATGATTATCTTTTTAAAAAAGGGTTAAACTTGTGTTTTAAAGACTAAGTTAAAACTTAGTATTTTCCCTGCACATACACATACTATAGAGTTCCATAGACAATTGATCACTTCAAGGACACTGAGAGCTTAAATTTGCTCTCTTGACATGGTGCTTTCAACAGACTATGGCTACTGCTGAGGCAAGAGTGACTGTGCAATTTTAACATCTGTACCCATAAGTCTGATGTACCTGTACAAATGTCCCACTTTTTTTTTTTTTTTTTTTTAAATGGCATCTATTGTTCAAATCCCCTCTCCTCACTACTCAAGTAATAAGAAAAGGAACTGAACTATATCTAGTACTGTTGTTTGTCCTTTGCCTTTCAAAACACTGTTCTTGGGACTGACCGAATGGTTGCAGGTTTATCGTTTATTGATTACCTTGCGGTCACGGAATCCTAATCGTGGTTTCTTTTTTCTTCCCTCTGCACCTTCATCTTTTGCATCCTCATCTTCACAGCTGGACTCCAACGATTTCTCTGAGTCTGTCTCTGGGTTTGTGTCTTTCACAAAATCAGCTTCCTCTCGACCCGCTTGCTCAGAGTGTTGAACAGAGGGTCCTGCATCTGCATATGCTCTGGTTTTAAAGAGAAAAAAATACAAAAAACATATATATCAGAAACAAATCAATACCTGAGGTAACGTTTTAGACTGTTACAACAGTTACACAAGATAGTGAAGTATTGCTATCTGTCTCCATGCTTCGTTGGGGAAGAATGGGAAGTATGTAACAGACTTTGCATTTCAACTTCTAGCATACTCGATTAATACAAAAACAGAGCTAAAACATTCAGGAGAGGAAAGAGATCATGTTGTACCCTATGTTTAGCTCTAATGAGCAATGCTGAGAGGTTTATTATGACTAACGTCCACTTGACTATATTTCTGACTAATTTGAAAATTGGAATAGTTATAATAATAACAATATATATCAGGGTTTGTCTTAAGGATGAATAATTCAGATTAATGTGACACAAGGAGAATGAAGCCTTAGGTAAAGGCCTGGAACAGTCTCATCCCATCACTCTAAAATGCCCTAAGGCACCATCCATCACTCTGCTTCCTGCAGCCCAGTCATTTTATCCCCAAAGGCTTTTGCCTTTAGCACCCTCTCTAACACTGTGCATTAGCTAAACAGCACCCCTCTTACTAACGGGTAGCCTAAAAAACATTGGGAAATGATTAATCAAAGTTGGCATGTGCTAAAAAGGCCAATTCTATTTGAGTGCAGCTTATATTTCTGGAAACACCTGTTAAAAAAACTTTCTATCAGTCTATCACAAATGATAACACTCAAGAGTATTTTTGATAGGACTGGAAATCTACACAAACATAGGTTTGAATACAAAAGAAATGAATAGCTCTTCTTAGATTGCTACCACATATACTTAGCGAAGAGACTATCCCAGCTGACATTGAGCAAGAGGCAGGCTACAAGCTGGGCAGGTCATTTGTCTATAACAAGGCTATTTACAAATCAGCATGCTTGAAACTTGCATGTTGAGAGACAACTACAGTATTTTTGAGCTTAGTATAAAATGGCCATTATTACCCTCTCAGTAGTACACAGAAACACAAGTACACAGTACACAAAAGCACAAGGGTACCTTTTCCAGAGAAGTCCAGTACTAGCGGACACACCAGTTACCCCAGCCAGAGCTGCAAGCATCAGCCTCCTCCGGCCGGTCCCTCGCACTGCCCCACTGTGGTAACGGCGGGACATCTGCACCAACCCCACTGAAACTGCGGACAATGCCCGCAAGCGGAACATCCTATAGAAAGAAGAGCAAAAGTATGATGAAACAGTTTGAATTCGTCGTTTTAGACAGTGTGAACTCGAAAAATGGCAAAAAAACCTTCTGGATATATAAGCAAAAACACCGGCTACTCACTTCAGTAAATTCAGCTACTGGTATGCTTCAAAATTTCTAGCTTCAGGTCCAAAACAATACAGGTATGTCAAGCCCATATAGACTACATAAAACTGTTTGCATGAGCTTAGCTGAGATTGTGGACTGCTGAGGACAACTCACTGTATATGGAATGCACATTTTTGAAATTATAGATTTGCTCTACTTAAATATGTTTTACTGCATTTCTATGCCCATTTCATACTTAATTCATAATTCCTCATTTAGCAAAATACCATGTTGCAAACAAACAACTAAATTGCCTGTTTAATTGTCAAAGTAAGTAGCTTTTTTCAGATCAGCTTCACACTTTTTTCCAGTTGAAATCTTTCTAGAGTATTTGAGTATTTTATTATATAATTTTGCAAATTTGATGTCTCAAATGATGTCTTTCAAAATGAAATAATATGTAATGGAGCTTCCTGCTGAAACATTTTTAAATATACATGTTTTTACAAATTACACATTTTACCATAATGTGAAGCCTAATTCTCCTTCAGAACTATTTACTTCAAGTTTATAATCAGAACACAAAAATCACTGAAATAACTAGCAATTAAATAAGATTACATAACAAAATTGTGGCTTTAGCAGGTGCCAGATGTCACAAGATAAAAAATTTCAATCAATATGTCAATCTCATTTACTGAACTATTACAGCTTATGCTACAAATAAAAAAATCGTTGCAAACCATAAACACAAACAGCATATTATGTGAACGTAATGAATCCAGCATACAACCACCACACTAACAGACAGCATGGTATAAATTTCCATTGCTATACGGATGATACTCATATCTACTTATCCATGAAGCCTGATGAGATGAACCAGTGTGTTACAAAGATGTCTTAAAGACATAAAGACTTGGATGACTCTGAATTTCCTCCTTCTAAACTCAGACAAGACTGAGGT
>JBBBVU010000017.1:10307080-10321343 GCA_037177055.1 Atherinosoma microstoma
ATGCAGTCTGTTGGTTTCCTTAGCTAGGCTATTTGTTATGAATTGGCTTGTATGAATCAATGTATGACAATCAGATTTGGCTCACACTGATTGTCTGTGAAGCACCCTGAGATGATTTTGTCGTGAATTGGCGCTATACAAATAAAGCTGAATTGAATTAACAAATTTCCCAGCCAATCAGAGTTCATGGAACCTTTAGATAAAAGTATGAAAGCATGACCTAAAAACCTAGAAACACTAATTTCAAGAAGTAACACTAAGAACAGTTCGTTCTTCCGTCTGCACACTTAACAGGTAAAACTACATTAATCAATCAGTGCATATGTCCTGGAAACCTCACACAACAGAAAGCAAAGTTAAAACCAATTTCCATCGGAGCAGCTAAGCTTCAGAACTTCATTTTCAACAATAATGCCACTTAATTCCTAAGTGTCACGGAAAGATGATTAACAATTAAGCAGATGGCTACTGGTGTGTATCTGTAGTTCCCATGTGTGCACCTTTCAGACTACAGGACAGAAGAGTTCAAATCACTGAGGCCTCAATCTACCAACACTTGATGTCCTATTAACAATTCAGGCACTAACTGTCAAATGGGCTCAGCAGGAAGTAGAAAGAAGACATGGCACATACTAATTGGAGTGTCCAGCAACCCATGACAATGGGGGCTTGAAAGAACAATTAGCATGCACATTGTTCCTTTAGAGCTGCAGACAACTTGATGCAAAATGATTGCTCCCAAATATTCTACATAATCCTGCAAGAACAAAACTTATGCAACAGAACTATCTAAATGAAAGTTGCAGGTATTAGATACAGGTATTATAGTTATGTTCTTAACAACAGGCTTGGGCAGAATCAATTTTCTCTGAAAGACAATACCTTCTGAGCTTTTTAATTGGTTATGGTGTAAATACAAAAACATTTCTTTAAAGTAAATGTCTCTGTCAGATATATATCACATTTTAGAAGTATATGGTGCTGCATGATACAAGCAATTTGTAAATTACATGCCCCCCCCCAAAAAAAGTTTTTTTTTTTAAAAATCTAAAAACAAAAACAAAAAAACTTAAGATAATGAGTTTTTCTCTCTATGTGATGTGAGATCTAAGTGATGGTTAAAAGTTTTCCCAAACAGAAATGCATACACATATGCCAGATGAGCCAAAATAAGACAAAAGATGCAGAGGGGAAAACATAAAACACAATGTTGTTTTTCTTATTTTCTTCAAATCTTAGCTACCAGCTGCGGAAAGCTTAACAACGCTAAAGTATTTCATGTTTGTCAGGATCTCTGAAACAAAGTATAATGGGATGAAATTACTTATTATTTTGAAAAGTTATCTATGATCTGTAAAATCTCCTTTTGGGAGTGTTGGAGTGTGAAGAGAAAATACCCTTTAACACATTTCTGATATGAATGTTGTGATCAATAAGGGGATGATGAAATGTGAAAACAATCTTGAATTTAAAAGAAGAAAAAACACTCTTAATGCAGCACCAGCCCCTTAATTTAATAGGGCAGTAAGGCTTTGGAAGGAAAAAAAAAGTAAAATGTGGTTATTCTAATCCAAACCAGTCTTTGTTTTAAATGTATCGATATTCATCAATAAAATCCTTGGCTAAATTTGTAATAATATGCATTTTCATGGATATGAGTGAAACCTTTCTCCCACTAGTCTCAAGTGGTCATGCAAGCCTGTAGGTCTTCTATTTGCAATCAAAGCAAATATTCTGACAGAGGTTGCCTTAACTAACTAAAACACAAAAAAACAATCAAATCAAACCTTGTGGTTCAGAACTGAATCAATTCTGTAAATCAGTGGCAATGCTCAGTCCTAAATTCTTTTCTTAGTTCTGTTTCAGCTTTGTTATGTGAACTGTCAGGGCTCTATGACGTTCTGTTAGTTTAAGAAGGGTTGTAGAAAGTACTGTTTATCATCCTGTCTGATAACTTAGCAGCAAAGTTATACAAGCTCACAAAATGCATCCTCCAACAAAGACTGACTTATGTTTCACAAGTTTGTTTGCTTTTGGTTTTTCTTTTACAAAACTGATCTGATCCACTTCTAAATTTTAGGAGTTCTTTTAATCAAATTATTCATCAACTTTGTTTAAAATCTGGTTGGGTAGTTTTGTGTAAACTTTCTTTAAAACAGAGAAGAAGAAAAAGCAATGATTCAACACTCTTGCAAACTGAGTAAGAACCACTTATGAACAGAAGAAATGCTACAGGTGCAATGCATGAGGAGTGAGGACTGTAATAAGTGAGACTCTTCTCTTAGTGCTCTACTTTGTGAGTTTGCTAGCCAATCAAGCTTCTGAATGACATGGTGCAACTCAATTATTTTATTTCCTCTCACCACCATAGTCCATGACATGTGACTGGTTTTATCAAGAAGATTTTTGGTCTGACTGAAAGTTATCAAATTTGATTTAATTTCAGAAACCTCAAAAAAAGCAATGAACAACACAGGCTATCTGTGGTTTTTATTACAGTAGTCCATTGCAATTTCATCTTCCATAAAGGCACAGTAAACATAAACATAAAAGAGGGATTTAGCATATGCATTGCTAAATCGCATTGCATTGTAGTCACAACAAACTGGCTGGTAGATAGATATCTACACAGAACATCACACACATCCACTTATAATTACATTCACATGACACCAAACCACTTTTTGCACCCCCAGATATGCAGTATAATATCCACTCAATGAGGAGCCACACTTGTCATAACAAGTGTAGGCAACTACACTAACCTGCCACTTTGTTGCAGAAGCCTCTTTTTTTTGCACAGGATAATAGCTTTTGCAGGCTGCAACAAGTAACGACAGAGGAAGAATGAAAAAAACTACTGTATAATATCACAGTAATGAAAACAGACAAAGAGGTCTAAATGTAATTGTGTCAGATTGTGACAATCCACTGAGATGATAGCAAATGGAATAGTATATTACACAGCACATTGAAATTAAATATAGATGGGCCAAAGCAAAACATATATGAATAAGGATTTTAGGGTCAGATGGACATAATTTTGTGTGGTATGACTGGAAATTCATTGTCCATAATTTATCCAACTAAAAAAAAACATACAAGACATGCAGTACCAACACTTATAAAGTCAAGTACATGGAACTATATGTTGCCACCATCCTGTAGGAATGAAGTATGCAAACTTGTTAATTATATAGAACATGAAACCTTGTCAATAATATAAATGAAGAAAAAAAACATAAATGAAAATAAAAATTGCATTCCTTTTAATTAAGCACAAAAATGTGCATCTTGGTTGTTAAGGGTTTTTTTTTTAACTCCAAGCCATAAGGACAAAACGGATATAAGACTGCGATCAGAGGAAAGACATGTTTGTACAGCTTCTTCAGTACCTCGTGAAAGCAACAGTCACTGACTTTTACCTTGCAAAGCAGCTGGATTCTCTTGTAATTTTATTTTATCATAATCGGGAGAGAGGCATCTTGCTGGGGCACAAGCTATATATCATAATAGTCATGGCACGGCAGACTAGAATCATTATCTTCTACAGGTAGCTGTGGATGAGTGTTATATATTTAAATAAATATTTTCACACTAAAAAAAAAAAGAGGAAAAAAAGGGGGGGGCAATGAATGACGGTGAAGACATTTCACAGAGGAAAAGATAGTTTTTCTCTCCTCCAGAGTGGGTGTGGCGAAAAACAAAACAAAACAAAACAAAACAAAACAAAAAGTAATTTTACAAGCTGGTTCCCTTATAGTGATGTAAATGTCTAAAGGTAGCCTATGATAAATGGAGGTAGACATATAGTTCTACCTTCCAAGTATGTTTTGAAAGCACCTGCTGAAACAGTGGAGCAATTTTTCCAGATGATTCTACATAATAAACCATCTGGTATGTCGGGACACACAAAATTAGGAACTGTTCTAATCTAAACAGATCAAGATGATGAGTTGTCAGGACTTACACAACTCCCAAAGTGATTTATTGATTAAACATGATAGTTATAAAATGTAAGCAATGTCCCTTTACCACTTGGTATTACCCCAAAGTTTTCTCAGTATCAAATACAATAGACAGATTCTGGACAAACAATAATGTAAAGCTTGTCCATACCGACAGTGTAGTGACTCACAAGAATGCCATTTGTGATTCCCAAACAGAGATATTTATCTTATGAAACACAAATGTTACAAATGTGCTTAATAAGACTTAATTACAGAGGGATTTTGCCAGATACACACTTACAACAAAGATGACATAAACTGAAATACAAAGTAAATTACTGTGTAATGGTCTTTCCAGATCTGGCAGTTCAGTTTTAAGATAACCAGTGGTTTCCAAAAACTGATGGACAAAGACACCCTAGTAAGTTAATTTCCTGCAAAAGAGGTATAGTGTCCCACTCCATGTGGGGTGTGCCTGATCTCCAAGATGCCATAAGTCGGGGTCATAAACATTGGCAACTGCAAACTAACGTTGACGAAGGAATAAAATTTGAAACAATAAAAACATGATGCTCAGAATAATGTTAATGTTGTATATGATAAACTGCTTTGGCAAAACGAACCCTTAAACTTTTTCCAATGATGCACAGGGACCCCAGTGTTTTGTTTTTAGCTATATGTTGACAAGAGCCAGCAGTAATACAAGGTCAGCGGTTACCTGTCTACTAACCGGTAATAATCTACCTTTCCTAAGTCGGTTCATATGTTGTATAACTTGTTGTTAGTGTTAATGCTTAGCTATCAAGCCCAGCAGTCAAGTATCTGCTTCGCAGGACAACTACGACTCGCTAGCTAGCTAGCTAGCTAGTAAGTCAACGTTGGGATACACGACCGCTCTGGGTGCTGCTATTTCAAGGACTACTTTGACAATGCTCCGTTAGAAAGCTGTTATATAGTTAATGAAGGGACATGTTTACTCACATTAACGACGAATAAAACACCAGTCAGTCCAGAAATGATAAGGTGTTCGGTTTTTCAGAATACGTTCACACCTCTTCTCTGTACAGAGATGGAGCGCTAACAGTAGTTCCGTGTTCACCAGTAACTGCGCGGGGTGGGACATCTCCGCAGCCCCGCTCCGCCCCTTGCAGATCTCACGGCCTCCCTCCCATCGTTTCTATGGACTAGTACCAAATGACACACAGTCAAAACTGGCATTAAATGTCAAACAATCCCTCCCATTTAGCAAGTCAATCTCCCAAATAGCAGTTACATATTGAAAAAAATTATTTATCATCCCATGTAATTTTACATACAGTAAATTGTAGCAAAGTAATACACAAGATAGATAGTCAATAAATAATGAAGCATCTAATTTTAGACATGGCTTGAATGAATAAACTCTTGTGTGTGCAGCCTTGAATACAATTTCTACAATTCGGTTTCAAAGCGGAAAAATCTTATTTTCAGTGGCAGTACTGATCTGAACTGAGACAGTCCCTGCTGTCAGTCTTGAATGACAGACATGAACAGTGCTGAACAATGTGACAGGTCTGAAAGGCTAGCCTCTTTACAGCACACCAAAACAAGCTAGATGAAGTCTTGCATACATATCTGATGGACTGGAAAGGCTGAGGTGCTGCATGGGGATGTCTTGTATGTGTCAAGTCCCATTGACACATCCACTAAAACTGATAATGGTCAGCAAATGTTTGCTTTATGTGATCCAACAAATATACAGAAAACACATAGATATAAACAGACTGGAGAGAGATTAAATGTAAAGCTTCACAAGTGAATTCAAACACTAAGTAGGGCTAAATCAACTAAAATCAGCTCAACTAAAATCAGCAAAACACAATTGCCAGCGAATTATTCAACCTCTATTACACTGGATTCCCCATGTAGCAGGGTTTGATTAATTTTGCTGACAACCATAGCCTTTGGCGAAGTGAAATGACTGCACACAAAGAAATCTCAGTAGATTAATGATGATATATTTGCAATCATACACATCTCTGCAGTCTTAAAGATTAGAGGAGGCATGTACAGTGTGTCTGAGAATTGTCTTCTGTGTGTATCATATGGTAAATTGTTCACCTTCAAAGCAATGCATTCTTTTTAATGTCACCTTGGTGGATGAATTGCAATAAAATGCAAATACACCAATCTTGCATTACTACAGTATCAGATGTTCATTTCTTATGACACTTTGTACAAGGAGGTTCGCTGGCTTTAGATTGATGAAAAATCTTTAAATTGCTCAAAACAGTGCCAAATGTTTCACCTCTGAGGATTTCTAATATATAAGAAGAATATGATTGAATACCTTTAAAAATGGAACATTATCTTCCAAAGCGGGGCAAGAATATCAGCACCTGTATTGATTTATCAATAAAGCTATTACAATAACAAATGGAAACAAGTCTTCACAAAAAAAGACACAAGGAGCTAAAACACAGGAGCTACTGTTTTATTTTAGTAAAGTTTCAGGACAATTGAGAATAGACAACCTTGAAAGAGCAACTATGATATCCAGTTACAGACTATTACTACTATTGTCACCTACAAGCTGTATCCCTTTGTCTTTTCCATCTTTTGCCAACATTTTCTGAATAAAAAGAAAACTCTGATTCTTCTATTTTTCTATTTCCCAGTTTTCCATTTATCAGTGATGAAGCTGCTTGACTGCGCCCATGGCTCTCGAGTCTAGTGAGGGGTTCATGAATACAAGCTATTCATTACTCTAACCCCCCACAATATGTAATTGTCAGCTATTGAAATTCCATATTTAATGTGGACAGCTTCACAACAACAATAACCTCAGCATGGCCTCAGCCATACATTTAATTTACATACAGTGTGTCAGGCTTTGATTAATCTTATAAATATGCATAACATGATGCAAATCAGTTTTTAAAACTTCCCCAAAAGACATGAAGTTAGGAAAATGTAATTTGGAGTTTTAACTATATAATGAAAGACTCCATGCATTAGTAATTAGCTGCTCAGAAAAAGAAACTGAGCAGGAGTGGCTGCTAAATAGTATATAAATAGCATACCACTTTCAGATCATTCATTAAATCCAAGGCTGCTGGTTATATATAGAGTTCAATGTCCTGGCCTATTGCAGGTATAGAAGCATAGAAAAACCTATGGGTTTCTGTAACTCAGGTTTTCAAGTAGTATGACTTAATTTTGGATGAAGGTGCAATTTTTTCATCAAGGTAATACTTTTTAGTGTCTTTATTTGAGGGCTACAGTAATCTATACAACAGAAATGCAGACTGGTTTAAAACATCCTGCAATTGTATAAGTGGAAAGGTGAAGAGGGAGATAAGATGGGCCTATCGTCAACAGTTTTTTTATAAAAGACTGCGTTCCTACTTCTCTGCCTTGTATTTAGTGTAAGACTGCCTTACTCGAGTGTTACAGTCTTCTAAATCTGCAGGGGAGTGTTAGTTTACTACGACCACAGCAGTTCTGTGCACCCATGACAAGTCCCAGCTGAGTGTATTTGGAGGGTGAAAACTGGTGAAACATGAGCCACAACTGTTCCTTTTGTGCAACAGTGAAAGATGGCTCAGTTGAAGATCTGCCAACAAAAGCAGGCTCCAGTTACAGCAGTTGTATTTCTGTGCGGTGTCTGCAATCCCTCATGTGTGCATGAGAAAGGCAGCATACCTGGCCTTGTTAGGACTGTGTTTACAGAGGCACCCGATTGGTGGTTTGATGAAATAGAAGTAACACACCCATGGGCTTTACCTTTTTTGTTGAGCCATAGGTGTGTCTCTTTCATGCTGCAAGCTGACATTTCAGTCATGCACAGACATATGCATACACAAGTGCAAACGGGCGCTCAAACACACCTCATTCTGAACTTAACACAATTCACCCATCTTGTCCCGACCTTGACTGACAGATGCAGTGTTTTAAAGCAGCACAATCTAACTTAAAGAGTTTCACTTCTCTACAGCTGGAGGAGAACGATGAATAAAACAATTAGTTCCAGTACAGATTGCATTTGATTTGCATAAATCTAAATTTGTGCAGATTTGCTGTGTCCAATTTACAACAGTAATGCATGTGGCATTTGAATTGATAAGGCATAATTTAGAATTTAAATCAGTATCTGACTAAAATGATCTCTGGACCAGTAAATTCATGTTGATATGGTTGCTGGAGATATTCAGCACTCAACACCACGGAAGATAAGTGGGGCCCTAAGCCTATGAGCTTCCATCTGCACAGTTAGTACTTATCTTTATATAGAATATGATGAATAGATATTTAGGAGATGAAAACTATGCTGTTATAGCTCACATTTAGAATTTGAAGTCAACTCAGATGTTAAGGTCTGATATAGAGATGTGGTATTTCCCCTTGTATAGCTGCTGTTTATTGGTTTATTACACTGATTCAACACTGCAAACACAATTTGGCAAACAAACAAAATCTTGCACAGTGTCACATAACTTAGAAGACACAGTGAAATCTAATGCCTGCAAGTATTTTTACTTCACTGCTGTTTTCTGTTTACACTGCAGACATATTATGTGCAGCACTATACAGGTTAATGTGAGCCAGTGTCTGGTATAGTATCTAGCACCCCACAAAGAATCACCTTTTGAATCAATGCATCCTTATGGCCTTGCACAGGTTATTGTCCACGGCTGACAATTTGCATTTATATTGCATTGCCCACACAAGCTGAGGTGCTGCACCTGAAGAAGTAGAGAAGGAATTGGAATGACGAGAAATGACAGTATTATTACAGTATCTCACAAATAAACAAAATACAAATGCAAAAAATCCTATTAGTTTAAAAAAAAACAACCCATTTCTTATCTATCTACTCTATTCTCTTACAGTCAAGTCATGATATGAAACCATTTTTTTTTTAAACTAAGGGTTTCAAAATGTTTTTACTCTCGTATGTCACCAGATCAAAAGCTGCTACATGCTATCTGGTTTCTCCCTTGGCCAATACAGGTGTGGCAGGTGGTGTTATATGACAGGCTTGGTCAAAGATTAAGCTGTACACATTCCACTAAGGGGAGTCTCCTTGACATTCATTGACCAAACAAACCCATTAGCACTCCTATTATCTTCATTTGCAGTGGTTGAGTGATTAGGGAGAAAACAGAACGTCTCATACTTGACTGCCTGCCTATGGCTCTCCCGTTTGGGGTCAGAAGCCCTGAAATTAAGTGAAACAGAGTATCTGCTCGGTGAGATTTGATCCTGACTTTTTTCTTTTGGGATATGGTCACAAAGTGTAACTGAAGGACAAGCTAATATTAGAACGATAGGCCAAGCTGGGCCAAGTGACAGCAAGACATTCAAATTAGTTTTATGTTTGTCAGTGTCAAGTTGAATATTGAAGTAGCCACTTCCATGTTGAGCATGTGTAGAACTGCAGACAGGTATGGATGCTATCTCATTTACAATATAGCTACCTACAACCACCATTTGTTTTTGAAGGAAATCGATCAAATGAAAGAAACACGTTAATTCTTTCATTGTTTTTGTTTCTCTGAAAAGGTGTACAGTACTTGCCAAAAGTTTTCACCCACCCCTCATTTTCATTTCTTTATATATTGCCAGGAAAATGGGAAATAAACGAAATAATTTAATGAAATATGTTCATACACAAACAAGAATACAATCTATAAGACAAAAACAGTTTGTCCAATTGACAACCACCCCTGAAATTTCATTGGCAACCCTTGTGGCCATCCCAGTTCTGACTGGTAACTCATCAAGTTTATCAACATGGGGACCAAAGTAAACTTTATCTTTTTGCTTTTATCACTATCTATATCATCTATTGTTTTTCTTTAAACTTACTTTTAAGATTGTCCATTTTTAATCTATATTGTTTAGAAATTTTTAGTTTCAATTGTTTTAATTGTAGTGTGTGTTTTGTTTTGTTTTTTGGGGGGGGGGGTGCTCTTATGCAGTGGATAAAGTACAGTTTAATACATTTTAGTTGAGTGGAAAATTGTCATGAAATATAAATGTATGAAATGAATGAATGAAATGAAATGAAAAATACTTTATTTATCCCTTTGAGGGAAATTATATGCTTTCAGAAATAATAACAGAAAGTGACAACAAATGTTACAGATGCATGTGTTTAATAGAGTCAATACTACATTTGGAGTTAACCAGTGTGTGAAATGTGGTCAGACATTGAACTGGAGTAGGGAGGTTTGAGGATTTGGTAGGTAAAGATAAGATAATACCTTGTTAGGTTTGGTTTCAGATAGTATATTCCAGCAGCTACAAGTACAGCTGCACTTGTGCTAATTGGTTAGTCATTGGTCTTTCTGTGTTTACTCTGAAAATGAGTAGTGTTTCAAGCATTTTTCCCCTCTTTCTGAGATTAAAGACTTTTTGTGTCTGTAATACTAATGAGCTCTTATTCAAAACTCATATTTTGTACAAAAGCTATACTTTTAAATCAGTAGAGTAGACGGTTTTGTTTTTGACATTGGAACGGGCTTAAAGCTTTTATTCAAGAATTTCCAGACTAATCCCTGTATTTCACAGATTGATTCTAATCAAAGTTAACAATGATCTTGCAGGGCATTATGGTTAATGATATTTATTGATTGGCCAGCCCACACTAACTTCTGTCTTATCTTGGCCACCCCACATGCTTCTGTTTAAAATACTGCAACAAAGTCTGGCACCTAAGACACCAAATATAAAGGAATTCAGAGTGGCCTAATACTTTAGCACAAAACTGTCTGTTATTTAAAAATGTCAATCAATAGTTAGTAGAAACATTATTCATTCTCCTGTACTTTCCTTATTTATTTTTTTTGCAGTTCTGGTTATGGTCCCCAGAACTGACCACCAGCTGAACCAGTACAGCACTACTAAATAAGTGTTGCTTTTGACACGTTGCTTTATCATATCACTGAGTTCATGTTGAAGAGATGGGTGGTTACATTCAGAAAAGGCATTGTACAGACTTATTGGACATTTATTATATGGCAGCAGCACCTTTGTGAGTTTCATTCATAAAGCTGAGTGATGGATGTTTTGAATATCAGGAAAACAGGTGAAAAGCAATCTCTCCCCATGTTTGTTTTGACTAAATCCGCTCAGGTGTCTTTTTTTTATTTTTTTATCTGTGCACACTGGTGCAACACTGGGCATGTGTATGAAGCCATAGACCAGCCCCGTTACCCGCCCACCACCCTCCCTCTTCCCTTCGGTGCGTCTCGGTCCGCCCGCAGCAGTCTCCTTCCCGGCGAGGTTTCACTACAGAGATGGCTGCGAAAGTGTGCAGATCAGTACTCCTGTTGTCCCGGAGCAGCGGAGCGGTGGCCGGCAGCCTCCCCGCACTTGTTGTGTCTTCACAGCGACATCAGCAGCACATAAGACCGGTAAGTCCCAGGACGTGTGAGCGCTCAGAGAAGAGGTGTTAGGTAGGACCGGGAAAGCAGGCTGGACCGGAGAGAGGAGGCAGCCGTGGCCACTGGGTTTGCTAAGGAAGTAAAGCTAACTGGCCTCAAAGATTTTTCCGTTCATGTCCCTTCTTGAAAATAACGCCTCGCGGAAAGGTGAGGCTCAACATGAGTCATGTTATGGGTCCCAACCCGCTTTTTTTTTTGTGGTTGTATTAATCCACGCTGGGACGCGGGGCTTTGACAGAAGCAATGCAGTTTTTTTTTTTTGGAGCACTTACTGAAGCTACTGGCGCTTCCCCACCGTTTACTGTAACTAGTCCTCAGACTGGGTTCCACAAAAATCCTCATATCTTATTTTTCTCCCGCGTCCTTCAACTTTGCAGGGGCAGCCAGAGCTATTCTGACCGCTGTGTGTGAACTGGAATGAGATCCCTTTTTCAGGTTTTGGATTATTTCAAAATCATCTGCAGTGCGATATGGGATTGGTTTGATTACGGACGGCTACGAATGGGTGTTTTCTTTTCATGCTTTTGCAACGGATGCTTGGTGTGAACATGATTTTGACTGCGGAGTGTTTAAGGTTTGGCTGACAGCCTGTGAGTAATAAGGTTCCCCTCATCTGCCTGCTTTTACATGGTGTGTGTGAGCTGCAGCGGCTGTGTGCTGGTGCAGCCGCAGAAACTCTGAATAATGAGTATATGTCCAGAGCTCGAGAGGGGGAAACTACACGTCTGTGTGCGCGTGCGTGTGTGTGTGTGTGTGTGTGACAGAGTTTCTGTCACTGTTTATGCATGCACACGTATGAGACATCACATGAACAGGAAGCCCGCACTAGTATGATGTCAGAGTCTCCCAGCCAGCTTTTCCTTTCTCCCCATCCTGGGTGTTTTCCCACTCGGCTGGGAGATCCTGGGTTTTCCTGCATGTTGATGCAGGTCCTGTACTTGACCACTGTGTTGCAATAGATGCAGTCTTAAAAAAAAAAAAGCTCTAAAAAAAAAAGGAAGCTGAATACAAATATGTCACTACAGTGGGAGTTGCACAGCTTCTTCTTGCTCTGTGACCACAGCTGAAACTGAGCCTTATATAGCAGCGAAAAGCAGTGGAAAGTGAAACTCACAATATAAGTGCATTCAAAAAGAGGAACATATTAAATCCCCCAGCTCAGACCAGAAACCTCAGAGTAGTGTTGTTGTTTTTTTTTTGTCACACAACTCACTTATCTTAATCTCTTTCAACCTCTATTAGTCTTGAAATAGTTTTTCTCTCTTTTTATTATTCTTTCTTTTTCTAACAAACACGTTTGCCATGGGTGTTGTGAAATTGAATGAGGCTTTCCTTTCTGTGAAACAAGGCCGTTTTGAGGGTTGAGTAGCTGTCAGGAGAAACTCAGTGTCCATACCACCACAGGGGCCCCTTTTGCTATTAACTACTGTTTGAACAAGTTTATGTCTGCAGAGATGCAATATCTGTCCTGTTTCAATCTTAAGTGGGGGGAAGTTTTTCAGCTCAGCTGTTTTCCTTTTTATGTCCTCTTTAGGTTGCAACCTTTTTTTTAATTCTTCTGTCATATTGTCTCTAGGTCCACTGAAGTGTTGCTGTCGTAACTCCCAACACAGAGCTGTCACTTAGTGACAGCCAAGCCTCTGTGAGTCGTTCGCTGCACAGTTGAATTTGTGTCCTTGCTTGTTTTATTTGTTTTTTTTTATAAAGCTGCAGTGGGATCCACACAGTTCTCATGAAGCCTATAGAATCTGTTAGCAGGACATGTTTTACCAAAGATCCAAATATGCTGTGTAGAGCCTGTTCTTAGTTGGAAAGCAGACCGATGACTTAATGGTGCTTCTTGACATGGTACAGTCATGATGGGTCGTCTCCTTAGGGATGGGGAGCAGACAGTAGGCTCCAGAAGCTCACATTTAACCTGCACTAGATTACTATTGAGTAAGCTGTCATATAAAATACCGCTGTCTTGACATGTGTTAGGGGAGTTGAGTCGGTGTAAGTAAACAGTCTTTGTAACAGGATTATAAATAACTGTAGGGTCTTCTGCAGAACGATTTGATCGAGTCCATATTTCCATATTCTGCATTCAAAATTTCAGAAAACTAGGGAACGGAAGCAACCGGGTAATGTTATGTAGTCATCTGTTTCCCTTTATGTTGACCTGTTGGTTGTATTTGAGTAACTGGTGGCTGTCGTGAGGTCGAGGCCCACTTTTGGATTTAAATCCAATCAGTGTAGGAGTAAACTAATTTATTCTTGTTGCCTTCATGGGCTCAGTGCTGAAGTTATCTGGATTAGTGTGATAAGAGAGTGGCTCTAAGTAGTGTGACTGTGGTAGGGGGGATAGGTGAGTTGAATGATTGATAACATTGTCCACACAGACACTTTCTCTGAGGCACTCCACCCTTTTATGGACAAAGTGATTTCTGACTCCATTTCTGATCTCATACATACATGTATGACTGAGACGGGGGGATAGGCTATATGTATCATATGAAAGGCAAACCATTTCAAAATAACAGAATGATGGATTGTCATTTTATGTGTCAGTTGAGCCAGTTAATGATTTTATTGCTCACTTAGAATTCAGATGATTGACAAGGGCATGGCTTCATCTTTTATGGAAAAGTGGCTTTTATTTAAAAATGGCTTTTATTTTTGTTAACAACAAAGATGATATGCATGTCTATTTTAACATGGACACGCATAATCATATTCTATCATGTCTAATTTCTTTGGGGTATCTTTGGCTGTTATTTATATGTACATATAGGAAGTTTTAACATGAACGGAGAGAGCTTGCTTTAGTGGGTGAGAAAACTGATCTGTGATTGCTTGCAGGCAAAGCGATTAGGTAAAATTTCAGTCAGAAGTTAGTACCTA
>JBBBVU010000017.1:10327164-10342288 GCA_037177055.1 Atherinosoma microstoma
GCAGCTATGACATGCTGCCATGTAAATCAGATAAAGATCAGACTGTTTAGTTTTTAAAGAACACAGTATAAAACTGTTCTAGAGGAAATGGGACTAAATGAGTTCTATTGTAACTTGGTGCTGTATAGAAAACTAGATGAGGGCGGTGGGTCTTGTGTGTATGTGTGTTCGTGTGTGTGTGTGTGCGTGTGTGTGTGTGTGTGGGGGGGGGGGGGTCTCTGATGGTAGTGGAAACACTGGTTATATCACAGCAGTGCAGCTGGAGGAGAATCATCACTTTAAGACAGGCGACAGGAGAGATGAAACTGGATTGCCTGTCAACAATGAGGCAGTTCTTAATTAGAACTGGAAACATGACGCATAGATGAATCCTATTTTACTAATGGAATAATTATATGGAGATTGCACAGAGAAATTTGGGGATTCTGATGAGAGGATTCCCTCGGCCACAGGTTCACCTCTTTTGTTGAAGAGAAACTGCCTGCTCTTATTGCAGCTTCCCGGCTGCCGGCAGAAATTAAATGATCATTGATTAAACTACTGAATGTTTTTTTTTTTTATTCTTTTTTTTGAAACCTTTAGTTTTATTCACAAGTCCATCATCCTGCTTCTGCAACACTGGATAGTGGATGAAATGCTGTGGATGTCAGAATAATCAAATTTCAGCCTTCAGGAATTGTCATGTATCTATACATCTGGATATGGAAGTGGCATCTGTCATGTATGGCACGAAAGCAGCACATTTCAAAAACCTGATAGTGATTTTAGTAATTACTCAATGAATTATTAAGTACGCTTGCCAGTCTCAGAAGCTGTCTTAGAGGAATAGGTAATACATTGCTCAGCATTCACCACACAGTTTTGCTCCATTAGGTTACAGTTTAACTTGAATGGAGTTCAATGAGTATTGCAGATTTTGGAGTCAACCCATGAAAGGCAGATGGAATCTCCAAATTCCTCAACAGTTTATCTTAAAAGTGGAAATCCCTATGAACTTATTCAAAGCTAACAGCGCTCTTGTTGCTCAAACGCCCCCTCAACCCTTTCCACTACCACCAACACACAAACACAAGCGCGCACACACAAGCTCATAAGTAGTCTCTCTGTTTCTGCTGGATTGATTCACCGGGTTAATGGCAGGAGCGCTTGACATTTTCAAGTTTGTTACACCTTTTTTGTCCCGGTGACTTCAGGACGGGGGCCGATGTCTCCTCTGATTAAGCCAGTTGATCCCTGAGTGGGCGAAGGCAGGTAAAAGCAAACCTGCTGGAGGGAAATCTGCATGCATTTCACAGCCGATCTGCGCAGGGAAACATGCTTGTGTTGGCTTACAAGGCAAATAGTGGCTTTGGCAGTCATGGTTAAACAGGATGGATATAGAGCTGAGACATCCTCCTTGTGTTGGGGTCATTCTGGGGAATGGGAGTGCATGTCGGTGAGGAATCGTCTCTTTATGGGGGCTTAGTGAGGCATGATGCCAAGAAGGTTGCTATTTGTTGTTGCTTTATAGCACTTTGGGCTAGCTTTGTTTCTTTTACTCTGGGTGGTCGCCGGCACACATCAGCTCCAGCCTTTAGAACAGGGCTGTTTGAATTTGCATACTGCTATTTTATGCCTCATGCCAAGAACAAATTTAAGTAGCATGCAGCTTGGTTGACATGTCTCCTTGCAGAGTACTTAAGATAATTGAACTGTGACGATAAAAGACAGTCCATTCATCTAAACGGTTACAAAAGCGTTCACTTGAAGTGTTTTATAGATGTACATTTTGAATACTTTCATACTCAGAAGCAGCTTTTAAGCTTATAAATTATGTTTTATCCCTAATCAGTCGAATTAGATGTGGACAGAGTTGGATTTGAGTTATACGTACTCGTCCTGTTCCCTTTTCTATACCATTTTCCTGATTTTGAGAACAAGTCTTTATCTTGTTATGCTTCTTCTCCTGCAGCTGCTTGGTCCAATCATGCAGACTTAAAACACCCCTCTTTACTTTAACAAATGCTAGCTTGCGTTCTGCTTGAAATTAGCTCTCTGTATTTCGCAAAGGAAGCTTGTAGACGCCTAATTACACAACCAGAAGTCAAGAACTGGGCTCTAACTGAGATTGAGCAGACTCGGAGTGTATGCATTGAGTCAGTGATCCCCAGGATGCAGTTCGGCTTGATGCCCGGTTTGTTTGCACTGTAATTACTCAGATTGAAGCTCTGCCATGGTAGACTCAAGCACACACAGAGAATTCACCATGGAGAAAACAAACAAAGATGCATACCTCTGTCAAACAATGAACTCTGGGCTCATAGAGCCTTTTGTATTATTTGTAATGATTAGCTGGACCTGATAGACAGGCTAAGCATGCCCCTCCCCCCCCCAACAGGACACAACAAACTTGTTTGTGACCTCAGTTCATATTTTTCTTGTGATTTTTTTTTTTCAATGTATCCATAAGGTTTATTTTTTGTGTCTCTGCCAGGATTGATATGAGAAGTCCTATTGAAAGCAAATCTGTGTGGTTTGACTAGTATTAATGAATCAGGAGTCTGAACTTTGAACATCGTTTCTTTTAATGAACTCTCATATCAGCAGAAGTGAATCAGTGACTTAAGACACATTGATATAAGCATGTGATACAGAGATCTAAGCTGAGGTTGTACAGTGTGTGAATGGAAAGGTAGGAAGGGGTATAATATAGACTAAGGGGATCGTGAAGGTTAAAGTTTTTTTGTGTTTTTTTTGCAGTCTTAAACGTTGGAACCTCATTCCATCACTTCAATGGTATTCTAGATTTCAGTGTGAATGGAAAGGTTTGACCACATAATCCTATTAGGAGCTTTTTGAAAATGGGTTATATCAAAGTTTTTTTTATAAATCAGTGAGCGAAATTATCTTTGTTATAAACCATTTAAAAATGTTTGGGACTAGGAGATATACTGTCGATGATATGGATTAAATTCATGAACTTATTCAGTCATGTATACGAATAACATCTTTGCTCAGTTGATAAACCTTATTTGATTAAAAACCTTGTAAATATGAAATTGAAATGAAGCAGCCCCGTCCAATTACTGCAACCAAAAAATAACCCAGACTTTGCAAACATAGTATATGGTCTCGTAAATGTTTGTATGTTGCCATTGGAGCCAACTCTTTGATCCCGTTCAATGTGTTCTATTAAAAAACCCAGTGTCCTGATTTTAAAAAAACAGTTCTCTGTGAACCTGTCTGCAACAGTCAGTAAGGACGTGGAACTCGGGACTTGGAGATACAATCTTGTCTCTTCTCAAAGGCACCTCTGGGAAGCAGAGCAGTATGGGTGAATTGCTTATGTAAATAGCTCTGATCCTGTGATCTATTTTTGATGTGGACTGGCATGAATGACTGACACATATAGTATGCTTTTAAAAATATATACATTTTGCTCCTTGTATAAAAAAGAGCTCTTAAGTATTGACTAAAGGTATTATAAGGCCAACAAAGGAGACAATCAATACTAACAATGGCAGCACTACAGAGACGGTGTCGTTTGAATAAAATGGGGGAGTCTTGTTGTCCGATGAGTGGTCGTTAAGAATTAGTGTGTGTTCATTAGTGGAAACCGACAGACATGAAACGCTGCTTGTAGCGGCCTTTATTACAGTGCAGGCGCTCTTTGGTTTTAGGAAGCACAACATTTGTCTAGGCTAACACTAATTAGACTAGCGAAGACTTTGCCCTCGGGCTCTGACAGTGTTTGCTGACACACAGGTAGAGAACTGTCCACTGCTCATTTAACAGGCTTAGGGAGTGCTGCAGCCATTCTACTTCAGCCTCTGCTGTATGACCGAGCCATGGGGGCAACAGGAAATATCTCCCTCAATTTATTAATGCTGCTACCCGAGTACCGTGTAGCTTTTAACACTTGCCTTGATGGAGATTGAAGGGGAATCTGTTGACCTCAAACTGCTGCGGTTCTCTCATTTTCATTCTGCACACAGAGCTCAAAAAGCAACAGACCGCGAGTCCCACGACTTCCTGTCAGGGAAGGTCAGCGATGCCCCACTGTCCACTATCTGCACGCTACTTTCTATAAGTGTGCTAGCCTTGCATCAGACAGGAACTTTTCACGGTGCTTTCTCTAGTGAGGGTGGAGATTTTGAGTCAGCTGTTTGTGTTAAGCTTTTGATTTGCAAGGAAGCTGTGAGGTAGTAGACAGGCGGCAGCTGAGAGAAATGGAAATACTAGACATTTCCATTCTCACTATACTGTAACTCATCCCTTGCCCGCTTGCTAGTGGTCTGTCATTCTATAAATAGGTTTGAGGAAATGATGGAGAGGACTGTTGGAAAGTGCACTTCCATGGAGACAGTCTTCATTGGGCTTCGGCTGTATGGTTGGACAGTCATTGTGGAGGTTACGACTCTGATTTATGGGGAAAATATGTGTTTATTCGGCATTCCATTGTTGCTAAGACGGTGTCGTCATGGGATGCCAGGAAAACCAAGCAAGCAAACAAACAAAAAAAAGTGTATTCCTTTCTACTGTTGGAAGTCTGAGTCCACTTAAATTCCAGTTTTTCCAGTATCCCCATTTCCCTTGGCAAGTTTATTCCACTCTGCCTTTTTTAATACCACACACGCACAGATGGTATGCAAAACAAATGCAGCAGTGTTCCTTCCTCTTGTGTGTATCTACACACAGACACGGATTTAAATCTTATTTTCATAGACTATAGTACGAGAAGAAGCATTTGAGGCTGCTGAGCAACTGTCATCTCCTGAGTCACAGTCTGAACAAGGCTTGTGTGTTGCACAATGGCCCTCTTACGCTATTTAAAAGGGACCACATGTCCAGCATGTGGCAGCTGTATTAAATTACAGCATCTGAATGTTTTTCCTTCAGCTCTTTTCTCGTTCGGCTGTTGTGGGTAACGGAGTGTGACTGTTGTCCCTGGGGCCTTCCTAGTTTCTGTCACATTGGAATGAAAGTTAAATAAAATGAGGAGGCAAAAAAAAAGTACTGTGCTTTCACCATGAGTATGGAAAAATTCTCCAATTATGCTCTTATGGGACGCCATTAATTACACGCCGCCTGTACTGTTTCGCCTGCTGTGTAGCCCATCTGCACAAGAGCTCTGATATTTTAAGCATTAAAAAAGGGCAATAATGGTAGCAATAGGTTAGCAACTTATTCTTCCACGCAGCCACTGCAAAGAGAGCAGATGTTTGCTACTCATCCAGATCGCTGCCAGATATTAACCTGGTCCTTTTTTATTTTTTATTTTTTTCTGAGGGGAAAATCGGTGAGCTGTGAGGGGGTAGAAAAGCTGAGCTTAGCATCTGAATGGATCAGCAAAACACCTCTGGCATTAGCCCATGCTGTCAGAGCTTTTACCTACCTGGATCTTGAGGGGAACCCTTGGGAATTCCCAGTCTTGGCATGAACTGGATGTAAAGAAAATTGATAAAGGGGGACTGTGAGAATGCAAACTGGGGCTATGAGTGTCTCCTGTTTTTGATATGTAACAGAAGTTCAGTTACAGGGGTTTTTGTTAGCCTTGGGCAGTGTTTCAAGTTGCAATATATTGAGCTGTCTTGTAAGTCCCTGTATTTGACATTTGGCATTTGGAATATATGAGGCCACAACGCTCACACGCATATGATGTAGAAAAAAATAAATAAAAAAGAAGAAGCTGATTTCAGGTGAGAAGAAGACAAGTAAATACGCAGGTTGGTGGAGATATTCAAAAGTCCCTTTGCGGCTGTTGCCTGGGTAACACTTTTCACCATTAAAATGTCCTTTTTCCAGCAGAGGATTGAAGGTTATCTGTCTTACAGTCTCTGCTACTAATGTAAAATGACTTCTCCATATATCTTACATGATATAGTACATTATTCCTGGCAAAGAAATTATATGAATATAAAATGCCTTTTTATTCTTCATTTTCCTGTATTGAGTTGGTTGCACATGTTCCTATAAATGTAGTGCTTTGATTGATTTTAGTCTGAATAAGTGAATTGGAAACATGCTTTTTTTTTTATTAGATTATTATCATAAAGCATTTTTTGTCAGAAATAATTGAAAGAGTTGCAGCTCCACAACTTTTCTTATTTTACATTTGCTTTGAAAACCCACAGGGAAAAATGAATAAAGATCAATATTTGCCTCTTTTTTTAAAAAAATGTTTTGTTTTTTTTATTCCTGTTTGACTCATAACTTTGCTGTTCTGCAGTGTTTAATTTTAATCTTACAAAATGAATTTTGGTTTGCAGCATTTTCTAAGCCAATCGTAGTGTCAGAAGAATTAATGCTTAGCACTCTGTTCCCTCAGAAATACTTATTCAAACAGACTGGGATTTATTGATTTAGAATAATAACTACAGTGTTTCCCCACATCCTGGTGGTGCGAAGGCTGTGAGGATATTGCTGAAAGCCCAATGATGGGAGTTTTTGTGAAATGAAGTTGTTCAATTTTGAAGTAACAAATTCATGGACTAGTTTTTCTGCGTCACTCCAAGACAATATATATTTTTAACATTATTGTCCAAAGAGACTGTTTTATATGCAAGTCAAAGGAGAAATACTGTTTACAAAAAAAAACCAAAACTCCAAGGTTGCTAAGTGTAGTTCTGGAAGCTATGAATACTGTGCAGAAAAACTGCATAACTAGACAGGGTTTATATCTGTATAGCTGTATCATCTATGTAGCAATGGAAATTTGCGTCATGGTATCTAACAACAGGGAGGATTGACAAAGTGAAAAGTTTTAGATACAAGACTTCGTGGTATGTTCAAATATGCACAGTAAACTTAGAAATTTATTTAAATTACCATCATGGTGAAATGTTTTTTATACTCAGTTTAATTGTTTGCAATGAATACGATTGTTTCTTAATCTTTCACTCATACAAACTTCTTATATGAAAGCAGTGTTTAAACTGATATGTGAACAGTAACCAAACCTATTTCAGCTTCTATGCTCCACATGTCTGGAACAAACTCCCAGAAAGTCTCAGATCAGCAGAAACACTCAGTTTTTTTATATCCAGGTTAAAGAGCCTCCTGTTCTCTGCTGCATTTACATCGTTTTTATCAGAATTTGTACTGTTTCCTTTTAAGCTTGAATTTTAAACTTGATCATATTTTTAATCTGGTGTCCTTTCTTCATTTTGAGATTTATATTGTGTATCTTCTTTCTGGTAAAAATACCAAGATGTAATTTACCATACATCATTATAAGATAGCTGCATAATAGGATTATTCATTAACAGCTGTTGTTTGCTTCATTGATGTAGGAAGTTTGAGGCTAACCCAAATTTCAATAAGCGTCTGTTGCTCACAGCTTACCTTGTTGCATATATCATAACCCTTTTCCTTTTTATAACATTTAAAACAGGTTATCAACATATACAAAATCTACTTCACAATGAAAACTTTACAGTAGTTTGCTGAGGAAAGTTGGATGCAAAGAAGCAGCACAAAGTGTTAAGTTTGCATTGGATATTGTAGTGCTCCTGCAAAAATGAGAGAGCACAGCAGAAATGATTTACAAGCTATAAGTAAAGTCCTGCTATAATCAGTTGAAAGACCTGGTATAATCTCCTCAGTCAAGTGTTGTGGGTGGTCTAGCAGTCCTGTAACCCATGAAATCAGTTAAGGTAATTGTATAAAATGACAGCGATTAAAACAGTCTGAGATAACCCCTGATTCAGATGGCTAACTAAATTGGGAAAGGTATTTCACATGTGATGTTGGCGCAACGGTGTTTGCTAAGATGTCATCCATGTGGCCTTAAACTTAGCATCTCTGATTTTATAGCAGATAAACATAGACTACAGCTGGTTTAATGTTTTTTCACATAGTCAGGGCTGTTATGAGGAAAATATTTCCCTTGTTCAGGTGCATTTTACACATGAGTAGCCCAGTTATGTAAAACAGGCAGAGAATCTTGTTGAACACTGTTGTATTTAAGTCTGACTGTCATTGCTCAGCAGTTTTGTAGCTGTTTAGTAAGACCGGGATGCATAAGCGCCTTGTACTTAGAAACCTGTCCTATAAGGTGGCTGTTATGTTAGCTTCGGTTTCACGAGAGAAAAATGACAGGTCCATAAAAAGTAGATTGACTGTAGTGGGCTAAAGTTACAGCTCAGGCTCAAATTGTGGTAAAAGCTGAGCTGCAGGGCTGTGATGCCACTCTCTGGACAAATTTACAGTCAGAGGGAAGCTCTTGAGAGTGAATTTCAACCTGCAGAGATGATGTTCAGTACGTCTGTGTTCTCACACCAAAACTTTCAAAAGCAGTTACTTCTTATTTTTAGACCCACAAAGTTGTAACACATTTAAAAAGTTACATAGAGTGTAGAGTTGGTCTCTTAGTTCAGGCGTAGTGTATAACATTAGTCTGTTATTCCTCTTTATAGTTTATGTTAAATATTGATATTGATGGCTTTATTCCTCAAAGTTGAAAGTTTGCCCCTCTCTTCTGTAATATTTTAATTTGCTGCAGCTATTCATATAACACTGTACCAGTGGGTGGTTCTTGCTATTTGTGGATCTGACTGATGCTAAGAATGAGCACTTTGTAATCACCACACAAACACAGGCCAACAGCCATGGAGAGAAACACACTCACAGACAGATTTTTTTCTCTCTCCTACACAATCCCTCCTCTCATCTCGGGTGCCTGTTCACCGACTCTCTGGCTTGTGCCTGTGCTTCCTCCCCCTCACGCCCACGCTTTTACTCTTCACTGATGATCATCAGCTTTATCAACATGGTTGGGAGGATGTGTTCGTCTTTAATACAACGTAAACAAAACAAACAGGAGACATTCCGCGCAATATTTTTGGATACCCCTCTATCTACAGGGCTCTAAATTGTCTTTGTCCTTTCTCAATCTTGAATTTATTCCTCCTCACGGGAGCTAAGAGCTCCCCTTAAAAGCTGCATGGAATAGGTTGGGCTTTAATAATCTGATAAAGTCAGCAGTGTTCACTCTGACACTTTCAGGCCATTCCGGCTCTCCAGCAATTCCAGCAACGTTGTGCCGTTGCTCATTCTGCATTACAAGCTTTATTTGGGTAAAACCTGAGGCAATAAATTAGAAAAATGTCTTAATGTTAGATGTTCTGTCCTGCAGTGTCTTTTCCTTCCCTTCTCTGCTCATATAGCCTCCGAGATACATGGGAATGAAGCTGCTTTGTTGCAGTATTCTATTATGAATGAAGGCATTTTCAGCCCATCCATTCATCTTTGCTACACCAGATTCGCAAACCTGCCAACCTCTATCTCTGCTTAGTCCACCTATATCACCCTCTCTGCCCGTGTGTCTGTATTCCACGTGAAGTGTGAATAAATGGCAAAGGGTTAGGACATGTTTGCATCACACGCACCCATACACACATGCTGGTGAATGATCACATTTCTCTAGTGTATAATGGTTTGTAGGAACCCGAAATGTGGCTGCAGTAGTTTCTTCATCCAGCCCTGCAACTGAGTTCAAACAACCACTCACACCTTCATCCAGGCATAATGGTTTCCATGTCCTTCAGAGAGGAAGCCGATGGGCAGGCTCACTGGGAATATGATTGTCTGCGAAGTGGTTAGTTTGAGTCTATCACATCAACCTGATTACCTGGACAGGTTATTTTCTATCCACCCTTGAGCCTCTGTCATGCCTGCCTATCATCAGGGAACATCCAGGGAACCCCTGTAAATCGATCAATTCTCCTTGACTATAAAGTACTCTCATTGGCCAACAGTCACTCAGCAGTCATGTGCAGGCAGTGGGTGGCACTGGTCGTGCTTAATGTGTTGGAAATTTCATTTACGTCTCTTCTTCTCCTCTCCTATCTCCCTCTATTCATCTCTCCTTTCAGTGACCAGTGATTGCCTGCTCTCCCCAGGGCTCACTGCATTTCTCCTACTAGTACTGGAGATGCAGAAAAGGGTGAATGAACCAGACAGGAAGACTATCTGAGACAGGAAGATATGGGTGTCTAAAAGAAAGATAGTCAGATCAGAATGTGAATCACTTAAACTAGACAATAAGGATTGATCATTTTGATGCAGAGCCATCCAAAAGTCAGTTTTCCAAGTCACACTTAAAGGAGGATTTTACTCACATTTCAGAGATGAGACAACACAATGCCTTCCTTTTTATGTACTTCAACATGCTGTGTGAAGACATAAGAATAAAATATAAATGGTCATCATGCATCAGTGGCATGATGGCCCCTCTCTTTTTAAGACACCTGCTGCAGAGGTTAAATCACTTAACAGGGAACTAATAGCATTCCCATTCATTTGTCTGCACTTATCTTTTAACAGCTTACTGATCCTGGGCTGACATAATGTGCTGTGTGAAAGCACACGCCATGTTCTGACACCTGCCAGGGTTCTCTGTCATGATATTACTATAAAGAGCCAACTTGTTAAAGCCAGGCAGAGGTACGGAGAATCACTCTTTCTCTTCCCTCTATGTTAAAACTTCTGCCTGAGGCTTTATTGAAATCTCATGCAGCGATTTGATCAGTGCTGTTCTCAGGGGTGGATATATGATATTATGATAAATAAATCCATGCTGATAATTACAGGATATGCAAAACTTGGGGTTCTTATGATTGTGTAGAAGAATGAACAGACTTTATAGAGCATCAATCACAAATGCAGTTCTGATTTGAAACAAAATGCATTATTTTGTGTGTGTGAAGAAAGGAAAAGGGTTGGGCAATTTTATTAATCTGAAGCTCCGGGTTAACATTTACTGACGTCTAAATAATTTGAAGATCAAGTATTGCAAATTAAAAAGCTTCATCAACCTTTTGAGACCCCTGCCTATATTTTAGACCTTGTTAAAAACGTACATACCCATAATGAAGTGAGTGTATCTCTGCAACACAGAAATTCTATTTGAATGTTTTTTGAGCCATAGCAAAGGGAATACTTGTAAGATTTGTTGAGATGTCTAATTATCAGTATATATGTTATTGGTGCAGAATAAAGGTAGATGGCACAGCACAAATGAAAAATGTTTCAGGCTTGCCTAAAAAAATTCCAAAACAAACACTTTCAGGATAAATACGAATGTCCTTCTGGAATGATGCAGCTGTAGCTCTAAACCTAAATCAAATCATAGTACATTATGTAAATATGATCTCTGCTGAAGCTAGATTTGATAAAGTGAAGCAGAACAAAATTAGAGAGGTTTTAGTGCAGGCAGTTCAAACGAGGTCTCCAAAATGGCCACTTTGGCACAGTTTGGCACCATCTGTTCTCAAAAGCCTCGTTTCCAGCAGCGGGTGCGGTTTCGGACTAGAGGGTTGGGGTGCGGTACAGTACGCAATGTTTAACCGTAATCTCCTTGCATTCCCACAACCAGCTGTAACCTTACCTGTGAGGCGGAGTATCATCTGATAGTGATAGATGCCTCAGCTACATAATAGCATGACGCCATCGCAGCACAACACCTTCCTTAAAGTATAACCAAAACAGGACTCAGAAATAAAGAGGAATGCTTCATAATGCCATTTTAAACAGAGATTTTAATCCACAAAAAGAAAATCTGTTGCTCTAAACAAGGAGCCATTCCTGCTTTCTTTTGATGCCAGGTCACATGGGAAGTGTGTTTTTTTCTCTCCAACCAATTAACAGATGACAGTGGGTCAAGCTCCAGCCTTTTGGGTTGGATTGGTTAGATTTGTACCCCAATGGAAGGATCCCAAAAAAGTTGGACGGGTTGGGTCGAATATTAGGGTACCCTTACCAGTTTTCATGTGTGGAAATGCAAAAAAAAAAAATTGGTGGAAACGGAGCTAAAGTCATCTAATTGGGGGACCTCGGGTTTTAAAAGGTTTTGTTCCAGCAATCAGTATTTATTGGGCTGGTTGTGGGCCGCTCTTCTCTACACAAATAAAGAATCAATGACAAAACAACATTTTGTGTCGGGAAGTTGAAGATAAAAAAAATGAAACATTTCTGATGCGTTGTGAAAACAAATCCTGATGGATTTAAAAGGGAACGTTTTAAGCACAGTGAGGAAAGGGACGCTTGGAAGAAAGAGGTTGCAGAATGTCATGAAAATAACATCTCTCGGACCAAAAAGCACAAGAGTGGATCGATCATGCTGTGGGATTCTGTTGCAGCCGGTGGGAGGGGTAACATTACATTGGTGGAATGAAGATTGGGTTCAATATAATAGCAGAGCAAATTCTTGAAGCAAACATTATACTATTTATAAAAAAGCTAAAATTAAAACAAGATGGCTTCTACAAGATGGCACTCACTCTGGACTAACTCACGAAAGGAAAGCTGAAGGTGTTGCCACACCAGTAGGGTTGACAAATGTTGCCTTGCTGGGAATATTTAATAACTGAGTCACCTTTAACGTCATACCTTTAAGCTATTCAGACAACCAGAAATTTTTGACTATACCTGAATGATTGCGTATACTTGACGTGCATTTGTTGAGACTTGCCAGCTCTGAATAGACATGTAAACACAGATAGAGGCTGCCTCTACTGAGGACTCCCGCACGCAAACGCAACACAGTGACCCACATAACTTAGCATCTGTGACATCCAAGATTAACCATTAGCTAGACATCTGAGTCTTCTGGACATTGCTGATGAGTCGTTTCCAGTAATTAAAGCTGCCCAGGAACACGCCACTTCATGCATGTGGAATGTGCAGAGGTGACAGGATGCTGGAAGTCTGGGTCACCATGGCACAGAACTCATGTAAACACTTCAAGATAAGCTGCTGCAGATCAGGTAACACAGGTGTCAAACATGCAGACTGACAACATGGGACGCAGATATCTGTGATTATAGCTGGTGTTGCTACAAACGCTGTGAGCTGAGTCTCATGAAGGGTTTAGGTTTGAAACGTCTTGTTATTAGTGGGTATGGGTCCCTGGGCAGCATGGAGCTCCTAACACATTGCCATAAGTCAATCACTAAATCGATACATGGCAGCCAGTGGACACTTAATTTCTCTGTGTGGCAAGGAGTATAAAGCATGTTTCTGTCTTGGTCACAAATGTGCCAAACGTGATGAGGTGTGGATGTTCTTTTATATGTCACCTAAAATCTGGAGGAAAGAAACCTCTGAGTCTGTGCTTTGAGGTTAGTTAACACATCCAGATTTCCTGGCAGCGTCTAACTCTAGAGCTAGTCTAGAGGAAAATCACTACAAATATCAACATGTAGAAAAATGATGTTTACTCTGTATTAATCATGTTAGATCACTGATGGTGAAAAATTGGATTCTATCACAGCTGCAGACTTTAGGATTTTCAATTGAATGTTTCAAAGGTGAAGAAATCAGCACATCGACAGATGCATTTGTCTCATTCACTGAAAACCTGTTATCTGTTTGTAATTTTGACCAGTTATTGTGCCAGATTTTGCTACGGGTTTATTGCCAGGCACTTCTTCAGTTACAACTAGTTTGCAGTGCATGCAAAGAAATCTTATTTTCTGCTGCTGCCTTGCAACAAAATGACATGCACTCTGCTTTATTGCACCAGACTTGCGTCTTTCCTCTCACTTGTTTGTTGCTTTATTCTATTTTATCCAATAGAACAGGTGTTGTCAGTAGGGATCCAACCAGCTGGGACCTTTTGTGTCAGGAGGACAAAGTGATGCAGTTGAGTGCATATATATTCAGTATGCTCTAACTCTGTTTGTTAGGTAGTATCTAGAGACAGCAGCTGCTCTCTGTAGCAATCTAATCAACAGAAATAGCCCCCACACCCCACCCCTTTCTGTGTTGCAGGTCTGGTGGCACACAGAGGTCACAGCATCTGCTGTGCTTCATACAGGTTGCTGCACAAAGATGAAAGGAATACTTCGTCATATTTTGAATGACACAAATGTGTATGAGAATTAGTTATTTGCTTATAAAGCAACGTTTATAGTCTGTAGCTTAGACATTATGTCAAGGCTGGCTTTTGTGTCTTATTATTTTTAAGGTTTCAATCTTGTTTATTGATCTCTGTGTGTCTGATGCGATGGAAGTGTCGATGAGAGTCGGCTTTTTTGGCTCTTCGGTTCCTACACAAACCGAAGGGGCTTTGTTGTTTGCAGGTTTTGTTAGTGTTGTTAGCATTTAGCGCCTATCATAAAGCAATCAGTTGCCATCAGATCTAAAAAAAAAAAAAATGGTGAAGTGTTAGTATTATGTTCATTTTTGTAGACCCCAGGCGCAATTTTTGCACAACACATTAAACTGGAGTTTTAAACCAAATGTATTATTCTACAAGTGTATTGCTGCAGCTGGACTAGGCTGCCAAAAAAGAAGATGAGCCCAAGCTTCAGTGAATATTCCACATTACGGCACTGGGAACTCTTCAGATGCTGTTACTTTCTGATGTAACAGACTAAAGGAGGCTCTCTTGTCAGTTCACTGACACTTTTATAGTCACTATAGAGTCTGGAGGCCCCTCCTTTGAGCTGATGCTGTATGCCTGGCTTGTCATAGATAAGGAAGAGTCAATAATCCTGCTCCAACATGCGATTTCAGTATGAAGGTCCATTGGCTATCTTAATGTTGGCGACACTGTCTGAAATTCTTGCTGTAATATTACATTTGGCAAAAGGTTCATTGGACATTGCTTCAGAGGAGGAAGAGTGTGGTTAGTTGTTGAAATTGACCTCTATAGGAACCTAATTGTGTGCTGCCGTATGTGCACAAAAGACTTCCAAATACAATTATTAACAATCGAAAGTCTGTTTCATTAGGGTGTTCTCAATATTATCAAGAATTAATTCTGCTTCTTTTCAGTTTAAGAAACTTGGAGCTGTAGGAAAGACAGGGCATCAATGCTGGTTATTGCTGCACTCTCCCAGGATAGCTCAATTTGGAGCTTGGCTGGTCTTGAACTTCTGCAGAAGTTAACATCACTCCTCTTTTGTGGAGAAGGTCCAAGATGCACCACAGACTTAATTTACTTAATAGTGCTTGTGATCTTTATTCACCTTGGCATTAACCCAAATGGGCATGAACTATGGTGTCAAACGTAATTCAGCAAGTTTGAAAGTATGTGTATATATTAGGGGTGACCCCGAATAGATTTGTTGATTCGATTCGGAGGACTGTGATTCGACTGCCAGTCTTCCAGTAGAATCGTCGCAAAATGTGGTTACAT
>JBBBVU010000017.1:10342388-10357316 GCA_037177055.1 Atherinosoma microstoma
GATTTGTTGATTCGATTCGGAGGACTGTGATTCGACTGCCAGTCTTCCAGTAGAATCGTCGCAAAATGTGGTTACATCGGATGGTGGCAGAAAAATGAGGAGAGATGAGCCTAACCAAAGTTGTCCAGGGCTGCAAAAAGCATAGCATCCCCTCCACCAGAGTCCTGCACGGGTCCAATTTTACAAACCCGCACCTACCAGAACCCTTTAGGATAATTACCAAACCCGACCCGGTACTCTCCTTTATCTTGTGGACCCAACCCGACCTGGTCACATGCAACCTGCGTTAACGCATTAAGTAAGCTAAAACCCTGTCCCCCTTCATTGCATTATTTTATTTATTATATTATTTATATATTATGTATATATGTGTGTATATTGCATGTAGTATAAGTTTGAAAGAATATATATATAAATATATATATACTTTCAAACTTGCATAAATTACAGTTAAGTGTGAAAAGCAAAGTACAATACTTCTAAATGAAAACATAGAAGTACTCATAAAACATTGATATTCCACATCTTTATAGATGAGCCTTGTTTCCAGTTTCTATAATACTTATTTAAGGTTCCCACAGATTAATAAAGATTTTTCTATTTGCCTTTGGCAATATATGTTAATCTTTCCAGGCCAATACATCCTGCATGTTCTTTTATCCAGAGTCTTAAAGAAGGAGCAACCATACTCTGACATGTGCAATTGCTCTCCTGGCTTGAAGAAGTCCAAAGTAAAGTAGTTTAGTCGTTTTATTTTTCTTCTCATCAGCCACTTATATTTCAGTAGTTTAAATTGTGTTGTATTTTTTGTTTCCTGCCTTTTATACAAGCCTGACTCCTATCCATGTCATAGCCCAGCCTTTATCTTCATATTAGCCAAACAAGAGAAGAGGTATCATGAAAAGCTCTTTTACTTGAAGAGATCCTTTATCCCCCTTTTTTTTAACTTCAATAAGGGGGTCTTTATGTACAAATGTGAGAATTTACCAATGCATGATATGCAAAATTTTAAATGTATGCTTAATGGTTTCATATGCAGCATTCAAACTAAACACTTTCCACTCTGTTGTAAGCAAGAATGGTGTTGAAGAAACGGAAAGAGGCCATGTACAGTTGCAGAAAGCAAGTGAAGCAATTAGTAAATTACATTACCTCCACACATTTTCACAAAATCACATAGGAAGGTGTTGCGTAATCACTTTTTTTTTTTATGTGTTTTGAATTTATATAAACAAAAATGTTCTCAAAAACAGTTACAGCTGCTATCGGGTAGAGTTCACCCTGGACAGGTTACCAGTCAACCACAAGGCCAACACACGGACAAACAACCTCTCTGGCTTTCAGTCACTCCTAGGGAGAATTTAGAAACCAACTTACCTAGTATGCATGTCTTTCGACATGTGGGAGGAAGCTGACGCACCCAGAGAGAAACCAGGGCTGCACTGCGGAGAACATGCAAACTCCATACAGAAAGGCCCCACATTAGGCTGGGGAAAGAATGTGTTCCTGGATATGTTGTTGTCAAACTATTTGTTGGAGAACAACAAAAAGCAATCAATTTGAAAAAAACAACAGAAATGATTTTTTAAGAGAATTTTTTTAGGCCATATATGTGAGCCTAAATATGCACATAAAAGTGTCTCCACACAGGGGCGTGGGAGGAGAAGAGGATTTGAACTGATTATCGTGTTTTCATATTCCTCACACATGTGTGCTGTAATTGGCAGATGTCTACACTTCCTCAGCCAAAATATTGCGATCTTAAAATATGCCAATCACAGCAAGATGAGTGTTTCTAAAGAGAAAATGTGGCAACACATTAATATTGGGCCATAAGAGAAGACTGAGAAGAACTGTTAATACATAAGTGTATGCATGAAAAATCAAAGACATTTAATATAATCTATTTTCACACATTTTATTGTTCTTTCGTTTATTTTAAACTCAGTTTAGCACATATTTCAGCAGCTTTGCCTCTGAAATATACTACTGTTGGTGGATGACGATAGTATAATGTTCATACTTGACATTTCTTATCGTTCTCACTTAACACTTGTTTGCGATCAGACAGGCCAGACACCAGACAAGTCCTCATACATGGGTCTAAAAAGTGTAATAAGTGAGCTTCCCAGGCTGTGTGAACAGTCAAGGTGCTCTCTGTGTTTAAATTCCACTTTATCTCAATCTAATCTTTCCTCAGGGTTGGGAGGCAGGGAACACCTGAGTGCTTGCTTTGAAGGTGAAGGTATTTTAGTCATTCTAGTCTACCGTGACTCTTTGTCATACAATTGTCCAGACACACACCTGTTTGTACTTCTGTCTGTGTGAGAGTCACTGAAAAATTCTGCAGCCATGTATCCTAACCTAAAATCTAAAAGACACCATCCTCAAACAGCCCTTTTGAGATTCTTTCCCAAGGTGTGGAGCAGCCAGTAAATGAAATCTGTCTTTTTAAACAACCACACACAGCTCAACATTTCCATTTTTGCTAAATATGTTACTGTCAATCTCGGTGCTTGCTGCAGGCTGGTCATCTCTTTCATCTCTTGGAGTTGCAGACTGACTCACATGCAGGGATTTCCCTTGATATTCTACTGTCTCACATGCCCAACTTTGATTTCCCAATGAACAAAAATTCAAAAAAGGAGAAAAATCCGGGGCCTTTGACAGGAATAGAAAATAAGAAAAACACTTTAATGTGATATTATTTCAAGTTTCTGCTTGACTCGCGGTTATCTGCAGAAACCTCTGGTGGTGTCTTGAGTTGAAAATGGTTAAAGTTTGTGTTTATTGTAGTTATTTTGTCTGAACTGATGATGATGCTCACCAACTTAATATATTTGTCTTTTTGTATGTTTCCTCCAGCAGGAGGTACTGCCTGCTCCTTTCACCCGGCAGACCATCAGGAGAGCACATGGCCTACGATCAGCAGCCCACTCCACACTGTTCACTCAGCCTACCACTGCCCTGTCTCCACAAGTTAGTGCTTCTGCATGCTTGGTTTTGTGTGTGTGTGTGTGTTTCTTAAAGAAAATGGGGGCGAAAAAATAGATTTTCTCATTCTGTCAGTTATTGATTTCTGTGCCATTTTACGACCTCAAGAGGAAATCCATATTTCATCGATATGAGGTAATTTCTGGATGTGGCAGGCTTATTGATGCGGACGGCTCTGGACAGCAGAAAGCATCAGCATTGTCAGCTTTTTCTGACACCTTCATCAGCTATTGCACTAGTTAAAGTCATTTCAAAAGGTCAATTTGGAAATTCCTTCGTCATTATGAAGCCAAGATTTAGATTGTTGTGGTATAGTTGGACATGGGCCAGGTGAATATTGTAACCTGAGTCATTCTGCTGTCAGAAGCTGCCAACTATCCAAAGATTTTCCATAGTTGGGCAGTTTGTTCCCTTTGGATTATTTAGATACATCAAACCCAATCTAAATGTATTTTAGAGGCTGTTATTTTGCATCGTGGGTCATGTGATTGCAAGCGAACAGCTCTAAGTATGTGTGTTTACACTTGATGCATCCCCACATGTATCTTAATTGACCGCTTGTGATTTCATCTCTGTTACCGGCTCTATATGCAAATATACTTGTTAAACATCACAGTCAGTTCTGTAACATCACAGATACACTCACTGACCTGAACTATGTTATTCCGAACACATTAACACATTTAGCGCAAATTGCTTTTGGGGATTATTTTTTTCCATGAACAAACATTTCAATAAGCTCAGTTGTGAAGCAGGCACAGTATGAGAGTAGTAAACAAACATTAAATAATCAGTCACTGATGTAGTAGAGCTTAGCATCAGCACACTTCTCCAGACAAAAAAAACATGCAAACCTTTAACCTGATCTCGAGTTTTACTGTAAACTGGTTTCTGAAGAAAAGGCTAAAAGGCAGCAAAAGATATCCTCACAAAAAAAATTAGCTATATTTCCTCTTGATACATCCACAAGCATTCCTGGTTGCTCTGTAGTTTCTTATGTCAACTTCTGCTTTTTATTGGGTTGAAATAAGTCTAAATCTCTGCCCAGAGATGACAGTTCTGATTGTTATTTGTCTCATCAGCATTTTATTACAGAGTACACTGATTTCCTGACACTTCATACATAACCAAACCAGGCTATTTGAATGTAAAAGGTTGAAAAACGTGAAAGATATTACAGCAAAACATGACAATGGCAACAATTACTTAGATGAAATGCTTCATATATTTGATTGAATCAATTTTCGTCAAATTTGGTGTTTTAAATCACAGACTCACTGACTTTCTGTGAGTTTTATGTTTTTGTATTACATATTTTTATATTACAAGTAAGTTTATGTTTTTTTATATTACACTCATAAAAAGCTTTCTATTTGGTTCTGATGGTGGGCATCAGGGCATTTGGTGCTTCTGCCTCATCTTATTTAAATGTATTAGTCTGATTTGCATGTCTGGGATTTCATCAAGAAAGGTATCAGCAAAATGGTGGCGGCTTTTCTAGACGCTGGAGTCCGAAACTCTGATCATAAACTGCACCGCAGCAGCATGTTATGTGTTTAGCACATATTACCATGGTGAAGTGGACTGGCTGGAATGGAGAGAGTGCAGCTATTAGATGAGAAAAGCAGAAATATGCACAGCTTGGCTCTAAATATTCTG
This sequence comes from Atherinosoma microstoma, assembly GCA_037177055.1. NCBI lineage: Eukaryota > Metazoa > Chordata > Actinopteri > Atheriniformes > Atherinidae > Atherinosoma > Atherinosoma microstoma. The sequence goes on from JBBBVU010000017.1 coordinate 10,347,042, forward strand.
GCAACAGTGACTGACAGGACAGATTTGGAGCTCTGCCGCTGCACCCACAGGTGCTCTGTCCACTGTTGCTGCAGAAATTAACATAAGAGGAACAGGAGGTTTCCTGTTGTTTGTGGAAAATCTGCTGTTTGTGGAAAATGGGTGCAGGGATTGATACAGTTTTATTGATAACAATACTGATAATCTATCCATGTTTTTTTTTTTTTTAATTAATTCTCTAATGAATTCTTGACCCAATTTGCTGTCACAGGGTACACCTCAGCAGACAGTCACACAGTTGGTCGGTTTGTGTGAACTTCACTTGCACACAGTGAATAAATACAGCAGCGTACAATGATCTCGTCCAGGATGCCTACTTTTCCTCCTGGACCTCAGCATGCTACTGCAGATAAAAGCAGAGTGATTACCAGCAGGCTTCAGCTATGTGTGTCTCAACTGCCGCCGCTCCCTGAACCACAGCATCTCTCCTCCCCTTCCCCCTACAGCTGAGCAACAACCACATACCAAGACGACCTAACCTACTATACAGGAAATGTGGGTCTTCTACTCTTTCGAAACAGCTTACTTAGGGTTAGACATCATTTGTTATGATCAAAAGCTAATATTCCTGTCATTAAAGTCTCAGTATTGAGTGTTAAATTTTGTTTCTGTTATATTCAGCCAACTGGTGACTAGTACTGGGTCCCATTTAGAGGAGAAGCCTTTGAAGATTGATGAGGCCTCTGAATGACAGGCTCTTGATAAAATATTACCAGAAAAAGATCTATTCAAATGCATTCAGAAATGTTCAAAGCAACCCTTCCACAGTGCAGTCATTGTGATTATGCGTTGTTGACATGAAACAGCTGTTTTTGTCGCCACAGAAGCCAGTTTTTCCCATTACATCTTATAATGGATGAAATGAAATGGATGTGTTGTTGTTACTGCATACAAACCAAGCTTCTTTTTACTTTAGTTGTAAATTGAATTGTTTACCATCTGTTTTTGGGACACGTTATTGGTCTCTGTAGTGCCTCACAATCAGAGATGTCATCTGCAGTCTGCAGTATGTGTTGAATGTCACCCACTTAGCTTTAAGATATTTTTTTATTATTCACCAACTTTTGGCCCATGTCTCAGCTCCCAGCAGAGTCATGAGATCCGGCAGAGCGACATCTCGCCATTACAACTTTGTCCTTCCTTTGTTTCGTGTCTAACTTGGCCACAACTCTTCACACTTGGTATTCCTGTGAGTAAGGGCCGGCTAGAATCCAATAAGGCCGGCGCATTATGTTAGAAAGATCAGCTCAAGGTTAAGTGTGTATATTTTTCTCCAGGAAATGCACTCGGCCAACCAACAAACTTGCACAGGATGAAAATTTTATGATGACAAGAGGATATTTATTCTTTGAGTGCTTGCATTCCTTATGCCATAGATGGTAGTGCATTAGCTCATCCCTTTGTCTGTTTGTGTGCGTTTGTGCTGTAACTTGGATGGGAGGGAGTTTACACGTCCGTGCATTGTTTTTGTCGGTGCGTGTATTTATGTTTCTCTGGGCTGCATGAAAAAGTAGAAGCCACCATGGGTTTGCACAAGGTGGGTGTGGCTTCACAGTGAAAAATGAGCAGAGGCTTTCTTCGGACTGTTTACATTTTATGCCGTGGGCCTTTTGGAAAGGCGCTGGGAGCAGGTTGGTGAATGACAACAAAGGAAATGTGTACATCACGTACTCTGCTGGTTAGTTAAAACATCTGCCATGGGCTCAAGGTCTTGTTCACAATGGGATGGAACAACATAGCTGATAGGTAGTTAGCCAATAGTCCCGAGTGTCTCCTGCTGCCATGCATCCTCCAGAGAGAGCTGTTTATTCAGAGGGCAGGGGAGGGAGAAGACCTGGGGAGGCACAGTAGGGAGTGTCTGCCTCACCAGGTCTTCTTGCTACTGCTAAACTCAGGATGATGTTTTCATATATGCAGTGAAACAAGAAAACAGTGATGTGGTACGCAAGTTCTAAACAACATAAATCATGTCGCACAAACTTCTTTGGGATGACTCTAAACATGCTTACGGCATCATCTGGCATATATGTTCTGCACTGTTAACACTTTTTCCCTTCTTTTTTTCTCTCTATTTCTATTTCCGTGCTCCTGCATTGCTGCAGCACTGTACACTTGTCTCCTCCTTGGCTAAGCCAGCACTCCTTCCCTCCCTCCCTCCCTCCCTCTGTTGCTCCTTGGCATCCTTCAGTTTAGCTGCAGCTTCCCACGAGGCCTGATGGGTCACGGCTGTGTACACACTCATGCGCACAGAGCCTCTTCCAGCAGTACAATTTGCGTATGAACCTCTCAACCCATCTGCGACTCAGTTCCTCCAGAAGGAGCGCCGTGACAGTTGTCAAATGTCAAGCTAACACATGAAGGGAGAAATCTAAATGAGGATGAGACAAGTTGTCGGTTCGTCGCTGGAGCTGAGCTCATGCTGTTCATGTGCGGGTTTAAATTACAGAGCTCAGGTGGATTGAAGATGAGATCTTTAGTTGAGGAAGATGTTCAGTTAAAACAAAAGGGTGCAACAGTCAGAATGGCAGCGGATATAGATGTAGCATAAGGGGAGTGCCCTGAACGCATCACGGTGACTGCAGTCTGCAAAGCTGTTCAGCAGGTCACAGCTGTCAGGCACTCTGAATCGGTTAGTGATTCACCTTTTCACTAGACCTTTACATCCTGAATAGATATCTCTTTTTTTCTAGAGAAATCATGTTCCCTTCTCTGTCATTTTTCCCACGAAGTCAGAGGAAACATCAGCGAAGAATAACAATTGTTCAGTCAGGTCAAGGGTTTATTGCACCTTCTTATCTCAGCGTGGGTCGGATATTGTGAGTAATCTGAAATTGAGCAATCGTACATTGCCCAGGCTCTGGAGGTGGGTGTTGTACAAGAGCATAATAAATTTTTACACGGAAAGCTGAATGTAAAGTCTTACATCACAGTACAGAGGACTTGGGAAATTGCTGGTGACCGAAAACAATGACGGGTGTGTTATGAGGAGCACCATGAGAACAGTTTGTCTCACTATTTAAATGTCTGACATTGACCTGCTCTCACAGAGCTAACAGACTCCCTCTTACCCTCGAACATTTGTTTAACTCTGAAGCACAAGTAGCTGTATTTCGAGAACATCTCTCTGTAAATTTCAAGCACTCACCATACTTTCCTTTCATGGCATGAAGTCAGGAAAAGCTTGTACATTGGCATAAATCCTATACCTGAACTTGGAGCTCGTTGCTTAGTAAGAACTGAATTTGTTTGAATATCTGAAAAGGGCTAAACATTTTAGATAAGCTCTTAATAGAAAGCATGAAAGCTTTGATAGCCAATGTCTCAATTTCACATCCACTTTAGATAAATGAGCATTTGTCGTACATTGGAGGTTTAAAACATTTTTAAAACACTAGCTGTAAGAGCCACATAGAAATTTCAGTTTATTCTGTACATAACGTCTAATTATGAGTAACTTATATTCACGTTTTAATTGCTAAATAAGTTATTTAGGCTCCTTTTAATGTCGTGCATTCAATTATGGTGAGTGTGCATGCTCAATGTCTGGATGAGGAGCAACAGTTTTCACACTGTTAACATTTTTTGTTACTGAGAAGATTTTATTACTATGACTAGGGCTGGGCGATATGAACCAAATTTCATAACTCGGTCATTTTTTCACGATATACGATATATATATCTCGATAAAGTAGCTGTATATTAAAATAATGAAAAATACTTTTCAATGACCATGACAAAAATACAGTTGTGTAAAATGCCAAAAAAAAGAGATACTTTTCACTCAAAACAAGCTAACTCAATATAAACGATATTCCCTCATTCTATATCTTGTGTGACAAAGTCTTGATATATTTGAAAATATCAGTATATTGCCCAGCCCTAACTATGACCGTAGTTTTCGGTAGTTTTCATTGGTGCATGAGTTATTTTTGTAAACGTGGATTTTTCTAATAAACGGATGTCATTTTTATATCCGCTTTACTTCTTTTATTTATTGGATTTAACAAGGCATGTCCTGCAAGATTGATGTAAGTTTTGTTGCCACTACACTAGCTAAACATTTGGTCTATATCATCAACAATTAAAGGGTTCAGAGGAAAAATGTGCTGGAGTCTTTAACATGAAGATGGATGGTGTTGAAAAGTGTGTACAGTTAACCTCAAATGCTCAAGCCGGGGCTAATAATCAGAGCTGACAAACTGAAAAGATCAATAGAACCTGCTAAAGATCTGTCATGATCTCTGTACAGTGTTGGCTGCACCATCAGGTCAGGGGAATTTCAAACATTTTCTTTATTTTAGATTTTTGTCCGAGAAAAGGAGACACATAAAAATGGTTATGTATAAAGCACAGCTGTCACAATCCTGAGTTCATGCTCTGTATGAATTCATTTTTTTTCACTGCTTTTCAGTGTGTGACAACAATTTGAAAAAAGCTCCAGAGAGCTCTAGCAGGCTTGTTCGGCTTTAATTAACGCAGCACTTAATTAGGATGCTGAGTCCATTCTTGTAATTATCGGTTTGAGTGGCAGTACACGGTTAGAGCAGCCATCAAAGCTGTTATCAGGTTTCAGGTGTCGTCTGTCAGCGGAGAGGATATATGCGATCACATTTTCTTATTCAGTTATTGATTTCTTTGTCTGTCAGTTTCCTTTGTAGAGACTAAAATGCAACATTTCAGCAAAGTATGGCTTCTTTTTATTACTGCAGTTTATTGTGCTTTGGTACACAACAAAATGAAGTGAGGATATAAAAGAAGCATGTGTGTTTGTGGGTACAACATGAAATGCCACCCTTTTCAAATCAAGGTGTCAGAACACTGTAAATGTACTAAAACCTCTCTGCACAGAAAACATTTGATTGATTAGATTTCTGCCTAATTTTAAAACACTGCATCACCTCTCTCTATTTCTGTGTTTGTCGTGGATATCTTGTGAGTGATCATTTAATCACTATGAAGGATTTAAAGAAGAGGATACATTTTTTCCCTAAGGTTGCTAGCTGATAGTCTGCCAGAGCCTCTTTTATGTGTCTGGGGATCTTCAAACTTCTATTGATTTTCAACACAAAAAGTCAACAACAATGCATGAAAAATGAATGCTAGTCTTAAAAAACGGAATAAGTTTGAATTTATGAGAAACCACTACCTATTGGCTTGAGTTAATGTCTCCTCTTCTTAATGCCTACACTCAGTTATGGTCATTTTTTGTGGTCTCAAGAGAAATGGCTTCTTTTGAGAAACAGAATTTTAAAATTGAGGACAGCAGTGATGATGACATTAAGTCTTGTTGTTGTATCCGACAAAAACTTAAAGACTGTAAATATCATGATGGAGAGATTTATTAAAACTGGTAAAGTTGGTTGAATCTTGGTCAATGTGGCGTTAAGATGACTCGGTCTGGAGCTGATGACCCATCTCTTTGCAGGCGTGGACTCATTTGATATCATTTTCAAATAATCAATTTAAATAAATCAGATTGGACTCAATTTCAAAGTAAAGAATAGAAAAAACTGCAGACTATTTTTTCAGCACTTGCAAAAATGACATCAGTGAGTACAATTCAAATTCCATAAATGTTTTTAAAATTAGAGCAAAATTAAAACTAAAAGTTCTTCAAAACACATTAAAATATATTTTATTCACAACAGAACATGCATAGCATACCAGATGTCAAAATTTTACAATTTTATGCACAAAATGAGCTTATGTCAAATGTAATGCTTGCTGAAGGTCGCAAAATAGTTACCATGATTACCAAGGTGTAGCATCTCCTCTACTTTTCAGAACAGTTTAAAGACGTCTGGGCATCGAAGTTATGAGCTCGTGGAATTTTGGTGTTATCATTTGGTCCCATTCTAGCCTGATATTTCCAGCTGCTGAAAACTTTGTGGTCATCTTTGATGTATTTTTGATTAATGATGCACCAAATATTCTCTATGATGAAAGATCTGGACTGCAGGCAGGCCAGTTCAGCACCTGGACTCCTCTCCTGTGAAGCCATGTTGTTGTAGCAACTGCAGTATGTGCTTTAGCATTGTCTTGCTGAAATACACAACGCCTTCCCTGAATAGACGTCATCTGGATGGGAGCAGATGTTCCTCTAAAACATTTATATAATTTTCAGCTTCATAGTTTCTTCCAAAAAATGCTAGCTGTCCATACCGTATGCACTTATGCACCCCCGTACCATCAGCGATGCAGGCTTTTGAACTGAACGCTGATAACACGCTGGAAGGTCTCTTTCCTCTTTAGCCCGGATGATGCGGCGTCTCTGATTACCAACAAGAATGTCAAATTTGGACTCGTCTGACCGTAGAACACTTTCCCACTCTGAAACAGTCCAGTTCAGATGAGTCTTGGCCCACAGGACACGATGACACTTCTGTACCACGTTGAAATGTGGCTTCTGTTTTGCATGATAGAGCTTTAGTTGGCATCTGCAGATGGTACGGAGGATTGTGTTAACGAGCAGTGGTTTCTGGAAGTATTCCTGGGACCATTTATTATTGTCAGGACCACGATTGTTCTGATGGCCATCTGAGGGCCCCAAGACCACGGGTATCCAATAAAGGTCTTTGTCCTTGTAATGTGTATTCATTATTTGTAACATAATCTAATCCAAACACTTTATTAATGAACGTCCATTTAATTTGATCCATATTTTTCTATTACTGACATTCTCTGGGATTCAAAGGCTTTGTTACATTAGTGACGCAGAACCATCATCCGTACTGATTTAACTTTATAGGAAATGGGTAATGTCTGCGATGTAAATAAGTCACCCAGACTCATAGTTACATGCTGTGTAGCAAAAATTTGAATATGAATCACTTTCTTTTGGTATCTTTTGATAGCGGTTGAAAAATAGTCTTATGTCCTTGATCAGATACAAGGCAGATTAAAGTATTCATTGGGGATCCACCTCACCCATATTAATGTTCCAATAAAATCACGGCTAGATAATTTGCAATGCTGTGTGAAAGTATTGAGTCACCCTCTTTATATTTTTGCTTCCAAGGAGCCAGACTTTATTTCAATCTTTTGAAATGAACTTGAGCAATAGTTTAAGTTTTTCTGAAGGTCTTTCAAAGTTTTTCTTCAGACATTTCATTCATGTTCAGTCCAATCCTTGTACCTGACACTTTTCAGACGCATGTGTTCTTTGTTTGCTAAGGCTCTTAACACCAACCTAAGAATTACTCATACAATTCTTTTTCATGTATGATTTATTCATTATTTTTTCAAGTGGAGAAAAAAAACCATTGAAAGACAGAAAAAGTGCCAGAGGTGGCCATGAGATGCACCTTGAGTGTTTTATCACACATACCTGGTACATAAGCCCGGATAACAAAACGGAGAAAAATAAAAAATAAGTAAATAAAAATACTGATAACAAAAGCAAAACAACAGCAATAACAACCATTCCTACAATTCTGAAATAGTGTCTTTAGATGCTTTGTTTCTTGCAGCCTGTTGCAAAGACATCATTTGTTCCCATTTCTTTAGCTGCATTTATAAAGAACGCAAAAGATAACAGGCAGATGCAAAATAGTATTTTTATATCAACAAAGTAATTCCAAAGGAGCCTTATAGCTGAGCAATTGCCATACATCTTCATGCTGTGCAGTGGGTCCTTAAAAAGTTGTCTAGGAAATAGGACTAACAAAAAAGTGGTAGGCCCAAAAGCTATCAACAGCAGATGAAAGTGATATAATTCAGAATAAGGAAAAAAAAAAAAAACCTTACACATGACCCGAGAGATGCATCTAGACCAGGGATATTCAATTCGGTTCTACGAGGTCCGCAATCCAGCAGGTTTTCCATGTATCCCTGCTCCAGCACACCTGACTCAAGTTAATGAGTAATTGTGCAGAACTTGATTGGCTGTTAGAGCCATTTAATTTGATGCAGGTGTGTTGAAGCAGGAACACATTGAAAACCTGCTGGATTGTGGACCTCGTAGGACCGAATTGAATATCACTGATCTAGACATTCAGTTAATCCATCTACTGTTTGCCTCATTCTCTGTGGAAAGGTGGCTGTCAAGAAGCCATTCTTTATGAAGGGGAACAGGGAAAATAGGCTGAAGTATGCCAAACGACACAAGAACTGGACTGAAAATCAGTGACAACAGGTCTCATGGATAGGTAAATCCTCCCCAGAGCCTGGAACTCAATATTATTAAAGTATTATGTTCATCTTGACAGAGAACAGAAAAAAAAAAGGCAGCCAACATCCAAAGAACTGCTATGAAATGTCCTTCATGAAGCTTGTAGACAGATTCCTAAAGACTACTTAAAAGAATTACAAAGATGCTTGTTGGGAGTTCAGGTGCTTATACAGTTTTTTCAGTGAATCTGTTTCCTGGCAACATATAAAGAAATGAAGGGTGACTCAACACTTTTGTACAGTACTGTAAGTGTGTAGATGTAAACTGGAGTTATTCTGACAGAATAGAGGGATCTGTGGTTGGATTGAATATGTGAAAAAAGAAAAGGGTCAAAACACACCAAATAACAGCTTTGCCAAACAAATTTTAAAAAAAAAGTGTTTGGTTAAACAGCAGGTTAGGAAAGTGTATAAAGGTGGACTGCAGTGCCATCGTAAGGCTGCCTTCATCCCAGTTAATACCTGTGATTAAGCAGGGGCAATGCTGCGTCTGGCACCTTGACAAGAGTGACAGTCTTCAGTAATCACAGTGAATCGGTGAAACGCCAAATTTCCTGTAATGATAGCTCTTTGAGATTAACTTTATACATTATGAACATCATGTTTTTCAGCTTCATTTTTGCTGTTTGACGTGAAGCATTTTGGAACCGTCCATGTGAAGCAAAGCAGAACTGCAACACTTCGTCCCCTGTAGGAGGAAATTAGACGGGGAGCTGTGGGCGCCCTTGCCCAAGTTCATTTGCCAGCATTCAAGTGGGATTTAATCCTGCAGGGATGTACGGAGGACAATAGGAAAAAAGAATAGCAGCAGAGGGTCGAGTAGTGAAAGGAGCCCTCAAGAAAGACGGAGCATCAAATCGCATTCAAGCAGGAAAAAATCGAGGAGGAAAGGCGGCACAATTAATGGCATGCCGATTGTGAGGATTAAGATTGTAAATGAGGGCAGAGAGATATGGAGACAGTTTTTGTCAGAGCATTTGGGAGGTTGTCTAGCTCCCTTTGATATTAGGACATGATATCACATGGGAGGATGAAAGGGCAGATGGGAGACAGAGAGCTGGAGGGGAGATGAGAAGAAGGGGACAAATCTTTAGCAATGGCGTCTGACCCACTATCAGCTGACATTATTAGGCTTGTTTCAGAATCGCTGGTCTTGTGTGGTCCATGAGTCAGTGTGATATGTTTGTCATGACTTCCAGAACTTGTGGAGCAGTGGCCTTCCCATCCAGTTCAGACAGGAGGGAATAGGATGCTGCATAGACCTGTAGGGACTTCTGAAAGCTGGACTGTCTGCTTATTTGACCGCTGTGACTTCCACTCCCTTTCCCCTGCAGGTGGGCCGAATAACAGGCACTTCACAGAGACTGGCCCACTTTCTGCAAACTATCCAAAGTGTGGATGACAGCAGGCTGCTTGCAACACTGCCCAATGGCACAGGAGCTGTGAATATTTGATGCTTGTTGTGAATGGCCTGGAGTAAGATGTTTGTTATTATTAACAATCTGACAAATACAACCCAGTTTTAAAATCCTGGCTAATCTTATCTCCAGGTATACAGCAGTTCTCCATGAATAAAAAATAGTCGGCATTATTTGACTTGAATACTGATATATTTTCATGTTACCCACTGTGGTGCTGTGTACTCAGGCACTGGTGACAACAGAGAAGCATAAAGCATGTTAGTGAAGTGGTAATTTAAACTTAAGTTAAAAACATTTAAACTTCTTGCATGTTAAGCTACTCTACTCTGTAAAACCTTCACTTTTTCTTTGAGTTAAGCTGGAAAGTTTTTAATAAATATTTAGCTCTATGTCAAATTACAGAAATGCACATTTATCAGCCAATCATGTCTCACATGAGAGGTCTTAAGCTGACAGTGAGAATTTGTGGATGAAAAGGAAACGAGATAGGACAATTTTTAGCTGACTGAAAGGCAGCTGACAGCTCGCTCTCCGTCCGACTGTGCACGAGTATGTGTGGCAGCAGTTTTAGGCAAAGCAAGGCAAGTTTATTTGTATAGCACATTTCATGTACAGGACAATTCAAGGTGCTTTACATACAAACATT
>JBBBVU010000017.1:10369562-10382992 GCA_037177055.1 Atherinosoma microstoma
ATTGGGGAAAGTAGTTCAATATCACATGTTTATGACTGGCAAAAGTATGTGAAATTTTGCTTTCAGCATGTGATGCAGCCCCTTTATGTAGTAATAACTACTAAGTGATGTTTCAAGTAACTGTAGCTCCGTCCTTCACATCAAATCAAGGGAATTTCAGTTTATTCCTTCATACAGAATTCCCTCTGCTTGGGGACTTTGGAGGAAATGGAGCATGAACTGCTTGCTACAGGACCTTCCATAATATTTCCACTGCATTGAGGTCAGGAGTTTGATTTGGGCATTCAAAAAAAAATCCACCCTTATCTTCTGTAGTCATTGTTTGGTAAAAGGATGTGAATGCTGTGGTCACCATCTAGATGCATGACCAGCTCTCTCTGCAAAATCAGTTTCTGGACTCATATTTTGATATTTCCTGCAGAAACTTTTTTGGGGAAGTTCAGAATATGCCCGCTGCCCCGTGCATACTCAGGATAGGGGACTTAATGGAAGTCAACATTGGATGCAATCCATTGGCTTCCTTAACTAGGCCTTTTTAAAAAGTAAAAAAAAAAAAAAATGGCTTGTATAAATACTGACCAGATTACAATGAATTGGCTTTAATTGATTTTGTCTGTAAAGTGCCCTGAGATGACTTTGTTTATGCAGAGTTTAACCCTTCTCTGTATGTGACTCATTTAAACCAAACTACATGAATGATTTCCCGATTCCTGATTGTCGTTGAATCAAAACACCTGGTTCTAATTTCACCTTCAAATTGAGCACTATATCTACAAGTTTGCATACTTTTGCTACTCATAGATACTGTTTTAAGATTAAATTATTGTTTTCAATTAATTCAAATATATAAGTATGATTATGTTGTCTAATTTGTTTATATCAATCTGTTTGAGCTACTTTGAGAACATGCTCCCCTGATGCCAGGACCAACTATTGCTTAGCTAAGCTAGAAAAAAAACTGCTCGTCATGCATTGTTACTTAACTTTTAGTTGCTTCTCCAGTGGGAGGTCTTCATCTTCGGCTTAGTTAAAACCTCAGGCTATCTGTGACATTTGCCCCCCCTTTTCTTTCCTCCTCTCGACCCCTCTCAGAGGTGACAGTGGTGTATCAGAATGGGCTGCCTGTGATCTCGGTCAGTTTGCCATCCAGGCGAGAGCGCTGTCAGTTCACCCTCAAGCCTCTCAGTGATTGTGTAGGAGTTTTCCTGCAGCAGCTTCAGGCAGAGGACAGAGGCATCGACCGGGTAGCCATCTACTCCATGGGTACGCATACAAACACAACAACACACATTGTGTCTATTTACCCCACATGCATCATGTTTACTTAATAGCTGTGGCTGCACCTTTGCATCAGCATTTCTTGACTTACATGCATCACTCTGCTCACAGGGTTCATTATACAGGAACAACTGGTGCTTGACATTTTACTCTCACTCAGTGTTTCTGCCTTTACCTCTCATGATAATCAGATGGCAACAAGCCTGATTATTGAGAGAAGTGAGGAGTGCTTGAAGTGGAAACCCATCAGCACTCCACGTCTCTAACTGCCTTCCTCCCCATTTGTCTCTCTCTCCAGATGGAGCCAGGGTTGCCTCCTCCACAGGGATAGACATCCTGCTGCTAGATGATTTTAAGCTCGTCATCAATGACACCACACACCTTGTGCGGCCACCAAGGAGAGGTGAGTACCTGCAAATTGAAAGCCGAGCCACTGCTGTGTGATCTGAGTCATTCCTTCACCACTAAGCTCACCATCATCTCGCGTGTCCCTCAGAGATGCTGCCCCATGAGGAAGCCGAAAGGTTGAATGACGTCAAATTTTTAGTGCAGCAGCTCTACACTACACTGCGCATTGAGGACCACCAACTCAGCAAAGAACGTGAGCTGATTCAACGACTGGAGGATCTCAACTCTCAACTCCGTCCCTTAGAAAAGGTCCATTGAGGCATTTGACAATTCTTCAGTTGAGGCGCACAAGGTTTTTAATGAGCCAGCTGAGTGTTTGGCAAATCATAGAGCATTTAAAATGTTTATGAGCATGCGATTAATCCGTTAAGATGTAATGCAACAATAGGATCTGGATGTACAGGATTTTTCTGCTTTGTTTGTATTCATATTATCTCATTGTGTCATTTGTGTAATTGTTTCTGCGCAGTAATTAGAAAGTGCTGTGCTGTTGAGCCAACATGGGTATGACCATAGACTATCGTTATCGTTGTAATGAGTTAATTAATTTGTATATTTGACCACAACAAGACAGCTAATCAAAAATAAATAAGTCTTAATCTTGAGAAGTAACCATTTGTGCAATATTTAACTAAAAAAAAAAAGGGATTTTTGGATTTAGAGCCATTGGCCTCTCTTAATCCGTTAGCAGATCATTTCTTTTTCAGCAGATCAATTTTTTTTCAATATATATTGATAACATGTAAAAGATGAATGAACAAAACAGAAGAAGCTTGCATGATGGTAAAATGATGGAAACAGAAAAATGTATCCTGGACACAATTATTGGCACTCTTCAGTAATATGTGTTGCCTCTTCCAAGGATGAAAGAGCATGTGGATTTTTCTTACAGCCATCCAAAAATGTCTTATACCTGCCTGTTGGGAGTTTCTGCATCTCTTCCTTTGTGTTGTTCTTTAAAACAAACCATCTTTTCCTTTTTAATCTCCTTCTGATGCTGTTGGACGTGTGCAGAAGTATTATTCTTTGTTGAAAGAGCCAAATCTCACTGGCTGAGAGTCTGTGGCACATTTTATTCTCTAAATAAATACATTGGTACATTTTTGATTCTATCATGCATGATTCAAGCTTCAGGTATCAGAGGCAGCAAAGCACCCCCACAGCATGATAAAGTCCTCCACTGTTTACTGTAGGCATGCAGATCTTTTCCTTCTGAAAATCATTTTGTCACCTACAGTGTTAACAAACTGATGTAGAGCAAAAAAGCACGACTTTGATTTTATCTGCCCATGGAGCATTATCCCAGAAAAGCTATGCTTTATCTGTGGGAATGTTTTGCAAAAGCCAGCCTTGACTTTTTTTGCCCTCTGTAAAGTGGTGTCCTCCAGATTGCTCCAGGTTAGCCTGAAGCTCTTTAAATGTCTTGCAAGCTGTTATTGCCCCAGTTCACACCAACATTCACAGATTTCTACCATTGAGTTTTCCCCATATTTTCACATCCAGGAAGGATCTTAACAGTTTATAACTGTAAAATATCTTCACAAAGTGCTGAAATGGGGATTTCAAGATCCATCACTACTGACCTGTAGCCTTTTATCAATGTTTTAGAATGTTTTTCCACTAGATATCTTAACAACAGCATTTTTAGCCTTGTCAGCTCTGAGTAATGATTAAATTCTTAGCAAAAGAACCTCTGATACTCTTCTTTGGAAAGTTTGTCTGACTGAGTTCTGTACACCATCTATGTAGGTGAAGGAAGAGCTGAGTAAGAAGGCGGAGCGGCGCACCACCTGGGTGATGTGGGGAGGCATGGCTTACATGGCCACCCAGTTTGGCATCCTAGCCAGGCTGACCTGGTGGGAGTACTCCTGGGATATCATGGAACCGGTCACCTACTTCATCACCTATGGCACTGCAATGGCCATGTATGCCTACTACGTTCTTACACGTCAGGTAAGACACAGAACAGAAGATGAATGAATGAAATAAAGATGTTTGAGTGATGCCATCTTGCTTTTTTTCCCCTCTTAATGTAAAGTTAAACCTATCAGAAAGACAAAACGATTTATATAACTCAAAGTTTAAGAAATATAGTTGTGTTTTAGTTAAAAGTCGTGTGAAGGAGTCAAATTTTTAACCTAGCTAAAGGGCTCGTGGAGGAATTGTTGTCCTTCAGAAATGAATCACTTTTCATAAATTACAACAAATTTTTAGCTCCAAGGACGCTGAATTAATTTTATGCCAGTGTGATTTTGGCCCAAGGACAAGAAAGCAGAACATGGAGGATATTTGATGAACTAATTCCTCTTACAAAGTGTTCCATCTGTGTGTCTTTATAACCTGCAGGAGTATATTTATCCAGACGCTAGAGACAGACAGTATCTACTGTTCTTCCACAAGGGGGTGAAAAGGACACGCTTCGACGTTGAGAAGTACAACAAACTTAAGGATGATATTGCTGAGGTATAGTTGCTCAGTGATCGAATGTTCTGTGATGTAAAAAGGAACTCTGCACACTGGGGATTTACACATTTTACAGTTCACTACTTGGATTTGTGACCTGTATTTTCCACATATTTTCATGCTTCTATCGTCTCTCCGTGTCCTCTTTCTCCAGGTGGAGTTGGATCTGAAGCGTCTACGGGACCCGCTCCAGCTCCAGCTCCCAGTTCCGCAGCTCACCGCCACAAAAAATTGATGTGAAGAGTGACTCCCTCCTCTCTCAGCTCAAACAACATCCCCTTTCTCCTCTTCCCTTCTGCCGTCCAACACCCATCTCCCTCTCCTTATGCCCCCAGCTATTTCTTCAGACTCCCTCTTCCCTGCCTTTCTTCCCATGCCCAGTAATCCCATCCCTTTCTTGATGACAGTGGGGGTCAGTTTGTTTTTTTCCTCTTTTTGTTTTTTTTTTGCTTTGTTTGGTTTACCTTTTAATTTCCTGACTGAAATCTCCAGTTGGAATTGAAAGTGATTGCTGTTAGAAGATGGGGAAATAGGAAATAGAACTGAAAATTTCTCACAACTGAATGACGAAGAGGATGATGAAAAGGAAGATGATGATGATGATAGAGTTGATTTGGGCACCTTGGATATGCCTCAAAACTCTGGAGGGACAGCCTGCAGGTAAAGGCAGGATTGAGATATGAAGCATCACGCCTGTGGACACGCCAAGATGGGGAACACAAAGAGGGCCAACCTTTGTTTTTTTTTGTGTGTGTGTGTGTGTGTGTGTGTTTGTGAGGGTCTATCAGGCTACACTGGGACATCGACCCTGGCCATGCTGCACGTTGACACAGCAGTTTAGCTCTCCTTCCTCTAGCAGTCAAACTGTAAACACACACACACACTCACACACACCTACTCTCGGCCGGTGTAGGCTCCAGGGACAAGTTTACAAGGAAGCTCTGACTGCAGTCACACCACCGAGGAAGACCTCGGTTTCCCTGTGGCTGAACTCTGCTGCCTCTCCCTCTCTGAGCCACGCCTCCTCCAGGTGACGGACAGCCATCCTTCCCTGTGTGACCTTCATCAGGAGCATATCTTCGCTCGCAGGATGCAGGAATGACGACACCTCATTTCCTCTTCCTGTTGATATCCTGTAGCGGCCCGTCCTCCGCAACTATGATAGTACTACCGACAACAACATCACTGTGTGTTCTTTTATTCCAAAAAAAGGAAAAAAAAATATTTTGGCACTTTTTATTTTCAAAGCCATAGTATATTTGTTATGAAAAAATATAAATATATATGTATACAATCAAATAAACAGATGACCAGAGGCTAGTCTTTTTTCCAATGGGGGGAGGAGCTCTCTTACAAACATCATTTCATGAGAAAAAGTCATTTGCATCCTCTGGAGATCTCCTGCCATGAAGGGCCCCTCTAACAGTACAACACAAAAGCATTACACTGTTATGCATTTACTTCCTTGTACTAACAATTTCCTGTTTTCATCAAAAGTGTACACTATACATTTCTATAACTATATTCAGTTTAGATGTAAGGCTCCTGTGCATGGCCACTAAGAGGGAGGGGGAGTGATACTGAAGCCAAATCAGGGTGAAAATGGCTTTAATTGGATCTGATCTGATTGTTTTGAGCTTTATGGAAAAAAAAAATCAATGTGGATAATGTCATGCTTGGCGTCTATAATCAAATGGATGCAACAGTTGCTGCAGAAATACTAAATGACCGGGTTAAAAATGTTGACTTACCGTTGCCTCGGACAAACTCACAGGCATGTTATAGTTTAATATCTCAGATGAAGTGATCTTTTCCCCTTTTGTAATTGGAAAGTCAAGAAAACACTATGATTCGATTGGTGAAACGAGGCTACAGCTTTTCAAAACCAATTTGAAAAAAAACAGTCTTTTTATCCTGAAATAAAGCCAGAGTTTTCTCCTCCCATTGCTACTGTAATGCCCCGCTCCCCCCTGCTCCCTCAAAGGCAAGGCAGGGTAGACTGCATGCTGTGGTATGCCCTAAGTAGAAATTTGTGAATGTGTAGGAGCATTATTGCAATTTTGTACTTAATTGGACACTTTTCTTTGCCACATCTTGCAGAAGTCTCATCCGCATTTAGCTGAAGTTGAACCCCTCTTTGTTAAATCGAAGGTTATAGAAGCCATATGTTAATGTCCCTATTTGTTTTGAGATGGACACCAAATCAACTTTTTTTTGTTTATCAGCCTCACATTGTTTTCTCTTCAGGGGGAGGATTGGTGGCCCTCCTGAATGCCTTTTTTTTCTTCTTTCTTTTGAGTTCTCAAAACCAGTCATGTGTTTAGACTCTGAACTGCTGTAGATCACCTCAGCAGAGGGGAGGTGCAATGACTCAACATCCATGCAGAGATCAAAAGATCATCTTGTGCTAGTGCGTGAGCAGTTGGCCGAATCCTGCTTGAGGAGATCGTCATGTTTAACTGCAGATTTTATATTACAGTGCATGATTTTGGGTCAAATCATAAGTTAGCCATGCAGGTCTCAAGATAGGATTCGGTGTCACCTGGTCTAGTGTGTGTTATCTCTGAGGGAAATGGTGCCTTTTGGATAATAAATGATTTAAGCTGTATAGACAATGTAGCAAATGGATGAATCGCAGTGATGAGATGATATGGTGGGTGAAAGCTAAATGGAATTAGTCCAGCATAAAGGAGGATTCAGCTTGAATCTTTGGAAGTAGGAATCTATTTTGCTGGATGTGAACATGGATGTTTGTTGAGTCTACATGCGATTGAGCTGGGAGCAAAGAGCAGACCACCATATCCATGAATCCTTTGCTCCTAATTGCTGCTTGTCGATACCGGTGAAAATCAATTCCACCCTCATTCCATCTCTGTCTTTAGCTTTAAATTTATTTCTCCTGAGTAGGCCAACTTGCACATAACCATTGCACACACACGCACACACACGCACACACACAGTGAGCATGTTGGAGATGTTCTGTGGAAGGCCCTCCCCTCTGCTGCTTCTATACAACACTTCTCTCCATCATCACCTCCTCCTTTTTTATCATGCCATCAACCGTTTATTGCCTTTTTTTCTTGTTTGTTTTTTAAAAACAAAATATATCAAATATAGGGAAACTTTATTCTAAAGAGGGTGTTGCATGAATGTATGTTTACATGGGAAATTATGTAAAAATAAATAAATAAAGTTAAAAGACGATTTATTCAAATAACTGCAAAGATAATTTAAGAACGTTGTTTGTAGAGATTCCTAGTTATAAAGGGCAGCAGACAGGGCTGCGTCGTTAGAATCTGCTCTGCCAAATGTGATTTCCATCCCAGCCAACCACCTGCTCAAAACCTAATCCAGCCCCATCTTCACCTTATTTACTCCCATGAATCCTTCCCTTAACTGTTCATCCACCCACTCCCCTATAAAGGGAAAACCACCCTCCAGCATTGGTGCACCCATAAAGGGAGGCTCCATGACCTCTGGTCCAAAGGAGAGGCATCAGAGGCACTCTTTCAGCTCCAATTCTTGTCCCTTTCCTGCCTTTTTCATCCACCCCGAGCTCTCTCTTTTTTTCCCTCTCTCTCCCTAAAGTCACATTGTTATTTTTTGTTTAAAATGCGTGTTAAATTTTGAATTCTTATTTGTGTGCACTTACAACAGGACATGTTTAAAATGCCTAAAGGATGAAGCAGAACAGGATTGAATCGATCTAGTTCTTCATTCTGACCTCTTACTTTTTTGTTTGTTTTTTTCCTCAGTTGACATATGATGCTGTAATGTTGGCAAAAAAGAAAAATGTAAAATCCTGTATCATTTATGAAATATGTATAAAAGAGAAATGTAATTCAATTATCAATAAAATACTTATCCAGTTTTTGGAGCCAGTGGTCCTGTTAAAGTTTTTGTTTGCTCTGGTATAGATGTTTACAAAGCTGCTTCTCAAGGCCTTGATGACATCCTCCGACTATCCTTGGCCTCCAATTCTTCCTCTACAGGACATCCTACAAGATAGACTTCTGAATCAACACATTATGTTTATTATGGTCTCTGAAAACTAATAATAAATGTGAAAATATAACCTATATATCCTTGAAATAAAATGACTAATAAAAGCTAACTTGGATGTCACAGTTATGCCAAGAGATTATGATTTCAATACAGTTTCATGGTTTGATATTTTTTCGATACAAAAAATTCATTTTAATGCCTTTTTAACTTGTAAATTTATTGAAACTAATTAAAAATATTTGTTTAAACTCAAAAGTACAGTTTTTTTAATTAAATGTTGCCGAAACTACAAAATAATAATAATAAATTAATAAATCTCTTGGATCTGTGCTCGACAATGCACCTAGGTGGAGTAATCAAACGCTGATCCACTGAGTGCATCATTAGAAGACAAGTTCATGAAAAATTTGTATAGTTCGATACAGTGCTCACGGTTCGGTACAAATATTGTTGCAAACCCCCGTTATGAACTATCCAAAATGACACAAATTGGCATTGTCAAATTTGTCAATGCTAAAAAAGGCAGCTGCTAAAAAAAACAACCAACCAAAAAAATGTTCTCCTAACCCGAGCATGATGCTTTACACAGCGGTGTGATCATTATAAAAGTGCTAAAAAGCATATGAATCAATGTCCCCATTGATGGAGAAACGAAAAATGTAAGGCTCAGGTTCACATCCACAGAATCCAAACGAACAAGCCATGTTGGCAATGCGTGCAACCTCCTAACCAGTAAATCCTGCGTGTGTTCTGCGATCGTTCAGAGCTTTGTCAGTTTAATCAGATGGGTTTAATGATCCTGAAGATCAGATCCCTTCTTGTGCTTTCACATGCTTTAAATCAGAAAATTTAGGGGGAAAAAATGAGCATGTCAAAGTATAATAAGTCACACTTTATCTTAGCATGCACCTCATTAAGGTGTGGGCAAGGAGGGAAGAGAATAGAGGACTTGTCTGTTTGAAACAATGGGAGGATGGTCCTGCCTCTGGATTTGGGGAACAGAGAGTCAGGAGGTCAAGGTGAGAAAGACAACACGACAATATGACACAGATAAGAGGCGCCTATTAAAGACAGACAGAAAAGTTTAACTTCCATATTCGGTAAGACCTGTGCTTTGGATTATTGATTATCCAGTGGTGAGACGATTTATCATGATTTTTCTGCTTATTGTCAAACTGCTGCAGGAAGCTTCTGGAGTTTCAGGTGTAGGTAAGTGTATCATTCCTTCATAGTCCAAATCAATTTTTAAAAAAATTTTTAGGTTGTAGATTTATTATTAATGCCCAAGTTTCAGCAATGCATTAATCTGTCTCTAAATGTTTTAGTTCTTAACCTTTATATTTATTAACTTATGTTAAGAGTTAAGAGCTATAGCGCTGTATGGGGGACTGATCTAAAGGACTGTAAAAAATAATCATTTCAGTTATTCTTTAACAAAAAGTGAGAGAAGTAAGTGGGTCCTCATCCGCACACATAAGAAGTCTAACTTATCATTTGTCCTCATCAGCCAAATAAAGTTCCGGCCCCATCTGGATGATTTAATGCTGCCATTAGCATATAACCACATGAGTCAGCCATATCCTTTGCCCCTTCTTTTTCTGCTGGAATTGGAGCTCTGTGAGTCAGTCGTACATCTCCAGAAAAGGTTGTTAATGCTGTCAGAGGGCCTGAGTTATATGGATTCATCCCTCTGTTTTTATTGCAGCCGCATAGTGACACGATGGACTGTCCAGCAGAGGATGAAGGGAGCAAATGATGTGTGTGGTATACAGTCATGAATTGGGTTCAGCACATAAATATTTGTTGGTAGCTTCTAGGAACTAAAAGCTGAACAAATTTTGGAGTGTGCTTGTGTGTTTTAATGTGCACTTGAGACGGCAGGCATAAAGAACTGTAACTAATCCTGTAAATCTTGAGCTAGCCTTGACCACTGTTACCATAGAAGTCACACTTTTCCATACAAGACACTGCAAAACTACAACAAGATGTTTTATGTTGTGCAATTCATCTGAATGGAAAAGCATGCTTATAATGCTGTGTCATGCTCCATTAAAGTGTTAGGAGTGGGTTGTCACCTCACTTGCTTCCTGCCTTTGGTTTATCACTGTTATTGCTATGTTGATCATCCTCCTGCTGTTTCTACATCCCTTCTAGATACTCATTCATTAACACTCTCATTGGCCAGGCCCTCATGTCGTCTCCTTTTGTTTTATGTCGGCCTCTCAATTACACTGTTGAAAGGGCCTGAAGTGGGAAGGCACTATTGCCTGTTTACTCTTCCTGTTCAGTTGTTTTTCTAATTTTGCACAACTGGCTGTTGTGAGAAGAGATGCCACTAACAGAACTTATTGGATAAATGGCCCTTTGTTGAAAGCGTGTTGTACTTCAATTACACCAGACTCTTTGTTACCCTTTATCTTAATGATACAAAAGCTTTCTCCATGGTAACAAGTTTGTGAGCAGCAGAGATTGTAAAGTGTGAACAGTGTATTGTTTGTCTGTGGAAATCCCAACCTTTACTAAAGTAATCATTTAAATTTACATCAGTACGAAAGGGTCACATCACGAAACACAGCATATCTGGTTGCGGAAATGTCTCTCTTCATTTAAATGTAATGGAGGTGAATTGAATTTCAGTTGCAGCTTCCAATGCTCACAGCACTGGAAAATTACCATTTAAAACCGGTTAAAGGGCAATCTGCGAGCAGATTTTATTAGAACTACCCAAGAAAGAAAAACACTGGTGATGAAGTTTCTGCCTTTCATATGGGGGGATAAGGCGCTTCCAACAAAACTCCTAGACTGGACTCAAAACAGAAATGCTGTCTAGCATTATGTTAGCCTATAATGGCAAAAATCTTGAAGCTAACACCTAGAAATGTAAAATAATGTGAAAAGAAATTGCAAGAATTTAGTGTGAAACAGCTTTGATAGTGGGAGAAAAGTATTAATACCGAAATAATACACATTCAGTACACATCATGTATAAGCACTTAACACTTGACTGTGAGGTAGTATATAGTGTGTTTTTTAAGAATAAAAAATGAAGTGGCTGAAGAGGTATGAACTGAATTGTAGTCAAAGATGTCTTGTTATGCATCTCATACATCGTACATGAACTCGAAGGGCAAGGGGAAAAAAACAAAAACAACAAAACCATTTTCAGCCTTAGGCAAGGAATCATATTTTGTGAACAGGTAGTTTGTTTTAATGTTATTGTATGCAATAACATTAAAATGAGTATTAATAAACCTGAAAAATGATTAGTAATCAAACAATTTTTGCAGTTGTTACATAATTTATAATATCTGAGTTTTTACTTGAAATCAAAAGCTCCTACATTTTTAGAAATGAATCCCCACAAGGTTTGATTTTATTGGAACCAAGTTTTGATTCTCTGCTGTATTTCATTATATCATATTTGTCAGCTCACAAGACACACAGCTATAACAACAGTTCAATTAATCAGCATGAAACAGTATTTTCTAACAAACAGAGTCTCACTCGCTGGCTCTGTGGTTGCAGCAGGTTAATGGATTGATAAGGTTTCCTGTTTTCACACAGGCTGGTACATTTAACATGGTAATTTGCTCTCAGTAAAAAAAAAAAGAAATTGAAATTAAGAAGTTGGAACAACCTGCTGAACAAAGCTGATTCTTGCAAGACTGATCTACCATCACATTAATTCCAAGAAATAAAAGGAAAACAAGTAAGATTCTAGAGATTTATTGTTAAAGAGTACAAATACATAGTGATTCTGACAGTACGATGAATCTTATACTTTGTTCAGTAATGCTAATGTTGCAGGCAGCAAGAAGTTCAGTAGTAAAAACATTTATTTTTATTTGGAAATGCCATTGAATGCAGCATCAATAGCATTCCAAAACAGAACTCAACACTGTAAAACAAGCTGGTAAATACCAGTAAAACCTTGTTGACGTGAGCGGTAGTTCTTAATGATGACCTCTAAAAATGATAACAAACAACAAAGGAATTGACTAACAGTGAAACCCGGGGTTCACCAAGATGACATGGAACTAAGAAAATACAATTTTGACTTGTTTTATCTACCAGCTGCTAATTATGTTTCTGCTGCTTTCCTATTTATGTTGCAGTGCTTTACCAGCTTTCCATGAACCCCAATGATATTGTGCCAAAGAGAAGGATCAGTACCAACTGCAGACAACAGCTATTAGTCAGTATAGTTCACTGTGTTTGCCAACATTAGCTCTTAGGCTAGACAGGTCTATTGTTTGTGTTCATACATTAATAACGTGCTTAAATGGTCACTGAGGGTAATTTATAACCAAATTTTACTTGTTAGTTTGAAGTTGTAAAATCTTAAAAGAGGCTCACCCTGAAGAAGAGGAAGGGGGTGTCGAGAGATTTACTTTGCCCCCCTAAAACTGGCTGATATGACCAGAAGTGTAAAGGCATGTCTGAAAATGGAACTATTGTTTTGTATCCCTGTGGTATTTTAGATCAAAACATGGCGCAGACATTTCATTAGGATGCTTGGAAATTACATCATTAGGCTGAAACAAAATGGTGACATAAATATAGTGATTTAAAGCATAACTTAAAATGTTTTACATATTTCTAGTTGATACAGTATTTCAGTCGATATTTAGCATCCTGCCCTGCCCCTTTGACCCAGATCCTTCCTTCTATAACCTCCCAGTGTCAAATATATTCATTATGTATTTTGCTTGTCTTGTTTACAAGTGTGTTCAATTGTGTGCTTCCCCCCTTCCTCATACCACAGCCCTGGATCCGTGCTCTGCCTACATCAGTCTGAATGAACCCTGGAGGAACACGGATTTCCACATCAATCAGTCGTCTGGTGTTCCCTTGTGTGATAGCCACATTGCTGGGGAGTGGTACCGCTTCACCGGCATGGCTGGGGATGCCATGCCTACCTTCTGCATCCCCGAGAATCACTGCAGTACACACGCCCCAATTTGGCTCAACGGCAACCACCCTCAGCTCCATGAAGGCATCGTCACCCTCCCTGTATGTTCCAGCTTTAATAACAACTGCTGCCAGTGGAACGCCAGTGTTGACGTGAAGGCCTGTCCTGGGGGTTACTTTGTATACCGCCTACCCAGACCCTCTGTTTGCTTTCATGTTTACTGTGGCCGTGAGTGACCATGTCATATGCCAGATTTTCTTAAAGATCAATTTTTCTTTTGTCTGATATTGCTTTTCTGTGTGTGTGTGTGTGTGTGTGTGTGTGTGTGTGTGTGTGTGTGTGTGTGTGTGTGTGTGTGTGTGTG
>JBBBVU010000017.1:10383555-10397144 GCA_037177055.1 Atherinosoma microstoma
ATAGATAGATAGATAGATAGATAGATAGATAGATAGATAGATAGATAGATAGATAGATAGATAGATAGATAGGGGCTGACTTTTTAACCAACTGCTTCACACTTAGCCAATAGGGATGAAACTCTACCCTCCAAGTCCACAAAACACATGTAAACTGGATGGCCAAACTCCCATGACCTCCTCAGAAACTACAAGGATAGAGATCGGGTCCACCGATGCATGACCTTGACAAAACCCACACTGATCCTCCTTTCTTCTGCTGCTCCCAAATGTAAACTTACTCAGGGAGGCTGAAAAGAATGGTCCCCTGACAGTGACGGTACCTTCAAAGATACAGAAACTAGGTGTAATGAGGGCACGAGTAAAACTAACTAAAAAAACAAAGGAACATGCTCCACAAATGAAAAGAAAGTAACATATCCTTAGTACACAGAACATGAAAAGAGGACAGACCTGAATGAAGACTGAAGAAGAATAAAGCAATGATAATACAATGACTTTAAACACCCACAGATGCTGATAATTTGCAGTTATTAGTAGCATGCTTTGGCAAAAAATTATCCTTACAATCTTCAAACTGTTAATCCATCACTAATCTATTTTATTTCTTTATTCAGCTTTTAGGTATTCTGGTTATTTATAGATATAAGCTGTTTTTTAATGTCTCTGTCATCCAAATAGTTTTGATAGTTCAGGTTTTATGGTGGACATGTACACATGTAAATGTATTTTCTTTTAAACAAATCAACTGCCTTTTAATAAATGTGTTCCCCTCTTTATGAAGGAAGCAACAACTGGAAAGAAAACTTAATAAATTGTTGTTTGCATTTGCCACCTTCTCTTCCACTTGTAAGTAATGCTGTGGGGAACTAAATGTGTTTGCAGAGTGACATTATAAGGGCAAAAACTCATATTTCACTATAACCTGATGTATTTTAGTGTACCACACATATATGTATGGTGTATTATTGGCACCTAATGATGGGTGACAGGCAAGCAGAGGGACCCAGACAGCCTCAAAAACTGCCATTTTCTCATTATTCACCCATCAACCAAATCTGCCTCTCTCTATTCTGTTCTACATTCCTCCATCTTCATTATCTTCCACCCTCTCCTGCACTCTTACTTTTTGTCCCCACTCTGGTTCCATCCATCATTATTCCTTTACCAGCCCTCTCAGTATTATAAACTCCATTTTAAAGTCCTTTAGAATCAATCTACCATCTTCCTCTCTGAAAAATGAAATACTTTGCTTAGAGGTGATAAACTCCACCCATCTGGAACTCAGTAGATTAAAACAAGACTCATTTGATGATAATATCCTACAAGATGTGTGTGTGTGTGCTGTGTGTTCTGTGTTCAGATATAAATGAATGTGATAGGGGCAATGGTGGCTGTGCAGAGGTGTGTGTGAACACCAAAGGCTCCAGGCATTGTGAGTGTGGGCGGGGCCGCGTGCTGGACGAGGATGGACACAACTGTAAAGGTATATGATATATTCAAAGATGATTAAACCATGCACACATTTGTTATTCTTCATACTTCACTTTTTCCTTAAGCAGAGATTGCAGGCTGTCACGTCAATAATGGAGGCTGCAGCCACGGCTGCTCCTCAATGCTGGACTCCTTTCTGTGCCACTGTCCCAGAGGGCTGGAGCTGGGAGAGGATAAACGTACATGCCAGGGTGTGTATGTGTGTTATGAAAAGGTATATCGGGACATAAACATTTTCTGATCCTTACCAGGTTTTAAAATGAGGTTAATACAACCTGAGATGGACAACAACACATGAAATATTACACCTTGGAAGTTCATCCAAAGGTCAGGGCATGCAATGCTGTGCTGGGTCTGTGTATACTGACAACGATCCCAAGCTCAGCAGCAAATCTGTAACAGGCAGCTGAGAAAGGAGAGAAAAATCTCTTTTTTGTATCCTCACACTATTTCATGATAAGTGCCATTTTATGGGAAATTACAGTAATTAATTTCTCTTATTTCTTTAGTCCCAGTCCAGTGTGATTCTAGCTCGATTACAGTGTCAGTTCCTAAAGACCTTGTAGGAGGACTGGAGCTTTTTCTGTCCAACTCGTCTTGCCGAGGGGTTTCCAATGGCACACACATCAACCTCAGCTTCAGCCTCAAGACCTGTGGGACAGTAGTGGAGGTCAGACACTTCCGATTTACTCTTTTAAAAGAATCAATATGCCCATGTTGTTTAAGCTACCACAAAAATTATGTTTGTGATTTATAAAAAGCGCCACACACTTCAATGTGGGTCATTGAGGTTGTTGTTGTGTATTCAACAAAACTTCATCTTTTATCTGGACATGTGGCATCATGTCTGGCAGAAAAGGTTCACTATGCTGTCATCAACTGAAAAAGGCATTTAAGTGAGCATAATATTTACTCCCAGGTGACAGATGACAAGATCGTGGGGACCAATCTAGTGACAGGCCTACCGAGGAGCAACCCAGGCAGCAGCAGGGACTTAATAGTCCGGACCAGCAAGTTACTGCTCCCAGTTACTTGTGAGTTCCCCAGGGAGTACCACGTGTCAGATGGATACCAGGCAAGTCTGCGCAGCTCAGCCCTGGAGCTGGCAGGTCACAGTGAGGGAGTCTTCCAGTTCAGCCTGGAGCTGTTCAAAAACGCTGAGTTCTCAGAGCCGTACCGCACCCCACCCCAGCTACACCTGCATGAGTCCCTGTTTTTCGGGGTGGAGCCAAAGGAGAGAGTAGAGGGCCTCTCTGCCATGGTGGAGAGCTGCTTCGCAACACCAGGGCCCAAAGCTGATCAGGTCCTCAAGTATTACCTCATCAAAGATGGGTGAGTAACTGAGTGTTGATGCCACGTCTTGTGCTACATTACACAACGTGCTAACTTAGGTCAAACACATGCCAACATTTTTTATTAAACTATCAATGTTATGTATGGTTAAATTCTATTTACCAAAGTTATAATCTAATAAACTGCACCCAGTTCATAATTGCTTGTATATATACCTATATATATATATATATAGGTATAGTGGATCTTCAAACAAACTGTAATCTAAAACACAGAAAGAAGACGTTTTTAAACAAATGCTGCTCTGTATAAGACTTTTTGAATATTAAAGAGTGATGCAAGAGAATAGTAATTGCCTCCCCCCCCTTTTTTACCAAAAGTTTTTCAAACACAAAAACTGGGCAAGTAATTTTAAATAACTATCCTCGGTATTAATATCATACGATTATATTTGTAATTTTACTTGTAGTCCTGAGCCCTGACAATTTCATAAATCCACAGATGAAACTTCATTGATACTTTCTATATTTGGGTGATTCTTATTTTCTCAGACATACACTGAAAACTGTCTGTCCTTTTAGTTGTGTCTAGTTAACACAAAAAATGTGTTTGGCTCTGCAATTTTTATGATAAATGCCAACAGTATCAGGCCCAGATATTTTCCTAAAATCCTTGACAGTAATATGACAGGAAATTTTCACACTTTTAGAAAAGTGCCACATAAAAAATGTCATTGGCCTCAAATCTTATTAGAGAGAAAACATGAATGCCTTGGCTATAAAAAATAGAGTATCATTATTTATGAAAGACTTTTGGCTCCACATTCCTCTTGCTACTCTATGGACTTCAGCAGTGCAGGAGTTTAATCTTTTTCACTGTTCCTCATTACTTATACAGCGAGGTTTCAGGACTTCAGGGCCGCCAAGTTTGTGATCCATATTCTGTAGATTTGTAACAAACCATTTAATCAGAGTACCAAGTTCAAATAAAAATTGCATGTATTTTTTCTGTCTTTGGCCTCCTACACAGATGTGTCTCTGATGAAACAGTGACACAGTATTCATCAAAGGACCA
Source organism: Atherinosoma microstoma (assembly GCA_037177055.1). Classification (NCBI taxonomy): domain Eukaryota; kingdom Metazoa; phylum Chordata; class Actinopteri; order Atheriniformes; family Atherinidae; genus Atherinosoma; species Atherinosoma microstoma. The sequence goes on from JBBBVU010000017.1 coordinate 10,387,417, forward strand.
GCTCTCCAAGCACTATCAGGTCCCTGTCTTCAAGTTCATTGGCAAGGACTATCAAGTGAGTAAAAGCAGCATGCTGGGAGCCAGCTGGCGGATTTGGTGCACTATGCTGTAAAGACACTATACATTAGCATCATCCTTTATGCTGTGATAATATTTTACTCTGTTTTCAAATCTTAAAACAAGCTTGTCTTTTGTGGTTACAGCAAGTTTTCCTCCACTGCCAGGTTTTGGTATGTGGAGCAGGAGACACCCGCTGTGCCAAGCGCTGCCGGGGACGTGTCCGAAGGGAGGTTCAGATGGATGAATCTCAGGATCAGCGTACATTGAGCATGGGCCCCATTTATATTCTGCCTTAGGCAAGACGTTTACAGAAAATCAGCATGAGAACATGACAGAAGTGCATGTCAGAACACAAAAATCACACTTACATATGATTTGACCCTTTGAATTTATTTGATCTGTAAACCACCAAAAGATATACAAAGAAGTACGGTCTCCACAAAGTCCAACACACATGTACAAGTACAGTATACACACTCTTTTTATCCTAGTCCCAGTATTATTCATACTTCTGCTGATGACTTGCTAAGTTTGTGTATCTTTGCTACTTTGCCTTGCAACATGATTTACAGACATTAAAGTGATTGACATTTCTATTAGAAAGAATATTAAAGTGAACACAGTGCGTTTCTAACAACTACAGCATGACAGATGTTTTTTTTAGGTCACACTTTGGGGCTTTTCTCAGGCTTGATTACAGTTTAGAGACTTGCTGGATTTATAAAAGTGGTTTATATTTCACACCATCACTGACTTGGAAAAGAGAAGTGGAAGATCCTCAGATGTATTTTGACTCATTTGCTGAGTGCAAATCTATGGCTGGGGAGCATGTCGCACATTACATTGTGGCAGGGAGGAGATATCACCACGCTGTGCCAGGAAATTATGTGCACGCTTCGTCACTTTGACAATTAATTTAGATGGAATCATGTTAGTTAAACTGCAATTAGTCATGCATTTATTCATACAAAGTAACAAATAACTGGTTAATAACTTACATCAAACATCAACGTAGTAGCTGTGATGAGCATTGCATTTACATGACGCTGACTTAGCGTTTGAGCTGGGGACGTTTTAAACAGCATGAGCCATGCGCACCTGAATAATTATCATCTGCCTTTTTATCTGGCGGAAATTAATCCAACAATAATATCCTTCCCATCTTCCCATCAGGTGTTTGGAGTCATCAAGTAATTTATGGTAATGGAGTCATAGAGGCCTAAATTTGGCCTAAAATGAGGAGTATAGAGAGTTAAATATGCATGAGCAATTAATTTAGATTCTGAAAGTTGCATTCCGACACGTAATGTCTGTAAAACCTTTATATCAATAAATCCTACAAAACAGTTTGACTGAATTCCCATTTATGCTTTTTTAATACCTGGTCCCAGAATCTCGTGAGGGCTCACATGAGATGTCTCTTCTGTGGCAAAACAACTATTAATGCACAGTGAAATATATGGAAATATCCATGACTTTTAAATGATCTGTTAAACTACTGAGGAGCTGTCCGTAGTGTTGAATGTCACAGTTCATCTTTTTCCTCTCCCTCGCAGACACACGCTGCCCTCTGGCTGTTCATGTAAGGCCTACAACCAAGAGTCCACACTGTGTTGTAGAGACCGTCTGCCATTGATTCACAGGCTGAGAGGTAGACAGACAGAGAAAGGAGACAGATTTGTTTTTAATAAATTACAAATATGCATTATGCTCCTGGTGGTAAAAGTGTACAGCTCAACAATGGGAAGAAGTAAAAAAAATATTCTCACCTTGTACCTTGGACACAAAGCCAAGGCTCCTCTTAAGGTCAGAGCAGATGCCATGCAGACATGAGCGAAACCTGGTGTCGCAGTCATACTTATTCATGCCACAAGTGTCATAGCACACGTCAAGCTGGTTACAGCACTTTGTCATAGCAGGGATTCCCATATCAAGCTGCCAAAAGATTGAACTACATTATGTCAGTACAGTTTATTGATAAAAGGTATAGCATAAACAGTATTGCTCTGGGCTGTTGGTGCTATGAATAGGACACCTACAGCAGCATTCACCTGGAATCCCATCAGAAAGGAACTGCAGCCGTTGGGCTCTGGGAGCTGGTAGCCAGGACGAGGTTGTGGAACTTCCCCTGTGAAAACAGAGAATTTCCATTTAATTAAGTTCACAAGCTGAACCATTGCTGTCATGTACCTTAAGTAAGAAAGTTTACTCTGTATCTCTGCTGTTAAATGCGTATCATTTCACAGATATGATGTAACATTTGTTTGAGAACATCTGTATCAATTACATAACTGAAGGGACATTTACCTCCCAGACTGATAAACAAATGCATTCAAGTTTCAGTAACTGCAGCCTGAGGCTGAAACATGCTATTTATCCAAAAATAAGTGGCTGTTAACTCGAGGCAGATAATTCTATTAGATTTAAAAGTCTGTTGAGCAAATAGAGAGTAACAGAAGAATATACAGCAGGATGTGGACATCATTAAGGATTTAGAAACCTTTTGTGTGTCCCCTACAGAATTTTAGTTCAATAAAAACAGCTTAGCAATTTATGCTACTGCTTAGGACACAATAGAACTACCATTAAGTGAACATTTGATATGTAAAAATAAATAAATACAAGATTAATCCTTACCATATCTGCAGCGGTACTGGCACACACCATTTCGTCCACCGACCAGCTCCACCAGGGAATCAAAGTATCCATGCATAGTCTGAAAACTATTTCTAATTGAGTTGAGACTCCAACTGTCATCATTTTCTTGCAGTTGGGGTTTGTTAGGGGACTTGTGTGTCTGGATTGGTCTGATCTCATTGGCCTCCGCCTCAACTAGAGGTTGCTCCTGGATAACAGCTTCCTTGGTAAGAGCTTCAGTAGCAGGAGAGTTTTCAACAGGCTTGTCACTGTTTGCCTCTGGCTCTTTGGCTGTTGCAACATCTGCGGCATTGGCTTTTCCTGCAGGCTGGTCACCACCCTCATTATCCAATGCAAGTATTTTAGCTAATAGTTTGTTACTAAAAAGAGAATTATCTCCAGGTGAATCACCTACTTGGCCATCTGCAGCAGCTGACTCCACAGTAGGAGCTGCCTCCTCCTTTTCTTCAGTCTGGTAGTAGCCTAAAGTGGCACACATGCCCAAGGACACACAGAGGAGGAGAAGGGCCACAGTCCGGAGCAACATGATGATGAACTGGCAACAATCCAAGCAAAGGTAGTTTTCCGCAAAGTGAGGGGTCGTTAACAGGAAGGGAAGAGCTTAGACAGTGAGGGACAAAAAACGCACTGCACTTACTGCCTGTCAGCCAGAGCAGAGACTTTGACCTCTGATTAGAATTTAGCAGACAACAAGGCACTCTGCCTATCAGGGGTAAAGGTCACACCGTAATCAATCCATAGAAAAGATCCCATAATTCAGCTAATCCTTTCATTCACTGTGATTCTTGATCATGTCAAATGAGTTCTTGGTCACAGCTTTGTGCACAAAATTAGAATTGGATTTTACGTGACTGAATTCACATGGAAAATGAGCCTGGAGGAAAAACCCTCTTCAGATTTCCTTTAAAGCTCCCATTCCGCCTCCATCATGACCTTTCTCAAGACATCACAAACCTCAAACTATCTTTGCTGCTTTTGATAAAGGTCACAGACTGACACCTCAGTATTGAATAAAAACAGAGACAAGCATAGCATTATCTTTTCGTTTAAAGAGGGGGGTTGTAACAGTAATACAGTTTGGGAATGATCTGTCCAAATGCCCATTTAAGGGTAACAAATGAACAAATGATTAGAAATAGAGGGAAATAATGGTAAACAATTATCAAAAGGAAAACCAATACAGGAATCTTTTACTAGTGCAGACCTCTGGAATTACAGAGCACATGGTGCACTTTTCTTGCATGTCTCTGCTGCCATCTTGTGTTTACAGAAGGATGTGCTCACAATTCTGCAAAAATATGTCCTTTTCCATATTTTTACCAAATGCCAGATGAATAGCTAATGTGAATTATGTTAAGGATTCTTCAGTTATCTAGCCATGAACGAGCCATTCTGTTAATGTAAATAACATTATCTCCTGTTCATGCAAACTTCCATACAGAAAAAATCTGAAAAGAATTTAGATATGTTTTTTGCTCCTACATTGCTTTGCCAGAAATTACAGTGATGATAGTAGTTTGTATGTAACATGCAAAAAAACATGACTACTTTGTATGATAGGACATTTTTTTATCCACTAACCAGTATAGCAGTACATGGTTCATAATAGTAACTTCACGTAAACTGAATAGACTTTATCAAAATGTTACTTAAGTATTGCATCACTAACTCAACAGAAAATTATAGACTGGTATTACAGAATAACATTGACTAATGAATCTCCTGGTATAATGACAGATTTAATCTCTGAATTGAACAATTATAATACCATTTTTTAATTTATATGATTGTTTCCTGCTTAAGCAGCTGTTTAATCTACAGCTAAATTAAAACCATAACTTAAACTGTTATTAAACAGTTTTAATTACTACTAGTTTTAATTATCTAAATATGGTAGATTGGGAACAAACATTAAATTTAAAATGTTATATCACTGTGTTGTTTTTGTCCATGCTACACACGTCATCATGTTTTTATAGTGTAGGCCTGGTAAAATAGCAAATGTGATATCCTCTGGAGACCAATTACTGCAATAAGATCTGTTTTTGTGCAGCTTGCCGTCACTAAGGTGAAAAATTATTTCCAGAGTTTGTCATGGTATCTGACAGGATAAGGTCAGACTGTCTGTCCATCTAAACCCCAACGAAAATGACTGATGCAGTAGGAATATGACACTGAATTGAATCTCCAACAGAATGGTTTCAAATGAAGAAAATCGTAATTTTAAATGGCAATAAATGAAAGACAACAAGTAAATTAATGTGTTATTAGTTTAAGAACTTACATGTGTAACTGAGATTATTATCATATCATTAATCAAAACTATGTAATACTAACAGGTACACTTAGTGTTTCTTGCATTGCATTTACTAACTGAGGGGCAACCGAAAGAATAAGTCAAGTAAATACATATTCATAGGTAATTATGTGCCTGTTAGAGATATGAAACTATAAAAAAAAGTTTACTGAATTTTATTGAAATGTGCATCATCTTGTGCCAACAGTACGACTTTGAAATCCCCGACTGATCCTTTGGTTTGTTGCTGATGATTGCTATTCATCCTCTGTTTGGAGATTACTGTTTATTTCAGCCCACAGCATCCTATAGTGAAACACAGGGGAGCACATAAAGGTAAAGAAATGATTGCAGATGAGTGGAGTGTCACAAACAATGCGTGTTATATGCCACATACCGTCTCATAGCCTTGCTTGCCTTCTCTCTGTCCAGAATTGCATTGATGTTGTTCTTCAGATCCTTAAAAGAAGACTTGAAAAAATAAACCCCTCTATCCAATAGCAGGATATGCATCTGAAATCTGTTATCCTTGAAATATACAAAAATCATTGTGAAACAAAGATTAAACTCCCTTGCCTTGTTAATGGTCCTTAGACGATCATTTGAGGCAACCAGTTTTATTATCTCAGTCTGGAAGCAAAGAAAAGACAAACTAAACAAATGGAAAAAGTAAGATACTTTTGCATGCATTTAAAGCCAGCAAACCTGCTGTAACACAAAACAGATGCTCCGGATGATGTAAACTTTAAGCTGCACTCTTCATAAGTTTATGGAAGAGGACTGAGTGGTATTTAATCTTTCAGCACCTTTAGTTCTTTGATGCGTCTCTCTGTGGCAGCAGTTGTAGCAGCGAACACCAGCGTTTCATTAATCTCCTCCTCCAACTCTTGGATTTCCTTCCACACATTCAGCACTTGAAGCCTCCTGATTTGGATGATACTAGTGTGGTCAATGGCAGCCCCACTATCCTGCAGCCTGGACAGAGATGCATCTGTTCACACACAAACGTGACAAGCATAAATGCAAAACAGGGAATAATGAAGGATCTGTGCTTGTACATTCACAACCTGGCAGGTATTAAAAAGGACAAAATTGAAAAACAAAAACATTACAAAACATTGCTTTATGTCAGTCAGTAAAATAAAGTTAGTAGTTTTTTTCCACTGTTAGTATGTGTGATGGAACTTAGCCTGTAGGAGCATATATGGCACCGCATATGCTTAGAAGTGTCTTACTCAAAAATATACATGAAAATTTGGTGTTGAAATTTACTCTTCCTGTCGCTGTCCTCTCGGCCCATTATGGCTGGAATGTTCTGTAACTCGTGTTGGACTCTGGGGGTTACAACAGAACAAAAACACTTAAACCACTGAGAATGTGCAACATAAATTGTTTTTAACTGATAAATAATTGTGGTACCGTTTATTCTCCTCTAGAGCTTTCCTGGCCTCTTTCTCCAGCCTGCATATCTCTTTTTCAGCATCAACCAGCTCCATTTCCCTCACTTTGTCAGTATCTTTGACTGAAGCATTCAGCAACTGAAATATAACAATGAGAACATCAACAAGAAAAAAATGATTAAGACTTAAATTGCATGCCAAAAATATAAATAGAACTTGAGAGAAATTCTTGTTCTATGACCACTTGTGGCTTTATCTTTGCATGTGGAAGGGATTAATCAGTATTTATGCGGCTCACAGACAGATCTTGCTTAAAGCTTTATGGGAAAAGATAGATATACTCGTCCCATCTGACATAATCCTGATTTCAGTTCTTAAAAGAAATCAGAAATGTCACCTAAAATGAAACAACGGACTCTGTGACATGTTTTCTGTGCTGCTTGAAAATGACTTAAGAATCAGATTTAGTTGAAAAATGGAGAAAAAACACAGCAAGCATGAAACCCCTTTGTTAGGTTTGCGGTTAATTATGACACGCAGGAGAAAATCTGTATCTTTGACATAAACTTATACCTGGAAGCCACATTTCATGCTTGTTTTTTGTATCATTATCTACATTAATTCTGAATACATAATAAAAACTCTGCTTTACCAAGTTGTGTTGTGGGAACTGGGAAGCCATCAAGTGGTTGATGTATAAATCATAATCTGTCTGGGGGAAAAAAAGCAAATAGAATTTAACTCTGTGTATTATATTAATTTGCCTTTGCAGATTACAGTCAAATTTTAGTGAAATAGTAGAAATGATCACATAATGTTTTAAATAAAAATGTCACATATTAGAGGGGGAACACTGAAACATTGCAATACCTGCAGTTCCAGCTGTTGTATGGAAAATATATATTTTTTAAATACACATTTCTTAAGTTACTGCAATAATTTAGCAATTATAAAATCAAACATATAATTTTTGTGTTTCTATAAAGGATAATCCAAAGTAATGGCAGTAGTTTTTTGCTACCATAAACACATTTTAGATGTGCAATAACAACCTGTCAGTATTCTCTTGGCAATAAATTAATAATGGTAATTTTTACAGGAATTCAGTTCAGCAAAATGCACAAACACAAACTGTGCAATGCAAAAGTTTTACTGACAGCCTGAGCGACACTATCGTCTGAAAAAGGGAAACTTTCATGACACGATACATTTCATGTGAATGAACAGTGACAGAGCCGTTGCTCTCTGAAGTCCTGCTCCCTGACGCACATCGACCAGGTTCCGGCGGTTGCTCTACTTGTGCTTGCTACACCAGGGACTCACTCTCTCTTGGCTCTAACACATCTGACGGCACATGCTAAAAATGTGCAAGTGGGTACAGAAGAAATGGAAAAACCTTGATTTCCCTCAGGATGCGTCCAAATACTGGCGAGCCTTCACATACATCATCAAAGACGTCACTGAACACCGCAAGGCGGTCTCTGCTGGGCCAGCACTGTGCTGACAACTTCTTCAACTCCTTGTGTATGACAAGAACACACACATGCACATTAGCAAGTTAGAATGTGTGTCGGAATCTGTGCCTGCCTTTATGCATGCAACTGTGAAATTGATTTCTTAAACTCAAAGTTTGTGTGACCAGTGTCACCTTTTCTAGTTTCCTCTCATGCACTTCAGCAACATTTCCTCCATCCCAGATGTCCTGCTTGGCTGTGACTTGCCTGTCAAACCATTGTTTTATGTCTAGCTGGCCTTCATTTTGCAGATCTTCCTGGTTTGGATGGCTCGAGGAAAATGGATGATCCCTCTCTGGGTCAGATGAAAAGATAGATTCCTCCAACAAAGAGTTTGAAGAACAACCTATCTTAGTTGCACTTGTATCTTCCCTTCTGCTTGCATGTGATGAATAATCTTTGGCCTGATCTTGTCTTGCCCTCAAGATCCCAGACTCTACAAAAGCAATGCCAGAGGTATCCTCAGAGGGATACTCTTCCATTTCTTTCTTCTTCTTTACACAGGCCGGTGCCTTTGTCTGTCTTTACTTGAGTGTCATTGAGTTAAGAGTTTCTTCTTGGCAATGAGACACCCTCCAGAAAAACTGATTTGTCACTTTGGGAGGCTGACTCTGGTTCAGGCTGCGGGGCCCCAAATGGCTTGAGGAAAAGGTCAGGATATCAGTCTTCTGAGCAGCTCTAGCAGCCAGCAGCAGTCTGTGACTGTTGCTCCCAAAGCAGCGATTCTTCTGCTTAAAGCTGCTGGAAAACATAGTATAATGTCAGCTGAAAGTGATAGAAGTGATGATAGCTGATGCACTGATGTTTCTTCAAGATCAACACACTTTACATTTAGATGGGACTTATGTGTCACCACTAACTATACATAGCTTAAAATTTTATGGAATCTCTTTATATCCCCTTAATTAAGTTATAGTACTTCAAATTAACCCAAATAACAAAGAGCAGGCAAACATGATGCAGCACGAATTTCCAATTGCAACAATTCGCAGCAAAAAGATCATTGACATTTCACATAAACCTTAAACATCTAACAACAACAACACTGCTTAATATTCATCATAATCATATTTAGAATTTGCCAGATCACAAATCATCTGGCGTGACGATTTACAGTATTTCTGCTTACTTCCATTAACTTAATTTTTCTAATCTTATTGAAGAAACTAATTATCATGAAGCTGAAATAAAAATCTCACCTATTAGCAAACCAGAGTGATAGTCATAAAAACCAAAACCAAACTTTCCCATTCGACCCAGTTACAGTGTGTGTTTTACTTTGTTGTCAAGGAGACAAACGCGTAGTACTGATGTTGCGTTCAGTGTCTTGGTAATAAGTGCACCCGCGAGCTTTCAGGCGCTAAACCGTGTATTTAGTAAAGTGACAAACAGTTGAAACCTTAGTGCGCACTATTTTCCCCCCAATTCACTTCTGGCACATTATACGTGGTAGGTACATTTGTAGGCCTATTTATAGGGGAAAAAAGTATTAGAATACAGCTTAAAACATTTGCCCGATAACTCCAGTTTAAGAGTCGCAACACTTTTTTTAAAAAACTTTTGTCTATTTAGGTCTACTATTTATTATTAAAAGTATGAAAAAGAAATAGTTTAACATATTTATTGGAACCATGCGTGGCATTACAGGTGCATTTCATTAATTTTTTGCTAATATGTATACATATTAGCATACATGCCACTTGGCAGTTTTAGCTACCAAACGATTTACTATTAAAAACAAACATGTTTTATTACTCCATTGTAGGTAGTTGTGTACTTAAGAAAAGTACTTAAGAAAGT
>JBBBVU010000017.1:10406931-10420186 GCA_037177055.1 Atherinosoma microstoma
CCAAGTTTACACATGTATTTATTTCATCCATATGCCTAATATACTTGTATGATAACTGTTAATGAATAAAGAAGATTTTTTTGATGTTAAATCATCATGAGAATCAGTTTCTGTTTTTTATAATTAATGCAAAACACTGCAAATGTTATCAGGGTGACTACCTGTACTACAACTGTGTTGCTACTCGTTTATACTCTATTTCAGAATGTATAGCACTGAAAACAATATGAATGAACATGTACTTGCAGAAATCACACTCACCATAATATGTTCAAGTAGAGAATCTATTGCCACAATGTTATCAAAGTATGTTCTGTGCGAAAAGAAGACATGGCGCATTGAGATGTTTGACAAACGGGAAGCTCTGATGACGATTACATTCAAGACATGAAAGCTAAGTTGCCTAATATGTAATTCTTGCCTCTGTTGTGTGAGCACAAGGTTTTATTTAAGATTTAGCCTGCTGTGGAAAAAAGATTACATATTACCTCCTCAGAGCTGATCTTTATTTAAAAGTGCTTACTCTACACTAAGGACATGGTGAAATACACATATCATAGGATCTCATCAGCATTCAGTGCGTGTAACTTTTCTAGGAGAAGTTCTTACTTTGACACATCTAGTAGGAAGTCATTGAGCTCAGTCTGTTTGGCAAGGCCTCTGCACACCTAGCAAAGAAAAATAGGTCATGATCAGACACATGGGCATATTAAAGAAATTCTCACACAACACATTTAGCATCCTGCATGCTCTGCAACCGCACCAACTTGCTGTCTACAAACATGGCTGTGGGCTATTTTCCATGGCTTTGTAATAATAGGGAGTCTTAGCAATGAGCAAGCTAACCACTGTGCTGCAGTGCCGTATTGAGGCTCAAGAGGTCCACTGTGGCCAGAGTTGCAGTGGGGCACTGCTTCTCTGAGGTATTATGCTATCTTTTCGTAATGCATAATGACGTCCCGACGGAGCTGTTTGTTGAATCTATGGCTCAGTTGATTGGAGTGGGCACGGTGACAACCCAGTTCCTTTACACAGTGGATTTCCCCAGTGCAGAACCAGAACAAACAAAGTCCTCCAAGAACATAATAAGTGGGACTGGAGCGGTATCTGTTATGATTGGACAAATGTAAATTCAAATCAGACTTCTATGGAAGTTTGCTCACCTGTACTTGGTGAATGGCAACTGATGCCCAGGCTAAGTTAGCTGTTGCAATCTGGAAAAAAAAGGGAAATTTACTTCCAAAAAACTGCTTAAAAGATTATTTAAAATCAGATAACGTACTCATAATAACTCTTGGAAAAATGCTCAAATATATCAGCTGCATATCAAACATCTAAAATCAAGGAATTGTCTATTAAATATGCAATCAAGAGCTGGTTTGTGTGTTTTAATCTTGATTCCTCAAATCTTTTTCTACTTTAACTCGACTTCATTGAGTGACCAGTAATTTTCTTGCTCACTGTGCTGGCATTTTGCAGAATCTATGCTATTATTAAGTATTTTACACAATAAACTGATTCCCACAATGATAATAGAGATCTTAAGCAGACCCAGATTAAGGATAATACCAGGCTAAATGTATTTCTCCAGCCTCCCACTCTTGGTGTGATTTGACTGGGTCAGACTGACCTCCTGGTGGCTGAGATTGAAGGGCTCCTTGCCCCGGTGCCGATGCAGCTCCAGGATAGCAATAAGGTCCCCGATGGAAGTGAGGATGGGGAGGCACAGGACAGAGTGAACACGGATCCCTGAGTCCTGCCCTGTGCCGTCGGGGAATCGCTCATCCTGCAAACACACAATTCCATGAAGGTTCTTCACCTAATCTGGAGTTGGTGCAACAACTGATGAATCCTACGAAAACTGGTTTCCATGAAAACAGCCATACCCCCATGAAGTCCTCTACTAGCAGTGTTTTGCGAGTCTTGGCAACATAAGCGGCAATGGTTGTCCCAAATGCAATGGGGCCAGAGGGGACGAGGCTTGGAGGGCCATCCTTTGCCCCCGTTGGAGTGAATAAACATAAACTCTGTTGAGAAGCACAGAAAATAACAGGTAATGATAAAGAAGATGTAAAATGAAGATGTTACATGAAGATATATATATATATAATTGCATTCAGCACAAATTGTCTGTACTCACATTGTTGCATTCTCCCAAGAAGTAAAGTGCGAAACCATCAGCTTTCGTTGCTGTTGAGGAAGATGAAACAGAGGTCAAAACAACTGACATCAGATGTCGGTAAACACTCAGGATAAACTGTGATGTCTCAAACAGATCATCCTACAATAAAAGCTAGATTTGTATTTAAAGTGTAACAAAGGGGAATTATAATCTGATAACAATTTATTAACAATGCCCTACATAACAAGAAGGGTACTCTGACCGAGGCCTTGACTGCCTTCCAGGTCATCTCATTCCCAGTCCTCCTTTCCAGTCCCAGTTCACTCTCATATATAGGTCATGTTATCATACAATGAAACAACAGAGAGGCTGGTTGGGGAGTCAATACACAAATGATTAAGACATTAATGAGTCATATAGTTAGTGGGAATTGGGACTTTTATCAGGTGGCTTTATTTTATTCAAAAGGTTAAAAGACTTTTGCAAAGACATATTAATAACAAACCCTAGCAGGAATAAAACAATACTGTCCTGGTCCTTGGACTTTCTATAGTCCTTTAATCACTGACTGTAGCATTCTTTTATATGAATATCTTATCATGTTAGGGAAAATTAATTACTGCACTTAATTAATAAAGGAATCAATTAAATAAAAACAGCTGTTTCTAAGTATGTTTATGTCAACTGTTAACTGTTTAGGTGCCTAAGTTGTCAAGTTTTTTATCCTTTAATGCCTGGCATGATTGCTCTGCTTCAGTAAGCTGAATGAGTTACTGTCACCATTCACCTTCAAATAATTTTTACTGCTTATTTTTCATTGGATCTTCACATTTGCAGCGCCAACCACAGTGGGATGCTGGTGTCAGAAAAGTACACTCAATTTGACTTAAACTCACAGTCTTCTTCTGAGGTTCCTTACCACAGAAAATCTTACTCCTCTTAAAGTTGCTGCAATGGTATTTGGAGTATTTGACCCCAAGCTCAATGAGAGATGTTTATCCGGGCATTTGTCATAAACAAGAAGGAATTCCCCCTCTCCCCCTAAAAAAGCCTGCTTCCAGTGTCACTCTTGGATAGCAACACAACTGGGATGTGAACTTAAGTAAAGAGGATCAATAACTTTGTTGATTTCTATTTTCACCTGTTTTGATGATGTTGGACAACTCATAGAGCAGAAGTTTGTTGTCTCCTCCAGTGTCCAGGCGCTGCTCCATGTAGCTGTGGAGTTCATACACCACACCCTGCATATTTGTGTCCTGGTACTGCTGGACACAAGACACACAGAAATTGCAATTCCAAAGTCTCACATCCTTTCAAAAACAGTTGAAACAGATAGATCTTAACTCAAAAACTCTCTTTTTTTTCAAATTCAGGGAATGAAAAGGAATCATCTTGCTATCCACTAAAGCAAAGCCCCCGACGTTTTGCATTCTAGCTCTGGGATCCCCCTGCAACCCCAGATGAGGCCATTGCAATCACACTTCTGATTGGAGGCCTGACAACCTCTGGTGCTCCTCGTCTTAAAAAGGTATGGTTACGTAAAAGACAGACCTCCTGCCTCATAAGAGGCCAGAGAAATGTCTATTTCTGCGACTGCAGAGTGTGAGGACAGGACAGCAGGGAGAGTGGTGCACTAGAAAGCATCCCCCATGGGACGCCTTCTGCCCTCCCACATCCTGTTTGCACAGACGTATAGATGACGCACTGAGGGGTTGAGGGGACCTCGTTTATTTTCCTGTGTGTATTATTTTCCTGTATGTGCAAGTCCATTCTACTTGGCTGCACAGTCCTGCTGTGGGCGCTTACAACTAGCCTCCCCTGATGTGACTGACAAAGGTGTGAACATATGTGTGGCAAGAGGGATTTACTTTTTCCATCATCTGTCCAGCCAATTGGGTCACACATAATACATTTACAGTTAAATGATTTCTAAACAACTTTACTATTATGTGTACATAGATTGTAAACTTGGCAAACTATGCTTTTTACACTTTTCACATCAACATGGCAAAGCCATACAAAGGCGCTGCCCCCTAAGCAGGTAAAGACAAGGGCAAACCTTTGTCAACGTGTGTTAATTTGCATCTTAAAATGCGCCAGGACTTTTTCTGCAGCTGAAGGACAGTATTGAGCTCTGTATTGACTGTAAATGAGTTCAGGCATGGTGTCCATTCCTGAGTATGAACTCAATTAGGAGAAAAACTAATCAAGTATTAAATCTACCATGACGTGTGAAACTGTAAAGTGAAGCTTTATGTGCCCTGTAACATAATTCATGAAATTAAGCAAAACCTACCCTGCTGACTTCTTTAGCTGATGTGTCATCTGTGAAGAGAAAAACCACAACGTTAACTTAAATCAAAGTGAGATTCTGTTTCAGGATTAAGTTGTGAGTCTTTTTTTTTTCTGTACCACATCCGTTTAGATCACTGACCAGTTCTGTAGGTGATAGAAGAAACATTTATTCTGTCTAGCATAAATGCATTCTTGCAGTATGAGGCATTTTTGGACCTGTTGTGCTGGTAATTATAACTTGTAGCAACAAAGGGAATTGATTTGATATTAGTTTAATTTGAGTTGACAAGTTGGTGAGAATTCAGGAAAGGAAGTAACACTTTTGCCTGTGCAAAAGAACACAGTGCTTCTCATACCAGTGTTACATAAAAAACAAAAACAAAAAAACAACAACTAAATGCTTGATTAAATGGTCAGATTGGAAGATGTTAGGTCTGCACAAATGTGAAGGCTGCCATTGTTGTCTGAAAGAAAATTTGCGGAACGAGCAGACAGGCATCTCTCCTGGCTCTGTGTACACTGGGTGGATACTTTGCATTGGATTCACACATTGATGGATTTTGAAGAGCTGACATCTCAAGCTGCAAATAAGCAAAACCATATGTTGTCCTCACAACGGTAGCCGGGTACTAAAAAGCATTACGCAAATACAAGAACACATGTAACATTCAAAGCGTTACTTTTGAATAAACAACCCTACGAATAAATTATGGATGGATATTTCTTCAATTCAAAGCAGGGAGATTTTCATTAGTGACGTTGCCTTTAAAATAAAATTAAGATAGAAATTCATTTAACTTGACAAGTACAAAACTTTGTGGCCTTGAGTGCAAATTCCTGGTGAGATTTCAGGCTGTTGTGTTTGGATGTAGACTCTGAAGTATGCAATGATAATGAAATCCTCAGCCAATCTTAACAGTTTCTGGACACAGAGTCTGGGAGTGCTACTTGGGATGAAAATAAAACCATTCACACAGTTGGAGCAGCTCTTCATCACACGTGGGTCAACAGCACACGAGAACACTTACTCCTCAGATCTCTTTAGATAATTTTTCATGGGATCAAGCTATGCATAAAGCTTGGCAGATTTTAGAAACGTCGACTGAAGTGCTGACTTGAGCTGGTGCTCCTTTGAAACAGACCTCTCTGAACATGTGAAGAAAGATATTACAGCCAGCTACATTGTTTGTTGTTTCAAACATTCCTCCAGTATGCTATGAGTTTCCTAACTTAGCCATGAGACCTATTTTAGAGTGAACCCCTGGCCGGGCATGACGTCAAACAGAGGACAGAGTGCTGCACTTGAAAAAGACTTCAAAACCCTTTGGAAAGAAGAAAAAATAAAACTTTTGGCAGATAGTCCCTTTTTTCCCCTACTTGTTGAGGCCTTAAAAACTCTAATCTAAGTGCCTTTGAAGGGTAAATCTGTCAGTATTAATAGCTGGAAGTGATTTGAATTTGTTAAAGCAGTACACCACCAATTCCAGTACAAACAGATCAATATACATTCATTGTTATTATATAATTTAGGGGGAAAAAAATTACTTTTAACCATGAATTTGTATGCTGGAGACCGTGACAGACAAACCGAAACTTAATTCACTTCACAGTATATGAAACTGATTTGTGTACAGTATAATGTAATGTAGTATTGAATATGTACATGGAGTGGTATGTACAATGTTAAATGTTACGCGAGCTCTGTGAAAGAGGGCTGTGTAAATAAACCTAATTTGACCGTAAAGATAAAAACTTTGCAAAAACATACCAGGAAATTTAATACCCACTGCTTATTTGGACTGCTACTTACTCCAAATTATTTTATTTAAAATAAATGTACAGTGCCTTGCCGTCTGTGGTGTTTGATGTCAAAGGAAACATGTGAAGATGCCTGGTTAACCTCAAGCTATGAGTAGCAAGATTTTTCTTCCTTCGGGACTTGAGCTCCACGTTCTCTGCCACCCCCTACCTCAACTACTCGGCCGCTGCTGGAAAAGGCAACACCGTCTCACCCTTCTCTCCTCACCAACAGGAGAAGGAACTTTCTCTGATGGATGGGGCTGGTTCAGGACAAACACAGTAGAACCAAATTTAAGCAGACAAAAGTATTAACGCTCTAGTGAAAAGGTGATGCAGATGAAGCTATGTAACATTATTTAACCGTGGTGTTATGTACCAACAATGATGTTAAAAATCATGCTAAAAAAAGATATCTTGATAATCTCGTTATCATGAATGAGTTTGTCTATGTGTTGAAAATCTGATATTATGATAGCCCCAATGTAAACCAATGAAACTGCTGCTACGGTTTGAAGTTTCTCCACGCTCGATGTCCTTCCTGAGGAAATGGTCACCCAGATCTGTTTGTGGCAATGCAAGTCAAATTACAGTCTGGCAGACATCCTCTGCCAGAATCTTGTGTGCCAGGATCTCACGTGCAATGAAAGGGAGCACCCTACACTGTGTCTGCACCTGAAAAAAACAGTGTAAAAGCTTCAAAGTAACAGGAAATAGTTGTACTTACACTGTATACGGTAATGGGTGAAATGCACAACGTCCCTGTACCTTAGAAACACAGACATACAATAGCAAATGTCCTTTAAATCTGATCTGCTCCAAGTAAAAAGGTATCTGGTTGGACAAGTTCCAGTAGTTTCTTTAAAGTATGCATGCAGGGTCATGCACACTTTCAGCGGGTGCAGAACCAGCATGGCTCTCATATCCCGGTTTTTCCTAGAAACCAGAAAGTAGCTGGATCATACTCTTCTGGACATTCGGTTATATTTTTGTTTTCAATGAAAAGTGAGGAAGGATATGTACATATCGCTCCTTTTTGTATGAGCAGCACAAAATAAAAATCACAACAAAAAAAAAGTTCTTTGCCTGCCTCGTTTAATCAGAATAACATCTCTGTTTCATCATATGAGTGTCATGGGATTAATCCCAATGAGACAGTTATCCCTGGGGCTGACAGAGAAGCCATGCTTCAGGTGCATGTGCAAAGCTGCATGTTTTCATCAGCATTCGATGCACTCACTCACTCAGCACAAAGACAGACACCAACAGTCCGTTAATACCATCCCATATTTTCAGGGACCTGTTGTGCTTTTAGTAAACAGAGGAGGAGAGGGCTGGCACATTCATAGAAAATATAATGCCGGCTCACGCAGCAGTGAACACTAAACACGACTGTCTAACAACTCCTGAGCCCAAAAGTGGCTCAACTGACTTCTTCTAGTAACTTTAATGCACCATTGAAACTTCTTGGGAACTTGAGAAACTTAGGTCAAGAGATTTTGCTGTACTGTGCAGGCTGCACTGGGCAGCACAGGTCTCACTTCTGGAAATGTGCTACTTCGGCTTGAGGCTTTGTAAGGCTCCCCTAAAGATTTTGTTCAGGCTTGTCCTGAAATGCTTCACTGCCCAGGATATAATTTGCTATTTCAAAGCCAACAAATTTCATGTGTGCAAATTTGTTACTGTATTTTGATGTTTTGTGCATACAGCTAGCATTGGTATTTCAACTAACAGTTAAAACAGACTAGTACGGCATTTATCCATGACGTCAAACAACAAAAACACGTTTTAAGGACCTAAAACTCCTTCTTGTCATTATACTGCAATTACAACAAGATGGTACAAGTTTTTTTCTTTTTTTGTATACAACATGAAAATGTCCTAATTTCATGGATGTTAAAGGGTTTAAGATGGGTTTTAAAAAAAATAGCTGAACCTGTCTTTTCTTAATTGTGCATCAGATTAAAGACTCACTATCCAAACAATAGAGTTCAACTCTATAGCACAAGATTTAGATGCTTAATTGGCCAAAATCAAATCAAAGTGTGAGAAGAAAAACATCTGTTTGTAATTGTTGATCATGATTAGACAATGTTATTATGTCTTGAAGTTATCTGAAATTCTCCAACTTAAACTTGAACCTGAATACTGTTAACAAAGTAAGAGTACATTACAAGTTGGGAGTGAGACAGGGTTCTGGTGGTTAAGAAACATTATCATGTATTTGTTAAAACTAAAGTGCCAACAGCTTATTCTGATGACTGAGCTGATTAAATGAAGCATTAACAGCCTCCTTCAGAGCAGATCAAAAGTCAAAGTTTGGCTAAGAAAATCTATTTTACATTATAATGAAAATACTGCAAGCCCAAAATGCGAGGAAAATGTAAGATATGCCTGAAGTTACTGAGATTCTTAAAAAAAGAAAAGAAAAAAGACACAAAAAAGAAAGAAAAAATGCAAAGATAGACAGACGACTGACAGATGAAAAACTGAGCTTTGTAGCTTTATGTACAGCCAGAACAAGCATACAGTTCACGTTTCAGTGCAAAGGTTCCTGCGGACTGTTTGATGAAGCATCCGGAGGATACGAGCAGCCCTGAGCTTCTTTTTTTCCTTTCCAAAGAGAAATCTTGCAGTCAGCTGAGTCCAACATGTACAAAACTTGATGGGTGCTTTATTGATCTGCCACGACAGATAGACTGTCTCCCACAGGACGGTCAGCTAGCAGTGACTCAGCGGTCAACATGTGTCGACCCAGTGGTTGTCCTGCATCGACCTGCTGCAACGCAGGATGTGCAGCTGCCAAAACTAGCAGTCATCGTCATCTTCTTGTGTGCCATGCCCTCACTTATCAAGGTGCACATTCTCTTTTTTTGTTTTACGTTTGTGTCACCCCAGACTAACTAACCTAAACTGCTCAGTCCATTAAAGAAAACGGTGAGTGCAGGTATCATAAAGAGTTCTTTAATTTAACATAGTACAAATACCTTTGTATGAAATAAAACCATCAAATTAGGGTACAACAATTTAACAATCTCAAAATTAGATCAAAATCGAATTCATGTCGATCTCGACCATAAATGTCCCCCACCACAAACAAAAGTAACAACAACTATTGGGTTCTGTTATCCCATTAAAATATATAGCCATTTATAACTGTAAAATGTGGTGTGAGGAAGAGGACTGAAAGTGTGCAGAGGGAGAATGCAAGACAGAGACAGAAAACTCATGTTATCCTTCAAAACTGTTGAGATAATTATTTAGACAGGAAATATAAATAAATCATGTTGCTTATATAATGTGTGAAGTAACTGTAACTATAACTGCAAATAATTATGAATATCTGTTTAAAAACACGTTATTGTACATGCATAAACATTGACTGTATAATGAAATTCTAAATAATATTGAATAAAAAAGACAATAATGTTTTGATATTGTTTCCATATTGCTCATCACTGAATGTAATATTGCAGCCAATATAAAATAAAAATAAAAAATAAAAAAGGCTATTTAAATAAGCTATTTGCACAAGAATATTATATAAACTATTTGGAATAAAATGTTTTTATTTTAATTTTTATGCATTTGTAATGGATACATTCCTATAAAGTGAATTCAAGGAATTGAAAATGATCTTTTTATTGAAAATAATACAAAAACATTTTTTTTCCTCTCCCAAGTTATATTTTGCAATATATGTAGCAGAAGCAATTAGATATCAATTAAAACTTAAATTTAAACATTAAAATGAAAAAAAGTAAAAATAGATACAGATATTGATTTATGAAAATTCACATTTTTTTATTCCAGTAGAAAATAATTTCTTGTAATTATTTCATTTCGGTAAAAGTTTAAAAAAACGGTTGAGTTGCAAATCATTCTTAAGATTTTGTCAAATTTAATCCCAGTTGAGTGAAAAACAAATGGCTGGTGAAGCTTGGAACGAATCACACAAATGATCAAATTTAGTTCAGGTGACAAACTTTTAAAAATTCATAGCTGATATGAATGAATGTTGCTGGTTAGCAGCATTAGGACTTTGGAAGGTGGGACTAATAACTTAGTTTACAGACAAGCACACATTTTGGACATTAACATTTTAAGAACAATAATTTTTGCCGTTTTTCAGACTACACACACAACTGCAACCACCAATCCCCATAAAAGAGACCTCTTCCTCCTCCCTTCTGATGGAAAGCCCTGCAGGTGAGCCAGCTCTCTTATCACAGTTGAGGGATATGAGCTTCTGCTACACAAACACAGCTTTGTCTGCCTGCGACTCGCCTTTGAACAAATCTCAGAAACAGTATCAGCTGCTGAACAGCTCGGCCCAGATCTTCCCCTCTGGTGATGCGGCAAGAAAGCCCAGTGACTCAGTCCTCCACAAAGTTTTCCATTACTAATCAGGCAGACGATACGTTGCTTTGTTAATGCCATTAGTTGATTAACTGACTAAAAATAAAATAAATACATCAACCAATCTAGAAACAGAAAAAGAAATTAAATCTAAATATTTCCTGTTATTTGTTTCACAAAAGAGTCAAGCATGAACTACTTTTCTGGTTAATATCCATTAAAACAACAAATCTTAATATTGCTTTTGATAAAAAGCAAAAATCTAAAGTTTTTCCTTTTTTCTTTAGTGTTTTAATGACGAAAAAACAGAGAAATTCAAAATCTAATAACAGTACATACTGTATATAAACAATGCATAAAAATGCAAAACTGTAGCAACAACAATAAACCTCATCAGACTGCTAAGTCTTCGACTCTTCTTGTATGAGCTGAAACTTCAGAACTTAAATGTCTCACAGAGTCTGATAATCAGACACAGCCGTTGTATACACACTACATGTCTGACAGTCAGTGTGTGTGCTCTGCTGAGGCAACAGATGAGAACGGAGGGGCCTCTGAATGGGCACATCAGAGAGTTTGTGATTTGTTAATTACTCCGTGACAGAGTGTAGTGTGAAATAAACATTGCCAGAGGTGTGATGGTTAAATGACAACAGCAAGATTCTGGGAAACTGTGTCCAGGATGTCATGTGACTGATCGGCTCTGTAACGTTTTGTTAACAAATCAGTCTTGACACATAAATGTGATCATGGTAAATAAGTAAAAACAATAAAAACAAAACAGAACTTGTTAAATATATATAAAAAAAGCATATTTGTAAAGTAAGAAGAAGCAGATTTAGCTGAATTCAAACTCTTCGAATGTGGAAGGTTTTTCTGGAACTACAGGCTGTAACTCAACCTTAGCAGACACACACTCGTGTGTAGATGCAGACAAACTGATTTATGTAATCCAATGTTGTCCATCACATGATAAGTGAGAACAAGACTTGCTGCAGGGATTGCTTCCAAGAAGCGGCGGTTATCTTTGTGACGGTCACATGATGACAGAAGTCAGATTTTTTTTTAGATCAATCTGATCTCTAAAAAGTGTGATCTCAAAAAATGAAGACAAAAGTACATATTTAGAATATATAACTCACTTTTATAGGGGCTTATCTACACAACAGACGGGCGATTCCAGCCATCGTCCCAAATCACTGACCAGAAATTAGACAAGGCTTGTCATCTGAGTGGATGCAGCCACCAAGGGGAAGCAGCAGAATGGCTTCAGAGTGGTGCCAAACTGTCTGCTCATCATGGTCAAGCAGAGGAAGAGGACTTACTGATATTACTGATGTGATGTAAAGATCAACCCAGAGGGGAACATTTAGAGAGCTGCCATGCTGATTGTCTAATGTGACATTAAATTAGGCAATCTATTTGAAATCTTAGGAACAAATAGAAAAAAAATTCCAGAAAAGGTTTTTATTAATCCCAGCTTTTCCCTCCTTTTGCACTTTCCTTTCTGCTTACTAACAGAATAAAATATTCCTTACCTCACCGTGTCTTGCATTTCTCACTAGCGAAATTGTGCAGCGAGAGTTAGTTTTTCGTATATCTGTACTGTTCTTCTCATCAGCTTTAAACACAAACAATTTATTGCTCAGGACAGGAGGAAGTGCAGTTCAGAAGTTAATTGGATGTGCAGTTTCAGTTGCTGTTACACTGTCACAACTAGATCTGTTGTATGTGAGGCACTCAGGGAACCCTGGTGAATTTTAGCCGTGTATTCCACCACCACAAGTTCTCAACTTAAGAAAAAACACTGCAGTAAAATGAACTCCATAATGACTCAGCTTCTGGTTATGTAATGGCAAATAACCCATATGAGAAGACTCTGTACTTCGTTGTTTAGTGCCAACCTAGGTTAGCATTAGCCCCTCTCCTCTGTGTCTATTAGCAGCAACAGATAAACGCACATATACTTTACTGTTCATTGAGTATATTTTTTTAGATTTCCTAATCAGGGTTTTTTTCTGTTGAAGATCAGAGTCATTCAGGGTTGACTACTGGCATGATAAAGACCTGCCTTTATATATATATAAATTATATATATATATATATATATTAAAAATTAAAAATTATATATATAATTTCTCTGCAAAATTATTCATACCCTTCCATTAAGGAAAAGGCAAAATCCTTAATAGTAATGCAAATAACTTGGTAAATTTGCTAAATTATAATTTAGTGAAATAAGAAATAGTTTTTTTATTTAATTTATTTGAAAAATAATAGAAAACAAACAAGCAATACGGTCCTGGACCAATGAGAGCACTTTGCTGATGAACAGTGGGCCAGAATACCTGTCGACAGGTGCAGAAGTCTGATTGAGAGTTACATACAGAACATACAGAAAACACCTGATTGCATTGATCGCCTCAAATGATTGCTCAACAAAATATTAGCTTATGAGTGATGTAATGCATATTAATTTCTCCTATCTTTTGCCTGTTTTTTTGAAAATATTTCTATAGAACCACAATTCAAAAACAATGTCATGATTTTCATATAATTTTTATTTACTATTACTTTTGTCAGTTTTAGCTTATTTCAGTGACAGCTGTTTTTTTCCTTCTTTAATGGAAGGGTATGAATAATTTTGCAGACAACTGTATATATATGTGTAGTATACTTTGT
>JBBBVU010000017.1:10420286-10434766 GCA_037177055.1 Atherinosoma microstoma
TTGTGTATATATATATATATATATATATATATATATATATATATATATGAGTGTGGTGATATAATAGCTTTATTAATAATCTGATGTAGCAAACATGCCAGTTGCGTGGCTGAATAGATGTTCCTGCTTCCAGAGAATTTCCAGAAAATAAAGATAGCCAAATATCACTGACATAAAAAAATATTTACCTAAAAAAACCACAAAAAACACTAAAGGGCTCTTTGTGTGTTGTCATTCAACAGGAAAGAAACAGCTAAGTTCCTTAATATATCCAAAACTTTGGACACTGTGTATCTGTGTTTATTGAGAAAACATTTTTTTAAAGCAAAAGTCAAACTATTTTGCCGAGCATCGTACTGCATACCTATATACTAAGTACTGTATGACCTATACTAATTATGAATGAGTGTTGCTGCTGTTCATTTGATGATTATAAAAGATGTTCTCATGGAAGTGTCAATTTCCTATTACTCCAATAACTAGATGTGGCTGCTCTATTTTGCCTCTGCACTCTGTTTCTCTATCTAATAACCACTTTACCTTTACCTCTGCATTTACAGTTGGATGATTGTCTGTGTCGCTTCCATTTAAAATCAGCTTTTTGGCCGAAATAATGTCAAATTCAGATTTTTAAGATAGCACTTTAAATAACTTTTTTCGGCAGTCCCTGATGATAAAATTTTTAAGTGTAAGGCTGGAAAACTATCTGGAACTTCATAAATAAGGAGGATAAATGGTTTTGGGTGGATTACCATCCCAGCTGTGACAAGGCACCATGACCAAGATCAGCTTGTCTTGCTGATATAATGCCAAATTTGGATTTTTTCATTCACCACTGGATTTGATTCACCTGTAAACTATTCAGCAGTTTATTACCTCTCACATTAGCAGCTAACGCCAAGACTCTTGGCGCCGCCATGTTCAACAAACACTGAATTATCTTTTGAATATCTTATTTGAGAAATGCATGTAAACGTGTCATATCAGATTATTACAGTAATCTGATTACTCCCAGATTTTGATGGTTATGTAAACGGGTGTATTATAAAAAGACTGTCTCTACTATTAATAATAAACTGGTGCTACAGAAATATCGGTAAATGAATCGATATGAAATTGGATTTAATCAAAATCTAATCAAGTCAGACTGTTGTGAATCGAATTGAATATGGAATGAATCAGGAAATTAGTGGTGATACCCAGCCCTAACAATGAACATCAATTCTTAATTTCTGTTTTCCTTCTTTCCTCCTTTACTGTATATTTTTTCTTCCCAGTCAAATTTATGTTACATATGAGCAGTAATGCACTGAAGGTTTTTCAGATCTATCAATTCCTACATGAGTATGGAGGTAAAAACAATACTGAAATACTAAATACTGAAATACTAAACCAAACTTTAAAATACAGTTGGCAGTCACGTTAATTAAACATGGATGAAAGAAACAAACTGCATTTACCCTTGTAACTTGAATAAGGGAGATTGTTTTTATATTTTCTCTTTTTGAGTGTTTAAAAATCCAAAGGGCTCTTATACAGCCCAACCAACATTAACAACCAGTGACTACAAAAGGGCCCCCGGTCGATTTCCTCACATCGTCAGCATCTGTTGCAACAGAGTTAAAAAATTTTAAAAGTCAAGGGTGACGGGAAATGATGTGATGTCTTAAAATAACAGGCTGTTCATTCAAAAGCCAGGCATGAGCAATCAGACGTTTTACTTGAATACTCAAACTTTTGCTGAAGTACAATTTCCCATTTCTTAAATAAATAATTTTACGTTTTTTGTTAGGTGCTTTTTCACAGTCAGCAATTTCTTTAAACAAAATAGTTTACATCGCTTAGTTACAGGTTGAAGAAACTTGAAGTTTGCACTTTTAATTTCAGAATCCAGACTGATGTGGGAACTGAAAACTGTTCAAAAATAATCAAATACTTTAACTTTTCTTAAAAAATTTTTTTCCTCTGTACGTTCAAGATTGAAAGTTTCTTGCTTTGCACAGACCTCACGTACTCTGACATGCAGTCTACGGGTGAAATTAGTCATTCTTACAGGATTATTAACATGATGGCCTATCTAATTGATATCCATCACCCTAAACACGCAGACATTCATGTGGCATAGGGGAAATGGTTTGGAACAAAGCAATAAACATGAGAAATTTGTGTCTCTACATGGCAGAAACAAACACTACTACCCAAATACCTCATGTGGAAAGCAGTTTCAAAAATGCGACAAAATCAATCCTCTGCCAGTTTCCTCCTTCAGCACACCCACACCCCAAGCCAGCGCAAACCCCCCACCACCACTACCACCAACATCATCCACACCCCTCCCTTGGGCCCCCTTCAACCGGCTGCATGTCTCTGGAGGTCGCCTCTGACGTCAGCAGCTTGACTGGGCAGAGTGCCAGCCCTGTGGGCCCTTGATGGATGTGGTTGGTCTGAGAAACAGTCTGCTGTGTGTGGAGCGCGCAGCACAAACTCAACTCGGCCCGCTCAAACACATCTAATGAACCGTAAAGACCCGACAAGTCCGTTCCCTCTCCTTGTCTTCTGTCTATCACAGACTCTGACCATCTTAAAGGAGGCATATGCGCAGATGAGTGATTTATACTGCAAATGGCTGGGATAATAAATAGAACCCGCCGAGCCACACTCTGGTTATCCTATGGCCTTAAAAAGCTATCAGTTTTTCATTACAGACACGCAATGCAGCCTGTATTTGTGGGTGACTAATCGAAAACACATATGTGATTATGTGAATTAAAAGTGCAAACGTTGAACCGAAGCAAAAGTTTTACAGAAATTACAACACTGCGTCAATGCTGCTCGGTGAAATCTGCTGATCCAATCATTATGTCACAGTGGTCCCTAGAACTGCAACAGTGTCTGTGCATGTGTTTGTATGAGTGTGTACATGTGTGTGTGTGTGGGGGGGTTACCTGCAGGCCTGCTGCTGGTCTTCCTCTTCAGCCATCTGTCCAACGTCTCTGCACTCACACTCTCCAACACAAAGTCGTCCAGCATCTGCGGGTGCAGCGAGAGGTAGGCCTTCACTTTCTCATCTGTCAAGCCTGAAAACCAAGGAAACAAAACACGTGTTTGTTCTCAAACTGCACCATTTTGCTCAAAATTTAGCAAAATCTCTGGGAAATACTGCTCAAAACTTATGAAAGTGCTAGAAAAGTGTGTTGGAGAGACAAAAAGTTGTAAGAGGATGGAAATAATATCTTGCGGTGATCCTTTGGATAACCCAAACAAACGCACTGGCCAAAATCAGCCAAAAGTCATTTGTTTCTCTTTACTGTGAGGTGAGAGCAGCAGCGACGGGCCCGTGGTTCCAACTAGCGCTCTCAGCCAGCCAGGCTCGCTCACTTGTGTTTACTGTAAAGCTATATCTCCGGGGACAGGAGCCCCCAACAGAGCTAGGAGGATAAAGGAGGACTCGATTGTGCTTAATAGGCAATTAGGTTCTTGAGAGCTTGCTAAGTGCTGCTGTTTACTGTCTTTGTTGTCAGGGAAAAAAAAGCCATTTGCCAGATCGCCGTTGAGGGTGAGTTGTTTTTAATACCCCCACTGGCATCTGAGAGGCATTCATGATGCACTCAGAAGCCATCATGTTTGGGTCACTCATGTAAATGGAGTGTACGTCCAAAACAAAGATGCGTAACTGTCTGGATTCAGCCCACGAGTTGTCATTACATCACGAGTGAAGTCAACACAAAGATTAAACGGAACAAAAAGTAAGAATCCCTGGAAAAGACAAACACATTGTATGGTAATGCTGAATTGACATTTTAAGGTAATTATACATGTTATCAGAAAGAAAACTGTTGTGTTCAGACAGCCCTTATCGTTGTTATAAAGTTTTTTCCCGAAATGCCTGGTTATCTGCAGCCTCAGAGTGGACTCCCCTTAAATATTAATCACAGCAGGACATGCAGCTGGAAGGCATGTGTTCTGCCACCATACACAGACACACATGTATTGCAAAGTTGAGGATGAATGGATACAGGCACTTGTGAACAACACAACTGTGCATGAGGGTGGCGTAGACTTGGCTGATTTGCCAGATGACAAAACATTACCACATGCAGGAGACAAGTAACATATATGACTTTATTTGCTGTTAACCTGTTCTAAAACTTGCAGCAGAGAAAAAAACTTTAACTCGATTAAATCAAACACTCAGAGCTGCGATGGAAAACTGTTGATCTATTCCCCCAGAACAAATCATTTGATCCTCCATCTAACGGATCGTCTGCTCTGAATGTTTGTGTAAATGTGTATGTGTGTGTGTGTGTGTGTAGGTTGAGCGGGCTTGTGGTTGCAGGCGAATAAGGCAAACAGAGGTGGGGGTAGGTTAGGAGGGGATGGAGGACGCTGCAGACTGACGCTGTCCAGACACGAGACACAGCTTTTCAAGAGCGCAACGCCTCACGAGACTCCTGGCTGGCTCTGACGCACATCGGCAGAATACAGCTTAATAAATCAGAAAAAAAAAAGTTAAGAGGGAGTGGGGGCGGGGTGAAGGTGGCTGCAGGGGACAGAAAGACACACGGAGAGAAGTAAAAAAAGGAAGCCCTGCAAAAGACCCTCACGACTTTGTCCTATTTGAAACACAAAGAGCGCTCTGTGGTTAGTGACACTAAAGAAAAATGAAAAACAAGGATGCAGTGTAAATTTATGAATACTAGTTTTGTGTCAAAGGACTCTGAAAATTATGTAGCAATCATATGTGTGCACATGAACAAAAATAGGCAAATGTCCTATATCCATGGGGCAAGAACAAATGGCAGTGATCAGAAATTTGCAGTGGGCATAAAGAGCCTTTTTGGATCCACGTTTTGAGTTTAAAATTACACTTCCAAGCTAGAGGAAACGGAGAGAGGGTGTTTATGGAGACTGATCTGCAAGCGAAAGTCAAACAACAGCTTTCTCTTGAAGCCACTCTTTTTTCTGACCTTTAACTCAAAGATGAACTTTAGAGAATGACAAATAAGCTTCATGAAGACAGCAGTATCTGTCAGCTGATAAGTATCAGGCCAATATTGGCTTAAAAAAACTGTCAACAAATCACATTAAAAGGCATAAAACAAACACTGTTTTTCTGTCTCTGTGCTTTTTGAGTTCCTCAACCTGTCCAGGGCTGACAAAACATCCCATCATTTTAACAAGAGTTGATAATGGTTTGTTGGTGAATAATTTCAGGAGTAAATGAACACAGATTTGGTGCTGTAGTGAATATACGAGGCATCAACATGGCAAGTATTGCAGGAACTGAATCAAACAAAACTACCGACCTCTACAAAATCCAACAAATACAGGTAAGTTAGGAATATGTTAATATCTGAAGACTTTAATACAGGAAAAAGATTCTGAGATATTTCGCTACATATCATTACAATGTTTGTTTGAAGCAAGCCATGATGTTTTCCTAATGTAGTTTTTAACACCTAGCTTCAACCAAACTAAAAGCTCAATGAAACAGTGACTGAAAGCTAAAATTGGGCATCAAAATACAGTCACTCTAAAACATCCGCAGTTGAGATAGGAGTCCAACTTGATGGTGTTACTCCACCACCAAACTGCTCTGACCTCCATATGCAAACTTTTATGGCCCCTTTAATGTAAAACAGATTATTATCTCACTGATAACAAGGAGTGCATTCATCTAGCAGCACATGAATGACGTTTGCACAATATTTATTAGGTCAGTCAAATTTTAGATTGGTCTATTCTGACAGATGTTTCAGAGCCAAAACTTAGTAATGCTCAGTGGACACATTCCCATTAGCTTCACTGCTAAGACTTGTTCGTTATGTCCTTCTTTTTTAGATATTTTTGTGAGTGTTTTTTTTTTTTTTTTTAAATGAGGTCACCGGCTACTGTGACCAATCAGAGGTGCAGCCAGATCTGTCCCACATGCTGTGGTCCAGAGTGGTTAACACCCACTGAAAACTACATGTACTGAATCAATAAGAGGAGAGACTCTTGTGGTAGAAGAGGTAGTTTGGTCACTGGTTTGACCAAGAATTATTATTTCTTTTTCTTTTCAAATCTCAGTAAGACTGTCATTCATTTCCATCTTCTGCTCTGGTTAAATGCCACATGAATGGAGAATAAGTGTCACCGAATGTTTATCTTGAGGCACTTAAATCATAATATTCAAGTGACCGCAGTGAAATAGAAATAAACTGAGATAATTGTGGCTGCCGATGACAGGAGTATGGCCCTTTTTTTTGGCAAACGCTTTGCTATTTCTTTTATTTACTGATACCTGTCCTTGCTAAATATATCTTAGGGTCACTAAAAAACAATATATAAAGCAAAAATGCTTGCAAATGTTAAATCAAATAACATATTTTCAATATTTCAACCAAAACACAGATATCACAAAATGTTTCTTTGCAGATGAACAGCACTGGTAGAAGCTGGAGACTTCAAGTGGATGTATGTATCCAAGATGTAATTATAGGATAATAGGACAAAAACATTTAAATATGAACATCATAAACCATTATTTAAGTGTGTTATGTAAAATAAGCCAATGAAGTGATTGGCTTGGCCCAACATCTGCTTTATTTGGACTATATTTGGTGGGGACTGAGGTCACTTTTTTTTCTCCTTTAAATATTCCTGCTATTTTCTACAGGCTTTCTTTCCGATTCTATCTGGAGTTTTTAGAGTCATAGTTCAACATAATGTGACCGCAGTGACACTACAAGAAGGGGGATATGCGTCAGTGTCCTGGGCCTGCGATTGTGGCAGCTAATCAAAGGTGCAGCCAGATCTGTCCCACATGCTGTGGACCAGAGTGCTTAACCCCACTGGGAACCACATGTGCTCACTCAATCAGAGGACAGCCTTTTGTGGTAGATGCAACGGCTTGGTCACTGGTTTGACCAGGGAATTTTTTTCTTTCACTTTGCCAGACCTCAGTAAAAAATTTTCCTTCCCACTGGGGCAATGCTGCGGAGGAGGGGCGTCATCATGATAAGCAGAAAATGTTTCAGAATTCATATAGTGATGGTAAAATATGTCTGACGGTGTTGAATGTTAACAGTTCAAAATGTAAGACCAAATCTTCATCATCTAAAAGACTAGCTGAAATTCTCACACTAGAGCCAGTCCATGAACCTTCAGCCAGAGCTAGAAAGTCTCCCGTCTTTGCACAAGCATCTAATTGTATAATGTTGGCTGTGCAAAGTACACGGGGAGTAATTGGCATTTCCTCAACATGTTTGTAATAAAGCATTTCAAAACTGCCCTAAAGAAAAAAATATAAATACCTTGATGCAAAAATTCTCAAAAGCAAAAGCAGCCCTTCTAAATCACTAAAATTTTGCAGTGGTGTATTTCTCTGCAGAAACTGCAGTGGCTTGCATTTTTGCTGTAGTCTTTAGTCAAAGTGTATGTAGACACTAGCCAACAACAGAGTGACGGTGTATAAATAACAACATAGCGATCAGTTCAAATCCCTGCCTCCTCTCTGTGTGCTCGACACACATTCAGACTGCCTGAACAAAATAAGGATTTTCACATAAATGGGACTCTGTAGAAGTGTGTTTATTTCTGCTTTAGAACACAGCTGCAGTGAAGAAATCTGCAAATCATGTTTTATTTCTCTGATGTACTGCTTTGTTTTGTGACAAGCTGAAGATAATTTGTTGCACTTCCTTCAATATTACTGCAAGTGGATGGAAATGTCCCCTGTGACTATTAAGGCTTCATATGAAACATTACTGGTAATATTGATGCATCAGAGCCTAAGTAGGATTTTATAGTTGTTGCTAATGATACGGAGCAAGTTGCTCTTCTGGTTTAAATACAATTAGCTCAGTGGTCCAAACCTAGGCATCAAGTTGTGGGACAATAACTGAAATAGGAAAGAAGACTAGAATTTACCAAGTATAATTTATTCATTGGATTTTTTTCTATTATTGTACCAAGGGGCCTCCACAAAACATTGTTTTTTTTAAGCCAAAAATGTTGTGAGCTTTGATTTGTTATGAGAATGTAGTTAAGTGAAGAAATGCAACAATTACCTCTTAAGTGTCGTCAACCAAGCTAAATTTGACTCAATTAAGGTCGCTCTTTTAGACAAACCTAAAGGCGAGAATTGGTTTGTTGTGTAGCATGCTTGTAACTGGCTGAAGCCCAGTTGGCAGAAATTTCTGTGGCTGACTCAGACTCGGGCTTCTTGTATAAAGTCCTGGGTTCGTGCAGTGAGGTATTGTTGCGTAACACTTATCTTGACACCACACCCTGGGACTGGGAAGGCAAGGCCAAACCAGTAACAGTCTGTCTGGGTCTCTGCGCTTTTACATCTAAATTTCACCATGAGACCGCTCCTCATTTTACAGAATATACATGTACAAATTACATAGACCGGATATATTACTGTACATAACATCAGCACCAGTTTGTGGTGTTAACAAAGAATTTAAGGCATCAAAACAACCTAAAAAGGGTCCAGAACAATAAATTCTTTAGAGTTACAATTCAAGGTTATGAGCCCTTTTATTAAGGAAATCAATTTGGCATACTACAAGTTTATATGGAAATGTTAACAGCTTGTAATTACACTGGAAACTGGAATTAACTGCATCTAACAATGAGATTTGCTCTGATTATAATGCTGTGTATTAACATGGACACTTCAAAAGAATGGATAAAAGAAGCAGTGGCACATAATTCTGACAGAGTGAGGTATCATATATGAATCATAAATCAAATAAGACACTTTTCAGGTCAGCAGTTACTGAAAGGCACACAAGCAGGAAAGCCCAAGAGTGTTTCTGTTGATACTTCTTTGAAAACGAAGCTCCTTTGTTGAATGAAAAAAATGATAATATCGGAACAATCTGTGAAGCAAGTTTGCATTTGTCAATGCATCCACAGGTCTGTCTTTAACTCAAATTTTAGATTTAAATGAATTAATTCTGCAGAATCCTTCAAATATGACCAAAGGCAGTCCCATGCAGATAATGCTAAAGGAGACATTTTGTCCCCCCTTATTTTTCTTGGGTGGGGGGTATTATCATTAAGGATGTTCGGCAATGTAATCTTCTAAAAACAAATGTGTCATGTTGGTATCACAAAGATTTTCAACCACCATGGATGGAACTTATCACCTCCAGACAGGGGGTCCTGATGTCTGGGTTGTCGTTACAAGTACAACAGAAAATACTTCTGAACAAACCCATTGATGACGCTGCATGTCAATTTAAACTTTTACAGTAATTTATTATCAAAATTGTCGCTTTCCCAACTTAAATTAGAGTGCGCAATGCATTTGTTCAAGTGCTTTCGTTCTAATAAATAGCTTCTAATACAGCTTAAAGTGAGGAACTTGTTGCTAGGTGTTTCTTGACAAAGTAACAGTGGAATTGCAAAAGTTGCTAAATTCAGCAATATATTTGTTAAGTTTGTCATTACTGATTTGGATAAGTTGTATTATTAACCATAGCATAAAAAAAACCTGCATTTGAACTAACTCTGAAAATATATGCAGCAAAGTGCAACATGTTTTTTTTGTGTTCATATTTTCATCAGCTCCCGTGGTATTAAAAAAATGTGTGCTTCATATGTAAAAGCATGAATGGCTCAAGAAATCCATGAAAATCAAAACATGAGCCAAGAATGAATAGTTTCATGAGAGCAACTCTAGAGCTAGCCAGTGTTCAAGCATATTTAAGAGACAGATTAGCATGTCAGGTTATGCAGGGAAATCCTTTCCAAAATAAACTTCCATAAGTCAACTCCCAGTTCTATGTGGGTGTGTAGAGTTGGTGGTTAAATTTAAGGTTAGAAATTTATTTATATTTTGTTAGAAATTGTGTAGAGGGTAGCCTAAAGCTCTTTGAAGGAAATTAAAATGATACAACAGTGGGACATGGCTGTTTTTTAACTAGGCGTCTGAGCTGAGAGAAAGTCCATGGAAGGAAGGAAGCTGCTGCAGTTTAGTGTATCTTTTAAGTCTTGGTTCATTTATTTTTGCATGTATTAATGATTAATTATTATATATAAATGTTGTAGGATTGTTCAATTCCTGGCAGAACTTCCACGAGTAAACGATGAACAAACAAACAAAAAGCTTTTATTGTAGATGGGGGTATAATTCAGTGTTGCTTAGAACAACAGCAAGTTATCAAACTTTTGTCGCATCACTCATCCATTTTCACATGCTGAAGCATTTAGCTCTGTGACAGTCCTGAACAGATACGAACAGAGTGTCTTCAGCACTGCTATCAGACGGTGTGGAGAAGCAATGTCGACGGCAGAGGCCAACACAGACACTGCTGATGTTCAGCAAGCAAGATGTTCCTCTTATGCGACACATAGATGAAAAATGCACGAGAAAAAAGGGGAAAAGACCACTTCTCTTCAAGCACACTCCTTCTGGCAGATAGTCAAGGGCAAGCTGCCAAGGTACTACTTTTCACTTTCCTGACATGAGGCTGAGGCAGGAAAGGGGGGGGGGTTGGGGGAGGTGGTGGGGGACTGCTGTTGGGTGCGTGCGTCAGCAGGTCCGCCTGGGACTCCCTTGCCAGGAGGTGGGAAGAGCATGTGGTTCTTATCTTATCTATGGGAGGGCTGGAGCACAGCATCTGAGGCTGACATTCAGTGAGCAGCAGAGAAGTGAAGACTGAAAATGAAAGCACTTTGATTCCTACTGCTCACCTCATTCACTCACTGAGGCTGTGCAGGTCAACCTGGGCACATATGTGTGTACATATGCAGATGAGCGAGAAAACATACACAAATCACTCGCTCATTCCACAACAGATGAGGGTTAGGTCAATTGTGCAGCTAAAAAAAATACACCGATCAGTAGAAATGTGTCAGATTAAGAGAATGCTGCTTTACTGTGGATTTAAAATGCAGTCCTTTTGCTCTCAGAGACACAGCCCCACATGGAGAAAACTGTTTCCCTGCACAAATGTGCAAGTTTACAGCTTACACTTGAGAGAGAAAGACACAGAGTGAGATTCCCATGGAAATGTAATTTGCATTATTTCCACCTGCATGGTTCAGGTCATAAGGCATTAAGGCTAGGGGCTATTAATGACAGACTGAGATGTAGATAAGGCATTTCTCTTGATCCACAACTTAATAGTGAGGTCGCAAGCCAGTGTAGTTACAGAAATATGGTTGGTCATCTTTACACCAAACAAACTTTCTTGTGCATTTAACCAAATTAGAGGAAAGTGAACAGCTGAAGGCAGCTGATCATTCATAAAATGTTGCTGATGATGAACTCTAACAGCAAAGCGGGACCTGCTCCTGCCTTGGATTTAGCATCTTGCCTGAACTATTGGTTTTGATCTAACCCCTTCTTTCCAAAAAAGGCTACATCAGTAATCAGGGGGTCATGTTCCCTTCTCCACATCTGGTCTGATGCTGAACTCCACAGCCGCTCTGCAGAGGGGCCTATGGGACCCAATAATGAGAACCACAGATCCTCGCTTCTTCTCAAGAGCCGGGTTCTTTTATGAGCCTTGACACAAGGACAAGTTGTAAAGAAATTTGCGTGCATATGGCCTTTTCCCATCCTCTCAGATACCAACCCGTGAAAAGCTGACAAGGGGTCAATGGACGCCTTGAGGAGAATGTCATCCGTTTTCTCCGTCCAGATTCTGCACTGTGCCCTGGCACGGCTCCAGTCCTGTACAGTTTGTGATATATACAACAAACAAGGTTCAAACTGTATAACAAGCTCAGTTTCTTGGGCTTGAATTTCCTGAGAAATGTTTAAATCAACAATAAAGAAAATTCAAAACAAGAAACTATCTGGCCTACGTCTCTCCAAGGCTGGATTTATCTAATTGTTCAAATTTCAATCAGAAGTTCATTTTCATGGTCATTCCCATCAACCACAAGAAATATTTCTACATTTAGTGACTGTGCTGAGAAGAGTCTTAACTGTGTCAGAGCTGGCATGCAGTGGGGCAGGAAATGTTTAGCAGGAGCACTTCCTGCCTGACAATGCAGCCTTCTTCATTGAGTTAAGCAATTCGTTGACAACCAATTGCGTTTGAAAATGCCTGAGAGATCATATTAGGGCTGACCCCTACTGACCTCCTACACTGACCACAGTTATTCACAAATAATGCACACACACGTGTGCATATACATTTTTCTAATTGCAATGCAGAGCTATAATATCTCAGGACTGATTCATTGCTTAGAATTATATAAGCAAATTGGGAGTAAACTTGAGTCAACATGTGGTCTTGACAAACTGGAGTGCTTTTCTCAAGGGTGGATAGTGTTTACTGGAAAGTCCAGCAGCCGGTGCTATGTCAAAAAATGACCACGAAAGGAGGACCAAAGTACCAGATTGCTAATTGACTAAATAAAACATTTTCCTATGCATAAAGCCATCAGCACAATATCATTAATACATGTGGAGCTGATGATGGCATGTATTCTACTTCATTACTTGGATGCACCCTTGTGTTATTGTTACCATGAAAAGATTTGGATAAAGTCTAATCAAATTATCCTCTCATCCAAAACCAATCAAAAATGAAACACGCAGGCAGAAGGAAAACAGTTTGTCAATTTAATCCTACATTTAACCCAGATTAACTGGACAGCTGCACAACATTTGGAAAAATGAGAAGCATATATGAGAGCTATGACACACGCAAGCAACTACAACAACTCAACAGTCCATCATTAACTTTCTTTCACTTCTTTTGTGAATGAGTCATTCATTAAAAAAGGGGTACAGAGTACACAACTGAGTATTCCAGCTCAGAGTAGTAGTAAAGGTACTCATCTTCTGAAATCCAAGTTCAGAAAGGGTTGAAGCACTGTGAAATCTGACATTCATGTCCTTTTTTGGTAATTATGAGGGCAGGATACCTACATACTGTACCTCAATAACACATTCCATCACTGCAGTTTACTACTTCGGGTGTATTTTGGTGTCATTCAGAAATCCCCAAACTGCTAACTTGTTATTACAGGGTTGCCACGAAAGGTCACTTGAGGTGCCGCTGGATCAGCTTCAATCATGCACATTATTCAGATTGTCCAAGTCACAACAATGATATTATGAAAATGTAACACCAGATAAAATCCAACAAAAAACATTATACATAAAGTCAGGACTAACCTGTACTATGTTAAAGACAAATAGAAATATTATATTTATAAATACTATTATATATTATAGGAAAATAAAGAGTTTATTTCCAACATTCAATGAGAAATGTCCTCATGCTTGCACAAAACTTTTTTATGTCCCCCCTTTTATAACCATTATGTTGAATTGTGAAGTGGACTGCTTAGAAATAAATCTAATAAATAAAGAAGTGACCTATCAAGTATTAATTTCAGGATGCAAATTATTTATCATAGCTATGGCATAGAGAAAAACATTATGACACTAACATGGTATGCCATTTGAGTAACTTGAAATAATAATAATGGTATAATCGTCTTAATATACTACAATAAATATCTGAATATCAACCCTAAATGTAAACGTCATCCTTAATATATTAAAGTTTATATTCTTGAAGGAAAGCCTGAATTGTGGTCTTTCTGCACTTTCTATCTTTACTCTTTTCGGCTGATGCAGTGGACCTAACTTCCCTTTTTTATGCCCTCTCGCGGAGCAACTGTCTGATAATCCGAGGGGGGATCCATAAAAAGCATTATTTTTTGTCTGCGGAGATTAAAGCTATATTTCACGAATTTCAGTCTTGTCGGCCATTCAATGAAGTCCACATCCATCTAGAATACCTTCTCAGATTGTCATTCATAAAGTTGGACGGACAAACGATCAACATATTGAACGCCTGCAGGACCGAACATCCTAGCTGAGCCCGCGTTTCGCGATCAGCTGCACAGTTAGTCAAAACGGTGCGCACTTCTGCGTAAATTCAGCTCTGATTTCTCTTTTACGTGTGTACCAGAGATACCTACTTGCACCAAGGAAACAGTCCGTTAACCTTCTGAAACAGCTTGTTGAAGACGGACCATCTTCCATGTCGGATTGTGAGCGCAAAAAGAGAGAGAAGCCACGGAGAAAAGTGCGCCTCTGCAGCTGCAGCTTGGTGCGTTTGGGCCCAAAAAATTAAAACGAAAAAGAAAAGATGAAAAAAAGAAATAAAAAAGGGGGGAGAGACAAAAAAAAAAAAAACTATTCCAGGACGTGTTGGGGTGATGATGTCCTTAATGCTTTGAGGCTGTGCACGGTTTAGGGAGGGCAAGGAGAACAGTGTGCTGCCGCCCCCCCCTCCTCCACCAGCGCTATGACCCAGCACCGCTGGCCGAGGTTAGCTTCAATCGGTCCGCCTCCCCGGCGTGGTGGCTCCGCTGTGGATGT
Organism: Atherinosoma microstoma; assembly: GCA_037177055.1. Taxonomy (NCBI): domain Eukaryota; kingdom Metazoa; phylum Chordata; class Actinopteri; order Atheriniformes; family Atherinidae; genus Atherinosoma; species Atherinosoma microstoma. The sequence goes on from JBBBVU010000017.1 coordinate 10,434,637, forward strand.
GCAGCAGCAGACTGAGCAGAGCTGAGACGTCAACGCATAGACACAGAGAAGGGAGTAAACACACACACACACACACACACACACACACACACACACACACACACACACACACACACACACACACACACAC
>JBBBVU010000017.1:10480187-10494429 GCA_037177055.1 Atherinosoma microstoma
ATTCAGAGCTTTATAGACCAGCAACAGAACATTAAAGTCTATCCTCTGACGGACAGGCAGCCAGTGTAAAGACCTCATGGCTGGACTGATGTGGTCCACTTTCTTGGTCTCAGCGAGGACCCGAGCAGCAGAGTTCTGAATAAGCTGCAGTTGTCTAATTGATTTTTTTGGTAGACCTGTAAATACGCTGTTACAAAAATCCAGCCAACTAAAGATCAAAGGCTGGACTAGTTTTTCCAGGTCGTGCTGGGATATCAGACCTTTTAACCTTGATATATTCTTAAGGTGATAGTAGGCGGACTTCGTGATTCCCTTAATTTGTTTTTCAAAATTTAGGTCTGAGGCATTTGTGGCCTTTAATTGTTTCACTTTGGCTCCAAAGACAATCACCTCAGTTTTTTTTGTGTTCAACTGAAGAAAGTTTAGGCTCATCCAGTCATTAATCTCCTCAATGCATTTACCAAGAGCCTTTCCTGGCTGGGCTTCGGTCTCCTGGTGACATTGTAATATAAATCAGAGAGTCGTCTGCATAGCTATGGTAACTAACTTTGTTGTTCTTTTTAACCAGCTGTGGGCAGGCTGTCCAAACAGGAAGAGTTCAGCTTATGTAAGATGTTCTCCAGATCTTTGCTATTAATGGGATAAAATTCTGTCATGGTGTAAAAACAGTTTTTCAGTGAACATACTATATTTCCTGAACCTGCTGTTGAAAAACCAACTAGCTGCTTGTCTGATGATCTTAATTTGTCTGTGAGAAATTTGCCAAAGACATTGCAGGCCTTGGTTGAATAGAGCTCAGGTGCTACTGACACAGGAGGGTTTGTTTGCTTGTCGACTATAGCGAATAAGGCCAGAGCTTTTTGACAGTTTTTGCTAATAATGTCAGAGAGATAGGACTTCCTTGCATTCCTCAGTTGAAAATTATAAGAGTGAAGTTTCTCTTTATACATGTCATAATGAATGTGTAGGGTTTCTTTTCTCCATCTGCGCTGAGCTTTCCGACACTCTTTTTTTCATTTTTCACCGGTGCGGAATTTTCCCTTGGGGACTTTTTCCTTCCAGAGACAACCTTCACCTTTGTAGGAGCAATAGCATCCATAACATTTGACATTTTAGCACCAAAACTAGTGACAATCTCATTGACTGAACCCCCTGGCAGGTGTTAAAGATAAGACCTGGTTCAAAATCTCACTCGTATTTTCAGTTATACACCGTTTTGTGATCATCTCAGTTGACATATTTGTGTGAACAGGAATTATACTCTCAAGATAAAGTATATCTTGATCTTGGTTTGTTGCATTATACATAAAACCTTGAAGAAACAATTGAAAATTGTGCAATTCCTTTACGAAAAAAGAAAAATCTTTTAACTTGGCCCAGTTAAGTTGCTTTCTGTGATGTGTGACCTGCATGCAAAATGCTGTGTTGTTAACGTATTCCTATCAGTGTGTTACTTCTCAAGAGTAGCCATAGCATGGTTCAGCTCACACCCGATAACACTGCACACTCGGGTGACAACACACTTTGTCTGCTGGGTGCAAACTGGCTAGGGAGGACTCCTTAGCGAGGCAGCATTTACTCACAAGACAGTGCAGCAGGTAACAGATCCACACAAACCCCGCAGCTACGGAGGACACAGGTGAAGGAACATGGATGTGAACCTGCATCCATACACGTTCAGCACAAATTATCACATGTGGACAGGTGACTGTGCAGGAGCGTGAAAATAAATAAACTCTGATGACTAAACTGCTTTCCATCAGGAGCCTCCAAAACTTGTGTACATTTTCCACTCATTGGGGCTGGTTAATAATAATAGTCATGGTATGTTCTGGTCCATCTAATTTTGCAGATCTGTAATGCATACTTGTGAAATTCAACATGTTGAAATGACCATGAGCAGATGGCCACAAAGATAGCAAATTATTGCATCAACTGTCCCATAAATCACAGCAGTTAATAAAAATGTATAAATAGCCACAAACCAGGGCAGGTTGGATGAATTAGCTCATTATTCAAAAACATAACCGAAGACTTTGCTGTCTCCATATTTGGCTTCATCTCTAATTGCTTTTATTTTGGGTATTTCTCAGGGATGTGGGGAATGTGCTTATGGCACAGCCCGGCTGTGGAAGCAGGAGGAGCTGCTGTCTCGTCATGTTTGTCTGTGGGACGATGGGATTTCACACCGATGGGGAACTTGTCAGTTCAACCCTTCACTTTCTTACCAGGCTCCTAATGTCTCCGAGCCAATGTGCTGTCTCATGGCAGCAGCCCTCTACTAACATCATACTAAACAGACTTCATCCCTAATTAACAACAAGGCTGACAGGGGCCAACACTGCTCTGTTACACATTCACAACATGCAAATGCAGGACATTGAGGCTGATGTGAGCAGGAGGAAAAGCGGTGGAGAAGAAAATGTAAAATGAACTGTTGTTTTTCTGTTAGGATAAAAACTGACACAGCAAAAAGTTACAAAATAAAAGGAAGTGTTGATGTAAAAGTTCTTTCAAACTTTGGTTTCTGGAGACATTAGCACATCTTAAATTCATCAGTTGAAACCTCTGAAGTATTACTTGAAATTAAGCAAATAGGGCTTCCAAGGTTTCTAGATTATATTACAAGTGCAGTTATATTATGTATCATGATAATACTTGTATAACTTGAAAATGATTGGAACCAGAATACTACTCAAAGTCTAACAGGCTCTCAGATGATCTCTGCCACTTTCGGTAAATGGACTACTGTTTGCCTGACAGCCCATAAAGCTTGAAAAGAGAAGAAACTCTCCAAACAGTTCAACATCTGCTGGCTGTGCTGGCATGAAGTGACACCACTGGCCCAATTGCTATGTTTCTTTTGTAGTGGACATAATTACAACATTTTCTCCCAGATGATGTTTGTAAGAGTCAGAGCAGCTGTCAGAGGACTTGCACTTCCACAGCAGAGGGTTTACATTGTGTTTGGTCATCTCACTTCTTCGTGAGTTATCAGCTCTCTCCTGCAGGAGGGTCCATGCTGAACAAGCCTCCAGCGGGAAGGCCTGTTTGCTTTTGAATGTAGTCCAAACAAAGATCCGAAGAGGTCTATGCTCCTCCAACACAGCAGGCTGTAGTTTAGAAACATTTAACTGCAGATGCACCATCAGAAAATGGGAATATGCTAATACTTGTAACAGATAAACAATGTGTAAGCTGCTTGGATAAAATAAATAAATGCAAGTTTGACTGATAAAAAGAAAAAAAAAACAATTGTAGGCAATTTTTATGTTTAGGTTATCTGTCATTAGCAGCACTGGTTTGTTGTGTCATCAGATCTGCTTTCAAGTGCCATACACAAATGTCTTCTTTTTTTTTTTATATTACATCTTCAGAGAAGTATTTATGACACACAAAACCAATTTAACTCCTTAATCTTTCATTACATCCTGCATACTTTTTTATAGTTGGTGTTGTTACTTGATACACATACTATAATATCCTCTAAGTCTCTGTGTCAGATGTCTGTGCTCAGCTAATTGCCTCTGGAGATCAAAGACTTCAGAGGGGGAAAAAAAAGCTAATTTACCAAAAACTTTAATGTCATATTCTAAAAAAGAGATGAACTTTATTCACACTCACATTGGGTGTGATGTACTCTATGTTGCAGCAAAACCTACCAGGTATAGCTAGTTTTGGAGCGAGTTTCACATATGAGTCACTGTGCTGTAACTTAAAGAAAGTCTTTTGTTTCTGAGCAGAGAGGACAGGAGACACAGTGGCAGACAGACAGTCAGAGAGGGATAGAGACAGAGTTGTGGGAATAAAGATTTAAAGTGAGCTTCCCTTGTTTCAGGGGCTGGGAAACAGAGCTCGCAGAACAAATGAGAAGTAAACACGCAGCCACAGGAAGCCATTAACTGCAGCGGGGGCCAATTAGGCCCCAGCAGGTGTTCTTGCCTTGGCCTGCTTTGGTCCTACCTCACCTCCGTCTGACAGAGCCCCGATCTGAGCTGAGGAAACAACGGGTAGTTTCATTTGCTCAGCAATTTCAAGCAAAGTATTCCTACTGGAGGGCCCCTAAAAGTCCTTTATTGTGCTCTCTTTGTCCCCTCCTCCCACCCCTCCCTCAACCCCCCAAGTGCAAGTCATTAGAGAGGACAATTACATCCTCCTCATGAAGCTCAACTTTAACAGGAGGGAAAGATAAGACAGGATCTCTCTCATGTTAGACCCCCTCTATGCAGGCACTCTCTGAAGCGTATTGCTCTTTTCACACCCTGACAGAAGACAGACAAGATGGTCAAACTCAAAGTCAATCACAGAAGTTACAGTGGAAAGAAAACTATAAGCAGCATCTGAAATTTGTATCTTTTCAAAAAGGAAGGAGTTTGAAAGACTTGAATAGGCCACGATGATTAAAAAATTACAAGCAACTGAACATTAAAGTATGAAAAGTCACTTTAGAAAGAAAATTATTCAAATTAATTACATTTAAGCGGAGTTGTTTAAGTTTAATCTTATATTCTAAAACACAAACCTGGTTTAAAAAAAGATGAATGGTGAAATTCAAACAACCACATTCAGGTTCGAAGTTTTTTCAAACTTCTTAAAGCGAAAAAATAATTTGAACAACTGACGTAACCTCACTTTCAAAGTGCTAATTTCATCTCCCTTAATCCATTTAATCTGCAGTCAACATCTGACTACAGCAGCAGGTTAGGAGGGTGTTAGGATGTATCACTTCTGTGATATTTAAAAAGATGTATAATTATTGTACAACAAAGATTATATTCTCTTTTCAACTCCCTAGACTTTTTAGTGTAATTATTATTCTAAAATAAAATCAAAACACAGTAAAGTAATATTTCTATAGATGTCTATAGATATTACAGATATTACTCTGTTGTCTTTTGGCCACAATTATTCTGCATTGATAATCTGACAGTAAATACAGTGTAGGACAGAAAAGGATCTATCTGTAGCTGTAATCATACTGATGACATGGATAGCATGGGAGGAATTAAAAAGTTATTTTATCAAAGCAAAGAGTTTTCAGTTTGCACAGTTGTGTATTTTAGCTCAGACAAATGTGAACTGTGGTGGTAGGCTGGAGCTGATATGTGGCCAAACTCCCTCCTGTCCCACCCTCTCTTTAGATGCTGTATTTTCATTTTAACATGGACATTTTTTCCTACACTTAATCCATTACACACATGTCACATCAAAACTATTCCTGCATAAGAAAAGAGGCTTGCAAACTTCAACTGTGAACCAAGTTTTTTCCAAAAAGAGAAAGGTGCAGAAATACTGATAAACTTAACCAGATTAATGACTGAAATAAAATCACCCTAATTCAAATGAATCCAACCATAAATGACGCAAGTCAGCGTTTAGTGCATGCACATGACCTATTAATTACATCTCTGGTCTCATGATCCTACACAGCGCTTTTGGCCATTTCAGTATTATGCTCTTGTTGAGTCTTTTAACCTCAGTTTCAGTCCCAAAGAAAGTGATTCTTACAAATCCATGTGGTCCTTAAATTGATCTTAAAAGAATTATTTAGAGACTTGTATTTCTATTATCCGTGTAAAACCCAATGATGCAGAAAAATGTGTCCAACAGACGACTGTTGCTTCTGACCCCTGGTGTTGAGTCAGTCAAACAGAAAACCAAACTGTAATAGAGACCCAGGGGCCTCAGACCCCAAAGGTAAATCAAATCCTGAAGCTCATTTTATATAATATATTTGTCCTACGTATCTTGGATGATTTTTAGTTAACTTTGAAATGTTATTTACTGGTTTATCTTGAAAAGCCTGACTATCACTCTTGAAAATAGAAACGAGCATCTTTAGGCTTCTTTTTTTTTAACACTGCCCGTTTTATTTTAAACTGATTTGTCAGTGTTCATTCAGATGTATTTGCCCCTCACCTGTTTTGTGTGTAGTTAATGGCCTTACTTTTTTATGTTCCTGCCATCCACACCTGGTTGTATTCAGTCATTACTCACTGTGCACATATTGTATTGTTCTCAGCCAGTTTGTCCTTTCCAAGTGTTTATTCTTGTGCTTTCCTGAATCCCAGCTTGCTCCTGGTTTTTGTTCTGTGCCTCACCCTTGACCTTCTAGAATTTTTCAACATGCACTCTGTTTATGGACTTTGTCTTTTAATAAACCTTTCTAAATTTGACCTGGCTGTGTCCTTCATTTGCATTTATTGCAATTGCCCTCTGGGATTGGTGATTTAGGTGGTACAATATATGAAACCACCACACTGCCATTAATTTAGCTTATGTTGTGCACACGTTAACTATGCTTCCATGATCAATTAAATTAAATTTGTTTAATGAATTTACCCGAACTAATTTAGATACAGATTTGTGAGGGAGGTAGTAAATTTTCAGACTGATACATTGGCCCCTTTAGAGTATTTAATAATGGTGCATTGACATTCTGAAAGCAACTAGATTAAACTATAGAGTGGGGTAAAACAAAGATGATATAATTGAGGGGGACGATTTGAGGGGCTGTAACACTTAATGTACTAAATCTTTTGAATACAATTTATCAAACAATAGAATTTGTGACAAAATTACTTCTAGAAAAATAGAGAATTTTCTTTTTCATTAGAAACATTAAAAACAAATTTCAGATTATAAACTTTGACATATAATCTTGAATATTGAATGATTTACCTGCTTAATTTATTCACAGCCATCTGTGTTACTCTGCTGTAATCATAATCTATAAATGTGTCTTATTTTTTTAACCTGGTTAGCATAGCATAGATATAGAGAATCTATGAGGAGATGCATGTTCATGTATGCCTCCAGGTGGCACTAAAGGATCAATAAAGTTAAGGGCTTCAACTCAAATGAGATGAGTGCATGTGGGGGTGAAGGTAAGTGTTGTCTCCAGGTATGGACATGCTGAAATGATTGATTAGATTGATCAGGGAACACTGCCCCCCCACCCCCCCGCATTATTTCTATCTTCTCTGCTTACGGCAGAAAATGTGTCCTTTAGTGATTGATGAAGTGTCTCAAACGTTACAGCACTGGTGAAGTATTAATCCACCTGCTCTTGTTGAGGACCTCCTGGTCTGTGATTTCAGCTGTGCTGAACTTTCCTTCCTCCATAGCTCAGCTTTGACTTCATCCCCTGCCTATCAGAAGTGAAGAAACCCAATTTAGTTGCTGTGGGAGTAAAATCAGTCAGCTTGCTTGAAGATTAAAAAAAGAATGCTTTTTTTTTTGGTAATCCCTCTTGTCTGCCAAGAGCATCCTCCCACATAGCAGCAGCCTCCTTCCTCTGTTCTTACAATGCACAACCCAAAAGAAAAAGAGATGGAAATACAAATGTACATGTACAGGAGGCATATGTTCACCTCCTCTCATACACAGCCCTAATCTTATTCCCTGATCTTCAGCATGCTTTCATGAATAAAGTGATTTGACCCAATCTCGATGTGTAGCTGACATACAGTGAACCTTTAGGGACAGATTTCTTCTACATCTTACAGCAAAAATATACAACAGCCAGAGTATGAAGCGATGCGTCGGTCACTGAACAACCACGACACAAGTTTTTGCTCCGGATCTGTCCAGGAAGTGTCTGCTTTGTCTTTTCTCACAAAAGCTGCTGGAGATGCAGGATTCATCAGTTCCGTTGCCACAAACAGTAATACTGTTGCGGGAGAGCAAAGAGACATGTAGTTCTATGCTCTCACTGCTGTGTGCAAAGTGTCACTGAAGGGGGGTAAAGGCAGCATCTGTGCTTCCTGCCCCTATCAGTCAGCCTCGGATTATGTAGCTGCCCTTTTCTACCTCGTCACTGCCCCAGATTGTAATAGTGATACAGCAGCGAGGTGGCCAGAAGCCAGCAGTCATTTCTTTTTCCTTTAATCTTCATAAAAAAAGAAGAAGAATTGATTGGATTAGCATTGGAGACAAAAATAAATAAAGACATTTGATGCTGCAAGAGGAAACAGTTTGTGGCAGAGAATAAAAAAACAACAACAGAAAACATGAGTAGGATTAAACAATAACAAATGGAAACAGACCTCAAAGGTCAGTTTGGAGAAAGGGTAGCCAGTCCAGCTGTCGTTGCCCTCAACTTGCAAATTTCAGTTCAATATCTCCTACTGAATATAAGTATTTCAGCTACTTCTGACATACTGAAATAATGCAGCTCCTACCCCCCAGGACAAACACAGTCATGAATAGCTTGGCTTCAGGCCTAAACTAGGCAACAGTGAATACCAGAGAGCCACACAAACAAGGCCACAATTGAAATGACACAATAGAAAAAGGGATTACACAACTTTTGGTCACCAAGCCAGTTGATAATATCATTACAGGAGCCATGGAGAACCAAACAGGTCTTGGTACACACTGTGTTGGCCCAACCATGATCTCAGCCTGCACATGTGACAATAAAATGTCTTGTTACACTGAATGGGAGCATCTATCCAAGACAAGATACTTTATTGTAGCAGCTTGTTTGTTTGCTCAAATGACATGGAAGAGAAAATCAATAAAGTTGTAGAAAATTGGCATTCAAAAAAAACATTTCTATAAATAGAGAAAAAAATGTTATTTTATTTCTTTCAATAACAGGCAAGCAAGAATTAGGCTACCTGAGGATACATGTGCAGTTTTTTTTTTTATGTATCATACCAGTTGCTGGTGTGAACCCTTCAAAGATACTGTAGTCGTTAACTTTTTCAATCTGACTGAACACTTTTTGTTAAAACGCTTGTTACCAAGTTCCACTGAGCAAATGCAAGACTACAATTGTTGCAGGAACCCTAAAAAAAGGTGCACACAAACACGTTTTATATATGTGATCACCTACAGCACATTAATCTATACTCATGTTAACTTGTTTAAATGAGAAACAGAGAAAGGAATTAAAACAGAAGCCAAAAGTCATTTCATGGCTTTAATTTTCATTTACTGTGATGTTTGGTTGACTGTACTTTGTTATTTTGCTAAAAGCCAAAAGGTTCTAGTGCCCCAGCCAGCTATTTTTCCCTGAGCAGTGCACATTTATAACAAAACATTGTGCAGTGAGTACCACAACAGTTAGGAAATGTCAGGTTAAAGCATTCAGTAAACTAACCTTTGCAGCATATTAAATAGATATGGCATTTCATGGTTGAAAATATCATTCAGATTTAGAAACAAACACTGTTAACCTCTTGTGGAAACATGAGATGATTTTTTTTTCATATGACAAAATCAATGTAGTTTGAGGTATTTCCTGAAGGGATCATGCACCTGGGTCCTGCAGTACATTGGTCAACCCTGCTTAAGAGGAAATCTAAGCAGCTTAGAACACTAATGCCCAAATGGCCCCAGGTAGCTATACTCTGGAAACAAAGAGCCTTTAAAATGCTATGGGAACCAGTCATTTGAGCAGTAATCCAAATGATGCAAATCAGCAATTGAATTATGTAATAGGCACATAGAAAATTAACTTAAATGATCCAAAAGGGTCAGATATTACAAAGAAAAAAAAGAAAGGTTTGTACTTCAAATGGCTTAAATTCATGAGCTGAGAAAACGTTTGACAGGAAAATATTTAGTAAATATTGAATACTGTAAATCCTTCCTTTTATTGTAAGGGTAATAAAGAATCCAGTTTGGTTTCATTAGAAGGCGAATGAAGCCCTGTTGTTGACAGTTTATTGTTCTCCAACACAAAGGAACCTTTGGCGTGCCTTTACGCAGACTCCTCTGCCAATCCACTGGCGCGCCACTGAAAACAAAAAACATGTGCAAATGACGACATATTAAGATGAAACTGGGACTAAAAACGATTAATAAAAAATAAATCGCAGCACTTGAATAATATTAATGTTTCAAAGCAGCCTCCCACTGTACCTTATTAAACCGAGCAGGCTGTTATTCATTTACTGTTTTTGTTGAAGAGAGGGAATGACTCTTCATATTCAAATGTAATTTATTCTTAATTGACTTAATTTTCCTAAAACGTGACATCTTTTCGTCAGTGACACCTGTTTTTATCCCAACACTGACATTCCTTCGAAGTGGATTTCCTCTCCTCATTTGAAAACTTTACACATTTCAAATTCAACAGGCCAACATCTGTGCACGAGTTTTCACAAGTCCATCAAGTCTAAACCGTTTTTAAAAATGAAAGACTGAGCGTCAGGTGTCAGCAGCTTTTAAGGTGCGGAAGTGCAGAAAGTTTATCGACTTTTCCCAAAGCAGCCGCGTTTTCCACCCCTTTCAGCCACTCTTTACATTTCCTTACAACAGTCTCATCTACATCACCGTCTTCCTCCTCGTATTCTACGTCATCGTACTTGTGTTGATCGTTTAGCAGAGATATTTTAACAATTGCAGTAATGTCCTGCTCGGCACTCTCCGTTTTGGCGCCAGGAGCGCAGCCCTTGGACCCTCCGTGAGCTTTTTTGGATGGAAAAACTCGTCGGTGCCGAAACTCGGCGGAGGCACAGCACTTCTGCTGCTTTGCCAGCATCTGTTTTTCTAGATTCCGTTTTTGGATGACAAGAATGGCTTCAGGGGTGAGACTGAGGGTAAACTGAATCTCCTTCTTCCCTTCCTCTTTTCCATGAAGATGTCTGGTGGAGTCCATTGAGCTGGAGCGCCTCAATCCTTGGGATGATTCCTGCGGCTTAGCCACCGACAGCCAGGAACATTTCACCTGAGTCTCTTGCCCAGCGCCAGGCTTCTGAGCCGGGCTTTTCTTCTTCTCTTGATGGGCTTTTCGCCCCAGATTCCTTAGATTGGCCGATGCCCAGGATATGGTCTGCTTTTGGGACCCCCCTCTTTCTCCAACACATTTGCCGGCCTGCTCAGTCTGAGGAGGCACTCCGTTGGCTTTCTTTTTCCCGAATAGTTCCCTCCCGGGCGAGGAGATCCTCTGTTGGAGACTTATAGGTGGGAAAGGCATCCTTGCGGAGGGAAGCAGTCAGGACATAAAAATTTGCCAGCGTTCCGAGTCCAGACGAGGAAGCTTTGCGTAAAGCGACGAGCGGCGCTCTGTGTGCATCGTCCAATAGAGTGGTGGAGTAGGGCTGTGGTGCACCTGTTGTCCACACGGACTGGAGTTTTAATGATGCCCACACATACACGCATCCTGGCTTTTTTATGGTCGAGGGGCGTGGCCACAAGACGCACCGAACAAAGCCGTATAACGCTACTGATGTCATGTCGTCATTTTCAGCAACTTCCCAAAGCAATGCTCCACATCCACCACCTAATCTCTCCTCGCAAAAGCTGCTCCAATTAAGGACCAGAGTTGATACATGCCCTGATGGACAAAAAGAAATCAGTAAGGAGTTTGGTAGCCTATAATAAGCGGTTGGTGAGGAATCATCTGGTTTTTTCTTAAGACTCATTGGAAAACTGCTCATTCAACAAGAATGCGATCATTCTTTTTTTCTTCTTTTAATTCAAGTTTTCTTATGACGTGGAAGAAATTTAAATAGTCTTCAAACACAATTTGAAACACTCGTTCTCTGAAGTTATCTCCTTAAACATGAACTCCCTGTAACTCTTGATCATATTTGGTCATTGGGGCTAAATTTGTCCCTGAAACTGGAATATATCAGTAATACATTGATTGATTTGATCTGGTCTGTCAGGCAAATGTCAGTAGTCTGTTGTATAGATGATCACTTGTGTTCTTTAACACTTGCAGCCCATGAAAAACATTAAAGGGAATGTGCAAATTGTTGAAAATGTTGACTTTTCTTAGTTTCTAAGATTATCTGCGCTTCCAGTCATGTACACAACTGATGTCCAGTCATAGTATGAGGAAATCATTTTTTTTCTTAGATTCCCTAGACAGATTTCACAATTTAGTAGCCATTTGTCATTTAACAAAGTAAGATTTTCTCTTCTTCATTTTAACCCGAACACAACTAAATCTCAATTTAGTCCACTGCTACACTCATCCCTGGAATCAATACATGGCAATAAATCCCCTATAGCACTGGTCAAGTTATTTATTCATTGCTGCAAGAAAATCTGAAGCATTAAGCTCAGGAATCAGACTTTCAGTGGATGCTATAGTGTAGATCCCTGTTCACTGACATAACAAGGGATTATATGTAATAAAGAGGAAGCAGACGGGACACTTTGACTGATTGCTTAGGTCGGCTTGCTTCCCCTTGCAACCTCAAATTTCGATGTAATCCCAAAATAGCAAGGAAAACCCATAATCAACACAACCACACTCCTCTCATTTGAGAGAATTATTTTATCCCCAAGATTACTTTGAGGGATTTGCTGGATCTCTATCAAGTAAGTTGAACAAGTAGAACAGAAAGGAGATTTTGTCCAAGCAAATCCATCATATTATACAAGCGTCTAATAACTATGTGGGTGTTGCACAATAAGAAAACAAATGCAGTTATTTAGTCACATGAAGCATAAAGAAAATTGCTTTTGAGAAAATTCTACAGCTGATAAGCTGAATAGGTGAACATGACAATGTAACTCAAAATACAGTGAGATATATAAAACTGTCGGTCCTGGGGATTCCATGGAAGGAAACACAGAGATAATGTGAACATCTGCTCCACAAATAGGGGTAGGCAGAGGCGATGCATCCTCCAGAGGAGGTTGTCATGACAACCACATTCTCAAAGGCTGCATGCCAAAGCAATATAGCGAACGCGATGCAAAGCTGGGTTATTAGGTCATGTCAAAATCACAATGCTCAGGAAAGCATAATTAACTGGGTCATTGCTACATATGGCAGAAAAATCACATTCAAAAATAATATACATATATTTTTTTAATGTAATTTAATGAGTGGGGGTGCAAGTGTGTTCATCCATGTAGTACAAGACCAGACACAAAAGCTCCATTTTTAATCTCATTAGCAAGAAAAAAAATATCCTCAAAAGAGATGTGGGCAGCATCCATCTCAGAACAGCATGAGTGAAGCATTGACTCAACTGCCAAAGGACAAGTAATCATTTAAGCATAACATATCTGATCATATCATACACTTACAAAACACACAATGCTTTGCTATTAGAAGCCAAAACCCCAATTAAATAAATCCAAAAGAAAATGAAAGCTTACAGTGATTAAAAATGTAAATGTACATGTTTGGTCTAAATATCAACACATAGCTTCATTTATTAAAGGTGTTAAGTCACTTTTTGTTGTAAATGAATTTGCAAAAACAAAGTCAAAATCCTTTCCCTGCAGAAAAAAAAAGCATAAAATTTTCAGAAAATAAAAGGCCTATTTTAAGTAAATCTTAAATATTTTAAGCATGAAAAGCACTCAATGCTCTCATATCAAAGCAAACGCCTGGTAAAGACTGATCATAGTTAAATACATTTAGCTAGACTGGAAAAGCAAGAATTCACAGTATGACACAGCCAGTGAAAAACTGAAAGAATAGTGTAAAAACAGTAGAAATGTATATTTTACAAAATCACCGTTGCTAGGCTTTGCATATTTGGACCAGTCTTCAAAGGTAACTGGATGCCTGAGTTCTAACTCAGGCAGGTTGTGAAGCACTTGACCACTGCATCCCTGTGAAAACAAAAAAAAAACCAAAATACATTTATTATAAAAAAAACAAAAAAACATCTAAATATTCAGTATTATAAATAAAGAAATAAGGATGTGAGATAGAAGGGAAGGGAATCAACTGGAGAGTGACCAATGTGATTCAGGAATATATATATACAGTACGGCCAAAATTCTCTTAAGCGTATGAAATTTAAAGTGACAAAAAAAAAGGCCTCCATCCTTTGTTACACTGATTTGGGTGGGGCTCATCATGAATAAGTGAGCATGTTTTGGCGGGGAAGCACCACACAGTGGCAGGGGGGCTCCTTTTCTCCAGGTACACTGTGTTGAAGGATGATGCAATATGACTGATTGCCATGACAACCACAGATCGTTGCCTACTCCATTTCCCTCAACACAGTTTGTTCTTGCCATCAGTGTGTTGCCATGCAGACTCTGCCTGCAGCCACGGTCTAAATTCAATAGAGGAGGTGTGAAGCCCATCAAGGTTAAAAGGAGACGCAGTCCGAGTGGGAGGAGGGGAGGTCGGGTGGACAGACAGGAGAATTGCTCCTTTAAAAGGCTTTGGTTGTTGTCCCCCCACGAACTATAAACACACACAAAAACCACCAAAATCCTGTTATCTGTTATGACAAGAAAGAAAGAAAGAAAGAAAGAAAGAAAGAAAGAAAGAAAGAAAGAAAGAAAGAAAGAAAGAAAGAAAGAA
>JBBBVU010000017.1:10494529-10508774 GCA_037177055.1 Atherinosoma microstoma
AAGAAAGAAAGAAAGAAAGAAAGAAAGAAAGAAAGAAAGAAAGAAAGAAAGAAAGAAAGAAAGAAAGAAAGACTTGAAGCTGTTTTGCATGAGTAAGTGATCAGAGGTTTCCCTCCATTTCTCATTAAACATCAGAGTAGCCTGACAGCAGTGTGGGAGGTGCACGTGCAGCAGGTTTTAGTACCTCATCCTGTAGCTGTTAGAGTTTATAAAAGGCAACAAGGTAAAATACATTAAAGGATCAAGTCCATTGGCCATGTGGCGTCGTGGCTAGACAGGTATAAGATAGTCTGACCAAAGAGAGGGATGGCATGGGCATATTTTTATGTTGGTTTTTTTTTCATTCTAATTCGTCACCAAACCTAAATCAAAATATGCAGCAGCTCCGTAACAGCCTTAAAAACAATAGAGAGCTAATGGATCAAATCTAAATGAAAAATGGATTAAAATGAGGATTTTTAAGGTGGTCAGAAAAATGTGTTGACCCAAATAAAAATTAAAAAAAACGTATGGAAAACTTGGCAAGGGAGCGATTAGTCAACCACAGAAGATCAAGGATTCAATACTGGGTGCAAAAGGTGGCTGGCAAATGTACACTTGTCTGGAGGACTTGTGTTTTTAGGGATTTGATGAGGGGAAAAGGTCTTTGTCTCCGCTTTGTTTTGTTCTAAGCATTTGTGCGGGGGGATGGGGGATTCGGGGTGGTTACAGGATGTTTCTCAGCTGTCAGGATGGATTATAGGGTCACCCAAACACACAGGAAACTTAATGGTGGGGTTGAATTGGGGAGGGGGGTTGTCTCAGGATTTCTCACCAAATGAGATATAACCCTACTTATAGCTGGACTGACAAAACAACATCACACCTCAGGATCTGCTCTGCGAAAGCATTAAGGGGCCACAACATATGAGATAACAAAAAAATTAACACATGATCACAGAGTGTTTTCTTTCATTAACCTTCCTGGACTAATAACCTAAACATCAACAAAGAAAAAAGATTTAAGCTTTAAGTGGTTGTGCTTTTTACTAGGTTTTGTCTATAATGTAGACAAAGTAAAGAACTTTCGACAGATATTCATGGAAAACTAGCCCATCAACATCTAAACTAAATTTTGCATTGGGATTTAACCCTACAGAGCTTACCATAAGCTCATTAAATTCAATAGAAAAGCTGTATGGAAGAAAATAAATTCAGTTAAATCTGTCTGAAAGAGCATTATTCCATGATAAATCACTTTAATCTTAAAGACAAACAAATAATATTGCCGAGCTAATGCCAAGAAGAGAATGAAACAACAAGCTGCCATTTGTTTGACACAGAGAGCATACACAAGTCAGGGATTACAGCCATATGGTGGAGGCAAACAGTGGCAAGAGGTAAATAAAAACATGTTTTCATTGACGGGTCGCTGAGAGTACTCCTGCCAGTTTGCTGTGTGCACTGTAGTGTCATTCGTAAACATTATTGAGATACAGAAAGGGGCAGAAAATTTCAACAAGATCTCTTTAGAGCATCTGGTTTTCTGAAAATGTCTGAAGCGAAATGTAGACAAGACAGTATACAGAAAGCAACACATTCAGCTGAACATTAACTAATAAAAAGAGACATGTGTAAATCACAATGAGATGAATGCAGATAAAAATTATTTGTACAATGATGTTTTTTCTTACCTGGCAAATGGAATGTAAGAGATGCTATACCTGAAAGGAAAAAAAGATGGTGGACATTTACTGGTTATGTTAGATTATGTCAGATCTAGTTAAGGAGGATATGATCATAATAAAACTAGAACAGGTATCAATTTCCTGTTATGCATGAATTTGCAGTCTCCCTTGGGTTTCATGAAAAGTGCCTCAAAGTTGAAGCTTCCTCTTCATGTTTAATGTTTAACAGAGGAATTCATCTTCCCATGAGCTTCAGTTTCATTCGGTTAAATAATGTTATATGTTTATGAAGTTGTGAGAACACAAAACCTGAAGCAAGACCTAACTTAGCATCAGGAATGACTATTTGGAGAGTCACCAAGCTATAATATGTGTTGAAATAAAGCGCAACGATTGGAGCTATGCTTATTTTGAATGAACTGGATCTTTGTGCCAATTTTGTACAAAGTAGGTGCGAAAAAAAAAAAACTGGACTGGAACTGATTACAGATAAAGTTCAGCTTAGGAATGTGAGGAATCTGGTACAGCAGTTGAGTTATTAATCAGAGCACGTTACAGGATAAGGGCAAGGAAAACTTAACAGCCTTATTAAGCAAATATCTAACAATCATTACAAGTACTCTAGAAGGACAAGCACCCTTGCTATCAAACTTCCTCCTATCTGCAGTGCTTTTTGTTGAACGTATGGCAGTAATGGTTGAGTATCTTCGCAGATTTCAGTGCGGCCTGGACTTTGCTCATTTCTGTGTGGGTCACTGGTGACATCTTATTACAGAACCACCCTCACGCAGATGTCTGGGAATGAGCTTGGTATGTGTGAGTAGTGGTTGCCACGGTGATGCCTTTGAGAACAACACAGAGCGGAAATGAATGCACTAGATGTATGAGAAAAAGCTCTGAAGTTAATTAGGTCAATTCTTGAGACAGTTTTGCTCAGTAATGCACTAAAACTGAAACTGTTCAGGACCCCTTTTTTTGTTTCCATGCAGCCACATAATGAAATAGGTTTGTTAGTGCTGTGTAAATATTTCTAAACTACTGAACACACAAGTGTTGACATGTCAACACACGTCCATCAAGGTTGTTTTCTTCACTGCTAAGATGAAGTTTAACCTAAGTGATCGTGAGAAAATCTTAAGTTTAAGAAGCAAGTCCTCTTAATCAAGCATATGCTCTCCTCCGCTAGGTAGCTAGCTTCTTATCTACAAGACCGGGTTAGATTTAGAAAGCAAGATTTAAAGTGAAAGCAGAGGTTTGCATGGAAACACATGCTAAAAAATAATTGAGAGCCAAGTAATAAGAGGTGAAGTAAGACAGCTGGAGTCATTTTCTTTGCTTTTCTTTTCAGGATTTTAGGATGATGAGAAATTCTGAATCATGCTGATAAGAGGATCACCTCATTTTTTTACCAGATAGTTTTACAAACTTTCACCAGATACAAGCAAAGTTTAATGAATAAACTGAAGTCCAAAGCTGGGATAATTCTTTCCCTGCCCTGCTCATGTCCTGCAAACATCTAGGCTGCATTGACAGCTGAGCGAGTTGCAGTTTAAGAAAGCTGTTAGCCATGTCCAGAGATGGAAGGTGGATGACATATATCAGATCTGCGACATGCATTTGTAATTTTGCATGCAAGTTATAGGCTTATTTAAAAAACAAAAACAAAAAAAAACATCAACTTGACTCCGTTTGCCTGGATAGTGGGGTTCAGCTGAACTGGTCTGAGAGCTGTCAATCAGTGTTGTTTATGAAAAAGCCGCCACTGCCTTAGAGCCAAGTCATCTGCTCACTTATGTGAATTTTAAACCCGATTTAATATATTTGCCGATTGTTTTAATCCCTCATATAAAAAAAGGTAGAATGGCTATAAGCACATTTTTCTCTGATGTAATAAACTCAGAATATACACTTATTCCTGTTTTACTCGGACTGTAAGACTCCATTTAAAACCAAGTGAAAACACTGGGACTGAAATTATTTCAATAAATCCGAAGCTGAACAACTTAAGCCATTGATCCTTTTTCTGTAAATGAAAAAACTAGGCCAAAAAAAGCTGGAAAATATCCTCTATTAGTAAACATGCAACAACTTCATTACAATGAGTGAAATGCATAAAATCTTTTATAGGTGATCAGCTTGTGTACATAAAAAAAAAAGAAGCAATCAATGACTTTGCCACGTATACAGCTGGCAGTGGATTCATCTTGTATGTAAACAAAGCCGGCATTAATACCCATGTGTCTCCACATGCCAAACTAAGCATGTAGATTCAAGCAAATAGCCACAGTCTTATCCTGGGACTACTTCTTCAATTAGTTGCCAAATATACTCTGACCTACTATGCCACTTGGCAACCTGCCTACAAGTCCTCTTCCAACATCACTGGCTCAGACAGCTTTTCAAACAGATGCTTGTCAATGTGAGGAAACTATATATAGGCTGATGGTAAACTAGAACCTATACATGACACATTTAATGTGAACTGAAAATACTGAATAATCTTAATCAAATTATATTGTTCTTTGGTATAAATGAATAAATAAATAAACAATAGGGTGGTTACAATTAAAGTGTGATCATTTAACCTATTATAGCGTCAGTCTTGCTTACAGCAGCATAATAAACTTAACTCATGGACTTTTAACACTGGTCAAAGCAGCTGGGGTAAAGTTCAAAATAGTTTCCTCTGGGTGAGTGTGAACTAAAGCTGAGAAAAGGATTAGATTTGAAGGCCGCACTTACCATGTCATTGCCAAAAACTGCAGAATACAGAAGATTATAGCCAATCCCTTTTTATGCCACTGTAAAATAAATCACAAGTCAACTTAAAAGTTGGAAAAACTGACATAAAAATGCAAGCTTTTATCTGTGTTTGGATCACTTTGTTGCATACTTACCCAAAACACTGCACAAAGTGTTAAGACAAGACAGAGCTGGCGGTAGGAGAAAAAGAAAAGAAATGCTTTTTATCAGTTTTGTTTTTGTAAGCTTGCAGAACAACATTCACTAAGTAACAACTGATTTGCTTCAGTATTTGATAGGAAAAGTAATATTCTAGCAAAGTATGTCGCAAGGTCTACCAAAAAGGAAAAAAATCTAAATCATCAGGCTGAGATACAGTATGTTGTCATAGTAAACTTAAACTTCTTAAAAGGTCACAAGGTGAGACGGTTAGTGTTTTACAGCCAAACTCACTTTAACATTATCTGTAACCAAGTATGAATAACAGTGAGTTACATCAATAATATACATCACTATTGTTAAGCATTACTATGAGAAACTAGCTCGACTTAAGGTTAAGTGCTGTATAACAGTGAAACTCAGTATTTACCAGCATAACAACGGTGGCTATCACTCTTGTTTTTTCAAACATGCGCTTCAGCTGTTTTAGTGGTCCCATCAGGAAGCAGGTGCTTTTAAAAAAAAAAAAGAAAAAAGAAAAATAAGTTATGCCATTAAGACAGTTTATTTAAAAGGTAAAAGTTTGTTAGATTCTTATTAATCCAGGCACTTAAGTTTTCACTTCCATTTGAACTGGCTCTTGTTTAATGATCACATCCAAAAACAAAGCCACGGCTATATGAATAAGGATCAGATTTCTTTCTTTTACATTGATTCTGCTTTTAACTTTTTCTGTTAAATATGCTGGCAAGTGCTAAAGCCAACTACAAAGCTTATTTAACAATACACATATCCCTTCATTGGTCAACAATAACATACAAGTGCAGAACCTTCAAAGATATCAAATATTTTAAGTAAAAGTATGTGAACATTTTTCAAAAAAATGCTTCGATTACAAAAGAGAATTTGTATATTCACACACACAAAGGGCCCTACAAAATCCATTTCAATTTTTTTCAGATTACGTTTTATTTTTCCCTAAATTAGCAGTGTTTAACTTTTTCCCCCTTGAATGTTGTCTTTTATCATGTGCCCTTTTATTCTTTCTCAGGGATTGTATCTACTCACTATACTAAGTATAAAATGTCCACAGCTCAATGGGAAAATGGCCCATTTATTGAAAGATTTTTCATGTTGTTTGGAGACTTCAAGCTTTTATTGGACAGTTGCTACCACGGTCAGAGAAAAAGAACATGGGCCAGCTGCATTGAGGAACCAATTAGCGTTAAATTTCTTAATTTTTTTGGACAACTTAGCCGTTTCTGCTGGCTTCTCAGCCACTGTTGAGCTTTGTCAGTGCAGGTGACGTCACACAGACAGGGGGCTGCAGTGGTTAAAATGCATTCAGCGCTCATTTAGCTTTTCCTATTCAGTTAGTGGGATAAAAGATCACACACACACACACAAGTATGCAAATTCCACAAAATTCCACATTTTACAATTGATTCCAGTTTCATTCATCAAATTCTGCCTGTGTTTTCCCTTACTGTAACTTTAAACTGTACTCTGACTTGTAACTAAATCATTCACAATTCATTAATATGACTCAAGATGTGG
Source organism: Atherinosoma microstoma (assembly GCA_037177055.1). NCBI lineage: Eukaryota > Metazoa > Chordata > Actinopteri > Atheriniformes > Atherinidae > Atherinosoma > Atherinosoma microstoma. The sequence goes on from JBBBVU010000017.1 coordinate 10,500,655, forward strand.
TTTTCCCCCCATGAAAATAATCCCTATATGTAACTACACTTTTGCCAGCTTTTAGGCTGCATCAACTAATCTGATATAACATGAACCATCACCATAGAAGTCTTTCTTCTTTCAAGCAAGATAGAAAAGAGCAGTGTTAAATGATAAAATGGACAGTTACACAACTCTGAGAGGGCTACATTGAATTGGATTAACTTGTTAGTAGAACATAATACACTTTTCAGGAAGCTTTCAGTCTCGGTAATGTTCCAATCTGTTGCCTTATAAACCAACTTCTGCCTCCCTTTGCTGTGCATGTTTTGGCTTGGGTCAATCTGCTTGAGTTTGTCTTTCCTCTATTCAAGATTTACAATCCTGCATGTGTTGAAGGGAATCACACACTGTGGGGCTCTCTGTATTACTGAAAGGGTAATAATTTGAGGCAGTTTTGACATGAGAACATGAGCTAAACCTGTATTTTATGAGCACATATAGACTTAAATATGCAAGAAGACTAAAACGTTCTCAGCAAAACAGCAGTAGAGACTCTCAGACTAAGCTAAAGAGAAATAAATGCACATACAGGATTTCCACTTTGACTACAAAATTGATAAGATGGCGATACATGGTGGTGTTAGACAAAACTTGGTACTAATCTCCAGCTCTGAAAAATTCCATGCTCAAAGCTGATCCACCACAAATGAATATGCATCTGAGCCAGCAAGAAAGGTACAGTGGTAAAATGGGGTATGTGTGCATCTATACATGTCCATTTATCTATCTAAGAGGTATTAAATTCAAAGACATTCACTGCTTAGAAACTGCCCCCCAAAAAACAGGTTTAGGTTTGTGAATCACACCTGGTCTTCTCACATATGCCCCAAAACAAACAGTATAAGTGACATCAGAATTGTGTTGCCATTAAGACCGTATATGCACAAATTGCATTAATTAGTGGTTAAACATTTCATGCCCAACACCATGATGACACATTTTGTGCCTTGTACGTGATGCCTGTGTTACGTCAGTGCAGTTAACGAGACAAAGGCTTTCCCTACTAACGAGACACACTGTTCTGCTCAGCAGAGTGGGTGGAGGGAATCGGTGGGGCGTCACATCTGTTAGATGAGCCACAATAGTGGCGTGCATTGACAGACACTATCTAGTGGTCTGATGGGAAGCATTGATGCCTTTTCATTTTTTTTTTTTTTTTTTACTCCAACTGCCCAGTGTGACTGAGAGACTTGTGATGTCCACGCACATGCTGCTCATGCCACCTGGAGATAAGAAATTCTGTCACCTTCATAGTATATAACTGACAGCAAATCTGATCATGTCATTTGAAGATGATGAAGTTTTTTTTTTTCTTCCTTTGATTAATATGGACAAGATTATTTTTCAAAAAGTGACTTAAAAAAAAGTTGAGCTTTTCTAGTTACAAGGAGAAAGACTAAAACGGCCCCTTAACCCATCTACAATGGTAAATAAATCTTTTCCACAGCTGATGTAATTGAACTAATTATCATACTACTTTACCACATTTTGATGTAATCTTGTCATTCCACCACCTGGAACGTGGTCACACTAACTCCTTCCTATTACTAATTTTTTCCATGAATGTGGCTGAAATGAAAAAAACAGTAGTTTCTAGAAACATCTTGTTGAACAGATGAAAGGCAAACTAAGCTCCTTAAAAAGTGTTACAATCTTGCGCTGCATTGTTAAACTGGGCTATGAAGAAGGTGACCCAGTTTCTTGGCATATCTAAAACTTCTGGACATATGATACCTGAAAATAGAGGCTACACTGTCAGAAATCAAACCTCCTGGTGATAGTTCACCGCCCCCCGAAGAAGCCAAAAAACAAGATTATTCGATAGTTAAGACATACATTTAGGATTATCTATATTAAATATTCAATAATGTTGTAGGCCTGATGACATCTACTTATGGTACATTTTTAATCTTTGTTAAGCAGTATGCCAAGAAATGCATGCAAGTAATAGTGGTACCCTTTTACGAGAGGATAATAAATTTTGCACTCTGTAGTGGAGAGGAAAAAAAGAAAGCATAAAACTTAAACTAATATTAGAATTTTAAAAAAACAACAACACTGATCTGCACATGAGCTCTTTGATGCAGCCCATTTAAAATGGGACCGTTTCCCTGCTGTTGCTCTGTTTGTAAGGCTTAAGGCTGGTACACACTGCAGGATAATCAGGCCGATTTTTGTCCCGATCTACCCCTTACGATCAAAAACAGCAAAGGCCCGATTGTCTGATGTTTGCAAACAACATCGCGTCTGATTTTCCTGTGGTGTGGAGTGTGTTAAGAGTGATTTTGTCCGCTCCAATCCGCTATGAAGGTCTCGGAAGGAGAGATCGTAGATAATTAACATGTTTAACATTTGCGACTATAAATCCTGTAGTGTGCGGTGTGCTCGGAGATGAGCCGAGCATGTAATGTCACGTTTACCGGAACAAAAGCCAATCAAAACGCGAGCTGACTCAGCTGACTGACGGAAAATGAAGTAAAAACACACAAAAAAACGATGTTATTCCCATCACTGGTAGTTTGCAATAATTATTGTAATGTTAGCACTTGCTAGCACTGGTGCTAGCATCTAGCGCACAGCCGTCCTCGCCAAGCTATCTGTAATACTTGTGACAGGGCTGGGTGAAATGGCCAAAAAATCTAATCTCCGATTTTTTTCAAACTAAATCCGATTTTAATCGTTTTTTCCCCTATTCTTTCTTAAAAACATATTAAACTCATTAAAAATAATATTAAACTTAAAACTTTTGCTTGCAAAATGTGCCTACATTTATATGCAGGAAGAACAACAAAGAAGAGAAATAACATAACTTTTCCACTGTATAAACGGTTTCATATCTCGCATAGAGATATGCAACACCACTGCATCTGTAATCCCTTTCCATCTTAATCCTTATCATACAGGATCCACAGTGGAAAGAAATCGACCAGCAGACGACTAGAGAAGTTATATGCATAGCTAGATTCCAGGCCAGAGTGATGGCTCACGTCACTGTATATCTAAGTGCTTTCAGACAGACACCGTTCTGGTGCAGAGGGAGGGCTGAGCCCGATGCTGATGATGGAAGCCCAAGGAGATTGTGGTGCATATAAAAGAGCCCTAACTTGCGACAACTCACCTCCAACTCGCGCTGTAATCCATACAACCCATATTCCTGCCGTGTCCTTGAATTTTCCATTATCGTTTTTCTTTTTTGTGTGTTTTTTCGGAAAGTCGGAAGCCAAAAACAACCATCATTGCTTCTTCCTGTTCATCCACCATGTTTGTTGACACTGAAGTCACGTTTCAATACGCGAGATTTGGAATATTGAGCGTGAAGAACCTGATACTCTGCTGGAAAACCGATTAGTGTGTGGTGTGCTCCGTAGTGCACACCACACACAAAGATCAGAAGAGGGAGATTGTGTGCGATCCGTCTTTTGTTATCAAGTGGGTGGTCTCTAAATCGGTGAAGGTTTGAAGAATCCTGTAATGTGTCCCAGCCTTTAGATTCATAGGGGGAGCACAGGTGATACGCCTCTGAACTAGCACCAGAAAGAGCCAAAAAAATTTGAATGCGAGGAAAAGCCAGCACTGCAGAACACAACAAGAAAGAATGCTGTAATAATTCTGCAATGCCCATATAATACAGCTTCTGTATGGTCCATATCAAGAAGCGAAAGTGAAAACAGTGGCATGAGTAGGCCCCCTACTTTGTAGGGCATTATTTTTGTTTAAAAAAAAAAAAAAAAAAAGTCCTATGGGAACAAACTAACCACTGTGTCTTTATTCGCTACCATATTCCATATTAATGATGACAGAAGTTTGTTATCAATTCATTATTGCACCCATAACTTCTAAAGGGAACTGGACTAAATAAATTAATCTTACCTGGACAGAGCTGCGACATTCCCTAGCGTGTAGAAAACAGCAAAAAGCTTGACGCCATTGGGAAGGAACAGGAGTGCTGAGCCCTGATAAAGCATAAGAAAAGCTCTGTCAGCTATTCAGAATGTCACCATACTTTAATTAACACGTCATAAATAAGAATAACCATATCAAGCAGCAAAAAGTAATCCTAGAAATGAAAGCTTGGATGGATAGTTTTTTTTTTTTTTTGCCTTTTCTTTTATGACAACAGGCCAGGGATATAGAGTGATGTCTTATAACTCTATTGAAATATAACTGGCTCCCTCTAGTGCTAAAACACAAGCGGGATTTGTTTAGGTATCACTATCAGAATGATATTGTTATCTAATGCAGACCTACACTATTTGTGACACTTTCAGTGAAGAAGACTGATGCCTAACTGAGAAGAGAGTTTGTATTTCACCATATAAACACTCAGATATTATCTTTCCCCTCATAAACTTTAAGAGTATTCAGATTAATTTTAAAACGCCTTTAAGATAAACTGGTGTGGTCAACAGTTTGTGTATTCACTAGTTTTGTTTTTAACTAAGGATGAGTAACTTGGTCGATGCCTATTCAAATTTATCCCAGTAATCAAAGCGTTTGACTTTGTGAATGATTTACAACTATTAGATGTGCAAAGATACTTGCACTGTAAATTTCACCACTCAAGCCTACAAAGACACTTGTGTTCTAGAGTCAGTGAGAATTTTCACAGTGGCTTCAAGTATTGTGAACAAGTGTGTGCAACCAGTCTAAGACTTCCTTATCTTAAGAACCACATGCTAAAACGTTGGTGTCTTGCAACTTTCGGCTACTTGCTGAGTAAGGATAAATAGCATGAGTCACTTCTCTGCACATATAGTAGCTGCAAAAGCTCTAAGCCATGCTGACTATTTTATTGAATCTAGAGCAAACAAAGTACAAGAAAAACCCGGACCATTGCTGATGGTATTATTAGCGTTACAAATGCTCTGCATTCTCCACACTACCATGGTCATTATAAAAAAAAAAAAAAAAAGACAGAACATTACATTAACAGAAACACTCACGAGTATTGAGCACAGGATGCCTCCAGCAAAACATATGACAAACCATTTCACCCTGGTGCTGTAGCTGAGAGTGCTGGCATCAAGGACCTAATAAGAACAATAGGAGGATGTCACAGGACAAGCCGAATGACCTGCAGAAAGACTCACAAGCTTCCTACAAGCGGATTCCATCATGTTGGCTATAGCCAAGCAGATAACATCCACTGTGTAGTTTTAAAAACACAAACACAAGCAGTACTGGTAAATGTGAAAAGGCACAGAACAAGACTTATTGTAAAAGTAGAAAATGTCAGAGTGAAACTTTAAAGTGTACAACACAAGTTGAGCATGAAAACAATATACTGACTTCAAGACAACACCTTACCTCATCTCCTCCTTATCGCGAATGCGTGCAAAAAGTGTAAACAAACAAAATTAATTAACTTAAACACTAACGGAAGGGCGTGACAGCCACCTTTAAACATAACTTATTACCTCAGTAGTAAACTTAGGTTTTGTTGGCAATGTATTCATCCTTCAAGTTAGGAAAAAACTATTGGCTGACACTTTAACTAACCACCAACTCCACAAAAATAAAACATCTTAAACGTTATTATAGTTGCAAAATATAAAATTAGTTACATTTTGTATCTGAGGCAACGCCACACAGTAACTAGCTTACCTGTGCAGTGAGACCCAACTCTTCATTTTCCTCTTGGCCGCTTAGCACACGACGAAGTTTATCCATCGTTAAAGGGCTAAGTAGTAATTTGCTCAAAAAACGGACATCCAAATGTCTATACTACAAAATGTACGTCTTCCGTTTATATCTACCGATGCTAACTACAGTAGCTGCAAGTTGGACTTCCTGGACTTCCAGTCCGAGGCTTACTGTAAAAACTGACTTGGAATCGGTTTCATTGAAGCTGGCGTGGCTGCTTCTTAGCTGGGGAGGGGGTTCAGTTACAGACTGTAGATCAGCGCTTGGTAACCTTACGTCACTTCCTTTATACTATTTTTTTTTTCTCACCGTAAAAATAATTGCACTTTCAAAGTTTCTGCGACGGAAGCAAAAAGTTGGACATTTTTGCACGTTTATCAGACTGTGACTTGAATCAAATCAATTAAATCCATCAAATTTTAACCAATACCTTGAAATAGCTTAAAGGTGTTGCGAAAAACTGACACAAATAAAAATGGCATTTTGTAAAGACAGAACAGAAACTAAATACGTGTTTTACATTTACTGGTTTCCCATATCGTTAGATTATATGATGGATACTTTTGAATTTACACTTTCAGTCGAGTTACTGTTTTCTGCTGCTTTGTCGCCACCCAGTGGAGATATTGCGACAAAGCAAGAGACAGTTCGTCAGAACAGCAGGGGAGCAATTTTAAAAGCTTATCTTGCCAAAGGAGTATTTTGACTCCGTGCCATTTGATGTTTTTGATATCATGTATAACTAAGCATTAGCTAACTCAAACCCATTGATAATGGTAAACACTTTTATTAAATCAAGTTGTAGGGAAAAGGGGATCCCCCCTTATTTCCACCCAATATATTGTAGGCTACTTGCAGTACACTTTTCGTGTTTATAAAATCCCCACAAGAATTAGGTCTAAATAATTGGACTTTTTGATTTTAAATTTAAAAAAAAATTGTCTTAAGTTTTCATCTCACACGTAGGTGTGCGCAAGGGTCACGTTATCATTTAAGAATAGAATATTCTCTTCCATATAACGTCTTAAAAGATTTTGTCTGTCAAGGCTGTATAAAATTGCTTTGCCTTTATCAACAATGTAACCGGCGCCAAAAGAGATACAATTATGGCAAGTTTTTGACTTTGGGTCATACTGTCCTCCTTGGGTACACGGTCATTCACTTGGATGTTTATGTGTGTGCCAGGAGAAATCTTTTTAATTATCCTTAAATACATGCCAGTTATAAACATAAGGCTTAGCCATCACAACAAACAGGAAGGATGAGGGGGTCTAAAAACGATCACAGCAAAGTTAAAATTATTTTGTGTTCCCCTTGAGCCATTACTGCATTTTTCCCAACATTCGTTGTATTTTCAGACACAACATGGACAATATTGTGCACACTGCACACCATATATTCTGCAATCAAATAGTCCTGCAAGTGCTTTTTGCATTGTCCTGAATATAAGGGCTCGAGATGACTGATAAGCAGCTGACTTTGATCAGGTGGCTGAGATTCTCCTCCGTCCTGTCAAAAAAGAACCAAATTTCTGCGCAGCAGTGATTGGACATCACGCATCCCGTGTGCTCGGACGTTTTTCAAAGTACAGCGACAATGAAGACATCGCTCCCGGTATTCCTGGTCCTGTCAGTTTTATTCTTTCATGGACACACGAGTTTCGTATGCCCGAAAATCTGCCGATGTTCCTCTGACACAATCAGATGCAGTGTTGCAACTGAGGGGAAAGAGCACAGGAGTACAAGACTGTAAGTTTAACACGGCTGTGCATTTTGGTTGGTTTTGTCATGCATGGCATGATATTTTTTTTACAAGGTTGGTGGTTTAAAGCATTTAATCGGTTTATTAAAGCCAATGCCAAGACAATTGCGCGCGTTTTTACGCACGAAGTGAGGCTCCATCAAAGTGCGCACTCTTGCCTCTGCTGACATGTGTTTGAAGTTTTATGTCATTTGTGTTAAGTAGCTATTTTTAAAATTTTTAACATTGGTTATTTGATCATATTTGAGGAATTAGGTGGGATTTATTCATTATTTTCCTTTTTGTAACAGTAACAATGCTCGGGTAAAATTGGGAGCCTGTTAATTTGTTTAGAACGGTTTCGAAATTTTGTCATCCTTCATGTTCTTGAATCTTGTATGAATTTGCTTTGCATGCATACATTATAACAATGTCAGAAGTATCGAGATTAAATGTTCCTGTTTGTCTTCCTTTTTTTTGTTTGCTTTAAACAATACCATAGCTAATTGTTTCACAAAACAGCCTTGTTTATCCAGGAGGATCTGCTTAGCTTTTTAAGTTTGAACAAATAAGTAGATCTTAAAACAAAAAGAAAAGGTGTGTGTGTGTGTGTGTGTGTGTGTGGGGGGGGGGAGTGAGTGTGTAGAGGGGGTTAAGCAGTGGGGTATTCTCGCCTCTGGTCAGAGGTGGAATTAATTTTAGCT
>JBBBVU010000017.1:10514167-10541332 GCA_037177055.1 Atherinosoma microstoma
ATCTTATTGTTGGAATATTTCTTTTCGTTATTTTTTTAATTCTCTGGTGATTGGAGATTGTAGTTTAGTGTTTGGTCAGTTTCTCTTTAAATCTGTTGTAAATGTAATTTACTGGATTAATCTTTTTTTATATGAGATACAACTTTTCATGATCATAATAGCAAAAGAAAAATGTGCAACAACTATATTGATGGCTCAGTTTGATTAAGCTTCCAATGGATCCATAGGGATTAAATGTAGCCATCATCATCGTCAACTACATGAAATGTGTGCTTTGCAACAAATCCTTGTTATGGACAGGACATAACAGAAATGTGCTTCAGGAAACCTCAGAGTGAACCTTGGCAGTTTTCCTAGTCAGATTTTCTGATAAATGAATTTCAGCATTTAAAAGGATCATCAAAATAGACAGAAAGTGATTGAAGTGCTGGAAAGATGGAAGTTTGAAGTTCCATAATATCTTTTAAATGGACCTTGTGATTGCCAAACAGCAATGCCAGTGCAGTTACTGTGGATAAAACACTATCATTGTATTATTCTGGCTATATTCTAGACCATAAAAAAGCTCAGTTGCTAAAAATGACCACGTGGTGGAGAAGTTGGGCTCACATGTAGTGTGTAGACTACATGTAAGTAGCCTACATAGAAGTTATTATAGAGTATACTGATATTTGTATTTTATGTCACAAAAAATAGAAAAACAAGACAAAAAGATATAATTCGAAAAAAATATAGGCTATATATTTAGGCCTATACATATATACCAGCTTTTGGGGTGACATCAACAGTTTTGAGTGTGTGTTGCCCCACTTAGGGATCTGTTGTTTGACTGCTGTGCTCAAGTCCCGCCTTCATGGGATCCCACCTGTGACGTACCCAAATAGTAAACTCTTAACCCCCTCAAAGTTATGCAGCCTCGAGTCAACAACAGATTCACACAAGTTGTGTAGACGCCGTTCAAGTGGGTGATGTTGCCTTTTGTCGGAGCTAAATCGTCCGTTTTGACGCAGTCTTCACAAAGTTAAAGCGTTTCCAGGCTGTTGTGTTGCGGGACAAGAGACCAGCAGCAGGGTTGACGTGTCCACGTTCAGGTCGGTCGTGGCAAATATGTCAAACTCCGGCTGGTTTAGAGTTTTTCTCTCGTTTACAGCTGTAGCCATTCTTCTGGGGAGTTCGGCTAGCGGTAAGTTGTTTATTTTCTTTTGGGAGGGGAGGCTGTGTTTTAATGAGCTGGCTTCAGGCCCCCTCAAAGTGGCAGTTGAATCTCGGTCGTTTTAAAGCTGAGGACAGGTCTGCTTTAGGAGAGCCGCATAACTTCAGTGATGGAATTAATCAGACTTTGTTTGGCAACATTTATAGAGATTAGTGCAGTTCAAAGTTCTTTGGAAGTCACAGATAAGCTGATGATTAAATGACATCCTCCTCGAGTGGAGTAAAAATTATTCTAGAAAGATCCATTCAAGTGAAAAATATAGTAAACAAATGTAACGATAAAAAAAAAACTAGTAAAGAAAAAAATTATTTTGTCATGGTATTAAAAGGATAAAGCATTTGCTGAAAAACCCAAACATATTTAAAAGCTTGATTTCACACCTCTAAGTTGTATTATGTGTGTAATTTGTAGCTAATAGTTTTAATTGAATACAGTAACAATCCTGGTATTTTCCATCATTATGTCCACAACACTTCCAAAGACACTAATGCATATTTTGTTACAAACTGTAATTCAAAATTGATGACGAACCATAGACATCATAACATGGACTAAAAAAAACATTTTTTGTGTGTGGCTTAATGCATTTTTTCAGAGAAATGCAATTAAGATTTTGATTTTAAGTTAAAATGGCGATACTGCCCTTTAACAAGTGAAAAGTGAATGGGATGATAATTTGTCACTGTTTTCTCTCATGTTATCGTGAAATATCAATTACATGAAAAAACATGCTTCTGCCTGTTTCTATTAATTTAAATGCCAAATTTATTACAGTAGAATTCAATCCCTTGGTATAATGTTGTGTCACAGCTTTGTGCAGTTTAACATGTGTAACATCAACCCCTATTTTCCTTTAGTATACTGCTGAGGGTACATCATTCACTGTAACACAACCTTACATCTCCTTTTGTAAACAGCCCAACCTTCCAGGAGCCGCTTTCATCGACCAAGCAGGACCTCAGACCCTGTTGTGATACCGCGCCACTTTTCTACAGTTTACTTGAGCAGAGATGAGCTCAGAAAGCTGCACTTCAAGCCCACCGTCCCCTCCATCCAGCTATCAGAAGGCAATGAAGCCAAATTCAACTGTTCCATCGACATCCCTGATGCCAGGCTGGAGCCCACCATCGTCTGGAAGAAGAACGGCGAGGACCTGCCCACAAACATTCATGTGGTGATCAATGAGCTCAAAACTACTTCAGATGGGGTCACGACTCACCTCTCGACTGTCATGTATGTGGTGCTCTAAGGCAATAATAAAGGAATTGTATGAAAAGTGGGTTATACTTAATGATGTGCACTTTTGTTTTGCTTTACAGCATTAATCAAGTGCAGAAAATGGATGCTGGAGAGTATCGCTGCACACTGAGTATCGGCAATGAGATAAAGATGTCTCAGCCGGTCATTCTAGAGGTAGAAGGTGAGTTTTAATATGAAGATGACACACAAACTTATTTTTGTTTACATTGTTGTTAGATTTCCACACTTTCTTTGATCTGTTCGCAGGTCTGCCGACATTTACTCAGCAACCGGAGGATGTGAACATCACAAGAGACACACCTTTCACCCTGTCTTGTGCGGCAGAAGGACCTCCAGAACCTGTTCAAATCCGCTGGTTTCGTGATGGAGTAGCTGATAGTGACTATCATGACTCTCCCAGCAGCTTTTCTGTGTCAGGTGGGACCCTGATCACACATTCCACTCTACTTTATGTCTCTCTGTCTCATCTACCTCGTAACACTTCCTTCTTTCTGCTTGTTCCCCTTGAGGGGTGAAAATTGAGTGTAATTTCTTTCTGTTCTTCTTATACATTTTTTGATGAATGATCAGAATGTGACTGCAGAAGACTGAGGAACATATTGAATCAGTGAGAAATGGCTGAAGATGGAGTTGTGGTTTATCGCACCTATTCTTGTTCTTTTGTCAGCCTGACTTGTGCAAAGCTGAAGAAGTGATATTTGGAGAAAAACAATTCTAACAGTAATGATAGGTATTCTATTTTTGTTTTTAAAAGTATAGTGTAGTAGAAATAAGGCAAACACTACAGCTTGTAAACCCAATTAACACGTTTCCCTCTGTGACTAAAAACCAGTATTTCTTACTGGTAAAAAGATGCTTGCACAAGTGTGGATTTAGTCGGTCACCACTTATTCAGTGGTTTCTATTCTCTCTTGTCTCTGCTGCCTCAGCATCCATACCTTGCTTACTGCAGTAAGATTTACCACTATGTTGCATAGTTGAATGGTTAACAGCAGTCATTCATGCATTGCCATTGCTTTTTGTAACACTGCTCTGCTAGCTGTTCAGTGAATGCAAGTGCACCATCAGTGTTATATGTGTGGAAATACCACACTTGCTGTGAGCATCATTACAGTAAAGCAACTTGGTAAGAAGCGGATATGTATGTTGGGCTAAGAGATGGTTAGCATTGCTTAGCAGTGAGATGGAAAATTTGCACTACGCTGCACCTAAAAACAGTTTTTGTAAGATTTTCTATACTTTTGCATTTGCCTTGTTTCATAGAGGAATAACATTGGTTATAAGAGAGGAGACATGCAACAAAAGTTTTTAAGAGACTGGTGATGTTGATGTTAAAAATCTGACCCTTCGGGCTCCGGATATCTTGAACTTACCTTTTTTTCATGGACTAAGCATGTTACAAGTTAATTGGTAAGCTTAAAAGGTACCACATGCTAGATTTTGTTGCCTCTGAACAGAACAAGGCCAAACATGTTCCAGTCATAATAACAAGCTAGGCCAAACAGCAACTAAATGTATCCTTATATTTATCAAAGGGATGTTACAGGTGCAAAGCTCCATTCTTCCAACTCTGCTAATAAAAACAGTTTCTTTAAAAAGTTCTATAAACCATGAAATAATTACAAAAAGTTTCTCACAGATGACCCAAACCAAATGGCATTAGTTTATTAACTTCTAAACATAAGAAACTCAGAGCACAGTCTTCCACAGACAGCAATTTTAAAGAATAAAATCTGGAGCTGCACTAAAATTTAATAGGATATTACATTCTTTTGAAGTGGGTTCCTGTAAAGTACTTGTGAGTAGTCAGTGTCTAACTTTTTCAGTAAAAGCAGTCTTGGAGATAGAGCACTGCGTGGCAGAGAAATGGAAACCAAAGCACAGAGACGAGCAGTTGTGGTGTGATATTGGAGATTGTTTCGACTGGGCTGGCAGATATGCTGGTGCTTTCTACTGTGGATGAGATATTAGCTTTGTTTGACATCACGCTGTAGCTTTGGATTTGATGCATATGGATGAGTTGAACTTGTGTGCAATTCATTTAGAATTTTCTTACTGTTGATTCTTTAGCAGTGTTAGTTTTGCAGTTATGGGATTTTTTTTTCAGCTGAAATTACTCACTTCAGCCTTATGCCCCACCTCCTTTCAACACTTTAAAAATTCTTGCATGTTCCAATACTACATGAATGAGGAATTTTCTTGAATTGGAATCATTGTATTAATTTCTAAAAAGTAACTTGTTTTTAATAAATGGAGACTTATTGTTTCTCTAGCTGCAAACATTTGTTATTAGAAGCACAACCTTTGCTCTGTATGCGCTAACCCATCATTTACAGTTCGCTGCAGGCTAAAGCAGAAGCAGAGAGGGTTAAAGGTTCAGAGTTGTGCTTTGGTCCAGCGTGTGCAAGGGCCCTGGTTGGGAGGGGATGGGGGTCTGCACAGGGTGTCTGTTCGGGGGTTGGATTGGTATACAAAGGTCTCTTTCACATGACGGCCCACTATCCAACAGGGAGGGGCTGAACACAGAGGCTGGCAGGCTTCAGCAGAGCTCTGTGCAGCACCAAATATTGGCATAACAGAGCAGTGTAAACCCACTTCTCTGCATACGCACTTCATGCATACTGTTAGTCTGTAGGGCCCCTCGTTCATGAGAGGGTGGACTAGTGATAGTGTCCTTGTTATGATGATTTCTTTTCTTCCTTTCTTAATGAAAGACATGCACTTTTAAATCACATTGCTGAATACTGGGGCAGTTTAGTCGAAAGGTGATAAAAAAAAGCTGATTAATTCTTATGTTTGAATATAGAAGCCTTTTACAAATGTTTTTCCTAAGTGTTTAAAGAAAAGACAGCTAGACATCCTTTTGGTTCTTGAGGACATTTCACCTCTGATCCAAGAGGCTCAGCTTTGACTGGTTCAGTATTCAAACATTTTAAACTGTTCACATTCATGACTCAAGAGGTGATATGGTCACCTGATCAAAAACTGGTTGATCTAGCACATGGCCCAAGAGAAGAGAGCCAGTTCTTTAGGTCTTTAGTTCCCCTAACCAGTTTTATGAAAGCGGGTTTACATAAAACCCCCAAACACAAGCCGAATAATACTTTACAAGCAGCTCAGTGTAGCATATGATTAAACACAGAATAATCAGCTTTTTTATAGGATGGAGATTTAATTTTCCACCCGCATCAAGAAGATAATGGACTTTCCTTTGATGGAATCTTTACATTGTCAAGAGAGAAAAGGAATCCATTTATGTTGAAATGGGGGAAAAACACCTCTGGCATCACTTATCAGCCATGTGCTCTTTGTGCTTCATACTTTTAACTGGTTCAGTAGCAAGAAAAAGCAGTGGAACCTGATAGAGTAAATGCAACTCTTATTATTCAGTCCTAAATGACTTCCCATGCAAGTCATTTAGGACTGAAATGTTGCAAGCTTTGTTCTAAGCTGACAGTGTAGTTAGTGGCCAAATTTGCTCCCTGAATAGGAAACAGGGGAAAAAACTGTATATATAAACAAATAACAGGCAGTTCAGGGAGCTGGAGGATCCACAAACTTGATAATTAGAGGGTGCTGGATCCACATCGCAGGACTTCCACATTATGCACGTTGGTTGTTCCAACCCGTTCAAAACTCAACTCAAGTTTCCGTATGACTGGCCAACTCGTTCCATTTTTCTATTGTGTTATTGCTTTTTGTTTTATTTACTTACTGCCTCGAGTGAAAGCAGAAATGGTAGTTCTTGACTTTGATTCATTTCCTTTTTTCCCAAAATACACAACTTAAAAAAAAAAAGAAGAATAGTTTTATAAGGACATGATCTGCCTCTAAGGGAAAGTTCTTTTCCAGCGTAAGCCACAACTCTGTGAATAGCAACATTATGGCTACATTATGTTAGGGTTGCTCCTGCATACTCCCACGGGGAGTCTTTTAGGTCACATAGACGGAATGGAGCGTTATAAAAGTTTTGTGTTATCATTTCAACCTGACCATGGCCACAAGATTTACATGACAAACTATACACAGCAATTTTTCAACACAACAGAAGCGGACATTCTATCACTCAGTGCGAGGGAATGTTATTGCAAAGTTAAGCTGGTAAATGACTGAGGAATAATTTTCTTGACCACTGTTGTCCTTTTATTTATTTGTGAAAGAATAACTCTAACCATCCAAAGGAAACACTCAGGCATGCTGGGTTTCCACTGTGGCTCAACCATCTGGATGCCATGCAGGTTGCAGTGAGGTATTTGGTAATTACATTTAAACAGCTTGGCTGGTAATGCACTGCTGCATTCATTCTCTTCATTATGCAGGTTTGATTCATGTAAAGTATGAGAAGCGACCTATAAATTTGAGGATACTATCTGTTCAAAGAAAACTGTTGCATGCAATGTTCTGTAGATAGTGTGTCGGTGCAGAGGGAGACACTTTGTACCCTGACAAGGTTATGATATTCGGCAAAACGTAAACAAAACATCCCAAGTCAGTTCCAGTCATCTCTAACAGGCGGCTGTGTGATAAGCTTTGTGGAAATGTTTCAGAGATGGAGACGCTGGAAAACAGAGCACAAAAGGGACATTATTTCACAGATGTCCCTGTCCTACTCGCTGGGCCGATCTGTGGCTGTTGAAAGAGGGAAATTGTGCGTCCGGGAAAAGAGACCTGGCAAAAAGATTGTTGCTACAGTGCATCATATTGGGAAGGCTCAATCTGAGCTCCTTGCATGAGTCTCTGCTGTGTGAACTTTTCAGTTGTAATGAAGGGGTGAGTCATCCCCAAAGGTGTTTTTTTTTCGCCCCATCATCTCTCTTGTCCTTTTAGTGAGGTCGGCATGGCACCTCTGCTTCAGAATCGCCTTTGACACAGAGATAAGCCAGATTGTTTGGGTAAAATCCAGAGAATGGAGACAAAGTTTCTTGTTTATTTGTTCTGTAGGGTTTTACACAGTATTGTTGTTAGATACTGACTTTTATGTGCTATTTTGTTCTCTCCAATGTTCCAATTGCAGATGTTGACAAGTACACTCAGTTTAGCTGTGAAGCATACAACAAGAAAGGTGTCACCACATCAAGAGAAGCAA
Organism: Atherinosoma microstoma; assembly: GCA_037177055.1. Taxonomy (NCBI): domain Eukaryota; kingdom Metazoa; phylum Chordata; class Actinopteri; order Atheriniformes; family Atherinidae; genus Atherinosoma; species Atherinosoma microstoma. The sequence continues at coordinate 10,521,727 of JBBBVU010000017.1, forward strand.
ATGTCAACATTAAAGGTAAAACTACAGCCTTTTAGGGCCGTGCTTTATGTCTTTAAAACCAAGGTGGGAGTTAAAGGGTTTTTATGTTGTTTTGTAGTTCTTCCCAGTCCCGTGTCTAATGTCACTGTAATGGTGAGGCAGTCCAACAAGCTGATGCTGAGCTGGAGCCCCGGACACGATGGTTTCTCTCCACTCACTCAGTGCCACATCAGGGTAAGTCACATATCTGAGCAACCAGGACTATCATGCCACATCATCAGATCAATCACGTGTTCTTTTCTCCCCTTAAGGTTAAAGAGGTGAGTCGGAGGAAAGGGGAAGTGATGACCACCAGGTTAATCAATGTCACCGTGCCCCCTTTTCAATGTGAAGTCCCTGGGCTAAAGGCTATGACGTGGTACAACATGAGTGTATCCTGTAGTAATGAGGTGGGAGCCTCTTCTGTCACCACGTGGATCCAGAGCAATACCACAGAAGGAGGTGTGTTACTGGGAAGGAGCAATGGGGAGTGTTTGCATATTGAATTTTGCCAGCAGCTGCAGCACATTTGTGGCTGAGATGTGAAAATGACTCAAATTTAAATCAAATCCATCACAGTTTAAAAAACTTCACTGACTGATTGAATCAAGGTTGAGTCTTAATTTGATTTACTGTCTATGCTCTTTATTGTTCTCTATGTTTGTTCTTCGAAGCGATGTGTTACGTTCCTGCTTCATTATCTTATCATTTTTTTGTTTTTATGGTATCTGAGCTATGTAATTGGGTCAGCTATTTTCCCATTTAAAATGTGTATAATGTAAGCCTCCTTGCAGGAGAAGTATGTAATAGCTGGAATTTTCATAACTTTCACAATTACTGTACCTGCTATGCTCTCAGCAGTTTCCCTTCTGGAAAAAATGCAGTGTCCTCTAAATCTGTTGTTTTTTGATGGGTCACTCAGGAAATAGGAGTGGCCACTCTGAGAATGCACAAAGTTCTTACTGGGTGGAGCTCTTGTGAATTTCCTTCCTAAAGCCACCACTGGGCACATTTTAGTTAAACACTTGACATACTATTCCAGGAAGTGACCACATACCAAACTGTAATCAAAGATTTCAGTAAAGGGCAGTTTTGTTTCATTTTCTTTTCTATATGAAGTCTCATGTCTTCATTTTGAACATTACTCATGAACATTTCCCATTGCTTGATACATTTTCAGTGCCATCAGTTTATCCCCGAAATGTCACCATACAACTGAACGACTCGTGGTTGGTGATCAAATGGAAACCTCCACCAGATGATAAGATAAATGGCATCCTACGTGGTTATGATGTAATTGTGAGACATGGGGCAGATCAGAATAAGGTAAGCTTGTCTGCAGCAGAGGAATTAGAGATAAAAAAAACCATTAGGTGTTATTCTTTACCTTTAACTTTTAATGGGAAATACATACAGCTTTGTTTTGATGAGTATAATGACAAATATGAAGGGACTCTTGCAGATTGGGAATATTTAATCCTCACTTTGCCCTTCCTTTCGAGCCAAGTCATTTTCTCTATCAGTTATGGACAACAGTCTTTTTTCATGTGTCTCAAAAGTTCCAAAACAAGAAAAGTTATTTATTTTTAAATTCCCTGTAGTGAATATTGTTGAATTCCATCACTCTTCATCATCAAATGCACAAATCTAATAAATATTATGTGCATAGTCATCCTGGTCTTACTGCAATAGAGCTCTGTCACACAATGGTATGTTTCCTGTCCTTCCTTTATGCGTTGTATTTAAAGGAAGCTGATAGTACAAAAACTTTTCATCAGTAGTTTTCATTTGGCATATGGCCATGAGTCACAAGAGTGAATGGAGTATGAATACAATGGATTGTGTACCTTAGACCCAAATATCCTTGCCATCCAGTCAGTCGGTGATGTCATTACAGCAGCACTGGAAATGTCCACACACAGAGCACATTTAACCCTCAGACTCACCTGCTTTTAAAATAATCATTAAAGTGGAGAAACCAGAATAATGAAATCATATTTAAATCCATTATGGTACCTTCTATTGACTGTGAATATCTTTTGTATAAGTCATGGTGCCATCATTTTGTTTTGACTCTGAGATTTTAGTTTAGTGTTGCGTGAACCTTGAACTGCATGTTGGCCTCTGTGAGAAGTCATAAACGTGATAGACATTAATCATGGGTTCAGCATCCTTGTCAGCACTTTGGTAAGGCAGAGCAGCACAAGATGATACCATGTGGGGTTGGGAAATATGTCACATGTTCTTTCACATTCAGTACACAGGTTTGTCCAGAGTTTGTTCCTCATAAGAGGTTTCATTATATACAATGATCCATGATATTCAGTTCCCTTGGATTTACCAAGGAAGGTTTCATACTGGAAGTACTTACAAAAGCACCTGTACATGTTTACATTTTTTTTCTTTGCTTTTATTATTATATTTCTTATTTAAAAGAAAAAAAATATTTGAAGCGGAAAGAGAAAAACTGTTGAGCTTGCTTTTAGGTGTTGCACAAATGCTTCTTACCATACTCTTCCACCAGACAGTTCCCAACATGCTGTCTCCTTTTATGTACTTAAATATTTTCCTCCTTTTTTAGCCTAAGTTATACTGTACCATTAAAACTTGGCATAGCCTCTATGTACTTCTGGCAGCTTGGACTTTTCTCTTCACAAAGACAATAATTAACCTTTTACATAGTATTTAAAGATAAATTATATTATGGTACAACGCACAGTCCATGTTCTCAACATTTGGTTGTTTTGTTATTTCAGGTCCACACTGATGCTACCACAGCCTTTGTACCTGTGAAGGAATTTAACACAACCTACAGTGTGGAGGTGGCTGCGTGCACACAGGCAGGGAGCGGCATGGTCAGCCCACGAGTCTGGTTCTTTGTGCCAGAAGACAGTGAGCCGCTCTATTGTTTTATCTCCTTATCTCGTGATCTGTGAACTGTTAACTTTATAAACTAGCCAAAAATCACATGAACATGTAAATACTCCAAAGGTATTACATATGAAAGAAGTAAAAAGTCATCTATTATTTACCAAGTCTCAAAATTTGCTAAATACAACCTCGGATGACCAGCAACACATGACATATTGCAACTTATTATTATTTATTCAACCAAAACCAAGCCAAAATGTAGCTGCACTGGTGGGGTGGGTAACTCACAGCAAAAAGGGTCCTGGAGTGTGAGTTTACATGGTTATATGTCTCTATGATAGACTCATTATCTGTCTATGGTGCACCCTGTCCCTCCCAGATGGCAATTCCAGCTCCCACATAACTCTGAATAGGATTGAGTAGGTGTAGAAATAGGAGAAGTCAGATAATGCAGAAGAAGTTTATGAAAAACAAAGTACACCCTTACTGCCCCCATTAATAGGAATTGATACAGAAAGATTATTCAGATGTTCAAAACATTCAAGGCAGTTGCCAATCTTCCCAGGAGTTGATGTTCCAGCAAGTTCCCCTCAAGGTTACGCTGTGTCATGTTAAAAAACAAAAACAAGAGCTACATCTCGGACTCTACAAGCCTCAGTCACAATGTCAAAATTTTGAATTTATGACAATACAAATAGAAAAATACTAAATAAGTATGTTTTATTTGGAAATGTTGCAGGAGAAAGCTTATTCTCTATAAAAAGAACATGGTAGCATAGATAAGATTTGCAAAACTGCATGTGAACCACAAGATTCTGGAACAATGTTCTTTTGGTAGATGAGACCAAAGTGGAGTTGGTTGGCCATAATTCACAGCACAGTATTTGCTGAAAACCAAATCTGGCATATTATTTCAAACATTTCATACCAACTGTCTAACATGGTGGTGAAAGAGCTTGGCTTGCAGTATCAGCAACTGAAGACCTTGTAATCAATGAGTTGATGATGAACTCCTCATTATATCAAAGTATTTTAGAGTTATATGTGAAATCAATCTTACTGAAAGCTAAATCTTGTCTGAAACTGGGTCATACAACAGGAAAATGTTGTATGACCCAGCAAGAAACACAACAGGAAATCTACAGCCAGAATGGCTGCAAAAGAAAAGAATCAAAATGCTGCGATGACCCAAACTCCAGACCTCAATCTAATTGAATACGCTGTGACTGTTCATAAACAAATGCCTGAAAACCTCAATGAATTAAAACAACGCTGTGAAGGAAATTGGACCAAATTCTCCTCCACAACGATACAACTGATAACTTCATACAGGAAATAATTACTTCAAGTTATTACTGCTAAAGGGGGTTCTTCAGACTACTGAATCATTGGGTGGACTTGGATTTTGAAACATTGTCTCTGCATTTCAGTTGACTATTTCTTTTAATAAAACATAACAGTGAGCAATTTATATCATGTGTTGTTTATTTGAGGTTGATAATGATTTTTATCATGCCCTAATACGGAAAACCTAAGAATTAAGAGTTATAACCCATACAATACTATTTTACTGTCTATGTTCCTAATTATCAAGTTTTAACATACATGAAAATATAATATTTATCTTGCAGTACATTTCTACCTTGCTTTTGTCTTTTCACCTTCTATTATAAACACTGTTTAAGAGTTTCTTGTTAAGGCTCAGTGTACTTTTATTGCTCAGTTAAGCTGTTAAAAATGGTAACGTCAGCTAGTCGTTCTTTGTTTGCCATTTGTACTTAGTGAGATTAATAACAGATTTAGAGTGACATGTGAAACATATGTATGGATATGTCACTGAAACCTACATTTTGAGCTAAAAGATAACTTATTTTGGCCATTTCAGTCAGATAACTAATCCTGAACATGAGATTTTTTTCTATACCTGAATTTACTGAAATATGTTGTTATAATCTTTAATCATGTTTATCCTTTTGCCCTCTTGTCTTAGATTCAGTGGTGTCCCCCTCGTCCAGTCCTGAAACATCGGTCCCATACTCTGTCTCAGTTGTGCTGGCTGTGGTGTGTGCGATCTGCCTTTTTCTGCTAATCTTCTGGGGGGCTCTCTGTTTACGTAACAGGACTTCCGACTCTTGTTTTGGGTACGCTCACAATTGCCAACCACTTACTGACAGCTCACCAGTTATTATTACCTTTGAAGTTGCCATCGGGTTGTATTTGTAATCTAGCTTTGAAAACATAAAAACTAGTGATGAGATAACTTTTTACTGGAAGGTTGTTAAGCATCTTTTCTTCTGAACTTCCAGATTAATTTAATAAACTGTTTTTCCGTCCTCTTAGTCATCGCTGTCTTCACCAGAGGCTGGTAACAACTGTGCAGCTTCTAATCCTCTGGTGGTCTTTAGTTTGGCGGCCGTGACTCACTCTTGTGTTTCAGGATATGGATAGGAATGTGTCATAGACAGCTGCGCAGATAAGAAAAAAATTAAGCAGATTCTAAAGTCAGGAACAGAACAGCATAGATGTCTTCTTTGCCATGACCATGTCTTTGGCTGAATCTAGGCCTGTGTGTGTATTCATGTTTTTACCAGACTCCAATGAAACTACTGAGGTTTTCTCCTTTCCCCTGTCTCCCCCTGCAGGTGGGTGTTTGGAGGTGGAGAAAAGCAGCAACCTGTCATAGAGTACACAAACCAGAGGTCCTACAATCGAACAGCAGTATTGATAACACGTACGTTCATGAAGAACGAGAATTGTATCACTATTTTATCATTATTTTATGCTGGCTGATTTTAAACCAAACTGTTGTCCCTCTTGGCTGCAGTTGGGAACCTTGGTGTTAGTGATGAACTCCAGGCCAAACTTCAGGATGTAATGATCTTAAGGAGCTTGCTCTCAATCGGAAAAATTCTGGGAGAGGGTAAGCAAGTCACCTCATGCATGTCAATCATATTTACCTTGATAAATACACCCAAGGTGCATTGTTCATAGTATAAAGTACTTATGATGTGGTGGAATTTCGCACCAGGTGAATTTGGCTCAGTGGTTGAGGGACATCTAAGACGACAAGATGGGACATCTGAAAAAGTTGCTGTGAAGACAATGAAATGTGAGTCCCATGTTTTTGACAGATTTAAATATTCATGAACCTCTAAACAAACAGGAGAGACAAATATTTGATTTTCCCATCAAACAGTGGATAGCTTTTCCCAAAGGGAGATTGAAGAGTTCCTGAATGAGGCAGCCTGCATGAAAGACTTCAACCATCCTAATGTCATCAAACTGCTTGGTGAGATATTCAAATTACCTCTGAAATATTGTAGAGTCTTGATTCACTGTTTTTTGGACCCTTTTCATTGGCATGTAATTTATTTGCATTGACTTGTCCGTTTTAAGGTGTGTGCTTAGAAGTAGGCTCTGGACATTTTCCTAAACCCATGGTCATCCTCCCATTCATGAAGTATGGAGATTTACACAGCTTCCTGCTGCGCTCACGCCTGGGAGAGAGTCCAATGGTAAGCTAAGCTAAACTGGTAAGTTAAACTAAAACAATATTACTGTATAACTTCATCATGTGTCTGTCATTTGTTTTTTTCATAGTTCTTACCCACTCAGACGCTCCTAAAGTTCATGATGGACATTGCTTTGGGTATGGAGTATCTCAGTGGCCGCAACTTTCTGCATCGTGATCTGGCGGCACGAAACTGCATGTAAGTTGCTTGTTTTCTGGTTTATATGCAGTTGCAGTAAATTTAAAAATAATCAATATTCACTTACAGATCAAGGGTAATATGATTTTGCAGGATACGATTTGCTATTCAGTTTCACAACTTTTTGGTCTTACAGGCTGCGTGATGACATGACAGTGTGTGTGGCAGACTTTGGGTTATCTAAGAAGATCTACAGTGGGGATTATTACCGGCAGGGCAGAATAGCCAAAATGCCTGTAAAGTGGATTGCAGTGGAAAGTCTGGCAGACAGAGTCTTTACTGTAAAAAGTGATGTTGTAAGTACAAAAAGCATCTCTTTCGGTAACTGTGAAAAACACCGGGTATTCTCTAAAAGCAGAACTGACTCCTTGTGATCATTCTCTGGTGATTTGTGTTGAACCACTGAAGAATTTCAAAACCTTTTACTATTGATTTTGCTGTAACATTTCTTATCTCAAAATGTATCAGTGTTGGTTTCAGTTTAGGCTTTTTACACTGTTTTGTATTTTTCCCCTGCTTTTGTAGTTTTATGGATTTCAAAGTCATATAGAATATAGGATCATTTTGTTGTGTTATCATTATCAACAGAAATGCAGTTAACCATGCAGCAACATCCAGAATAGTGTTTTTATTTTCCCATACTTTAACTGGCTCAATATTTCCAAAGCTTTATAGGATAATGAATATCTCCTTCATTATAAAAGAAAGTAGCCATGTTTGCTGGGTATTTGTGATATTAAAACGGTGAAAAACATGATCCGATATTCTATGTCATGCAGTGGGCATTTGGTGTAACCATGTGGGAAATTGCTACACGAGGTATGACACCGTACCCAGGAGTCCAGAACCATGAGATTTATGACCATCTTGTTGAAGGTCACAGACTGAAGCAGCCACCAGACTGTTTGGATGAACTGTAAGTGTTCCTTCTTTTAAGACACAAATACATTTGGTTTGAATTGTTTTAGAGTTAAAATATACTTTAATTAAAACAAAGTGAAAACTTAGTATATGTCTGGAATATGTATTTGGTCTCTGTTCAAAGCTGTGGGAAAGTTGCAAAAGGGGGAAGTCGGCATCTACACTGTGAACTCCTGGATGTTGACAGCTCTGCATTTATGCGGAAAACCCAGGAATGGCATTATATTGGCTTTATTGGTTTAACTTTGCAGGATCTTTATTATGTCAAGGATATAGTACTGCTCTTGTTAATCAAAGCTATCGGTACAGTACTTCTAATGGCTTATTTATTGCATCTTTATATTTCTTTAAAAGAAAACATTATTTTGTAATGTAAACAGTAAATTAAATAACCATTCAGCTGCAACTTTAACAATAAAATGGATTAAAGGAATATGAATCTTTGGGTTTAGATTAGAGCCTTGGATGGATCGTTGTAAAAAAGACTAACAAATAAATAAATTTAGAATGTCATTTCTCTCACAGTAAACTACATGCTAAACTTGATCACCAAAATGCTGATATACAGTACATCAACAAGTTTTTCACTTCTCCTGAGTTTCCTTTCCCCAGCCCAACAAACAAGTGTGTAAAAATGTATTTTCTTCAACTTTGCTGGTTTGTTCATCACTGCCATCTGCAGTGGAAATAGATATAAAGTTAAGATTTTACTGAAATTAATCCCTTCATTAATACTGGAATCATTTTTTTTTTACTGTATCTAGGTATGAGATCATGTACTGCTGCTGGAGAGCCGATCCAGTGGACCGACCCTTGTTTCCCCAACTGCGAGACATGTTGGAAAAGCTTGCGGAAAAACTTCCAGAGTCATCCAGCAAAGAAGACATCATTTATATTAACACCAGCTTTCCGGAAGAGGACCCTGATGGGTCAGCACTTCCTGCAGAGCTGCAAGTGTTGAGCTCATCCCCCTCTTGCAGCTGTCAGGCAGCAGAAAATACAGTAGTTACTGCAGACATTCATGGGTGCCTGGAGGAGGATGATGAAGATGATGGGGACAGTGATCGTTATGTGGTAGTGATCTCCTCCAATCCTTCCATGCGATTCCCTACAGCGGACACTCCTCTGTTGTCACAGGATACTTTAAATCAAACAAATGGCAGTATGGTTACAGATGCATCGACAATGGATCACAGCTCAAGTGACACTTCATTCCTGCTATAACATTTATTTTCTATCCAGCAGTTCCAAACTGTGATGAAACGCTCATCAAGGTTCGTCAGTACTAATCTTCTTTGCCTCATTGCACTGGGAGCACCTTTATATTTCCAGTGGGGACTGTTCTGTGGTATTGTTTCATGTGCAATTGATGCTTCTCATGGCCAGCTTACATTTCAGTGTCAGGAATAGTTTGTGTGTCAACATCAAACATGTTAATGCACATGCTCCATAAGCTTAAGATACACTGAACTGTGAAACCCTCTATTGTGTTACAATGTAAATAAAGAAATGTACATAAAATGTATTTAAAAACTCTTTTAATGTAGAAATAAATATTTACTCCTTAGAAAGGACTTTGATCCATCTTTGTGAGTTAATGAAGTTGAGGAAAAAATAATCAGATTATTTACTTGTACTCTAAATAAATACATTCAAGGCAATTTTCCTGAATTATTTTATCCCCAAATTATACTCGGTTAAGATAATTTCACAGTCATGTAAGGCAGATTCATTATTTTATGTCAATTCTACCGAATGTGTCAAACTTCTACACCTCAAATGTTTTGTTTTTTTGCTCCTGTTCTTTCTGGTGATAGAAAAAATATAAAATATTACATTCATTTATCATGTTACCACTTTTACAGAAAGCATTTAAAAATTAAAATGTGCCCTAAATTATTGAGCAAGTTTGAGTTTAAAATAACTGCACCTAAGTGTTGTAAAAATTTCACTTTACTTTGGAGGATGGATGTGTACATGTTCTGGGTGGCCAGGATTAGATTTTTATCATTTATATAATTTGTGCAGAGACCTTGTAAAAATTTGCGGGTATTTTTTTAGATAAAAAACAAACAAACTAACATTCCACTGTTCAGAAAGTTTTCCGCAATTCCCAGGTAATTTGTTTTCTGCAATTTCCCCTGTGGAATCGATAAAGTATAATTCATTCATTCAATCATTCATTCTTGATTAATAAAAACTCATTGGTATCAAAGTTCCAAGTGTTTTAATCAGGCATAAAGTGGCCTGTAAAGAAGGTTCCAGACATAATGTTGTGTGTAAATATTGTTTAAATGAAGTATGTATACATTTTCAGTTATACAAATAAATTCAAGAAATTGTTTGCGATTTTTGAATGATGATGTGGTTATTAAAGGTTGGATTCCACACATTCCTCAACAGTTAATACATGCAGCTGTGTTAGAAAGTATGGTAAGAAAAACATTTAAGGGAATCAAGGGCCAAAGATGCATTTAGCAAAATGCAAAACTAATAAATATCTATTTGGAAAGTTTGTGTATTCTGAATTTTTGGGTTTAATATATAAAAGATGCATTAAATATTAATTATAGTGTGAAAAACATAAAGGCATCAAAGTGTGTATTTTGAATAGTTCTCACATGGCCTTTTTATGAGGTAAAATAGCCAAAAATCTCAAAACTGTCCACTGAATCATAAAAAAAATTAACAGGTTTGGCTTGTTCAAGTTTATTTCTATAGCCCGTTTACGACGACACAGTTGCACAAAGTGCTGCACAGCACAATAATAAAACACTTGTCTTACAGAGTAACAATGTACCTTTCAGATTGATTTGTAACTGGATTCTTCATTCAAGGTTCACATTGCTTTGTTTAGTGACATTGTCATTAAATTATATTTTATCAATATTAGAATTTTTGTTGTCAAACTAAGCATTCAATAAAAGATTGGTCAAACCAGAGAACATTAAGATTTGAAAAGTATTTATTGATATTAAACGGATGGGATCCAATGTGAAATCCTCCTATCCTATATGCTACATAATACCTCTCATATAAACAAATCCCTCCGTTCAAACTGTCAGGGCAAATATCAAAAAGGCGCCCACTACTGTGATGTCACATGTGAATACAAACCAATGAGATCTCAGTACTGCTACATTAAGTACAGAATATAAAACAAATACAAAACAATTAATGAAGAACAAAAAAAGAGTTGGTCTGCCTTTATAAAACACACACACAGATTTTCTCTCCACCGACTATGCAAGGCCAAGCCTCTACATTGTGTTTAACTGTGTTAAATCTGTCCGGATTTTATGGTGTCCAATCTGTCCTCTGTTCCACATTTTCAAATCATCTTACTGTCTTCCTTCTCCTAGTCCAGCTTATAAAACCTTGCATTGATAGTAAAAATCTTATTATTTTCTTTTATGTGGACGATTAGATTTGTTATTTAGAAAACATATGGTGCTGCATTCCCGGATGCCCATTAATGTGGAAAAGTCAGAACACTTCTGGCTGTTGCGTTCAGGGCGCCTCCTGCAGGGAAGTGTTGCAGCCCGTAACAAACATGGCAGCTGCAGTTAGAATGCGGACGTGGAGCTTTCTGTCCAGAGGAGTTTTCGGTCCATGGCTGGTCTTTTTTGTAGTTTTTCTCAGTACTGTAAAAGGGGCTGATGCAGCGCCAGAGACGGGGCATTGGAAAATCACAGTTGTTAATGTAAGTACCAATTACAAACACTTAAACAACTGCCGAGCCCTTGGCTAACGTTAGCTGCATCAGCCTTGTTATGGTAGCTCGCTGTCAGCTGTGAGTGTTGTCAGTTGTGTACCATGTCCTTCAGCAACTATTCATTACTAACCATTCGGGTACAACTTGCTGTTATTAACATAGTTTGATAAGATGCGCTTATCAGAACAACAGATAGATTTGAGCTAATTAGCTGTTAGCCCTGTGTTGAATGGCTAATATGCACTTCAAGGTTAGCTGACGGCTAACTAGCCAGCTTCAATTTAAAATGACCAGCACCAGGGAAGTTGTTATTTAGCTAGCTCTCTGAGAAACCCTGTTACATCTCCGACCTGTGCTAACGAGCCAAAATCTCACCTAAGATGTTCAATATTTGATTAGATCGCGTCACCGTCCTAAAACACATCATGGTATTAATTATTTTAAAGCCCACGCAAAGTCTAAATTTTAAATGGTTTATAGTAGCTAGATTTACAAAGGACAAGTGAAAAGCCGCGATCAATAATTTAAGCGTTGAGAAGTTTCAGTTTCCTCATTCCTATCTGGTTGCAGTATTAGGTGTTCTCAGCGGCAGGATCCAATCTGAACAAATAACAGACCAACTCATCTGAATTTTGTTAGAGACAATATGGACAACAGTGTGTGTGCGTTTACCTTACTGACAGGTTTTGGCCCCTGATGTGCAGATAGCACCAAACCTGATTTGCTTTAAATATTATACCTTAAATAACCCACAGTAAATATTGATCAGGGAGTTCCCTGACTGCACTGTAGTTCACAAACCTTTTTACTATTCTGCAGACCTCAAGACCACTTCTGTTAAGGAAATCCATGTTTAGAGGCACTGATATTGAAATGGAAGGTGAGACAATGACCACATTTTACTCATGACTTGTTACACAAATGTTGTAGGCTATTAAAACCATTTTTCCTCATCTTTTAGTTTTGCCTTCTGGTTGTCCAGAGGGAGTGACTTTTACTATCCACTGGCTTTTAAAATATTACCCCTGTTATAATGAATTCAACAATGTTGAAGTAAGTACAAATACCTCATGTCACCCTATTTGCCAGTCTGTTGTTTGTCTGGATGCAATTGTTTTCGGTTGTTAAATTGTGACTGTCTGTAGGAGATGTATGAGAGGACACCTCTTATCCATGGGGACAGCCTGGATCCAAATCCCCTTGGACAAGGAGAGTACATCGAACACATACACAGCCCAGTAACATGTAACTGTGGTCTGCACTCTTGTTCAATGCTCAAAGTAAGTTTGTTGTTCTATTCTCCTCAGCATGGTCAAGAGACTTAATATAATATTTATTATCACTTAATATTTTGATACTGTTGGTGTTTTTCAGAAAGCCAAAGCAGAGCCGCATCCCGTCGGTCCACCTGTTGAGAATGAAGCGCTCGTAAGAAAACAGAAACTTCTGTTTATTACAGAACTGGGAAATAGCATGTTAATTGAGATCAAACTGTGCTCTAAGGCAATAAGACACACTATTGGTCTGTACTTAGCATCTTATGTTGATCAAGTGTTCAAGTCTGCTGTTTTTCTTGCCATTTAAACATTTTTCCCTTCAATGTGCTAATCTTTGCATTGCTTTTGCAATACTTCAGGATATAAATCACACCAAATGGCTTACTGAGGAGTATGATATGAAGAACAATAGTATTATCATCAAAGACAACGTCATTGCCACCACATGGAGGGATGGACCTTACCTACTCATTGTCAAGATTGTATCTAGCAAAGAGGAGGTCAATTGGAATTTAACAGGTGTGAGCAACTTGTTGACTGTCATTGAATTTCTGTTTTTTTTTTTTGTTGTTAAATTTTGATTATCAAACTTGGTCATAGGATTGTGAATCATTTATATTTTATCAGTTCCTTTTCCGATTCTTCTTACTGATTCCAATCTCAGTTGATTCCTAGGTTTTCATCTAAACAACAAAAACAGCCTAATGTTTAGAAAACCTTTTTTTTCTTTCTAATTATTTTCTTATTGATTTTTATTTTAAATTGTGTTTCAATTTCCAATTCAACTTGTTAGCAGCTCAAGAAACGTTTTCAGAACTTATTCGTATCGCAAGCAAATCTTAATGTTTCGGGAACTCTGTTATGCTTCATCTGTTTCTGATGTTTGGAATTTGTCTTTCCAGTTAATGTGGAGATGAAAGGCGACCGTGGTTACCTTTCTGTCACAGAATGGCCTCTCAAGATTGTAAGTTGATCAAGTTTAGAAAGCCTTTTTTGCTTTATTGTTTTTGTTTTTTTGGTTCTAAAGGGAGAATTGTATTTTTAGGGTTTTATGTTTATCTTTTTTTTCCTGAGCGGACCTTTTATATTATAGTAGCCTAGAGAGTCAGAAGATACACTTATCAGCCACAGCGTTAAAATCACCTACACAAGATTAAGTCATCCACATGCAACCAAACGAACTCATTGGTTCATGGACAAAGAACATCCTGGAGTGTCTGGTAGCAGGATATTGGCAGTAAATCCTTTGGGCCCTTTTGATTGTGTGGTGGGACCTTTGTGGTTTGGACTTGCTTCCCAAAGATCCTATCAGACTGGTGTCTGGTAAATTTGAAGGCTGGGTGAGCGCCTTTGTCATGTGCTCTGAGGCTTTGGGGAGTGCTCTGGTTATGAGTCTGCAAAAATGTTTAGGTTTGTGGCATGAACATCTGCATGAATGCCAGGATGGCAGTTTCCCCAGCAGAACATTTCATTTTCACATTCACACTGCAGGTCTTAATGCTCAAATCAAATGTTTTTTTTTTGCATGTTTGAACTTGTTCACATTATCATTTCGTTGCGACCTTCATCAAGCGGAAGCGGAAGTGGCCCTTAAGTTACATGCATGCATGACGTCATGCACTGCGTAGTGTTTACAGATGTAAATACGGATGCTTAACATTTGTGCTTCCACATTCAGAACCAACACAATTATGCCCAATTAATGAATGAAAGAAGGGGACAGAGAAAAAAGAGAGCACAAATGTTAACAATGGCCTTTTGTGCAACAGTGGATGCTACTTACAAATGTGTACAGACACTGCAGCCGAGTTTGTCTGTGTAGAGTCCTGTACAGGTCCAACCTGCACTCGCCTGAACCCGTTAGGAGGATTACCAAATCTGACCCGTTATCCGCGGATATCTTCCAGTGAAATCTGGACCCATCCCATAGATGTATAACCTGCGACCCAACACATTAAGTAATTGTAAACAAACCCCTGTCCCTCCCCTCATTGCATTACTTTTCCTTATTCGTTTATATGTTTAAAGTGATAGTGTTGTTTTGTCATTGTTTTTATTTACAATAAAAAGGTAAAGACAACAGCACAGTAAATATAGTGCAAAAAACAGGATGCATGGAGTGCTGCCTGGGTGTAGGACAAAGATGTTCCTCTGGTGCTCATCAGTGTAGAGATCCAAGTAAAGATAAGGGAAAGAGATCTGAGGCACTCAAGAGGGTGACGATTAAAAAGCCTTTAATAGTACAAGGTTAGTCTATTATAATAGACTAATAGATCAATAGACTAGCCATGTACTATTGAAGGCTTTTTAATTGTCACCCTCTTGGGTGCCTCAGATCTCTTTAATCAGCACAGTAAATATTTTTGAAGGTTTATTAATCAGAATTTACTCTAGGCTTAACACGATTAGCCAGGTTCTGCTTCCACCGGCGCAGAATTGTAATGTTTGTCTCACTTTAATGACATCAAAGTTGGATGAAATGCAACATGACCATTCTGACTGAGGTCCCTTCTAGTCAGATGAGATATGCATCAGATCTAGGACCACATGTGGAAGTGTCCTGGGTTGGATTTTAAAAAATCACTGTCATTAAAATATCAGATATGAGTCACATATGGGCAAAAAAATCGGAATTGAGCTGCAGTGTGAACAAAGCCTTATTCTTTTTACCAGTCAGTGGTTTTATTGTTGTGGATGATTGGTGTTGAAGGGAACACTTCCCCCTAAACTTGTGTATAACTTACAGTTTTGACTCAGTTTAAAAGAATCCACTTTCTGAATTGATTTCATTTTATACCTTCCCAGTGCCAACATCTTCCTCCACACCTTTAGACAGTTTCTTCAGTTTACAACAAAAAAGCAAATGAAACCCTATCCTCGTTCATGACAGTAGTTGGTTTTTACAGCTATTGAAGCATAAAGAAGCTCAAGCGTGTATTTTGTTAACATGCAGTGGTATAATGAGATTTGAAATTCTCACTAAGAAAAACAAATTTATGTGAGATTTTAAGTGTTGGAGTGAGCTAAAGTTGACAGGTCCAAACCTCAATCAGAAACCTGTCCAGGAAAAAACAAAACATAAAGAAAAAACATTTTTTTTGGCTTAAGTAAATTCGGGAAATTGGTCTCCAGTTAATGAAGAAAAACTGCTTCCATATGTGATTTGTTTATAGACTAATCTCTCTGTCTGTCTGTTTGCAGTTCTACATGGTAATGTGCATAGTGTACATCCTGTACGCCCTGCTGTGGTTTATCTGGGCAGCCTGCTACTGGAAAGATCTGCTGAGGATCCAGTTCTGGATAGCAGGGGTCATATTCCTCGGGATGGTGGAGAAGGCGGTCTTCTGCGCCGAATATGAAAACACCAATACTGTCGGCAACGCTTGTGAGTGTCTGCAAATATTTCATCTGTTTTCATGTGAGGTGAGGTAGTTACCTTTTTTAGATTAACTTTCTTCTTCTTTTTTTTTCCAATTAAGCGCCAGGCTTGCTGATTTTCGCAGAGTTGGTCTCCGCCCTCAAAAGGACTTTGGCTCGATTGCTTGTCATCATTGTCAGTCTAGGCTATGGTATTGTAAAGTACGTCAACTCATATTTGGACATACGGTACAGATCTTTATTAGGAAATTTTAAAAAACATTTCAGGTAAATAAACCATTCATTTCTTTCTTTTTTGTGTTTTTTCCTTTTAAGGCCTCGGCTGGGGACCGTGATGCACAGAGTTGTGGGACTTGGTGTCCTCTACTTTGCCTTCGCCAGCATTGAAGGTGTCCTCAGGATTATAGGGGTGAGTTATGTTTTCTGATTATTTTTCTAATAAAAATGACTATTTACATATGTTGCTAAAATACAAATTCTACATTACATTCAGAAGCTGGCTATGCTGAGAGCAATATCTTGCTTTTCAGATTTATTTTAATCTTTCCAAACAAGTTATCAACAGTAATATATTTTTAAGCAAAGGGAAGCCAAACAAAGTGTTAGATGGTCAGTGAGCCAGCTGTTTCATAGTTACTTAACTGAAAAATTAGTGTCTTTTAGCTGCATTAAATGTCCTTGATTATTTCTCAGATTGTGTTTAGACTTGACATCACATTTTCTTGATTTGTTTTTGGACCAAAAATCAAGGGTCGAGACAATGGCCCTGCCCTCATTACAGCAATTGTTCTGGCTGTGTTTGAATCCTGTGCCATCTGGTTTATATCCTTCCAGTGTAACCATCAGCTGCAGTAATCAGTAGTTCTGCTTTAATGAAACAGGAAATTGACATTTTTGCTAATTAACTGGGTTTGGGGTGTGATGATTTGTTTCTTTTTTGTGCTTAGGTGAATGGTCCTATATTTTAGTTGCTGTACTACCTTTTTTTTTATATCACCTATTCTGCTTTGATTCCCCCCCGCCCCCAAATCTTTCTCCTTTTCTTTGTGTCCTCTGGTCCTATTCTGTTATCCCCTCTAGGCAAAAGACTCTGATTTGGCCCTGTTGGCCAACATTCCCCTGGCTCTGCTTGACTCTTCTTTATGCTGGTGGATATCCTTTTGTGCACCTTCAACCTTTCCCTGTGTGGTTCCCTTCTGCTCTTCACCTCCTTCACATAAGACCATATTAAAACAGTAGATGATGATCAGCAGCTGTCTTTCCCTTTTTCCCAGATAATAGGCAGTTTAAGTACAAAAAGACATTTTGTATTTCATAAGAAATGTGTCCAAAGCAATCATTCTTTTTTTTTGTGTGTGTGGAGTTGGAAAGAACTAAAACATGCAGGGCAGTGGTCCCCGAGGACCAGGATTGAGAAGCACTGAACTACACTGATGTATGGGAGCATCTGTGAAAGCACAATTAAAGCTGAACCATATTTACAGGTATTTGAATAAAATATGCTGTGATCTATTTAGTATTTTTTATAAAACAAAAAAGCCACAGCATGGCTCCGTAGTGGAAAAAAATCCAGTTGCTAAACTAACATGCCTGTAGTCCAGACCTGTCTACCACTGAAAATATTTCACGTCATAAAACCGTGAAGCTGCTGAAATCCTCTATCAAACAGGATTGGAAAAAAAACAATTCAGGTTTAAACCAACAGTTACTTTCCTTAGAGTTTAAACTCTTACTGAGTGTTTTTAAAAGTAGAGATACAGTGGTTAAAAAAAATACCCCTCTATGTTTATGATACGTGTTGCTAGCTCTGAATTCGAATTAAGCATATATTTTAAATGATGAATAAAAATAACATGAAGTTATTATAGACATCACTTTGGATAAGTGGATAAAAATCCCACTTCTCCTTTTTTCTCTGTTCTTTTTTATTTCTCCTCTTTCTGTCCTCTCCGGTATTTTTTTTTTAAAAGGTGGTTGTTTAAATTAGTCTTTGAAACAAAAGTGGACACAGAGTAATGTAGAAACATGCACACAGTCTTTTTGTTTTTTTCATAATGCATTCAAAGTTGCACATGTAGACTTCTACATCCATTTCAATGTTTAGTTTTTTATACTGGCTTTGTAAGGAAATTCTTTAAGTAATGTGAAATAGATCTTATTTCAGATTTATACTCACCAGCTGAGATGCTGAACAAATCATTCTAAATAAATGTTTAGTATAGTTCCTTTGTCATATCTGGTGTGTATTTCCCTTGACTGCCACTAACATCTTTGTCAGCCTCGCACAAACCATCAAGACCCTGAAGCTGAGGAGAAACCCTGTGAAGTTGTCTCTCTACAGGCACTTTACTAACACATTAATATTTGCTGTCATTGGTAAGTACTACAACTACAATACATTGTAATAGTGAAAAGTACACTGCGCTAATTGTTGTGGATTCCACTTAGTTGTGTTTATATGAAACCTATGAAGCAAATATTCTCACACAGCATTAGTAGAATTTCACATCTCTTCTCCTTTAGCTTCTATCATTTTTCTGGGTTGGACAACGAAAAAGTTTCGATTAGCAGAATGTCAGTCTGTGAGTATGGTTTGGCTTATTCATCAGTTGTACAGTTGTGTGCTCCACATATTTTTTTCTTTTTAATTACTTTATTTTTGTTTTAAGGATTGGATTGAGCTTTGGGTAGACGATGCTTTCTGGAGGTTCTTGTTCTCTGTTATTCTGCTCGTCATAATGTTTTTATGGCGACCATCTGCAAACAACCAAAGGCAAGTTGTGCAAGCAGACTGTTATATCTTCCACCAATAGCTCATTTAGAAAATGAATCGACCATTGTTCTGTTTTAACAGGTATGCGTTCACACCGCTCATTGATGACTCTGATGATGAGGAGACTGAGGAGTTCATCACCTCTACAAACCTCGGTACAGTAAAACTAAGGGAGCGTTATCCAAAGCTAGCGTTGCACTTGAATGTGTAAAAAAACTGAGAAAGTCTGTGAATTTAAACTGAAAAAATCAGTTTTTAACTGATTAACAAACATAGTGCTGCTTTTTCCTCATGGGATTTTCTTGCTGAAAACAAACAGTGAGCTAGGCTTCTGTGCACCCAGCGACTTGACCTTTACAATGATTTCTGTTGCAGACACAGGTATACACATCTTTGAGAATATTCTGTTATTTAACTAATATAAATGCATTGCCTGGCCAAAAAAATAAAAAAAGTCGCTTCCAGAAAAAAGATCACACACTAATATTTCGTGAATGCCTTTAGCTTTGATTACTGCACACATTCACTGTGGCATTGTTTGGATAAATTCTGCAATGTCACAAGATTGATTTCCATCCAGTGTTGCATCCGTTTCTCACCAAGATCTTGTATTGATGATGGGAGAATCCGATCACTGGACTGTGTTGTGGCCAATCCATGTGTGAAAATAATGTCTCATGCTCCTTGAAACGCTCTTTCACAATTGGAGCCCCATGAATCTTGGGATTGTCATCTTGGAATATGCCCATCCCATCAGGGAAGAAAAAAATCCATTGATCATTCAGTACATTCAGGTAGTCAGCTGATCTCATTCTTTGGGTTGCTGAACCTAGACCTGAACAACTGCAGAAACCCCAGATCATAGTACTGCCCCCACAGGCTTGTACAGTAGGCACTAGGCATGATGGCTGCATCACTTCATCTGCCTCTCTTCTTACCCTGA
>JBBBVU010000017.1:10541432-10567411 GCA_037177055.1 Atherinosoma microstoma
ACAAATATATTTGTGTTAATGCTGGCCTACAAGATTTATAGTGTCCGGTTTATGGTAATAAGGCAAGTCACATCTGACAGGCGGATACAGTATCATATGATCAAAACACTCTTTAACTTCTACTTTTTTTGTTAAAGAGAGCAGAGGAGCAGCACTGCCAGTTCCTGTCCCACAGCGTGTTAAGAATCGTTTCATCACTCTGTGCAAGGATGTAGCATTCACTGTCCGATGCTCTTTATGTAACAAAGTACTGATCTCACATCAAACAGCTCAAGCTCACTTTAAGTAGGTTCCATTGTAATTTATATATGTATACATACATGGATGTTTTGTGGAGTTGTTGTTTAGTCATCCTTTTCCTCATTCTCCTCTTTTAGTGTGATCTGCAGACATGGCTGTGCTGTGGCCAAGGCTGACAAAACAACAGTGGAAGTAATGAAACAGTTGCAAGTGCGAGGACAGTGTCCTCTTTGTTCTAAAATCTTCTTCAGCCAGGCTGAAATCGAAACACACAAAGAATCAATGCAACATGATGTTGAGGTCAATGAAACAATGGCAAAAGCACTTCTTCATTACAGCAGTTTCAGTGAAATTCAGTACACCCAGAGGGCAATGGAAGCACAGGAGAAAAGACAGTCCACTGGCCTGGAGATATCTTTTCAAAGATTAAACAAGAGGAGTGGTTGTGATGGATCTCCAGCTAAAAGGCAGAGGCTAAGTCTAACTGTGAATGCCAGCAGTAGCAGGACTACAGCATGGTTCTGTGAGTGTGGTCTTCAGTTCTCGGAAGAGGGTTCAGTCAGTAAGCATCTCCTGGCTGTGAACCAGATTTTCCATCAGTGTGGTGTATGTGGCAAACACATGGGAGAGTCCTCAATCACCCGCCTGCATATGAGTCGTTTCCATGGGGGAGCACATCTCTCCAACTTCTTGTTCTACTGCCGCAAGTGCAAAGTGGAAATGCCCCGGTATGAAGATATCCTGTCGCACGTGTCCGACTCTCACAGTGGACACACCTTCTTCACTGAGCAAGAAGTGCCTGAGGATCTTACCACAGTTCTCGATGCCAAGCCTTCCACGAGTGCTGAAGTCACCTTGCTCTCTGTGTCCAAAGTCCAGCAGAACATGGTGGAAACATGTTCTTCAGTAGTGGGACACACATGGATGTGCAGGATGTGTGAAGACGTCTTTGACTCCAAAGCGGCTGTCCACAAACACTGCAGTGACATGAGCAGTCACAGCTTCCAGAGATTCATCTGTGGACATTGTCCTCAAAAGTTCTTTAAGGAATCCACTGTGCGGAGACACTGTATGAATGAGCATGGCGGACAGATTAAGAGTTTCCATTTCTGTGGCTTGTGTGACAGCATGCAGTTTGACTCTGAGAACGAGTTCTTGAAGCACTACAAAAGTCTTCACAGTAAGGACTACTACTGTATGGATGATACAGAAGTTGTTCAGCCTACTTCTGCTGAAGAAATCCATCAGCTTACATGCCCATGCATGGGCTCAGAAGAGAACAAAGAAAAAACGACAGTTACTTATACACGATGTATGAAAAATCTAGCTGCGGAAGGGAAATGTCAGTATATGTGTGCTCCGTGCAGCATTTCTGTTGCATCCTATGCACAGATGAAGACTCACATCCACACAAAACACGCAGTCTTGAATCTGGACAAGACCTTTGATGTAGAATGTAAAACATGTCAGGAGAGTTTTAAGGGTGTGCCAAGTTTCCATAAACACTATCATTCCCAGCACTGTACCCTGGAACCCTGCATGAGCTCCAGGAGCTGCAGAAAGGACTCGAAAGCAGAACCCACTGCTGTAAAAATCATTAATGCTGTGGAGATCAAGCCAGATAATAATGGTAATCAAATTAAACAGATTTATTATTTATTTCTGTTAATGCAGTATCTGATTCTTGTTTTATACTTACAGAAATTGGAGCTAAATCACTGGCAAAGTTCCTGAGTATGAACCAGACCAACAATGAGAAAGAAGCATGTGAACGTAAGCTAAACTCACACACAGTTAGATAATCACAGCGGTTTTTGTTTCTGCTTCCTAAGACTTAAAAAGAAAATGTGAGGTTCAGGTATTCGACAATCTTAAGCTCATTTTTGAATAATTTTCTTGCAGATGAATCAGATGATGAAATAAAACGTGCGCTGTCTCTGAGTGCAGAAGAAGCGAGAGAGTCGGCAGGTATGTTTACAAGGCACAGCATGTAATTCTTGTTTTTCCCAAAAGAGCATTTTATAATTCTACCTCCACAGTTTACACCTGAATAAGTTGTATTCTATATTCTTTTCCCTTTTCCAGAGTCTGTTACAAACACTGTGTATTCTTACTGATGGTAAAAACGTGCATGCTATCCAACTGAAAAGAACATTGTTTTAGAAATATTCCGTGTGTGGTGCTCATGAGTGGGGATTGCTTGTTGGACCACGCTAAAGGAGCTGTTTGCGTCAATTGTTGGAGATGAAAATGTATCTTAACAGGGAGGCAGAGTCTGATACAGCTCCAGAGGGCACTTTCACTTACAAAGGAAAAAGTCAAACTACATTATCATTGTCCATAGCAATTAACTTTAATTTCTGATTTGGCTAATAGTGTTGCAAGGTCAGATGAGATGTGTGAGAGTTGTACCATGACTGGCTGGACTCTTCTTGTGGGCAGAAGTGTAAAACATAAAATAGAAATAGTAAACTGAAATAATAGTTATATTATATAAAACAAATAGAGCAACAACTTAAATTTGAAAAAGGGAAGATCAAACTGAGAAATGATTATCTGTTGTCGTCAGAGGGAAAAAAAAAAAGTTGAAAATTTTGCTGTAACTATTCTTGCTCTCTATTTTCAAGATAAATTACTTTTTACTTTGGTGTTGTGTGATGAAATGCTTCAACATATCTTCTTCAAGTGTATGGTTCCATTTTCTGGGACCATGGTAAAAGAATGAGGAAGCTGTGAAATATATGAATTTATAAGCCCAACATTGTTGTTGAACACGAGGGTTAAAAAGAAAAAATCATCATTATGAAATGTTGTATTGTGATGGTTTTTTACTTTGTTCTTTTAAGATGTATTGTACAGTTCCTGATACTATGCTTCTGTTTATTTCTACAGAGTTGGAAGAAGCCCTCAAAAGAAGTCTTCTAGAGTTCTAAGTACTTAATAGTTTTTGTGACATGCTGTTCATTGGATGTTATGTTATGTAAAGTTTTGAACTGGGTAACTGTACTCAGATTTAATGAATAAATGTTAGTTGTTATTTTACTTTAGATTTGTTTTCTTCTTTTTTTTTGCAGAACAAGTCAAATAAATCCCACTATAGCAGACAGATTGCATGTTAGTTTGAGGCTGTTTTGAAGACTCAAGCACTTCAGTGTGTTGACACATGTGCTATAGATGGCATCGGTGACACTGCAAGATGCCTCAGCTGACCTTGTGACCACAGTGCTGTGTCTCCAATTCAAGTTTCTGGTTTCATTGCAGACTTTAAAGGATCATTCTTCTGTGCTGCTCAGAAGCCAAAGGTGTTAGAGACTTTAATGCTTTAGGCTACAGAAACTGTACAATAAATCTACATTATTAAGAACACAGAATTAACAATGTGGTGTAAAAATGGCAGAATCTGAAAAGTAGTGAATTTACACTGCAAGTTATGCAGATCATGAGTTTTTGTGTAGCTGCCCGTTGAATATAAAGGTATTTTTTTTAAAAAAAAAGGTTTGTTTTATTGTTTTATTGAGATCCTGATCCTCTACATAATTTAGGCCCTATGGTTTTTTCAAAGTTGGTTACAAGCTAGTCACACAATGGAGGAAAAACAGTTGTGAGATAGTGGACGAGGAGGTAAATCATGAATGTCCATATAGATGTAGACATGACTAGGCAATGTATCTGTGGCTGGACATTTGCAGCTTGCATCTAACTTATGTGTTGGATTAGTTTGAATTTATGGGAGTATTCTCCAATATGAAGTCACTTATTTAGAAAAAAAAACTGCAATCTATCCTTAATTATGTATTATATTTATAATACTGTTGAAATTGTTAGAATTATTTCTTTATAGTTTAAGCAATGGACTCTAAACAGTTCACTATGTCACTACAAAATTAGTACCAGGACTTGAAAATCCTGACGCATATCAGTTTACTGTCAGATTTAGAAACGTTCATCACGCCCACCTTTTAAGTTTATTATATTATTTATTTTTAAATGAAAGCCAGACATCTCATATAATTAGTTGTCCACTGATGACTAATATGTTCTCCTGCACACCTATGCTCTTAAAAGAAACAATTTAGCAGTTAAAAGTGTGTAGTTTACATGGTGGCATTAACCAAGTATTTGGGGGGTCCCAGTAACCATTATCTTGGGCCACTTAAGGGTCCACGGACCCCAGATTGGGAACCGCAGCTCTGGGTTCCTCGGGAAACTTCTATGAGAAGAGAGTGAAGGAAGTTGCAGTCCATGTTAGGAAATGTCCCTGGGGCGCTGCTGTAGCCGGAGGCATTACAGTCAGCTGGACAGCTCAGAGTGCTGGTCGCACGTTGGATTAACTCGCTGGGACCGATTGTAATAATAATTTTTTTAAAAAGCAATCACCATCATGGCTCAAGCGAAAATACAAGCGAAGATGAACGAAACTGTCTGCAGCAAGTTCAGCAGGACTTTGTCCATGGCAGATCGCGCAGGGCAACTCCTGGAAGGTTTGGATCAACTGGAAATAAGGTACAGTTAAGTAACATGGCTTTCCATGTGCGCTACACTTGAGCAGCTGTTAAAGACTTGCTGCGAGTCAAATCTGGCCGCTCACATCCTTTCTCTTAAGTTAACCTCGATCTTTAAATGTCTCACAATAAACATAATTCTAAGCAGAATGGGAAAATAAAATTATAACCATAAAATAGCAGGGGGGTCATTTTATATGCAGTACACGGGATTCGATCCGAGGATTTATCCCGGGATAACCCTTTCTTATTTCAGTGAAATATTTTGGTTTCAGTGCTGAGGAATATTGATTATTCTTTGTGTGTCTTCATCAGGGTGGAGGCTTTACGCGAAGCAGCATCTGCCATGGAGCAGGAAAGGGAGTGCATCCTGGAAATGATTCAGTCCATACAGAACAGTCAAGAAATGCGTAACATCTGTTCGGGTGAGGCTGCTTATTCTCACAACTTATATAAGAGCAAAAGTCATCCGCAGCTTAGTGCCTGAGAAAATAAGTATAGACAGTGTTCTAGTTGTAGTCGCGTGTTTTGAAATCTTTTTATTTTCCATTAGCTCTGATGTCACTGTGACATTGTGATCCTATGAGGTTATGCTGCTCTGTGCATAATGGTGTAATGCTCAGGAAACTGGGAATTGGAAAAGTCAACTGATTTAAGGGCTCCACCCATACTGACTTTCTGTGAATCTGGCTGGTCACTATTGATTATACATAAAATTCATAGATTAACAATTGACATTCTTACTATGGTAATATGTATTCAAGTTGAACTTTTCTAAGTGAGTCATACATAATCTTTTCCATACATCAGCACAGTAGTAATATTTATGTTCAATCCAGCAGATATAGATTATTTAACCCCAACATGCACAATAATAGTGTTGTGTACTACCAGGTCACAAATACAAATATTTTGCATGTGTTCACAAGTTTTGTCAGCTGCCTGGGAAAACAACATGTCTCCTCTAATGTTGGATAACTGCGTTAAGTTGGGCCTGGATCTAGATGTACAATGTATTAGCTACATTCGCCTAAGTATATCCCTGAATTGTTGAAGTATGACTGCCAAAATTTACACAAAGACTTCATCCAGTTTGCTCAAAGATTTGATACTCCTCACCCTTTGCATTCATTAAGCGGATGCTTTTAACTTACAAGTGAAGAACACATGTGAGGTAATGTGGTGTTCAGTATTTTGCCCAAGGACTTTGACATATACAGTAAACTGGTGGAGTTGGGTATCAAACTAGTAACCCTTTTGACTGAAAGAGAACCAAAGCCATCAATACTCTTGATTTAAATTATTGAATGGGGAATGAATGATTTTTATCTAAAGATGCAGCGTTAATTTATTGTGTCTTCTAGGAGAGAGAGAGGAGTTGACTTTAACTGCAGACCGTCTGATGGGCCGGACTCTGTCTGTGGAGGTCTCTGTCGGTACAATGAGAAACTCCCAGCAGGAGGAGGCGCTGCGCAAGGCTACAACTATCATAGATGAAATAGTGAAGAAGTTATTGGATGACATGGAAGGTGGTCGGCTGCAGCTGTTGGCCTTGCACGCTGCCTGCGTGACAGAAGCGCAGCCCCTCCCCATTGACCAGAAGTTTCAGGCCATAGTGATAAGCTGTGCTTTGGAGGACCAGAAGAGGATCAAGCGGAGGCTGGAGACTTTGTTGAGGAATGTTCAAAATGCTGAAAAGAACATCAAGATTATGGATCACCAAAAACTTGACGACAAGAAAGCCAATGGGAGTCTTTAAGATGTTTCACCCAAACACAAAGTGTGTCTTTAATACCACTAACCTCACATAGAATGGATGTAATTGTACACACATTTATAAACGTTTTTTTAAAGGAGTCTCAATGTAGCAGCAAGGAATATTCCTATGGAAAACGTATACAATGATACCATACGTTGAAGCAAAAACACAAAAAAGGCAAAAAAAATTAAGATTGTTTGTATTCACATTGACCAACTTAGCTTTGATTGGATAATGTGTATTGGAATATACTCTGCATGTTTCCTAATGTACGGCAATGGAAGGCAGAAATAGATTTAAAGATCAATTTCAGGTTTGAGTGCAGTTTACAGGAAAGTATAATACCAACAATCAATTTAGGGCATTCAATAATTGAGTTGGTAACAAACTTTTGATAATGTAACAGTGTTTATACCTACTGAAAGATATTTTACTATTTCAAATGTACTTATTTAACATCTTGACTGAACATCAGTACACAGTATCCAACTAAAACTAAAGTTATAAATCCAGCTGCATACACGGATCAGATTACTCACACTGGTTTTTAACGAGTGGATGCATGCTGAATCAACTGATGGATTGTCTTTTTCAGTTTTTTTGCCTCACTTTTAAGGTTAAATGGTTGAAAGGATTGTTATGGATGTGCATGTACTACCTCTTTGTGAGAACACTTGTCACGTAAAGCTGTGCATTTGAGTTCATGTTTTCACAATGTGGTTTTTATCTACTAATAAAAAAATTGTATAAAATGTGCTGAATAAAGAAATCTTTGAATATAGGATAACTTACTGCTGTAATAGAAAGTTCACTATTACAGCTGAATTATTATCAGTGGGTAAGCTGGTTGGTTTTCATGGGCTTGTTGATGAGTACATCTTTATACTTAGGGTCGTTTACACAACCCTGCTTCCAAGAAGGTTATAACATTATGTAAGATGTCATTTAAATCCAGTATTGGAATAGAAAATCACTGTATGGGATCAGCAACTTTTGAAACATCATTGTCTGTGTGCACACTTTGTCACTGCATCTACTAAAACTTTAAAGTAAAACCAAGAAAAAAATGCCAAGATCCAATCATATCACTTTTTCTAAAGGGTGACTTTGCCTCCTTTGGACTTAATAAGAAATGGACTAAAACTTTTAATAAGCACAAGGTTCAAACGCATCAGATGTTCTGGGTTTGCTAATGAACACAGTTAACATGTTTTTTCAACTATTCCTTATTCCTTCCGTATATTATTAAGACAACACCAAATCCCACCCTGCATATATTACAGCAGCATGGTTCTGGGTGTTATGCTAGCCTGCCTTAAGTCTAGACCTGCAAACATGTAGCAACTTATGTTAATTGATCAAAGGAGGCACTTAACTATCTTACAGCTGGAATCAGAAAACATTTTGATTTTAAAACTGAAGTTATTGGTCTCCACAGTTGCTAAACTCAAAGAGTGACATTAAAAGAAGAGGTGATGCACCACAGTGGGAAACAGAACTACTCAAACTTGTTTTTTAGGTGCGTGTAGCTTAACAGCTGAGCGGATGTGCTATGTACATCGTATCCTCAATGCTGTCAGTCCTGGTTTGAATCTCAGACTGGGGGCCTTTGCTGCATGCCACCCCCCCTCATTCTTTGACCCCTTTCCTATCAAGCTACTGTAAAATAAAAACTAGTGCCTGAGGAGTCTACTGAGGAGGATTGTCATTAGAATGGCAGCCCTGAAAAAAGCTCATAGATCATTGGGATACTAATGTTTCTGAGAGCACGAATGCACTTCAACACCCATCTGACAGACAAGACTAATAATCGACACTGAAAAGCCCATCTTCCTGTAACATTTAACCCTGATCAGAAAAGTGATTCTGACAGTACGTTTTAGTATAAAAACTACACAATGGATGCCCAAGAAAAACATTTTTATTGATCAGATTTCCATCAAACACTGCCTCCCAAACAAAAGGTCTGATGCATCTCAGGTTGTGATACATACAGTATGCAATTGTAAAAACAAAATCCAACGAGTGTCGTTTTTGTCCGAATGAGAGCAAAACATACATGCCAATCTAAATGTTAAAAATTGGTTTATGAAGTGATGTGCGAGAAAACAGACTTAAAGTAAAAGACAAAGATTATTACACCTGAGTAAAAGCACATAAGTATGGTTAATTTCAGCTGAAGATTCTTTAACATTAAATGTCATCTTATTGATAAAGTGCGCTAAATTCATTCAGTCAGAATGCAAAATGATAAAGTAAACAAATAGGAGAAGGCTTTAGAAGTAATTATTTACAGGTTTACTGTGCAGGCAGTTTTAAAGAAACGGCAACAGTGGGAATAAAATGCTTTCTAGTTGTCAATGTTAACATAGACAAGGCATTGCAACCATGGCTAAACATTCACTGATGTGGGGGAAATAAAATGCTTGCATGCATTAAAGTTAGACCAGTTTTTCTCATTTTCCCAAAACACAGAGTTCACATAGAACTTAAAGAGGGAAAAAAGCCTGAACTGGGACACAGTCGGTACCAACGATGTCATTGTGGAACACATTTTAAGCACCTTTTTGGATGTTCACAACAAAGTGAAAAAAAAACAAAAGTTGATAAACCTGACCTAATAGCAGATCAAATATCAGTTGTTTTTCCTCCATATAAGAACAGAAACATGCATGGTTATGTAATCTCACATCTCTTTTGGATAGTTGTTACTATGATGGAGGAAATTTTAACATTTTTAGACAGTTTTGAGACATTTCCACATCACCAAATAATCTGTTGTGCTTGCTCAAACAAATTTTTCAGGCAATGAGCTTTGAAGAGAAAGAGAGCAGAAAAAAGATTTGAGGCAAAAAAGGCATATAACAGAATTCACTCAACTCGTGTTAGCTTGGGGGATCCTTTTAGTGCTCTTATGTGATGAGAAGAAAACATTCTCCTGCATTTTCAGGCACAAAAAAACACTTCAACAGCTTAAACTCTAGTTCTGATGGTCAGCCTTTCAAACTCCTTCAGAGAGCGATGACTTTTATTCTGTCTTAGATTTTATTCCACAAGCACGGATGTAACTGAGCAATGAGCTTGTAGTTTGTTTTTTAGCTTAGCTGTACCAAAGTAAAGAAAAGCAGAGTTAAATTGAGAAAATGCCGTAAACAATGTAAACAACTGCAATAAAAATATTGAATTGTGTCTGACTGTAACTTACTGATGCTAATATCTGAACTTATTTAACAAATCTCTTACTAAGTAGAGAATAAGAAAAAGTATAAAGGACATTTTTTCTGCAAGTGGTAGTTGATATTTGGTTACATCGAGGAGCACATTCTAGAAATTTCATGTAACATCCAAATCATTGCGGTATCAATATTCAGTCATAGCTCAATAAGAGGAAATTTGGCACATAACATAACTCAACACTGTTGTGCTTCGTACAAAAATACTTATGCAGAGAGCTTTATCTCTGGATCTTTTAGGGATAAACAGTGTAGTTTGAACCATATTCTGTTCAACGTTAGAAAAATATGGTACAAAATAGTCCGTATATCTTTTACAACCCATGCAAACACATCGCACAGCTGACGCATTGAACACAGCACTGAGTGGAAAAATAATGTATGGGAGCACATGTTTTCAGAGTGCAATATTTGCTTTAACACGTTTTGATGAGATTTTCTATATCAAGTAAGATTAGAAAACCTCAGCAATGAGAGGAAAACCAGCACTCACAGACATATGATTAATGACAACATACCGTAGCTGCAGCTGTTACCATTTCTTAAGGCAACCACATGGAGGACTCAAGTGTGTAAAAAGTTTGTCAGATTTTGTGCACAGATCATTGATGAAGAACTGAAGCCAAGGCAATGAAAATACAATCATCAAAGAAAGGGAACAATTTAGGATTCAGATTAACATCAGGTTATTAAAGTAGTGTTATGTAGTATTTCCCAGTCTGTGTGGACTTTGGTCTCTAACTGTGGCTACCTCCATAGAGTACAACGATGACCAAACTAGTCTTAAACATAAAAGGTCAGACACTAAAATGAAATGATTTTTTCATTTAGATTAGGCTGCAGCCTCCAAATGGATTTTTACTCTTCTTGGTTCTTTGTTTGTTGGGTCGCAAAGTGATGACTTCTCTGCCGTTGCTGGAGCTCTGACTGCAGACGTTACTACTAGTGGTATTGAAGACACCTTTGGACAAACAGAAATGATTACCAGTATAACCTTCAAGGAACTCCCTTAAAATATAATCTCTATTTTGCTTACCTATTTTATTGCTTGTTGTATGGACCACCTCTGTTTCCTCTGCAGTTTGCTGTTTGAGTCTCTGAAGATATTTCTCAGCTAAGTACTTGAAAACTGAAAAGAAAAATATTATTGTGATGGTAAAATTCTGTGTAATTTCTTGCATTAGACCAGTGGTCCACATTTTCTATCACCTACCCTCATTGACATTAAGGTCCTCTTTCACAGAAGCCCGATAAAATCTCAGCTTGAGTCTTTTAGCCAAAGCTTCCGCCTCCTCGCTGCAAAACAACAAAGAACAGCAATTCTTGATCTTCTCTGAAGTCACGCTGCTCTCATTCCATTTGCCTTCCACGTTCAGTTGCTTTTTTTATTCCATGGAATCTGTTACTTACTTTTTTATTAAAGTCTCTTCCAGGAGGTCAATTTTGTTTTGCACCAGAACTGTAGGGATATCTCCAACTTCTGCTTCCACTTTCTCCCGCCAGCTGTCGATAGCCTGAAATGACTCCCTGTCTGTGGTGGAGAAAACCAGCACGCATGCCTGGGCACCTGGAATTCAAAGGCACAGTAACAGATCACAATTTCAAAACAGCTGA
The DNA here is from genome assembly GCA_037177055.1 of Atherinosoma microstoma. Taxonomy (NCBI): domain Eukaryota; kingdom Metazoa; phylum Chordata; class Actinopteri; order Atheriniformes; family Atherinidae; genus Atherinosoma; species Atherinosoma microstoma. Next base: position 10,552,781 of record JBBBVU010000017.1, read on the forward strand.
ATCTTGAAATGAAATGTAACTGAGAAAAGAAAAATGGATGAAATAAAATACGGCTTTAATCAGGATCTGAGGAAGTCAGTGACCAAAAGCAGTAATGTTGTATTTATTACAGATGGGATCTTACCTCGGTAGTAGGCCTTGGTAATGGCATCAAACTCCTCCTGTCCAGCTGTGTCCCACAGCATTAGTCGGACCTCTTCGTCATTTACACTACAGCAGTGAAGTGAGTAAGTAAGGAGGGAGGATTATGACACTGTAAAGTCACCCGACATCATTATAGCCTCCCCAACACACCCTCCTCATATATTCTACATGGACACATACACATATATTACATATAATTTTTTTACGAATGAAGTTTAAAGCTGTTGATCATCAGCTTTGGCATAAGCTGAGGGAAAGACAGTTACACTGTATGGCTTAACAGTCCAGAGCTCTGCAGGGACTTTAAATGTAATACGAAAAAAAAAATCTTCTATGAAGCAAGTTACTTACACAATCTGCCTTTCCAGGAAGTCCACCCCGATTGTCTTTTTGTAGTCCTTGGTGAAAATGCCCTTGCAGTAACGCTGGATCATGCTGGACTTGCCAACAGCTCCGTTGCCGACAACGACCACTTTGATGGCCACTTCCATGTCCTCTTCCAACATGGTGGCAACGTCAGGCTGGTTTTTTTTCTGATGCACTTTGTGGTTTCAGTGATGTGACTCGATCGTATATACAAACTGAAAGTGTTAAATAAAACAAAACATTCATTCTTGATGCATGTTTAAATTTCATGAGGAAAAACATATCCAGCAGCAAAGCACATTTTGCTCTCATGTTAATGAAAGTCTAACAAATATGATAAAATAAAAAATAAAAATCTAATGAATGACATTGACACAAAGCAGATTAAGCCATATTCTTCTTATCATTTAGCTTCCCAGTTGCTGCTCTCAGCATCTCCAGATGGGCATTTTTTTCAATGCACAGACAGACATGCAGACCTCCAAAAAAGTACAAGTGACATTGGTTAGAAGACAGAAGTGCCAGGATGTAAGAACTACATCATATTACAGCTTAAATGGGTCACAATTTGTGATTAATATCACAGAGTACAACTTTTGCCGAGGCTAATGTCCTGTTTTACAAAGTAGAATATTAAAGAAAATTGACAATATCTAAAGGCTTATTTCATTGTCTCCTTCAGTGGCTATAATTATCTTTAAAACTATTATGCACGCACACTAGGCTGTTGTAAATTTTACAGGGAAACAGGCATAAGCAGCCACGCAGCATGTTTATTCTTCCAATAATACTTAAAAGCGCAGACTCCACATGGCAAATGGTCCTCCACAGCTTTATGTGTGCGAGGACTGAGTGCAACGCTAAACAACATATTGTGACAAAGCTGTTCTCAGTGAACGCTGACAACCTGCTGCGTGACTGTGTTGTCCGACAGCCTGTCTGCATTTGAGTAATATGTGTGGCAGGAGAAGGCATCATCATTAGACTATAACTGAGATGCATGGTATGCATAATATGCAGGCAAACCATGGCTTAATATGAAACAGCTTTTTCCCATGTTGTAATATTTGTTTCCAACAAACTGTATGTTAGATTTAGATTTCAACTCAATATTAATTTCAATAGATGATGTTCAGTGAAAACTAAACACTTTTTTTGTAAAATGTAAACTGGGTTTACAAGGTAGGTTACACATCAGCAGTCATATCTGAGTATAATCATTTCTAGAAATTTAGATTATTTGTTTTAAGGTTACAGTAAGTTAATCAAAGTGGGAGGTTATAAAGCTTGCTTAAACTAATGTGTGATCTATGAATAACAGCACAACAATATTCAACATTTGAAAAAGGGTTGAACAATTTTCAGACACAGTAAGAATTAAATTAAAATAGTTTACTATACATCAATATAAATATGCCTCATATCTCACAGTGTGGAATAAAATTACTACATATATAATCAATCAGAGCATTCCATAAGCATTTCTACCTTACTGATAGCTACAAATGACAGTTCCCATGACAAGTACCAGTTATATCCCATAACATCAAAGTGGATCTTCTGGTCATAACACTCCACTCGCACTGTGATTCCCCATTACTACAACTTTAAAGCATCTGAAATATGCAACATAGCTTAATTATACATGCAGAAGATAATACATCTCTCCAATCTACAGTGTGACATCTTCAAATATTCATCGTTACTTTATCCAGGCCTCAAGGTGTGATACCGTTACAGACAATATTCTAGGGTAAATATATCAAAATATATGTCCATGGAATGTAACTTAGCTACTCCTCTCTGCCAATGTTAACTACTGCTGTAGCGTAGTATTATCAAAGCAGATGAAAAACAAAGTCGTTAGACTTCTCCTCATTCCCATTCCCACCCCTCCACATAAAAAAAGACTCCCTTGCCTTGGTTAAAATTCGACCTGTTGAATAGCTGACAGGAGGGTGTGTAAATACCGAGCAGCTGTTGTCCATCAAAGCTAACTGACACAAACGCTTTCTGGTGAGGGTGGATGGAAGACAAGCGAACTCACAGAAGTGGGTCGTTTCTTACCTTTGAAACCACGTAACAACTCAGCCGCCAATATCAGTAGCTATCCCACAGCCAAAAATCTACATCCTCCCCGTGGTTCTTTCCATGGCCAGTGGAGACGCCAGTGACTGATGCTAAGGTTGCCTAGCTAAGGCTAGCCACTTTTTCCAGAGAAAACCCTGTGCCCTGTATGTAACTGGTTTCTATATAATGAATGTACAGATCCGTTGAATTCGGTTTTGAAATGGCGGGGAAAAATCATCTAATGTCAAGAACTAAAGTATATCCCATGGCATTTACGGGATGGAAATGCATTGCTATGTATTCGCCAGCTAATCTTCTGCTTGGTATGTTGGGGATGATTAGCCAACTAGGCAACCGCTAGTTCGCTAATGTTTGTTGCTAAGCAGCAGAGCCAAAGAGTGCACCAGGCAAGAGAGTCAACTGGAAACCAACGTACGTCTTACATGGGGAGCTTTGGGATCATTTGTAGTTCTCACGACTGTGAACCTTACATTTTCGTCATGTCATAACGACCCATCCCTGATATTTATAGTTAATACTTCACTGGAATTTTTTTAAAGGTTTTATGTATTTTCTCAGTGGCTGAATAGAATCCACATAACAACAAGTTACTTATACACCTTTACACATGAGCAAACAAGAACAACTACCTTACTGTTAACGATCAGCTGTTATTAAGACTGTCATAGATGTGTAATTAAACTGTATGTTGGAATATTTGCCATCAAGTTGATGGACCTATGGTGGGCCACGCCAGACAGGTGTAGATAGCTAATATACTGCATACATTTATTTTACACATCACCAATAAAGCCTGACATTTCTTCTGTTGTGCAAATCATGCAAAAGGGTTTGTGTGGTAGCATATATTTAAATGGACATTTGTGGTTGACATGCAACCTCTTTAGTTGGAAGCATTAATCATGCCTTTTCTGTCCAGTTTACTCTTTTAAATATTTTATTTAAATGAGATTTACTGATTTTAAATGTCCTTTTACATTGTTTAAGGAAAATTGTATGTGTCTTGTCGTCAACTACAATTGTGTATTTACTGAAACGTGCAAAGTTAAAAAAAAATTTAAACTGCAAAAAAAAAAATGAAGAAAGCAACTTTATGAATACTTCCGACTTGCCACTAGAAAAATAAGTTGTTCAGTCTTCAGGTAAGAGTTCGTTTGGTATGTAATAGAGATGCTTCTGCGCATTCTTGGTGCATCGGTTCGGTAGCGAAAAGGCTGCATAGAAGCGTCACAGCATATGGACAGAAATTGTTAAACGGGATTTTCTATTTAAAAATATATATTATTATAAATTAATGCAAAGTTAAACGTATGTTTGGTGTATTTTCCTAGGAGCAATAATCAAATGACGAGTCAGGCGGGTCGGCCAGAACAACTAAACGAGCGCTCTCCGTTTTACGTCGGCGTTTCACTTCCTGGTTTGGGTTGCGCGTCATTCTTTACGCGCGTATGTTGAACAGCCCCTCTTGTTTGGCGGGATTGAATTTAGAGAACACCACTCCATAATCTCATCGGTAATATAAAGTTAAATGAGAATGTTAAACGTTGTTCCGGTAATTTGTGTAATAAATACCGAAATTTAGCCTGGTTAGCCTTTAACGTAGTTGATTGTTGCACGTTAACTAGCTTCGTATAAGTTTCTGACTTGAGGCCGTAATTGTTGTTCCAAAGATATTCTGTTGGTAGCAATCTCTGTGACAGCCTGGATCAAATATTCTACTGGCGGACATACAGCTGTTTTATTGAGATTTTGACAGTTTTACTATTCTAAGCATGCTTTTGCACCAGATACGAATGCTTGAAGATTTTGCCCGTTTTATAGCAATATATTTTAATTTCTTTCGTTTTCCTCATCACCAGGAGCCATGCAGTTTTCCAGTAGAAGGAGAAAGCTTGGTGCAAACCCCCAGACAGAGGTGTACACCCAGCCCCTGCAGTTCTATGGGAAGCCTCCTCTTGAAAACATCTCTCTGTCTGAATTTGAGGCATTTGCTGTGGAAAGATTGAAATGTAAGTCAATTCAATAATTTATTGTTGTTGCAGTTAATAACAACTTAATATTCAACAATAAACAACAATAAAAAGACATAAAAACATAGCACTCAGTTGAATTTGAATAGTAAATGTTGCTTTAAGTATTGTCTCTTGTCTTTAGAGACACATTTAAACATGTTAAGAATTTGATTTTAATGGCTAGTTATTTAGATTGTCTCCTTTTTTCTGTCACTGCAGTGTTGAAGACTGTTGAGAATTTGGGAGTGAGCTATGTGAAACTGGCAGAGCAGTACTCAAAGAAGCTGGAAAATGAGTTGAAAAACCTGAACTTTCCTTACAGATCGGACACCGTAAGTATGTTTATATTACACAAATGGAAACAGTGTTAAAACTCAGCAGTGCAAATTTTATTACATTAGCAGGATTTACTTCGATAGGTATGCTGTGTCCAATGAAAGGAGAACACAATACATTTTTAAGTAAAGGTGTACTGGTGCACATGGCAAAAAAATCATTTAGGTGCACAGTCAAAATTTGTGAAATATTCCGCTTAAAATGAATCATACAAAACCTTATACAAATATTTTTAAAAGTAAAACACACATAAAACATTTTTTTTAGTATAGTTTAACGATGGATTTGTTAAGTTGGCAACACTGCAAATTACCAGCTTTTTCCTTACTTGCACAAGTGCACATGTGGTCAAAGATTACGTGCACCGCTCTCATTTCATGTGCACACACTTGCACATGCACGTAGTATTTAAAGCAGCTGAGGGTTTTCGTTGGAGGAATACAGAGACTGTTCAAACCTTCATTGTAGTCTGAATTCTACTTTCTCAGAAATGCATGTGCACTTTGCAGTGACGCAGACCATGACTGCAGTTGGTCCACTTGGTACGATGTCTTTACAAGCATACTAATATGCTTAAATATAATGCCGCTGCTAGACAAACATCTAAGATCCAGCAGGCTTTAAATGATGTCAAGTTCATTTGTACTGTAAACACTAACCAGAATTCAGCTTTATGATTTTTTTTTGTCTTCTTCAGAGCTCCTTCTGTCCACGTATAGCTACAGTCAGTTCCATTGTTTTCACTTCATCTCCTCTAACATTTTAGCTGTTTTTCTGTATTGAATATAGAACTGGATTCACGGTACCTTCTGTTTTCAGTCGCTGCTCTTAGAAACAGCTTCTTTAAAAGACTGCAGCTAACTGAGTTTAGCAGGCTGATGTAAACACACAGCTGCACAACTAGAAATGCTCTCAACCGAAGAGGTCACATATGAAAGCTCCATCAAGTTTACAAATACCCACAATTTATTAAGGGATTCAATTATTAGGTGTTGTTTTGAAATTGTAGAATGTGATTGAAATACTGGACCTTCTTTACTAATTCAGGATGACAGAAAATCTCAGAATGGACCAAGTGAAATGGAGAAACGAAGAAAGGACCACATCTCCCACTTCATTCTCAGACTAGCATACTGCCAGACGTAAGCTTGTGGATTGCATTATATTATATTTGAACATGTTCAAGTGCAAGATGTTCAGATTCTGCTGGTTTAACTGTCCAACTGTTTATCTCCACTAATATCTTAAAGGGAAGATCTGAGACGCTGGTTTATACAACAGGAAGTTGATCTTTTCCGCTACCGCTTTAATCAGCTGGATCCAAAACAAAAACTGGAATTCCTTCACAGGAATAATCTTCAGTATGATGCGGTAAGATTACTACATTGTTGCTGTAATCTCTCATCAGGCAAAACACTGTCACTCAGAAGATTAGTTCTCAGTACAAAACTATCTTCTTGTTTTTCCCCCCATGCGGCTTGTTGACATGTTTGTCATTCCCGTTATTTTACCTTTATACTCTTTGGTGAATTTAAAAGCCTTATGGACTAATATGAATTGTACTTCTCTTTTTTTTTCTCTCTTTCTTAGCAAAAATTGTATGAAACAATGCTGCAAATTAGTAATTCAGTGCAATACTTGCTCTTCTGTTTCTCAAAAGCTTTGCAGTAAATTTAGAATGATTTGCAAACATTTGCCCAAGGAGCTGACACAAAAACATCTTTTAGGAAAAAAAAGTATGATGAGTAGAGGACAAATAACGAGTGAAATCAACACTACTCTGATAGATATTTTGGTTTATGATAATGTTCAGGATTATCACAATTCAAATGCATAGTGTGAGTTGTGTGCCAACTCTGTTCAGGCATATTGGTGTTCAGTTGTATTTCCACCAGGGGGAGCTGTTTGATCACAGTAACATGACCCATGAATGTCAAGGCCTCCTTAGAACATTGATTCAAAATATTGCCCCTATGTTATTAGTTTTTACTTTATCTTACTAAATCATACTGTTCAGATATGATAAATGAGCATAAATCCTGTTTTTTTTAATGAATCCAAGTAATATGTGAATCCTAATCATGTAAAAAAAAGGCAACAAATTTGATTGAAATGTGTCTGTTTCACTTTCAGGTGTCCGTAGACTCTATCAAGTAAAATTAGAATACATTTTTAAGAAATAAGGATTAATACTAAGATGAGTGGAACAGTAAACGTTTAAAGAAAAGTTGTTTAAAATAATTTAACATGTCAATTGTCACTATGTGAGAAAACAGTATATTTTATTTATTTAGTAATTTATGCTTTTTCCCCCCTCAATTTTCCAATATATTTAAACTTGACAGTCCAGTCTTTTAAACGTCTCACTGAAATACATCAATAACTTTTCAGATCAGCAGCAAGGAGAAGAAGGAACTGCAAGACAAACTTGTCAACTCCAGTTACGCTGTCAGTGGAATCACTGTGGAGAATCACGACTTCTACAAAGTGAGTTACTCATCTCGGTCCATACCAAATCTTATTCCTCCACAAATGAGTTTATATGCTGTACTGACCTGCATTTTAAATTCTTAAATTGTTGTTTATATACATATTAAACTGAAGCTATATATGCAATGCATGTATACATAGTATATTAAGTTAAATGTATTCTATAATGCTAAATTGATGAAGTTTCCTTTTACAATCATTTTGAACTAATCTGTGACGGATTTAATGATGGCTTGAGGCTTCTTTCTGCATAATTTGGTTGTTTTCACACATCAGGCTTTCACTGTTGCTTTGTATCAAACAGCCAGGGTAAAATTAACATGAGAAAAATTCAACCTTTTTACAAAGAAATAAATGTTGGAAATTCTGGTAACCTTTGATGTCTGTTCTGCCATGTACTACCGGTCAAACAGGACGGTGAAATGTGAACTCCTTGAAAAATGACCGTGTATTCTACATTGAATTGAAACTGATGTGGCTGCATAGCTGTTTTATTCCTCCCTTTCCATCAGAGCCATACCTTCCTAGATACAGGATTATATAAATGAGCAAATATTCCTCCCTGAGGCAGTTTGAATCAAATTATTGGAGAATTTATTCCCTTTCAAATGCTGGATTGCCACTCGACATTTATGCCTCTCCCCTTACTGCTAAAGAATTACACTGACATTAAAACCTGTCAGAAAAGTTGATACGCTATGTTTGATCCACAAGGATAAAAATAGAATCATGAATTGCAAATCAGTCCAAGCTGTATTAAATTAAACTATCAGACTCCCCCAAAAATGTTGTAACGTAGCAATTCTGTATTTTGATAATTATGTCAAACACATTTCAGACAACTCTTCTTTAAATAACTGTTAGCATGTTGGTGCTAAGGAGACCTATTACAGTAGTCGAAAGTGGTTTTGAAAGGTTTTTTAAACCTATCCCTTCTCATAATCCGATTTACCATGGATGATGAAATAGCCAAATTCCTTCTGCTAATTGATTTCAATTTACATTGAGAGAATATAAAATGTAGGATCAAACAGCAAAAAGGTGGCCATCTTTCAATCCTGATATATGCATATATGCATTTTTTTTTAAACATGAATTTAATATTTCATTTTCCTTTTGACATGTTTTTTCTTTTTTCCCAGGTTCCGTTTCAAGATGCCCTTGATCTAGTGCGAACAAGGAAAGTGTACCTCAAAGCAGGCTACGCATACATCCCTCACCAGGACATTGTCACCATTGTTCTTAATGATTTCCGCACAAGGCTTTCTAAAGCTCTTGCTGTAAGTATTTTTAGCTTTTTGCTGTTTTAGAAAGGATGAATGATGAAAGTCTTATAATACTACAGTGGGATAAATCAGAAGGTGACGATCTCATGTGTACTTTGTCAAATGCCAAATGACCCCGATCAAAAGTTTACATACCCCAGTTCTTAATGCTGTGCATTGCCCCTTTAGCATCAATGCCAGCTTGAAGTCTTTCCTGGCAGTTGTGGCGGAAATCTTTGTTGATCTACCTACTGTCGTTTGGTTTCAACAGAATCCCTAATTTTCCACTTTTTAGTTAGAGTTTGAACACTACTGAAGGCTTTTATCAACTCCCTGGATATCTTTTTATATTCCTTTCCTGTTTTATACAGTTCAATCACCTTTTCTCGCAGATCATTTCACAATTCTTTTGCTTTGTCCATGACTCAGAATCCAGAAACATTGATGCAGCACTGGATGAAAGGTGCAATGGTCTGCCAGGACTCAGGAGCCCAGAAACTCACTGACCTTTTATACACACACACTGATAACAGGCAGACAGATCACAAGTGAGGATGGTTACCTTTTAATAGCCATTTAAACCTGTTTGGGTCAACTTGTGTGCATATTATCAGGCCAAAATCATCAGGGTATGCAAACTTTTGATCAGGGTCATTGGGGTAGTGTCTGTTGTCATTATGATTTAAAGAGGGTAAACACAGTTGTTTGACAATGAATAGCTTCACTCAACCACTAACCATGAGTGAAACAAAACTTGTTCTCTTATCATCCATATTCTCTGAAAAATGGCCAAAAGAAATCACAGATTCTGCCAGGCTATGTAAACTTATAAGCACAACTGTATATTCAACAACAGGTTTACACTGAGAACGCTCCACAGATTGGAATCCCTTCAACACCCCTTTAACTTATATTTTGTTCCTCGGTTGTTTCATTATGTACATACATTTCGTTCAAGTTCAATGTAGATGGTTAAATTTAAGCTGTTTCCCCTTCAGTGCCCTGAGGGAAACTGGAAAAATGCTGCGGACTAAGTGTCCACACATGACAGAATTTCTGGAGGGAAAATTGCCAACAACTAGTCAGAGAGACCTTATTGTCCCCGTAGGCATGATGTTTGTTTTTTTTTTCTCTATAGCAGGGGGTATGTGATGGCACAGTAACAAAATGATTGTGTAATGCACTGAATGCCCTGAGGAGACATGAAACATGGCGATTGTGGGACCAGGGGCCATTCTTCTTATATATGTGAGGAGACAACTTTAGTTCAGTTCTGTCGTAGTGAAGACTCGTGACTGCTGAACTAGCAAGAGTATGATCAACAGCCAAAGCCAATGGCAGTGTATAATGTATATGAATAGAATTTTTTTTTTTTTTTAGTTAGATGCCCTATAGTTGACTAAAAGTGACCTTCAAATGGAGGAAATGCCTGAAATATAAACCAATATATATAAAAACCCCAAAACAATAAAAAAAAAAGCTTGAGAAATCATCGAAGTATATTGGAATTGTAAGCTCTTTATAATGGAATTTTACGTAGATTTAAACTTTCAGTGTATAAGACTTATTGGTAGAAATTACATCTAATTTTCTGGATTTTTAAAATGCACTGCCTGGCCACAAGAACACCAATAAAAAAGGTCACACACTCTAATACTTCTTTGGACCACGTTTAGCTTTGATTGTGGCACGCATTCGCAGTGGCATTGTTTCAATAAGCTTTCTGCAATCTTGCAAGATTTACTTCCATCCAGTGTTGCGTTCATTTTTCACAAAGATCTTGTATTGATGATGGGAGAGTTCGACCACCGTGCAAAGCCTTCTTTGGCACATCACTATGATGTGCGGGATGGGGGGATGATTGTGTGATAAAGAGAGGATAAATTTACCTTCACCTTTTCTGTGAGGGTGTGGATTGTTGTTGAGGGGACTAAGTGGGGCGGCCACATTGACTCTAAATAAATGGACGCCCCCTTCCCGTAGGTCTCTGAAGAGCTGAATTGAAGCTCGTTGGGGGGTCCCTACCGTCGCCATCTTGGCAGCGTCACGTGTCTCGTCACTTCCGGTAAATACAAAAAGGGGTGACGAGGTGGCGTTGAGAGGAGGGCTGTGAGCGTGGGGAAGGACGATTGACACCCATCAAACGCTGAGCTTCCTGTAGCTAAGAGCTAACCAAGCTAACCCGTAGCTAACAAGCTAACGGAGCTAGGCAGGCTAAAGCTAAGGTACGCTGTAAGCTGACTAAAAACCGCGGTTGTGTTACCCTCTGCCTCCTAGCTGCCAGATATCTGGCACCTGTCAATCAAAAGCCCTTAATTAATGAAGAATTTCCAGATTAAATAACATCTAAACGGATGAGTTATAAAAAATTAATTCCCCCCACAGTTGTCATGAAAGTAAACCTGACCGATTAAACCCAGAATGGATTTTTGTACCAGGCTTTAAACATGTTTATTTCTGCTGTGAGGTTGGCCTTTTTAACATGGGTGTCTATGGGGATTGACTCCCTTTTGGAGCCAGCCCCTAGTGGATGAGGGATGAACTGCAATTTTTGCCACTTCCGCATAGGCTTCACTTTTAACCGCCGGAAGTTGCTGCTTGGGCGGCCATTAATCTAATGGTAGGGGAAACACTGATGAATATTGTTTACAAGCAAGAATATTTAAGTTTACATCAATATATCTTTTGATCTGTTGACTTAAAGACTGCTGCCATTATAGATTCACAACTAGTGAAATAATTTATCAAAGTTAATCTTCTGAGGATTCCAGAGGCCTGGAATAATCAAGTTTCCAACTGTAGGTCACCATTCCAGCATATTGTGAAGGCAAAATGAAAAATGAGTCAACAGAAACACCAGATGCAGATGTTTGTTTATCTTGAAACTGTCAGGTCATTACTTGGTGCATGGAAGATGTCTCAGCCATTTGAACGAGTCCAGTTTTGTTCAGCGGTGATGTAATGCTGTCTGTCATTTGTATTTAACTAAGAAATCTCTTTCACTCGGTGTGTTTTTAAATGTGGAGATTGTGAATACTCATACAGCCAATTGGAGGATTTATAAGGTGATGAAGCAACTTGAGCGAGAATTTTCTTGAGGAGTTTAAAGTCTATTCAACCTACAATCAAGTTAATTCATTAAGAAATGACTGTGCTGCAATTACCTGTTTGGAATGATGCTTCTTATCAATTTACATTAATTGTTCCAAAAAACATTTTTTAGTAATAATTAAGAGATTGTTTATGCTAGTTTTAAGTATGCTTTCCTGAAAACAGTTTGGTAGCACTTGACCTGCAATGTTAAACTGTTCTAATCTTTTGTCCAAGACTGTGTGCCATTACTCATGTGATGCCCATCTTTTCTGCAGTTGACAGCTCGCTCGCTACCAGCAGTGCATTCTGATGAACGCCTCCAGCCGCTTCTTAACCACCTCAGGTAAGCAGCAGGATAAAGAACTTTGCTGCCATTGTGCCATCACTTTGTTAAGAAAGAAAAGCTTTGGCATCAAAGAGCATTTTAGGCTTGTAACTTCTTTGAATCAACCCAATCAAGACCACTTCTTGTTCAACCTCTGAATGTCATATTCTCTTGTTTAATTAGCAGTCATCAGGCTTAAACAAAGGTCCGTTTTCATATTAAACATAATGTAAGGATAAGCATCCGTGTTGCTGGGGATTTATGGGCAGGTTGTTGACATCGGTGAGTAGGTCACTAATCTTTATTGGTAGGGTGGGACATAACATAAGCGCAACCATTTGGAACTCCATGATTTGCCAAAGTATTCTTCTTAGAAATCTAATGACAGCAACACATGGGTTTTAACAATCATGGGTTGTTTGACATGAAATGAGATATTAGGGGGTAGTACTCTTAATATATTGTTCAAGTAAATTATTAACGTTTTATTTTCAAACATAATTTCCGTTTTAATTGAAACCCCATTTACAGCTTATACTGCATTTACCACTAAAAAGTAGTCTTAATGCTTTCATATCTGCTTTCAGCCATGCATACGTGGGACAAGATTACAGCATCCAGAAAAATGTTGGGAAAATCTCGTTGGAACAAATTGATTCAGTAAGTTGCACTGCTCAGTTTCAAATTGCAAAATGTTAGCTTCAAGCTTATTTTTAGATAGATTTAAATAGTAACTCAAGTCACCCAAAGTACAGATTATATATTTTGTGCTGTGCTGTCTGACATGTTTTTAGAATATTACATTATGCTAGTTATTTATAGTTGACTGCTTCTAGCTTTCAGGAAAGTCATTCCCACTGTGTATGAGGCAGCTCCACCAGTCTCTAAGAGAGAACCACCATCTCCGCCATGGTGGTCGGATGCAGTACGGCCTATTTCTCAAGGGTATCGGCCTCTCTCTGGAGCAGGCACTACAGTTCTGGAGGTCGGAGTTCGTAAAAGGAAAAGTGGATGCAGACAAGGTAATGTTAACTTGAGTTGAAATTGTTGGTTTTGAACTGTGCTGCTCACCCAAGCACCCCAGAATCACTTAAATAAAGAATTACATAACAAATTGCTTTAAACTGTTACCATGTTTACGTATGTCAGAATAATGATTCATTGTCTTCTAAATGCTGTTCAGCTCTTGATTAGTGGTTTCATTTCTCTTTTTTTTTTTTAAATTGTTGATGGTAATAGCTTCAGTTATTATGTCTCACAGTAGGATACAGAGACAAGGTACAGACATTAAAATAGTTTTGCATTAAGGAAACTACTACCATCATATGAAATGGAAGTGATAGAGACAGGTGACTGAAATTGAATAGAAAAGTAAAGGGAGAATAGATGGTTTCATGCTGTGCCGTTCATTACAAACAAATCATGCTGTTTACTCTTGAAGTACTTCTTTAAATAAAAAAGTAGCTAAAAACTAGCATGGAGATATTTGGTAGAAAATCAGCCCTAATGTGACTGTGTGGTTTGCATCTCTCACATCAGCAAGTACAGTATTGGGGTGGGTTTTTTCAGTTCAGTCATTTCATAGCTTCAGATGTGTCTAACTTAGTTTTGCTCTCATTTGTACTTCAAAAGTCTGGGCTCATAAATGTCATTAGATTTCTTTATTGATTGGTAAAAATGATTAGCTTTTTAAATGGGAAATAACTAGTTACACTGACTTTTCTTTTCGAAGTATGCTATGAACTGAAGACCGTTGGGATAATGCTGAACGTTTCACCTCCCTGATGAGAGGTGTTGCTGATTCAGACTTTACTGTATAATTGTATGTGTGTAGATGTTGCTTGTTCATAGTCAATTTTCAGTGTAATAACTTAGGAATAGCATGTAAAGATATTGTTTCTTTTAAAAGACACACTTTAAAGTTCAATATACACTTTTAATCCAAGTGACTTAGCTTTATTCTGTGCCATGAAACAATAAAAGCAGAAATTCATACACATGTACTTTGTACACACACATCAGTCACACAAGACATATTTTTTCTGCCTTTCTGTTTGGGTTACCTTACATTTAAAATCCACAAGTTGTACAAAAGCAATAGTTGTTACTTAAAATGTGTAACATGAACTGAATAGTGAAAGTAGCTAAATAAACTTTTGCATTAGCGGTTACTCCTTTGTTTTTACTATAAAGGACAGAAGACCAATCATCATGAAATTAAATGAAATATACTTTATTTATCCATCTTAGAGGGAAATTATTATTGTAGCAGGGTTTTTTTTATTTTTTATTATAACAATAATGATACAAAAAAAATTCATTTGAAGGTGAAGATAGGGCCTTGTTCCGGACGGTAATAGCTGCTGGCAGGAATGATCTCCGGTACCTTTCCGTCTTACACCGGACTTGACGAAGCCTCACACTGAACACATTCTGTTGTTTCTTCACTGTGGTGTGTAGAGGATGTGAAGAATTGTCCATTATTTTGAGCAGCTTGTGCAGCATTCTT
>JBBBVU010000017.1:10567511-10584497 GCA_037177055.1 Atherinosoma microstoma
AGCTTCAGTAACTGCTCACGCTTGTAAACAAGTCTTCCGTTGCCATGGAGACTCATCATAACAAGTCTTGAAGAGTCTAAAGTGCGCAGAGAAATCACTTAAGCAGCACAGCGTCCAAACCACCGTGAAAAAAATCTTCTTAGAAAAATTAATTAGAAGGTGATTGTCTTAAAAAAAAAGGCGATAGTAACTAAAATTAAATTGTATGATCGGACGTGCTAAAGTTTGCTGCCACCATGCTGCGCATTTTAGAGTGGAATCATCATCATCAGAAGAATAAGAGAAAACAACTAGAAGTAAATAATTAAATGTTAATCTGATTTTTTTTGCAAAATAATTTTCCCAGTAAAAACACCCACAATCTGCAGCAATATGTCACAACATTAATACTCTGACATTAAAACCAGCTTTGGTCAGCAAGGGAGACGGTATGCACCATTAGTTGCTGTGGTGGAGCAGCTCAGATGAAAAATGTGAAGAGGGATCACCAATAATGACCCCTTAAATAAAAAGATAGAATCATGGCAATAAATTATTGATCTCTTATTGTTCCACTGCAGGTTTTTTTTCTTCCTAAGGAACAAATATACACTCCCACAACCTGTAGAAATGTATACCATGAACAGATTTTTAGTGAATGAAGCTAAGTTGCACTTGCTGATTTGATTGCTGTGAGCTGGTGTGTGACCAGCCCAGCAGTGTCATGGGATAGCAACACACCTCAACAGATTTAATTGGCCTCATCTACCTTGTACTTTAAACCTCAGTGGAAATACAAAAACCCAGAGCTGAAATAGTCATGTAGCCCCCCTGAAAAGGCCTCTGGCAATTTATGCCTGGGTGCTTATGGTCGAAATCCCTTTTAAGATGAATAAAACATCCTATAAATGCAGAGCTTTAAACTATTTTCACCATCCTCCCAGAACTGTCCCAACACAATCAAAGCCATTAATGCTGATTTTAAAATGCATAAATCTGCATGCAAGCTATTATACAATCAATCTACTTTTCTAATTAAATTCAATTTGGAGGAGTATATTAGCTGTTGCCTATAGTATTCCTATGCTAGTCCTCTAGTGATCATTTATCAATGTCTGTGCTGCTGAAAATGCAACCCATGACTAGGTATCTCTTTGACAAAATATTTTAGAGGGTCATGACACAGTTGTTACTGAAGAAGTTCAGTTTAACTCAGCACTGAAACAGGCAATGTCACTGAGGAAATTAACCTGGGCTGACCACTCAGCTCTCCGTTACCACAGTTCTGTAGTTCAGGGTCAGGAGGTCAAGTAACTTAAAATGTCTCTGCTTGTAATCTTTTTGGAAACATGAGCCTGAATAAACTGTCCTCTACATTAAATCCCTATGGAGTGTTCACTCATTAATAAAGGATTATAAAAAAGACTACTGATGCAGAGAGATCAACATAATTTCATGACTCAATTGTTTATTTGGAAACGTGAAAGGGATTAATTATTTTTTTAAACCAATGTAAAAAACATTTTTTAAAGATAAATGCAGGTACGAGTAATACAGACATCATTTGATGCAGTTTGGTGAGGTTGAGATGACAAGGGGATTCTCCTCCTTCAGTCACCACACACAGCTGACTGAGAGCTTGGACTAACCAGAGCTGGAACTGTTGTGAGCGAAGTCGTTGTATGTTGTACATGACAAGACAACTCTGCAGCTAATATAACAACAACTAATATAACGGTATAACAGATTTTTTTGCTGTTTGCAACCATGCCTATTTTGCTACGTGTTTGCAAACTGCGATAAGGGAGTTCTTGGTTGGGGCAGTGTGGGGACCAATATGACTTGAGCCCGTAAACTGTTCACTAGTTTACGGGCCTAAAGGCCCATTTATGTTCCTTTACGGACGTAAAAAGGGTTGTCTGTTACAAACGTTCTCAAGCGTCACCATCCTCATACTTTCATGCGTGTTTTACATTGCTATGGTTTACTTCCACTGCAGTACCAAGTTCATAGTTAACCCTGCGATCCTACGTCGGGTTCAGACGCTTTTGGCGGTGGTAATGAGCCGCTATAAAGTTGTTTCTAACCACCCAACACACCCTGAAAACTCTCATAGTCTTATTTCAAAAGCTTGCACAATTTCTACAGTTTTTGTCCTCGTCTTCATCCTTCTTCTGCATTTTTTCCCTTCCCGTTCCTCTTCTTCTCTGTGTTATTTCTGCTCAGCACTGCCACTGCAGTTACTGGTGGTATTACTCCGTCTTCTGCGTCGAGTGACACATGTGCAAGGAACCTGAAAACGCACTAAATTACAAAACTGTCCGTCAATCTGCGTATCCGCCTTTTGCGTCGAGCCTAAATGGGCCTTCAGGGGACATCTGCAAAACTGCTGCTGTCATTTTTTTTCTGTCATGCCCATGATCTCAAAGTTAGCTTTTAAGTTTCCAAAATTGTTTCAGAGATGGTCATGTTTGGATATAGTACTACTGTGCATCCAGTCATCCATTCACTACTGCTTATCAGGGGTCGGATCGTGGGGGTAGTAGCCTAAGCAGAGAGATCTAGACTTCCCTCTCCCCGGCCCACTTCTTCAAACTCCCCCAGGGCAATCCCGAGGCGAGTCGAGAGACGTAGTCCCTCTAAAGTGTCCTGGCTCTTTCTCAGCTCCTTCTTCACCATGTCAGACCGATGCAGAGTCTGCATCACCTTGGACACTGCACCAATACGTCTGTTGATCTCCCACTTCATTCTTCCCTCACTTGTGAGCAAGACCCCGAGATACCTGAACTCCTCAACTTGGGGTTGGATCTCATTCTCAACTCTGAGAGGACACTTCACCCATTACTGGCTGAGGACCATGGTTTTGGATTCTCATTTGGTTCTCATTCTCATCCCAGCCGCTTCACACTCAGTTGTGGATCATTCTATTGAGAGTTGGAGATCATGGCCCGATGAAGCCAACAGTGCCTCACAGAGACTTTGCAAAGTTTTGAGGACGGGCTCCAGGGTGGAATTTTCTTGCTACAAGGGGTGGAGCAGAGACATGTAAAGTCGAGGTGGAAGCTTTTAACTACGACGACGACACTGCGCACTCTGCAAGCCACGTGCACAAAGCAACAACAGCAACAATGGCAGACCCCCGTGTTCTTCTTGTGCTGCTACATCTTTTCAAGTTATTTGGTCTCTTAAAACAAAACGTACTCATCATTCAGCATCAATGTCGCCAGTGAAGATGTTGTCTTCCAGTTTAATGAGGATGTAGTAGGAACTAGGGTAAACATGGGGTGTATCATTGCAACTTAGTTTTCACTGCCATCTTAAGGCATGCATACTATATCGTATTCACTCAATTTGCAGAGTCGTGTCAACGGCCATCGGATTAATTCTGCCGTCGTATAAATGCAGTTTTTTTCAATCCCTCAAAGGGGAAAAACGACAAAATTTGGTAGCAGCGTTGCCGTGTAAACTAGGCCTTACTGCCGGATTGCAAACCAAGCTCTGACTCCAGCTGTACAGGGACTAAATATGTACAAGGTGGTCGGGTTCTCCAGACCATCGTGGCTACCGCCGCAGGACTCCCTAAGGGAACGCTTTCTCCAAGTCCACAAAGCACATGTTGACAGGTTGGGCAAAGTCTCGTGGTCTCTTCAAGACCTTGCAGAGGGTGTAGAAGCTGGTCCATTGTTCCACAGCCAGGGCCTTACTTTATAGTAAGCTGTTTTATCCCATGGTCATATAGAAATCATTCATGTTTTAATGTTCATACTTAAGATACAGAGACATGTCCAATCACTGCACACACATAATTACATTGCCGCTTTGAGAACTTATCAAAAGATACAATATTAAGTTGGTCTACGGTGATTGCAAACAAGTTGTTCCAAGTTGAATCGACATTAGTATATATGGAGGAGCCTTGGTTTCTTAACTCACCTGAAAGGTTGTTCACATTTCTTGTGGGGAAAAGTCACTAATATGCAGATATTAAGAGGCAGATGTGGCCTAGAGTGATATTGTACTCTGTAAAGTGAGTGACAAAGACTTCTGAATAAATAGGAAATTTGGTGTGAAGGTACCTGAACCAACCCACAGCTTTTTAACTGTGTTTGTCATCATGGGGAAAGAAAACAAAAATAACAATAATTTATGTAGCCTTTTAAAGGAGATTCGCTTTGCAGGAAAATACATGACAGGATAATTATTTTTGAGTCACGGTCTCCTTCTTTCCCTACTGTTTCTGGGGGTTTTTGTTGTTTTTGTTATGCGGTTTGTTTGTTTTTTTCTTGTGTGAGCACTGACATTTAAAGAGTATTCTTAGCTGCTCAAAGATTTTAAACGATCTTTTGTACTCTTAATAAAGCACAAAAGCCGTCAGATGCATTAAAGGAAAAAAGTCACAAGGGTATTAGTCACTAATAATTCAGCTTCGCCCACTGTAGTGTCTGGTTTTCTTTTTGTTTGTTTTTTTTGCCTTCAGTAGAGCTCATGAAAACTGGTTAACAGGATGTATGTCGCTTATACGGTGCCCCATTTCTGGGTTTTTAGTTTCCATGTACAAGCTTCCAGGAAGAGTGACGGGTTCTACAGAAAGCCTGCTCTTGTTCCACAGCAGAGGCAGCAGAATGGTGCTGACCAGCTCGCAGCTTTCACAGTGATGTATGTGTTGTGTCAGGGACTGCACTTTGTGGCGTGCTGCACAAAGCCTGCTCATTAGTATGCGGCAGGCACAGAGGAAGAAGATGGGAGGCAGCGATGCCGAAAGGGAGGCCCGAAGGAAGAGGCTATGTAATATTAGACTAGAGGGAAGGAGGAAATTGATGAAATCAACTTGATCTATTCTTTCGTCTTGCCATAGAAGTTAGCTTATTCATTTGGAGGAGTGTCTATATGTCCCTACATTGTTGTAGTGTGTAGTTGCCTTGGGTTAGGACTGCTGCTGAACTATTTATTTTACAGATGTTAACTTTTAGGTTAATTAATTTCCACTAGCCCCATTTTTCACATAACTAGAGCTTTGAAGTCATCAAAGACACTTTAATGCTCCTGTTACAAGTTGCAAGTCACATTTTTTCAGTCCTTTTTTTTTTTTCTATTGTTGATATTCTTTTTTTTTGTTTGTTTATTTTTCGAAGCCCATAACTTCTCCCGTGGTACTCTGTAATGCAGATATGAATTTGTATAATAAAAACAATATTGCCATGGATGATATTATCTGACAAAAAAAGTTTAACTTTTAGTGCTTTTTGCTGAGTATCCAAGTACCCTTACTGCATTTGGTTTGGTAACAAATATTTAAAGTTCTAATTAATGGGATCCTCAACAAAACCCGTTCTGACAGATATTTAAAAGTTAACTTGTTAGTGGCATCCATACAAGTCCAGTGTTCATTGAGCTGTAGTAGGCCTTTTGCATAGCAGATGTTTTTTGGCATTGCAAGAAATCACAGATGTTGCTAATGGCTCTTCGCAAGTCAGGCATCCTAGTCATCCATGACAGTGTGACGGCAAGGCAGCACTAACCACACCACAACCTCAAAAGCAAACGGCTAAATTTAATTTATATCTGTGCTTTTCCAATTGTGACATCTGAAAAAAAAAAGGATTTCACCACAGGAAGACTATATTGTACATTGTATAGGGATACTGACGTGTGTCATAATTTAGATTTCTCCCTTCTTTTTGTTTTTCTTTCCAGAACTGCTTATTTAAAAATTTTCTTCTAAATTATTAACAAAAAAAGTTAGCAAATTCTGTACCATAAAACTTTGCCTTGTATTGTTTTCACTGTATTAAAAGGCTGATTGTGCTGTTTTATAAAGAGGAGGTATTCCACATTAGATAAAGTGGAGCTACAGGCAGATTGGTCACTGTGTGTACAGACCCTAAGAAGATATGCCAAGTTCACACACATGCATGCATGTCCTGGATGCCATAGTGAGTGTGTGTGGCGGGGTGTGTTGCAGAGATGTAGCCTTTGGGCCATGATGTGCAGCAAAAGAGATGAATCTTCTGCACTTTGATGCATCTTTTGTGCATGTGTGCAAGTGTCTGTAATCTGATTTTAGAAACTCATTCAATTTGATGGCCACCTGCGAATCCAGCATGATCTATAATGTAGTTTTTAAAGTATAGTTAGTGATTAAAATAATCTGTAAAAATATTAAAAGGAGTAGACAAGATCTGTTATTCATTACAATGCTTTAAGCTTTGCGTGACCCATGGCATGGGTGAATCAAAAGTTTAATGTCATATCATCTTTGTCTTTGGATCACTTTAGGATCTTTTTTATGTTCACATTATTTCACATAATACATATTAAACACACTTTAGTGCCAGTGGAGTTCCATGTTTTTTTTTTTTAATAGAGTAAGGAGGCTTTAAATTAGGGAATGGCCTCTTGAATCCCTAAAAGCTCTACATAATTAATATTTGATTTATTGTACTTAAAGAAGATTTGATGGGTTTTTAAATTGCCACTGCAGCTTGTCCCATTAGCAAGTTCAAGGGTTTTATTGCAACATTAATGTGATATGGTGGGTGCAGTCATGGCGAGTGTGTTCTGGAGCAGTCTGGGTGTATTTTTTATTTTTTATTTATTTTTTAAAGGCAGGGTCACTAAAGTGCTTTTTAATGACTTCCCAGAATTACTATATCATAAAAGTTGTAGATTGTGCAAAATGGCCCCCATCAAAAAAGTATGAGGCGACTTTTGGTTTGACTCTGAATAGTTGATGATTAATTCAGCAAATTAAAGTTTATCCACACAAATCACTTGTATCATCAACTTTGTTGTTTTGCTTCTTGTCAGATCTTTTTAAGGGGGATTCACATAGGTTGACTTAATTTAAGCCTCAATGTAATATAGATGTATCCCAATAAAATATTAAAGCGATAATTTTTAAGTCTTAAAGTTGGGTTGTTAAATGTTTTTATCCATGATGTCTATAGATGTTGGTCTGCACACCCTCAGTTTGAAGAAGCAGACAGAAATGCCAGCACAGACATAAACACGTCTCCTCAAAGCTCCCGCACTCCTTTGACAAAAATGTCTCTTCCCCCCCTTTTTCTTTTTCTTTTTTTTCTTTTTTTACTTTGCAGGACAGTTATTGCTTGTTCAGTGATGCTGCAATCAGTTTGTGTTGTTGTGTGACTTTGCTGTTTTTCTGTGTTAGTTTAAACCCAAGCAAACATATTACACCACCAATCAATGCAGGGATTGAGTGGTATTGATTGCTGGTATAATTAGGAATTCATTTTTACACCGGTGATGGGAGGCAGCCTTGGCCCAGATCAGACTTTAAATATTGGATCACAGTGTTATTTTATCTCCAATCAGAATAACTCATTCAAAGGGAAAAAAGTAAGTTTTCATTTAGTTCCTTTATGGACTAAATAATTTCCCTCTAAGAGGGATAAATAAAGTATTTTTCATTTCATTTCATTTAATTTATTGCTTGTGTACACAAAAGATTTTTTTAAATGGATTTCAGGTTATTTCACATCATCTTGCATCAGCACCATCTCTTTACTATCTTGCATTATCTTGTTGAAGCCCAGTAATATACACCATGATTGTTTCTTGTCCCTCCGATTCTAATAAACATTCAAATTAGCTGATGTGAGAGAGACTTTTAGTTGCACTAAAGTTAGTCAAGAAGATGCAAACATGCATTGCTTTTTGGGTTGTCAAAAAAGAGTATTTAAATATTCATCAATGCTTAAAATTTGTGTTAAATTAGATATTTGTTTGCAGCAGCATTGATGCTATCAGTGTTGTCTTGATCTATGGTTTATTTTTCAAATCAAAGAGCATTCAGATCTGTGACAAAGTCCTGAATTAATAATGAGGATAAGATTTGATATCATTAGTCAATAGATAGAACGAAGCCTTGTGTATTTAATCTAATGCTATCACTGAGCCAACATTTTTGAGGATAACTAGTTTGCTGCCGCACAAAGATGGAGAAAAAGAAGCACTGATCTGCAATGTAGCATAGAAAATGCAGCAATCAATATCTGACTCAGAAATGACACAATGTTTGCACATCACTGGAGGTGGCACAAATGTGCCAACCAAAAAACTTAAGTTATCGTGCAGGTCAACACATCAATATTCCATCCAATTTAACATATTCACCAATAAATGTTTGGGAATGAACAAAGAATCAAGCCAATTTATTATACCAAATACTGTTTTTTAATTAAAAACAAAGGTACGAAGCTACACTTGATTGGCTTCTCATTAATTGAAAACATTTCACCCCAATTTTACCTTCGCATTGATAACTCAACCTCAAAGTTCACAAGCATCTGCCACTCCAATAAGTAATATTTGATTGGTTTCCCTACACAAGAATGTTGTCATAACTCATGTGTAATGTTTTTTTTATACTAAATTTCATTACTTTTGTGTTAATCTAGTATTACTGGCTCCAGATATATTTCAAAATATAGAAAACTGAATGGTTCATTAAATTTCAAGCACAACAGTACAGCATTTCAGAGGAAATTAAAACCAACTTTCCTGTTGGATCGTGTAGGAATTGCCTCCATCTTTTTCTTGATTTAAAACACACTCTTCATATTGTGTCAAAGTACTCAACAGGACAAGAGGGCTAAAGCACATAGAAGGATGGCCTTTTTAAGCTATCTGTAATTCAGCCATATCGAGTGTGGTGACACCTCTACAGCAGGTTCTCTCTAATAGCTCTATATTTCATTGAGGAAAACACCCTGTCAAAAGTGACATGATGTATGACGATGTCTCTTTTCACCCCAACCTTGTCCCTCATATACTCTCATCCTCACTAATGCCTTCTCTTCATCTCCGTCTTCCTCCTCTTCTTCCATTCTGTAGTTTGATAAAGCATATGCCTACGGCGTCCGCCACATGTTTGGCAAAGAAGGGAAGCGAGCAGACTACACCCCCTACAGTTGCATGAAGGTGATTTTATCAAACCCACCCAGCCAAGGCGACTATCATGGTAAGTTGACGGCTGTTGGAGAAAGCAATTTTATAAGTTGCTCAACTGGATCAATCGGGATTTTTATGTAAAGTATTGGCTCGCAAATGGTGACGGAATTATTTGTAGATCAGTTTGTTTTAGTTTCTTCCTATATGTCTGCTATATACAACCCAAATGTCTTATTTACAGAGATATATTATTCATTTCTTGTGTTGGTAGGATGTCCGTTCCGTCACAGTGACCCAGAGCTGCTGAAGCAGAAGCTTCAGTTCTACAAAGTGTCGCCTACTGGAATCAGCCAGGTTGGTGGACTGCCTGTCGATGTTTAGTGGTTCAACATCCTTTTAGCCATCATTATCTGCTTCTGACCAGACATATTTTGGGTAATTTGTCTGGCATTCCACAAAGTCGTGAAAATGTGCTAATATATTTATTAAATCTGTGCCAAATAGAAAAAAAAAACCTTTATGAACCAGCAGACAGACTTGTCAGGGACTGAGAGCAGTTGGTTGTAACAATGTTTCAAGCTCAGCCTTTTAACAGCCTGTTTCAGTGTTACCATCACTCAGATTTTAAGTAATTTTTTTAAATTTGACCAAATAAATGCTGCTCCCTTTACTAGTTTGAAGCAAACCCAACCTCATATGACATTGATTGGCATAAACACAGCAGAAGGAATTGTAATTTACAATCTGGAAATAACATTTAAGGGCAACTTTGAGTGGTCAACAAGACCAGAAAAGAGCTATATGAATGCAGTCCATTTACCACTTATCTTTTTTCTCTCTTAGTCAATATTCCTATCGGGCACATTGTAATTATTCTGTCATCTCAGATAATATGGCCTTGTTATTTTTAGAGATTTGTATGTAAATGTTTTATTTTCCACAAAAAAAACAAATACTAAAAAACAAACTGGAAAATCTGCCTGAGACGGATCAATAATGAGCTATGCACTAACACTGGTTGCAGTATGACACTGACGATGTAGGAGGGAATTACAAAGGAACCAAAATGCAAACTTGCAGAGTTTCTGGTTTAGTGAATACTGAAGACCTTAGATTTGTTTTTCAACAGATCATTTACTCTGAATATCCATAAACACTAAATCTGCAATTAAACTTTGTTGTAGATGCATTCAAGAGCAGCTGCAGACACCACAGATGTGTAATTGCTCTGAACATACTTGTGTTCACCTCCACAGGATGATGTATTAACTAAAGCCTGAGCAGTTTACCTCTACACAAGTTGAAGAAAAAGTAAATAATCCTGAAACTTAGATGAACTATGTGGTTATTCTACATTGAGTTGACGCTTGGCATTAATATTTAAATTAGCCTAAAGATGGATGTCATCTGTTTTCATTACATTTGCGAAGGTTTCCACACAAATATATTTACTGCTGTCTTTATGATTTATGAAGTGTGCTTTTGAAGGTAGTTGACCAAAATCCAATTAAAATTATCTTAAATACAGAGCAGCTACAACACAAGTTGCAGCCAGAGTCCTCTGTAAATACACTGTGTCAAACAAGAACAGTTGAACCTCCTTTTACTATTTCCTACCTTTTGTTACAGATCCTGGAGCTTGTGAAAGGAATGCACTACCAGCTGGCATGCCAGAAATACTTCGAGCTCACACACAATGTAAGTGCACATTTCTTTAGATGTGGGGGGGGAACTGCAACTGCAGCTACCTGTTGCAGGAGTTTACAACTTGGGCACAAAAGCTCAGGAGAGACCCAGAAATGTCATCACATCCACCATTTGCTGGCTGTCATAGCTACTTAATTTTTATTGGTTTATTATGACATCCCAGCCTATGTTGTCCCTTGTGGATACTTATGTAATTCAATATGTTTTACTTAAGGGATGATGGTTTGAGCACCCTGACACAAAAAAATAAAATAAAAAGCAAGACTTAAAATATGTCATATCATCCTGTGGTGGCTGCAGATACAGACCATCCAACAGAGTGTGGTACACAAACATGGATGCATGCAAATATTTACCACTGATAATTTGTGCATTTTCTGGTCTGTGAGCAGTTTATTTCACTTGATCCCATTTACTCACCTCTATCTGGAGTGTCGTTATGAGCTGAAACAATTATTCTTGGAGAAAATATTTTCTTTAGTCAGATAGATTTACTACCTTTTTGTAAAGTAAAGTTTCCTGGCAACAAAACTCTGAATTTGAATTTGCTGGAAGTCATATTTTATTTGTAAGTGAATAAAAGTACCCTTTTTTTGTGTACGGCACAGCTTGAGCTATCCTGACACAAGCAAGATCTAACTTGCTATTTTAACATCTGTGCTAAATTCTCCCATGGAGAATATAAAGTTGTAACTCAGGGTTGCTTAGATGGCTGCTTATTAAGCTTAATGAATAGTTTGTGGTTCATTTCTTTCCTTACAGTTATTATATCCACATTAATTTACTCCATGCAAGCAATCGATTTAGGAAAAAAAAAAAGATATGATATGCAATTTTTTTCTTTTAATGAATTAATTGCTTCATAGTAGAACATGCACACATTGAATTCACCTTGTTGTTATGATGCTGACTGCTGAGACAGGCAATGATTTTGCACAGTATGCTACATGTAATGAGTCCAGGTCCTCCTAAGGAAATATTAACAACCAAGTGGTGGGAATTCATTAACAGCCCCCTCAGCCTTCCTGCAGAGCCACTGCACTATTACACTGGAAGACAATAGGAGGCAGAAAATCATCCCAGAAATTTCCCTCTAAATGAAGCATTTCACAATGTTTTTTCTTTAAAAACATTATTTACTGTCATGCACCTGAAGGTACAAATAATGGAAAGTCTCTTCCTACTAACCTTGATTTGTCTCAGGAAAGATGCTGCTGCTCCTCGTCACAAATCATTTAATTCTTCACCATGAAAAGTTTGAAAATAAAAAACCCAGCTTTCTCAAAGTCATGGAAAAGGAAGAGAGAGCATTTATACATAATGTGTTAATTGATTCCCAGGTTTTTATTAAAAAATGTGACTGTGAGAGCCCTTAATTTGAAGATATCCGTAAACCATTCCTCATCATCGCCAATGAGGGAAATGTTAAATGATCATCATATAAAAGGTGACATTACATCCAATCAGTTAATCAACCTGCCAACTCGGTGACAGCTGACAGTTATTATCCTCTCTTAACCTTCCTCTGCTCTGCTTTCTCATTTTTCTGACCAGGTTGAGGATGTCGCCTTTTCACTCAGTCACCCCAACCAGTACTTTATCGAGAGCCAGAAAACTTTGGGTGGAGTCAAGGACACAAAGCGAGAGACGGATGCACAAGAAAACTCTGTCGCCAGAGGATCCACTGCAGCTCGAGAGGCGGCAGCAGCAAACGACTCCAAACATTTGGCTGAAACGACAGAGGATCTGGAGTCTTTCTTTAAAGATGTCTGATTTCTGTTTTGATACATGTAAAAATGAAATGTTTGCTCTCACTGTAAAGGTTGAGGTTGGTGCATATTCTGTGTTGGATCTTTTTAAAGTTCTGTCATGTATTAAAGTTACAAATCAACCTTTTGACTGGTTCAAATCCAGCTTAGTAGGATTGAGTTAAATTTGTCATGCCTCAGCATCACACAAGTTTAGTTTTCTACCTTTCAAGTATTCTTTGGTTAGTCTGTTGGTTTTGTTTTTTGTTTTTTTCTTCCTCTGCATTCTCTCCGGTCTGAATTCAGATGGCTTATACACAGCCTCAGTGCACAGCGTTTGGCAGGGATGGGGTTTTGGGGGTGATGACTAGAACATTTCCCTGCTGTCACAAAAACAATGTCATTGCATTTGCAGGCAGCAGTAGAGATGAATAGTGACAGGAGGATGGATGGGGGGAAAAAACAACTTCTGCAGCTGTACTACTCTGTCTTGGAAAATTGCCTCATAGTGCACAATGCAATTTATTCAAAGCATACGTGGTCAAGAATTATTTCTTAGCTCATCCCTTGAGCCTCTGTCTCCTTAATAATTTGTATAAAATAAATAAAAAGTGGCTGCTTAAAAGTCGAGAATCCTTTATAGTGATGTGGCACTGCAACACAGGATGCTCTTCTAAGGAAGTGTAGAGCTCTTATCTCCACTTTGCCTATACTTTTTGCAAGATTGCTGACTTGAGATGTTATTAGATACTGAGCAGTTGGTTCTGATTGTGAGAATATGAACGCATTCTCCGAGGGGAAATATTGAAAGGTTTGCAAAAGCCTCTCTAAATTAGTGACTGGATATTAGATCTTTGATTGATGTCACAGCATTATATACATGTTTCCTCCAAAATACTGCATCAGTGTTTCAACACTGAAGAATCAGAGCTGTGCATATCTGGAATTAAATTGGCTCTTAAAATCCAAGCATGGATCTTGACATGGATGGGATTTATTTAGTATAATAAGGCAACTGGCTAACAGTGTGCAGCTGGGCTGCTGTCAGCAAGAGACCCTTGATGTTTGATATTTTGGTAGAGCATGACAACATTTGACACAGCTGGCTTTTTTTTGTAAGACCGTGAGCATCTGAGGATGGATTTACAATCAGTCATGAACCTGCTTGTTTACTTTGTATGATTTGTTCTCTTCCAGTGCTCATTACATAGACCAGAGCTGTTGAGGATGGCATGTTATCTGAAAGGGCGAGAAATTTAATCCAAGACCTAATTGATCATTTGATCCTGAGCCTCATACAGAAGGAGTTTGTACGCACCAATGTGCCATGTAGCCATTGTGAGATTTTTGTTGTCCCTTTGAGAATGTGTTGCAATCTGGAGCTTGTAAATGCTGCAAAGTTCATCAGCATTACACACACAAAAGGGTAATATCCATTTGAATGTGAAGAAGGCAAACACAAAAAAATGCAGAACTTACATTTTCTACTGCAAATTTTTCTTCATATGTGAGTGCACAAAAATGAACGGAATGCTTATGCATGCGAGTAATGATAATGCTGGCTCAATGGTACATTTCTATTCAGTGCATGATGTTTCCCTTTGTCCTCATCATGATATAATTTCACCCAAGAGAACCAAATTGGAAGCAGTGTGAGATGTTTGATATCCCTCACCACCAGCAGCCGTGGTTAATTTAGGGATTTGTGTGCGTTTGGCTTGTTTATTTTGGAGAATTGATAATCGGAATCAGAATGTACTTTAATTATCCCAGACTGGGAAATTTCAATGCTACAGCAGAAATACACACGTGCAAAAATATATGTACATGTACTGTACATATATACAAAATATACACATAAACATAAATAATAGACAAAAGAATAAAAGATCAAATTGAGAATAAATAAAATAAAAATACTATTTACACTTAGAATGTTATTTACAATATCAATTATTATATTATTACAACAGTTAACCAGTGGTGAGTCCAGAGTCTCGCTGTGACTGAGAAGAACTATTATAAAGAGCAATGGCCTGAGGAAGGAAGGATATCAGATATCACTCTTTATGACAGCGGAGCTGGTTGAGTCTCCTGGAGAAGGAGCTGCACTGTCTGTCCACTGTGTGGTGGAGAGGATGGTCAGGGTTATCCATGATAGATAACAGTTTGTCTGCAGTCTTCCTCTCCACCACGGCCTCAAAGGTGTCCTGCCTGCAGCCAATCACAGAGCCAGCTTTCCTGATCAGTTTATTAAATCTGGTTTTGTCTCTGGCTCCGATACTGCTCCCCCAGCAGACCACGGCAAAGAACAAGACGCTGGCGACAGCAGACAGGTAGAACATCTCCAACATCCTGCTGCACACGTTGAAGGATCTGAGCTTTCTCAGGAAATACAGTCGGCTCATCACCTTCTTGTGTACAGCCAGGCTGTTGGTCCTCCAGTTCAGTCTGCTGTCGATGTTCACACCCAGGTACTTGTAGTCCTCCACCGTGTCGATGTTCCTCCCCAGGATGCAAAGAGGCTGTGGAGCTGCCTTCCCTCTCCTGAAGTCGATCACCATCTCTCTGGTCTTATTAACATTCAGCATCAGGTGATTTTCACCAGCCCACTCCACAAAACTGTCCACCACCTGCCTGTACTCCCCCTCCCGTCCACCACTTATACACCCCACCACTGCAGAATCGTCAGAGAACTTCTGCAGGTGGCACGTACTGGAAATCTGTGGTGTATAAGGTGAACAGGAAGGGGGACAGCACAGTTCCCTGTCAGACAGAGCATTGCCCATACGGAAAAAATGTGGTCTGCCTGTCAGGTAGTCAGTGAGCCAGGAGATGGTGGGCACACCGACACCCATCCCCCGCAGCTTGTCACCCAGACACAAAGGCTGGATGGTGTTCAATGACTGTATGGTGTTGAATGCACTGGAGAAATAAAAAAGAGTGATTCTCACCGTGCTGCCAACACCATCCAGATGTGAATGGGCCTGCTGCAGCAGATAGACGACAGCATCACCACCCCCACACGGGGCTGGTAGGCAAACCGTAGAGGGTCGAGCGAAGTTCTCACCTGCGGCCTCAGCTGGGCTAAGACCAGCCTCTCAAACACCTTCATCACATGAGATGTAAGGGCGACAGGTCGATAGTCATTCAGACAAGATGGTATCGGCTTCTTGGGGACAGGGATGAGGCAGGACGTCTTCCACAGCACCGGGACCGTCTCCAGACTCAGGCTCAGGTTAAAGAGATGCTGGAGAACCGCAGACAGCTGGTTGGCACAGTTTCTCAGGACCCTGGCACTGATGCCATCCGGACCGGCAGCTTTCCGTTGGTGAAGCCTCTCCAGTTGCCTCTTCACCTGGTCAGCAGTCACAGTCAGGGGGGTGGACGGGTCGTCAGCATCCACGGGAAATGAAGGAGAGGGGGGAGTGTTCAGTTGGCAACATCCAATAATCTTTACTTGTACATTTACCCACCTTGGGTTTTTATAGAAAGGAGCAAAGTTTATTTGATATATGTCTTATTCCTTGTTGCAGAATGTAGGTCTGATGGCGTTGTAGCTTTTCAGTGGGAGGATTAGCAGTATTTTGGGTCAAATTTGTTAGTCCAGAAACCCATCTGTATCATAACTCTGCCACAAAAGGAAAATATTTCTTTCAATGTAGGCTATTTTAAAAAAGGAGAGAAAAGAAATATGCTAAAGCAAAATTTGATAAAGATGTAGTTACCATAGTAACAGCATCTTGAGATGGGTTCATGAGTGATGAGTTCTCATGAGTGTGGAGTATACTGATATAAGGCTTGTGATGGTACTTCATGTTTTGTGGCTTTTCGTTGATTTAATTTTTGTTGAGAAATTGCATTAAATATTCTGCAGGGAAACTGGGAATGTTCACAAGTCTTAAAGGGATTTATTTGGATCCCAGGTCATCTACATGGCAATAGATCACTCTACTGATGAAGACAGCACAAAGGAATGGCTGTATTAAAAGCTGGTCAGCTGTCAGTTTTGATCTAGATACCACTTAAAAACTTCAACTGAAATCTTCCAAAATAAAAAGGACTCTGAAAACTTACAAAACCCTTAGGAAATTGAAGGTCAGAGACCAGCAGAAAGATGTGAGTTGGAGTAAATGCTGTGAGGCTGCTGCTTATAGCATTTCTATGATTGCACACCAAACAGAAGAAAAACATTTGAGGCCCTTTTCAGGAGAACACATCCTGTTTTCTTTTCTTTTATTTGTTTGTTCTCCAGTTTATTAGATAAGTATTTAATTCAATCTAGTTATTTATTTGTTGGAGGTGAGGAAGTAACTCTAAGGATGTGCTAATGGTGTAGCTCAAAGAAAGGGGAGTAAATAGAAGAAAAAGGAGATAAGAAGATACACCAGATATGAAGTAATGGTATCACCTATTCAGTCAAAACATAAAACAACAATCAGCTGCTACACCTGTGAGGAAACTGACCTACAGTGCCTGCAAGACAAACAAAGCTGACAGTCATTGGGAGCATCTATTAAAAGATAGACTAGCTGGAAAAAAGCATCAAGAACATCAGCAACAGAGGGAGGGGGGGGGGGGGGGGGGGGGGGGGGGGGGGGGGGGGGGGGGGGGGGGGGGGGGGGGGGGGGGGGGGGGG
>JBBBVU010000017.1:10584597-10599792 GCA_037177055.1 Atherinosoma microstoma
CGAGCAGCCACACAACCCAGGTCAGTACCCTTGGCTTAAAAGTAATAAAAATGCTACAACATTGCAATTTCCCTCTGGGATTAACAAAGTTTTTTTTTGTTTTTTTTTAAATTTAATTTAATTTTAAGTTAAATAAAAATTCCATACTGTCTCTATGTATTTAGATATACTGCTGCTTTGCCATTTCTCTTGTCCTAACATTTAGTTTTTGTTGTTCTGTCTTTTCATTGCTATCACACTGGCAAGAGGGTAAAATGTCCTCCTTTTGTTCCTCAGATTTATGATGTATTAAATACTTATATAAACTGGATGCTTACTTTACTGGTAAAGAAAAAAAGGAGAGACTGTATTTTTCATGCTAATTTAAAAAAAATCTGACTAATGTCTCATAAAACCAGTTCAGTTCTCTACAACACTTGCATGGTAATTGTGATCTTAAATGA
The DNA here is from genome assembly GCA_037177055.1 of Atherinosoma microstoma. NCBI lineage: Eukaryota > Metazoa > Chordata > Actinopteri > Atheriniformes > Atherinidae > Atherinosoma > Atherinosoma microstoma. The sequence continues at coordinate 10,585,041 of JBBBVU010000017.1, forward strand.
AGAAATAGTTTGTCTATTACTTTGTAAATGGGAATATTGGAGTGTTGAGACGGTACAGCTGCATGTTGCAAGACGTGATTATGAAAATGGAATTTTAATTCCAAGCAATTGTTCCAATATGAAGCGCTTTAAATACTCTTCCAATGAAAGCAGCGTAATGGCATTTTAAAACATCTGACTATAGTTCACAACACTCAGGTTACACTTTCATTAATGATCATAAGTGCATCTAAATGCATGACTTCCTGGGGAAAATGTAAATTAAAAAATCATACAGCAACCTCACTTTACCAGATTGTTACAGCACAAAAAGTGAACATGCAGTGTTTTTATGGAGGAGAATTGACCAACCTGTAGATCTTGTCACATAAAAATCTCTGTGCAGACTCACCTTTTTCACATATTGGTCTAAATCTGGAGATCGTCAAGTGTTCATTACTGTCTCCTGGTGACACTGTGGTATTGATCGTAACACCAGAAGGGAGCATCTGTTACATTCCCATCAACATTTTGTCCATTTCTTGTGAAACCTGACGGTTCTTGATGTCATGCAAAGTTTGATGTTATCTCTTGATATCAATACACAAACATTTTTTTTTAAAGTACACTGTTTGCATTGTCAAAGAAGGTATTTATCATCAAGATATTACCCCAAACACAAAATTAGCCAGAAGATGTGACAACCCTGTTGATTATAAAACAGGAGACAACCTCCCTACAGCTGCATGTAAACCCACTATCATTCCTCAGGCGTTGTCTCATTAACCTGACAGATGTGTGAGCTGCTGCTCATATGATTAACTTTGCTTACAAACTCCTCTCTCTGTCTAAGCTTCACCTGCAGCCATGATGTCACTTTGTGTTAGACTTCATATTGAACACAAACCATGAAAGCAATAGCTGCTAAAAGCATCACAGCTCCTGCCTGGTTTGAGTCACAGCAGCACATGTGCGTGTAGGAGCTTTGAAGACTGAATAATAAGATCATGCTATCCACATTTGACTTAAGATAACTTGCTGTAAACAACTTTCTTTACAGTGCTCTGCCGTTTTTCGATTGTTTGAATGTTATAGCCGCTCCTCAAAGTAACGATTGTGTGAGCTTGAAAGGACATCAGATCTCATTGTGTATGCAGAGTGCACCAATGAGATAATAAGAAAATGCAATAATAACAAAAATTGGAAAATGAAATATTGATCAGCAACATCCAGATTAAATAAAAATGTATCCCTCAGTGAAAAGCAATAAGAACATTTTCTGAGGAAAATCATTATTCTTTCTAAATAACTTTTAGAAGTTTGAAACACAAGCAGTCATTCTGGAGGTATAGTTTGCTGCTGCATAGGTACCTGATGTGCAGTCACTCTTACATCATTAGCACTAAAACGACGGGAGTTGCTTATCAATATATTTGATGCAGATCACACAGTAATCTTCCAAGGAAAGTGCATCTTCTTTATGCCATAGTTTCTAGCTACAGCATTTCTTACCTCTTTGATTTAGTCCCTGCATTAAAAGCAGCTCATTAAATCTGGTTCATTCTGACCTTCTCTTTAGTTGACCTGGAATCACAAATTTTCAGTTATTGTCAAACATGTTACAACCATTTGTAAAGCCTGAACGCAAGAAATGCCTTTAATCTTGTTCTACCAGTAGCAACATTTTCAGTGACTACAATAATTTATCAAAAAATAGTGGATTTAAACCTGCCTGAGCCAGCTTTACCACTTGGTTTGGGTATGTGATGGCAAAAGCAAATGTTTGTTATACTATTACTGTTTAAAGTTTTGAACATTTCAGAATTTTTACAATATTATTAACTGTTGTCTCAGGCATTTGTTAAAAAACATTGATTCTTCTTATTGTCCACTATAAAATAAAAAGATGCAAAGAAAGATTTTTCTCGTTTTTTTTCTTAGTGCATGCATAAAAGTAATTTCATTTGATGAGTTCAAAGGAGATTAAGCAGAAAAAAAATCTGTTTCTGATTGTTGTGCCATGACTTTTAAAGTGTAAAATCATGCTCCCCTGAGCATATGGTTGTAAATTTGATTCCCCATTAAACTGATGACTTCCAATGGAAGAAAAACACTGGTCCTTTGATTATCAAAAACATTAAATTAAAAAATAGTGGGGGTAAAAACAATATATTGATTTCTTTGATCATTTTCAGCAATTTTTGTAAAACACATTTTAGAAAAAAGTTGTAACTTGCCTATATTTGACAGCAATCCCCCCAAAAACTGACAGTTAGACCACATACACTTCTGTCCTCATAAACAAATTATTTTGCCATTTTTTTGTACATACAGTATGCAACAATCTGGTCTTTCTTTTGTAAAACATAAAATCCATGCAGAACTTAAAGGAAAGCCTAAGCAATCAAACAATGCAATGAACATTTATACTTTTAATAGGTGTTTAAGGAGGAGTTTCTGTTGCTGCTTTAAACAATGTTTGAGGATAATTCTATGAGGTTATATGAGATTATATGAGGAGCTAATTAATGATAAATTTCAGTATATTTCACTGAAACTACTGCAACACAAATAAACGGGAAAATGTTAAAGAAATGATGTATTTGTGTGTTAAATTAAGTTTTTTTTATAGCCCTGGCAAAGCTTTTAAAATTAGAAAACAGCTGCAGGCAGAATACAGGTAATGAGTAACCTGATTAAAGCCTACTATATTTAGCATTTTACATTTCATACAGGGGCATTGTATTTGAGCAAAGCAATATGCCGTGTAAACCCGTAGAGAGTGGAACAATCTCAGTTCTTACTGCCTGCATTGACACATGTGTACTTACATTTACAGAGAAATGATAGTGTTGGCTATGATGTTGGGTACATATTGTCATTGTAGGCCCCGATCAATCTGACACTGACGCATGAAAATAATCAAAGCAGGACTCTGTTTTATTTTAAGTGGGTTGTCAGAAAATACTCATGAGCAGTTAGTTTCTTAGCTGCAGTTGGAGAAGTCTGAGGTTGGAGAAGCAAGGAGGACAAGCAGGCTAAAGCTAAGAGCCACAGAACAGGGTGACCAGGAGAGCAAATTTTTCTCTGTGCAAAAATGACTCAAATTTAAAAAATATAGCAGTTTGAGTGAACAGTACAAACATCACGTTACACAATAGAGAATATGGCCTGGAGCAGCACAAAGTGTTGTAGTTTGCATTATTGCCTCACAGCAAAAAGGTTCCTGGTGGAATTTGCATGTTCTCCCCCTGCATGTATGGTCCAGATACTCTGGTTTCCTCCCACAGTCCAAAAACATTTACTTGCATGGCTCTAATAATTGAGATTCCTACCACACTTTCACAATAAATAAATGCATAGATGAATGAATAAATGATATAGCCTTACTCTCATGTTTCTGCATTTCAAGCATTCTAACAACATTAATTGTTAGATCTCTGATCATGATTTGTCTATAACCTATCGTAGATTGACATGATGCTCAGAAATATTGACTTGAATTTGAATTCAGTGCATGCGTTACGTGTTTGCTATTGCTTGAGAGAAAAAAAGTCTCCTCACTTCCTTATACTACAGTTAAGTGGATTCTGTCACACATATTAAAAACAAATCTGTAGCAGACTGTGACACATCAAAGGAAAAGTGGGAAGCAAACCCTGTTGTTAATGGAGGGAATTGCAGAAATGGTGTCTGTAGGGAGGGGGAGGGGGGGCATAATGGCCCTGGCAATCAACCAGCTGAGTGCCCGTCCTTTTTCCTTGCAGGGGGTGTTGGTGGAGACAGAGCGCTGCAGCTTGTTGACTGTTCATGAGCAGACACAGAGTTAGGGGTCTGAACAAGCAGGAGATAAGAATCCCAAAGATGGTGAGCATGAAGAGACAGAGTTCAGGGAAACCCCTCGGATTTTCTGTTTAACATTGATAAATTGGACCTGAGCTCACATGAGTCTGCTAGAATGCCCCCTTGAGATTGATGGATACAAAGGAATTTTTTCTCCCCTCCTTATTTTCACACTTGATACATCTTGGTAACTTCAAGCCAGATAAAAGGCTGTTAAAATGCATTGATTCTTGCATCATCAATTCAAATTTGAACATTTAGATGAACACACCTGATAACTTATCTTGCTTTTTGTCCACAGCTTACAAGTTGCTGTTTAAGCAAGACCAGTGTCTGCTGCAATGACTATGAAACATGCTTGCAGACTTAAAGAATGTCCTTAAATGAAGCATCAGGGTTTTGTTAAGTGCATCCATTTCCTTTCTTCTTTTGTACTTTCAGAGGCACAGTATTCATCATTGTGAGAGCCAACCAACCTTAGGGCCATTCGAGTTGACACAAATGATTTTCACCATTGAATAACACCTGCCGTTGAACATTTATTAAAAAATAAATCATTTTAAGAGTGATGTGTTGGAGAAAGAATGCAGGGGTGTGGAGGAGAACAAGCAGCTCACCTCTCTTTCACAGCTGCAGTAGTTAATCTCTTTCTTGTGGTTTGTCGCTTTAGCACCCCATGGGGAGCTGGGATTTTTCTCTACTCACATGCATTTTTCATTTTTTACTGGATCTCCAACAGCTCTCACTACAGAAATCTGGTGTTTTCCCCAAGTCCTATAATTGTCTGTCTGGAGTTGGAGATCTAATTTGGTGAAAGCCTCTTCTATGCACAGATTTGAAAGGGACTTCGAAGAAAGTGATAAATTTCATTTTCTTGCTTTCTTAATTACTTTTTGGTGATTCCACCACATAATGTCAAGATGTTACCAGATGGTAAACAGAAAGACAAATGACTGATTTATCATTATGTTTCACATGGAGTTGTCCTCCAGCAACAGAATTGATCTTTCTTTTATAACAAATAACCAAATTAGACGGGAAACCTGTGAGTATGACCTTTTAAAATAATCAATCACGTAATTGCATTCACATGAAGGTGTATTTTCTTCAACCACACTGTTAACAGTTTCTTCTCATTCAAACATAATGGTCAACATGTAGATCTTTAATCAGAGGAGAGAAAAATGTTAGTTAGGAAAATATCTGCTCTGTGAGCTATTCTCTATTATCTGAGAATGAGGAATACTTTCACTGGAGGCAGAGTTGGTGGCAATTACACCAGCTTCTGCAATAACACTTTGGGAGTTTTAGCAAAGAAAAGAAAGACCAAGTACATAACATGTATTGTTGATTTATATCAAAATAATAGTTACTCGTAGCACCCGGATGACAGCTTTCTTTATTTCATTGCACATACCACAACGCAGTAGCTTAAGATTTTATATGGCAAGAAGCTATTCACACGATTAGCCAGTTGATGCTAGTTTTTTAATCCCTTCTTTTTATTTACCATGAGGTGACATTAAATCACACACATGTACGATTGTTAATGTTGACAGAATGTTTGAAATTCATTGCCAGTCAATAACATTATGTGTGCGAGTTTCCGAGCTATAACTTTGTTAGTGTTAGCTTGTTAGTTAACACTAATCTCAGCTAATGTCTTACCCTTTTCACAAGGGACTCGCATTAAATGTCATTCCACAGTAAAAAAAAAAACAACAAAAAACTAAACAAAAGAAAAAACAGCACATCGAAAGTTGCTTGTGCACACTCGCTCACCTACATGCACATATATAATGTAGTCTACATTGAGTTTAAGCGGGATCTGAAAAGTTTGGCAAATGAGAAAATGCTATAAAACAGGGGTCTTCAAAGTTTTTCAGGCCAAGGATGCCCAAATGGAGCAGGGTCCATCATTCAGCTGAATGGCATATGTACTGTGACCTTTCATATAACTGTTAAGTTTGTTTAGCTCAGTAAAAATGTTAAGATATTCAGGTTTGGTGACCCGGACATTGTCACTGTGAAGCAGCTCTGTGTGCTTTTGGAAAAGTAAAAACTTCCAGGTAGATGTGTGTAATTCCAACATACATGACAACAGTGCTCCATGTGAAAGCCATCAAAGCTCAGGGTGGTTCAGTTGCGCTGTCGTCCTCTCCCTCAGCAACACAAGAGTTTAGGAAAGAGTCGAGTTTGCAAAGTGCTCTTCTTGACTATATTGACACCTTTTACCTTCCATCTGAGGTGGAGGACATCTCTCTTATGATTGTAAAGTTTATTTGGTTAAGTAACAAAAATTTCCATTTTCGCTTCTAACAATGTCCGGTTGGCATTATAATATATTGGCCTCAGTAGTTGGCTGTTGTAGATAAGTGCTGATGTGTTGTAGCTGGAATATCCTCATCTGATTACACAAAATTCCTGGATGAAGTAAATTATGTTTTTTTAATGAATTTGTCTTGTTGATTTATTTTACAAAATTATCCTCTTTTTAGTATGCTAATGTAGTGTGTGTCCTTGTGTCTGGGATCTTAGTCAGCTGGTGACTGAATAGGCTCTCGGCTTGTAATATGGAACTTGACAGAACCGGCATGTAAATGCAGCCTGTGATCGTCACAGCAGTAATAGGGGTGGGTCCTTCTTGCTGTGTGCAGGAGGCTTGAAGGGACGGGTCTGGATTTGTCTCATGCTGTGAGTGAACTGGTGCTCCTATATTTCACTGAATGTGGACATTTCTTACTGAAACTAATTTTTTACCTCCATTTATATATAAATCTATAGGGAAAAAATATAAAAATGTCAGGATCCCCCTGCAATATCTTCGCGGACCCCCTGTTAAAGACCTCTGCTTTAAAATCAAAGCAGAGGAAAAATAAATAGCCTAATTCTTTAAGTTGGTCACACCACAGAAAAATGTGCTTTTTAAAAAATTTTTTACATCATAAGATATGAATATTTACTGCTATGAGATGGTGGGAAAGGCTCTCAGACCAGTTAAAAATCAACTGTGGGAAATTACAAAAACACTGCTGATACAAAAATATTTCAGTAACCGCTGAGGTCACGTGCAGCCCTCATCCATGTTGTTTTTCAACTTTGTACATTGTGAAGTCAGTCTGTGTAACTACAGTTATGACAGTAACAATGAGCAGTTGTTAAGGCTACAGGAGAACTACTGTTGTTAAGTCCACGAAGAACTGCATGTTGAGCTTGTCAATCAGGTCTCTCAGCAATAGCATTAGTTGATGACTAACCACTCTTTCCATCTCCTCTAAAAGTCACTTCTGGGTCCAAGATGTGACGGCCAAATATAAACTTCAAGGTTTGAAAACAGCCATCCACAAACCAATGTGTGAAGTCACAGTGACTACAGCCACTTCTTTTACATGTTCGCTGTATGCAGTACATGTTATAGGCAACATTTACAAAACTCGACTGTTAAAGTTTAGTTTTCCTGGAGTATTTTCAGTGAAATTATGTCGGATATCGATGATGCTACACATAAGCTATTTTCACATCGCCTGTTCAAAGCAGGATCAAAGTACCTTGTAGTGCATCATCATCTTCCTGTTTTTAAGTTAGGAGGTAGAATGGGGTATTAAAGTGCCTCTGAGCTGGTGGTGGAGGTAGCCAATAACGGTTAACCATTCATGTTCACTTTGTCTCCTAGGGAGGATTTACAAACACCACTTAACTTATCAGGCATGTCTTTGGAATGTGGGATGAAGCCACAGAGAACAGTGGATGTCTTCAGCCGAATTGACACAAACACACAAATACTCAAACTTAGCATACTAACAGACAATGTTGTTATAACTCATCTTATATAACAGTGCAATGAGAAAGCACACCTTGACACAGCACTATGCTGTTACTGCTTATTTTGATGTAGTGTGACTGGCATGTAGAGAAACAGGTTGAATGAATCTGACCCTATTACTGTACCACATTCTCAAGCTTTGGTGCTCCGTAGATAACAAGTTATGAATTATGTTAGACGTCAAGGACAGAGGCATTGACCTATGTAGTCTAAGGTGAAAATGATGACATATTGCATTACACTGAATGTGAGTCAAGTGCTAACCCTTCTGACAATAACTGAAAGCTTCAGTGGTTATCCTGCTGTCTGTCTTCTCTCCTGTTTGCACTGCCACATTAGTTATGGTTCCCTATAATATCCTGATCTCAAATGCCCATTTGTTGTTGACTGTCAGTAATTGTGAAAAGCACTAACTGTCGTTTGAGATGCAACATTTCTGTCCAACTTCCTTTGTTTGGCTGTAAAGGATTTCTAATAGAAAGTGCAGACTCTTGTCACATGCTCTTCATCAAAGTACAAATAGACTCAAACATGACCTTGACTGAGAATCAACAGCAGAATAAACAGTCGGCAGTTTTTGCGGAGGGCTTGGTGAATCCCCTTGCCCTCTCAAGTTCAACAGCTGAATTTTATTTCCAATGTGAACGGGAAAACCATCTCCACAAAACAAAAGAGCCTCATTAGGAGGACATTTGTGACGGAATGTTGACAGCTACAAAACAATCTTGTATGAAGGATGTATTTATCCCACTTGGCTACATGCACTTGGACTAAGTAAACAATAAAAATAACTGAAAAACAGACTTTAGGCAGTGGCAGTATCAAATGAGCTAATTGTACCTTTAGGTTTCTAGATTGGAACACCGCATCTGAGATAATATCTCCAGTATAACTTACATTGCATTTGACAATAAACCAAGTAGTTGGATTTTCAGAATATAACAAGCTGCAGTAAATGAGATGGAAAACCACACAATGTCAGAGGCTCCATATAATAAGCAGCTTCTGAGAGTTGAACTGAATCTCCTTATCTGATTTAAGGAAGTCAAAACGTCACATTTTTCCTCACATTTTTAAACCAGAGCCTCTGTGTTCTTTCACATTAAAAAATTGATGAAGCCTCTGCACTTATCATTCTGTAGATGTTCAAAGATCCTGCTTTTTTTTCAGAAACTGCAAAAACCTTTTTTCTTCTATTAGATGAGTCACACACCTTACCACTGTTAGACCTTTTTTAGACTGTAGCTCTCAAGCAGTAATACAGTATAATTACTGTAATTTTTACTGTAAAGGAGCGTTTAGGTAATAACAGTCTTTGTGAACTATAGCAGCAGTTTTCAAAGAAATATAAGTTTTATGCATGAATAGATAAAAATACAGAGTTGTATTTAGCAGATTATATCTACATCATGCATGAAAACATTCTCACTTGGAGAAGATTCTCTTGAATCGTTCAGAGACAACTGGTTCAATTTTCCCTTGTGTGTAACGCATTGTGAACCAAAACTCAAAATCACTATGATAAATGTTGTTTTCTGTCTTTTCTTGTTGAATATTGTGCTTAAGGAGTAGAATTTTAAATCAGCTTGTTTCATACTGTTACAAATGGAAATCTACCTCATGCAAGACATGATGCACATCCAACAAGCATTGTATTTCCAAAGACATTTGGTGCACTTTACAACTTCATTAGATGAAAACATAGTGAAGGTCTTGTTGCTTAGTTTATCCATTTTCACAGAGCAATCCAACATGTCAGATTCATCACCTCTCTAAAGATTGCTCTAATGAGGATTTGAGACAGGCTTTTGTGCACAAAAAAGAAAAAGAAAAGATAATAACGCTAAGCTTTGTCTGTCTACAGCATCTCAGATCTTCCCAAAAAATGCAACTCAAGCTAGACTTCCTCACCGTCTGTAGCATGGCTTAAATTCCAGTCTGCTGTCACGGGGGAAACATCATCAGAACACATCCAGGATTATACCTCTGCACACCATTCCACAAGTGCTACGCTGCTGAAGAGGCCCTTTTAAACTCAATTGATCATAAGCCTTTATTTTCTATTCAGGCTCATCGAGCAGCTGTCTAAACAGAGCTGAGTTTGCTCAGGTACTTGTCCTTGACTGCAGGAACTGCTGTGTGTTACTTATTACTATGCACTGTTTTGCATCATCAAACGTTTCTGGGTATTCGCCTAAACCCTGACCCACTTCAGTGTCTTTGTGTTTCCAATATTTAGATCAAGTGATATTGAGGGAGATAAATGCCATGCTGTCTGACAGGCTGTGTGGAGTGCGTGTCATGGAGCAAATGAATTAAACAAATGTTAGAATCAGGGGTGGATGCTTTGTGTGGATTCATGAAATCCCCCTTCCAACAAAAATGATAAGAAATTGATGATCTTCTGCATCTGATATGACTCGTTAGCCCTGCAAGCTGTTCACGCCGAACATGCTGTGAATGTGCCTGGTTTACGAGGCCGTTGATTTACTGTTGTGTAGACAAAATTTGTACACACAAACTCGGAAAAAAGACAGTCATGAACATTTATTTGAACAACGGGAAGCCTGTATTGCTTCAATCAATCTCAGCCATAAATAACTGTGTACCATCTGTACAGTATAGCTGCAGAGAGCACCTTTCATTCTACCCATTAGAAAATGACAAGGGGTGAACAGTAAGCTCTCTGTGGAAGTATTTTTCAGCTGCTCTGACAGGTTTGGCTCATAAAGAGGCAATGACATTTGGTCAGAATGCCAGCATTGAGCTCAACTTTATTAATGAAGTAACAGGTTCATGTGCACAGCACTTAGTAACTGGAAATAGATACAGGGTGCAGATTCTGTCAGATTGGTAATAAAAGCAGCCGCCAGATGACAACACCTCTCAGCAATGCTAAACTAAGATGATTTATTTTTACCTAAAACAAAATTCTAAATCATTCAAATAAACCTGAACAGAGGAGACATTAAACAAACTCATCTGAATTATAAAAGATGCATTTCTGTGTCTTCTCAGCATCAAACGCAGCTTGGATTCATTCAGCATATTTAAGTTGATATCAGCAAAAGATAAACAAATTTCCTGATTTGAAAAAATATTTTATTTGTCAAAGATATGAAACTCATGCTTTAGAAGAAATATAAAAGTTTTATTGTTCACAAGGCTGGCAATCCATGGTCTTCAAGGAATATCTGTAAAACAAAAAAGCAGAAATTAGGAAATATTCTGGTGAAAAACACAATAAACTAAAAAATAATTACTTTTTTTCAGGAATAGTTTCAAATTTGCACATGAATAGTTGGTATTGTTTCATATTTGCTAAAATACAGACTGTAATGAGCTGGTTAAGCTCTGTCCACTATTAAAATAATCAGCAAACCAGCACATGGGAAGCTAACTAATAGAAATATTTTTTCTTGTTTGTATGAAACATTTGAAGAATGCAGCTTCATATTTAACATCTGAACATGAAAGTGGTATCGATCCTATAATCCTGCTCTTGACAACACAGCAAATGAGCATATTTCCCCAAATGTCAAGCTATTTCAGTCTATATACACTAATGGGTGGCACTATTCATGCGTAAAGCACGTAGTCTTCAGTGTGAATAGATTCTGATCAGTATGACAAATGACACTTGTGTCCTTGGTGTGTAGCTGTTTGAGCCCTGAGTCTGACATTTTGGCTGGGGGTGCATCAACTGCAGTTTGGTAATTCCCCTCGATCCACAGACTGTCTCTTTATGAATGCCCCAGTTATAATCTGTCAACAAGCACCCCATATCTATGGTGACGTCTTGGTATGGAGACACAGCTTTTAGCTCAAAACAATCAGTTTGCCCTTGAAATAAATATCCAGGGAGATAGGCCTCCACATTCTCACCTAGAGCTGTTCAAGTTAGTTTTTATTGCCTTGTTAGAAATAGATAGATTCAAAATTGTAAAAAAAAGAAAAGAAAGAAGAACACATTTATTAGGAGGCAACCATCATTTATTTGTTCACACAGTTGCTGGCAGAATTGGCGAGTGCATAGTGTTGCACATCTGAGGATGTCTCGCTCTCTCGCAGCCAGCTTGAACCCATGGGCAGATGGTATCATTACATGACTGCAGAATGTGCTGGTATCAGCTCAAGCTGTGCAAGGTCTATTTTCAATCACACATATTTATACGATTTTCCTGTCTGAGGTTTAATCACTGATAACAACTCCAAAGTAGGATGAGTTAAGAAATGGATTACTGACATTTCAGTGTTTTAAGCTTATATGCTTTCTTGGTTTAGATTTACAGAGGATTAAAAATCAACCGTCACAGCTGTCTTTACACAGAAATATGGAACTAAACTCAGTAGCTGGTTAGCTTAGCTTAGCATACAGATAGAAGGGAATAATAGCATAGCTCCATCTGAAGGCAATAAAATCTGCCCAGCAGCAAGTCTTATTGAAGAATCCAATGTAGCCTTCATGTGTTTTCACGAGTATATCAAATCAAATTTATTTGTATAGCACATTAAAAACAACCGAGGTTGACCAAAGTGCTTAACATCAACACAAGTAAAAAAGGTAAACATTTTAAAAACATACATAAAAGCATACTCAATAAAAGTAATATTGTTAAAAACAAAGCAAAACAGTTTTAAAAAAAAATGTAAATTTTTTTTAAGGACACTTGAAAGCTTTAAATACATTTTCATTTTAGCCTTAAACATATTTGTGGTGGCTGAGTTGTTAACTGAAAAAGGAAGGCTGTTCCAGAGCTTTGGTGCTACAACAAAGAAGGCACAATCTCCTTTTCTCTCTCTTCTAGCTGCAAGAACAGATAGGAGCCATTGATTTGAAGATCTCAGACATCTTGAACTACTATAGGCAGAGGAGTTCTATAATATATTTTGGAGCTGAACCTTCTAGAGCTTTAAAAACTTATAAAAGAATATTAAAATCAATACGATATTTTACTGGAAGCCAGTACAGAGCCCTGAGGACAGGGGTGATGCTGTCTCTTTTCTTTGTTCCAGTTATGAGTCTCGCTGCAGCATTCTGATCTATCTGCAGACGAGACAGAGCAGACTGAGAGACACCTGAATAAAGCAAGTTACAGTAAAGTTACAGTAATCTAGTCTTGAGGAAATTAGTGGTGAGGTCACCGATTTCAGGTTTTTTTAAGGTGGAAAGGCTTAATTTTGGCTACTCTTCTTCACTGGAAGAAACAAGATTTCCCCACAGAATATATGTGTTTATTGAATGCCAAATTTTAGTCAAAAATAACTCAGAGAGTTCTGGCCTGATCATGGACATGAGCTGACAGAGACCATATGTGATTGGCTATATGCTCAGTGAGAACTGGTGAAACGAATATAATAACTTCTGTTATGTCATCATTTAACTGAAGATAATTGTTTGCCATCCAACATTTGACCTCTAGAAGGCATGCAATAATTGATTTAACTGAATTAGGGTTCTCTGGAATTACGGGTAGATACATTTGTGTATCATCCTCGTAACAGTGAAATGAAATATTGTGCTTTCTGAAAATAGAACCCAGCGGTAGCATGCAGGTTACAGGGTGAAAAAAATTGGTCCCAAGATTGAGCCTTGAGGAACTCCACAGTTTAGAGCTGAAGAGGAAAATGTATCATTTAACAGGACAGAGAAAGATCTGTCTCTAAGATACGAAGAAAACCACTCCAAAGCAGTGCCCTCAATGCCAACCCGGTGGTGTAAACGATTTAAGAGAATGGCGTGATCCACAGTATCAAATGCAGCACTCAGATCCAAAAGAATAAACACAGCACATTTTCCTGAGTCTAATACTAGCAGTAGATCATTTGATACCCTAAGTAACGCAGATTCTGTGCTATGATTAACCCTAAAACCAGATTGAAATGTTTCCATTATGTTGTTTGTATCAAGATAGGATAGGAGCTGAGAATAAACTATTCACTCAAGCACTTTGCTCAGAAATGGAAGTTTTGAGATAGGGCGGTAGTTGGTAAGTTCAGAGCTATACAGGTTGGGTTTATTGATAAGAGGCTGAACAATGGCATGCTTGAAACAAGACGGGACAGTACCATTTACCAGACTAGAGTTGATAATTAAGGAGATTGTAGGACCGACTGTGCCAAGGACCTCTTTTAAAAAATGTGTAGGGATGATGTCAAGAGGAGAGGTAGTTGATTTAGTGTGCAAGATGACATCATAAGGATATGCAGACGATACAGGCTGAAACTAATTGAACACAGAGCAACAGATCAGGTCAATAGGAGAATTTACTACTGGAGGAGAGATGTTGGACCGCAGAAGCTCGATTTTCTGCATGAAAGTCACATGACTATTTTGCACTGCCACATAGCAGCTAGCAGGAGGAGACTCCTGTGGTTGCATGAAGAGGTCAGTTTGTATCATTTAGAAGTCTATTGTAAAATGACTAAATAATGACCAGAATTATATAGTTTTAGTCTTAAATAAGGCTTTTACATTGGAACTTAATTTTGAACCGGCCACCGCATTCACACTGATAAAAAGTTGGTTTGAAACCTGAGAAGTCAGTTCCCAACAGGCACCAAAACGTAGTGGCTCTCAATTGTGAACTGTGATGTCACTGATGGGCAAAGGCTGGATTCACCTTAGCATCAGACCCCAGTGTTACTAATGTTTCAAAGAAATAATGATACAAACAAAACCAAAAAACTGAAATCATACCAATGCTGCCTGTCAGTGTTCACACAAAAGCTGTATTGCATGCTGTGTTAAAGTTTGAAAAGAAAAAAACTTTTTGTTGTCTGAATATTTTGTTTATTTTGGGAAACCATAGGCTATAATGGTGCCTGGCGACTTTGAAATAAACCTTTAGAACAAAATCTCCAAGGTATTCTTTTCATGTTTGAAGTAAAGAATTCTAACTATCCAACTATTTATGTTTTACTTCCATGTAGTAAAAGTTCGAGTTAAACTGGTGTGACATTGGGCCGGTTCTTCAGAAAGCACCAAGGTTCTGATATTTGAGAACACAGCCGGTGCATACTTATATATATCCATCCATTTTCTGTACCGCTTAATCCATGCAGGGTCGCGGGTGGGCTGGAGCCTATCCCAGCAAGTATCAGGCG
>JBBBVU010000017.1:10602506-10612979 GCA_037177055.1 Atherinosoma microstoma
GTGGGCTGGAGCCTATCCCAGCAAGTATCAGGCGAGAGGCAGGGTACACCCTGGACAGGTCGCCAGTCTGTCGCAGGACTTATATATATAGTTGTGTTTTATATTTGCATGATATTTAGAACCCTTTGTGAACATGAAGTTGTTCTTCAATCATTTTACCCACAGTGGTCCCCTTCAGTATAAACACAGAATGAGGCAGGATAGTAGAGAAAGGCTGGTTTGACTGACAAACAATGAATTGAAGAAGTTCAGTGATTCTAATGAATGAATATAAAATGTCAGAATTATTACAAGTACAAAAGGTATTCACCAGAGGAGCAGAAGACAAGTATCAGACTGTATAAAACAATGTATTGAGCAAAGTTTTTGACATATGGTGATGCAATAAGTCCTGGAAATGTATATGTATCAAATATGATATGACTTTAGTGCTAAAACTAATTGATAGCTAAAAACCCAGTTCACTCTATACATTTTTGACCCCAATTTTAAAGTTGCTGACTTATTTTCAAGGTTGCCAACAAAAGTCACAGATCAAAGGCAATTTGTAATCTGGCGTGTGGGCACCACTCAACACTAGTTAAAGCGTCAATTGCAGGTCGACAGCATGTCACTTTTGGCAAGAGCACGCATGCATCCTTGATGATTCTCAGTGTATTATGAAAATTCTGTACTTGGGAATGAAGCAGCATTGTTTCTTATGTCACTGTCTGTTCATTTTGTGACAACATGTAGTTTGAAGAGCAGACAGAAAAACTGTGGGTTTCTAGGGCTGGGCAATATGATCTCAAATCAATATCACGATTAATTGAACATGTTACCTCGATTACAATTAATTAGCAATTATTTTAGTATTGGTTTATTTTTAGCCCTCATAGATAACAGAAAGGTTCTGTTGCAAATATTCTCATACTAAAAGACGAGATATTGATCTTAAAAGAAGTGAAAGGAAGTACATACAGCTTAACTATATGTGGTCATTTAATGAATAATTTTGAAATAATTGACACAAGATAACGTTGATTATTGCTTCTGAATGTCGGTTTCGATTCATTTTCTGATTAATTGCCCAGCCCTGGTGTGAAAACCCCACGGTTGGTTTCAAAACTCTATCACAAGGCAAGTATGTCACGTAGTCTGCATTACTATAATCCAACAACAGCGACAATCATGGTCTAAACTTGATGTCATTTTCTACTCCAATGACTGTTGGTCAGAAATCTCCTCCTCTGACTGAGCAGCAACATGTCGAAGAATTTTATGAGAAATCCTGTTGAAGCTTTTTTTAAACAAGTTATTCATCCTGAAATATTGCAGGCAAACTTTGTACAAATCTAAGCTAACTTCTGTTTACAAAAGATTGAAGCTGACCTTCTCGTCTGTCTCTTGTTGATGAATGGAATTAAATGGCTTTTCAAAAGATAAAACTACCTCTTTATTCGTCTTGTTTTTTGTTTGTTTGTTTTTTGGTAACCTTACGGTCATTGTCAACAAAATCTTTTTCAAATATGTTTTGGATCATTCAAAAACAAATTAGTTGACTACTTTTATGAATTTGTGTATTGCAAAAATATCCATTATTTGTGACATTGCAGAACGGATTTCATGTTTTATTTGTCTAAGCTTGTAAAACGTGACCCCATTGCAAAAATAATACGATCCTCTAAAGTGAAGCAATAGAATTTTTTTTCTAAAAAATACTTTAATATATTTTTTTAACTCCACTCAAAGGGATGATACAAGCTGGAAGTTTCCAGCAAAGCTCTTAAGCATATCTCTAAAAGTAGTAAAACAAGCTGATATGAAAAAAATGATTATAGACAGAAATCACCTTCTTACCTCTCAGTCATTTCTTAGTTTTTTCCATCATGTTCTACAGTTGATTATCTCTTGAAGTACAGATCTATCTCCGCAAACACTAAACATAAGGGCGTTGCTTTTGCATACCAGAGGTCATAAACTTGGAAAACCAACAAAATAAACAGCTGCTAGAGTTTTTATGCACCTAAGGCTGCAGCGCAAGGCTGCTTAAGGGACAAGAATCCATGTGAATCTGTGTGTGGATTAATAGCAAAAAGATGTGAAGGCAGCTGCAAAAACACTCTTTATGCAAAACAAACAAAAAAGAGTGATGCAGCTTTTCTTCTTTTAAATCCCTCAAGTAATATGGATATTAAAGGAGTTTCATCAGTGGCATTGAGAATGGAAATACATCAACATCCATGGCAGGCAGTGGGATTTCAGTTCCTGGCTCGTTTCGAGTTGGCAGTGGGCTCGTTAGGAAAATGGATCTGAAAATGCTTCTGGCATGCACTGTTTCCAGACACACTGATTTCACTTCCAACTCAAAAGGTACAAATAAATTTGAGAGCCCTCAGAAACAAGTCACAGAGGAGACTTAGATCTGAATGCAGTTCAGGAAACAGGAAATTTACAAAGATTCAATTATGGCTATCGATTCATTATTTTAGTGTCAGCATTTTTGCAACTTGGAGTGAAATTTGATGAACAATGGCTCATGAATAACAAAAATCCCAGAAATTTCTAAATTTCCAAAGTTGTTTTCTTCATATTTATTAAATAAAGAGCTTGTTGTGCTGTAGTATGCTTTTCCTATTACCCGAAAACAACCTTGAAACATATTCTGAGTGACAATGTGATCTATCACAATCAGAACTGAAGACATTGGGTTAATTTCACATTAACCTGACACAATAATTCTACAGTGAACTCAACAACTATGCTTTTCCTCCTACACAAGGCTGCATGTAGCTCTTGTGTATGCTTTGCTTATGGGGGAAAGAAAACACTGAATACATACCGAGCTACTGTCTAATGAAGCCAAAGGTGAGTGCAGGTCATTTTCAGTCCTGTGTAAAGGTGGGGTCCGTATCTTCTGCCCTGAAAGGAAGCATTGGTACAAATATTACAATTTACAAAAAGTCAGAGTCAACATTATGAGTCAAACGGCAGTCATGTAAAGTGAGAATATACAATATGTCACAATATGGCAGAGCTACTGTACATCAGGGATGATGTCATTCGAGATACAATTTAACTCAATATATCAATAATATTGGCCATCATATATGATATAAGCTTTATATACAGGCCCCCATATGATGACAAAGGAGAAAAAATAAAACAAAAACAAATGTAAACCAATATAAACATTTTATGTTTAAGTGTATCTGTAAATGAAATATGATTCATATTATTGGGTATTGCTCATTATGCATTAGACAAAAAAATATGGATGACTGTTTGACCTTGGTGCTGGACTTCCTTCTCTTTGAATAATCTGGTGTAATGTGAGTTTGGCTGTGATGCTGACTGAATTATAACCTTTTACATTGAGCTGTAGTCATAACATTCATTTCCACTTAAGTTTTGATTGTCAAATATATGGGTTTGCAAAGATTTCCACTGATCACACAATTGTGGATGTTGCAAAAAGACATTCACAACTTACTGCAGCCTTGCAATTGACATTTCTCTTTAGTGACAACAAAATAAACATTTGCTTATGCCACATCTTAAACTTGCTCATAAAACTTGTGCATTATCAGCACAAATGCACAATTTTATATATTTTCAAAAAGAAGTGTTCCTTTGGAACAAGGTTTGTAGAAGAGGGTGAATTATGAATAGGTCAGCAGGTATCTGACTGCAGGGATTAACTTTGACTGTGTTTGCAGAGCAAGAAAACACCAAGTAGAAAGAAAAATGCACACACAGATACATTGAGGCTGAACAGCGAAAAAAGAAATTTGCAATAGCTGGTCAAGATGGAACAAAAATGTATAAAAATAGATGTGTAAGTTTCTGATATGTTTCTGACCAGGTACTGGTCTGACCAATCTGTCCAGTGTCTTTTGTAACATTGTTGTCTTTTCCAGCAGCCGGTCAAGGTAGATGTGCTTGCTCACTGGGAGCTGCTAGGTTTCTCTTTATGTAAGCTACCCTTACATTACTTTTTATGATGAACTTGGGCTACAATCTATTTAAAATGGAATTATTAGAATTTAACTGAAGCGAATGGGCACAACAAAACGTCTCCCCTCATGCTACTCCATGATTAAATTCTAACCAGCCACAATGCATACAAATGCTTCTTTTCAAAGACTTTAAAGTCATTACCCTGCTGTGCTGTTCTAATGAGATTTATAAACCTTAATTGCAATGCAATTTTAGTAAGATTTCTCTACTTTACATTTTTTGTTTCCTTTATTTAATTGCATACCTATGCTTTATAATGTCTTCTAATGAGCTGTCACAGTTGCACATATCAGAGCACTTGACACTGATGTGAATTAGCTTTATAAACTCATAAAATAGTGCAGTAAAATGGAAATTGTATTTCAGATTTATTTTTTTTTTGTGTGTGTTTTTTTAAGGAAAGTGGACTACAGGGAGCATAAGTTAACAATTCTGTACTTTATAATAGTTTGTGAACTAAGATTAAAAAATAAAGTGCCCATCAACATATAGTTGGAGTTTTCATCCTGCTTTAAACTGACAGCTGAGACTCAAGGTGAGTATTTGATGTCTTTGCTGACTGTTTTCAGTGTAATGTACTGTGATTTGCATACAGAGAGACTGCTGACTGTGACTGTATTCCCCTATTCACTCACCTGTTGTATTCTCTCTGCCTCGATCGAATCACTCTACAGTATTTCATTATCTAAAGGGAAAAATAGAAAAGTGTTACAAGAGATGCATCACTCCTAATCCTCACCCACACACGTTTGACTTAAAAAGCTGCATGCAATGTATTATGTATACACTGTATAGCACAAAGTTGTTAAATTCCATCACTGTGAAAAAAGTAAACCAATTTGGGGGTATAAAAGGACATTTTTATTAAATAATTATTTAAATCACTTTTGTGATGTTTAGTTTGCCGACATTATTTTAGAGCCTTTTATTATAATTTATTCCATTTTATGTTACTGTTTAGCTGAATCTCTTATGGATCTATTTAGGGATGGTAAGGGGCATTTATTTTAGGTTTAAAATGAGCAGGTTTACTTTTTTTAAAGTGGAAATTAGCATTTAATTATTAAATTAGGATTAGCATTAGGGTTACCTGCTTAGTGTTTAGTCCTCCTTTCAGTCCTGTGATCTACACTCTTAATCAGTCGGGCTGCAGGTGTGCTAATCACAAAAGAGAATTCAAATCGCTGAATAGACTTGAGCTTTAGGTATTTAGAGCACGGAAAATTGCAGAGCAAATACAGATTTCTCAGGTTAAATGACAGAAATGCAAAAAAGAGGTTAGCAGAGACATTGCAGAGAAGTTGCAGAAAACAACTGAGCATGCTGTTTTTCCACTCAGCATTATCATATACTATCAGAAGGTGAATAGCAGTATCTAGGATCCTCCTGAGCATGTAAGGAATTATTATTATATTGGAGGACTTCTTACCTCTTTAAACTCCATATCATTTTCAGAGTCATTCAATATCTGTTTATGATGTAACACTTGAGAGAATGGGTTGAGAAAAGAAGTTTAGTAGTTTCTTAATAGTGATCAAATATTCATGGCTGACTATTTAAAAAATTGTTAATTTGGGGGATTTAAAAAAAATGAAAAGTGATAGCTGTTTCCTGAAAGCAGACTTGAACTTTTAAAGACAAGAACTGTTAACAAGCTTCAGAAAAATAGCAATCTACCGCACCATAACTTATCATTTAGAAAGTTTCCCACACTCTGTTGAAGTTTATGTTGTTTTTATTAAATGCTTTATGTACAAATACAGATTACACACAGAACAGAGCACTTATAAACTACACAATGTGCATCGGTGACTGCTTTCAATTAAAAGAAAAACGTTTGCACGATCACAATCTCACATCATTTTGTATGAAATTTAAATCACAATATTACCGAGCGTGAATTTTTATCAATGGTAAATCAGTTTATAAAGTCAGTTATGGGGAAACTTGTGGAGTGATTTAGATTTCTTCACATTAAATACTGAGTTTTTGTAAGAACCTTTAGTT
Organism: Atherinosoma microstoma; assembly: GCA_037177055.1. Taxonomy (NCBI): domain Eukaryota; kingdom Metazoa; phylum Chordata; class Actinopteri; order Atheriniformes; family Atherinidae; genus Atherinosoma; species Atherinosoma microstoma. Next base: position 10,608,513 of record JBBBVU010000017.1, read on the forward strand.
TATTTAGACTTTCCATTCAGATATTCTGTTCTTCTTTTAGGATTGTCTTCAATTTGTTGCTTTTCGTTGAGTCTGTCATTTTATTTGTACTCAAGGTGATGTGTGGTTGTCTGTGGTGTGTTTCCATGGCAATAGGTTTTGCAACTCAAGCAACTGTTGAAAATGATCAAGGAAGCAAAACATAGATGTAATGTAAAAGCAGAATACTTTACATAAGTATTGCTATTCTAAAAACATTTTAATCATAAAATTCTCTGATTCATTTTAGTGAACTAAATATAGGAAAAATGATACCCTGACATCAGACTGGATCTCACAAAGGTTTTCTTACTGTAAATTAAGTTCAAGCTGAGGGACCGGTTAGCCAAGTACTTACCACATGCAGCTCCTCTAAGCAGTAAATCTGCTGTTCTATTTGATGTTTGTGCTTCCATTTATACTTTGTCACTTTTCCTGTATTCCTCTTTTGTATTTAGACCAAATTAAACAAATCAATCTGTAAGAAAATGAGCAAGAAAGATCTATTTAAAACAGCTTGAGCCCACAGAGACACACCAATCAGTTAACTTTGCAAGAAGGTGGAAGTTTTTTTAGTTTTTTTATTCGAAATGGACGGCTCAGCTTGATTTAATACAACATGATTTTAGGTTACTCACACAAATTAAGAAACATTTGGAAAACCTATTACAGTTTTTCTCCATTGGTTTGGCTCATTTCTTGAAATAGAAATTACATTCTCATAAATTTAAGATCCTTTGTCAAAACAGTCTTACAGTTTAGCACAACACCATGGCTCACTTGCAAAAGCTTATCTCTCTCCAAAAACTGTTCACTCATGCTTCAGAACTAAGTTCCTTTCCCATGTAAGTTGTCAGTGCCACCAAAATGGAAAGATCCTTCTCAGTTATTTTGTCTCATTTCTTGAAACAGATTGGACGTTCTCAACATTATTTGCACTTTAACCAAAATAACCTGGATGGTTCAGCACAACACCATGGTTCACTTGCAAAAGGTCAAATCTCTCCCAAAACAATTCATTCATGTGTCAAAATGAAATTCCTTTCTCATACAAATAGTCATTCCCCCCAAAATGTATCGTCCTTTTGGCATTGTGTAAGCACTGCAAGTCAAAATGTTTAGATGTTTTGTCACAATGGCAGAAGACCATTGAAATACCCTTCATGTCCAGCTCTCAGTCTTAGCCCATTTCTTCAGTGACAATGGTTACTATACTCTACTTTGGTCTCGCTAACAGTATACAATTATTTGCAAAACTGAAAAGGGAAAAAAATAGGATTTTACAATAAGAATGGCCTCCAAGATTGCGCTCATACTGTAACCATTATTATTCACACACATAAAGTAACTTCCACACATCAGAGTAAAAAGAACATGTATACAGCATAATATACTGTAGTATAAACACATAAACAAAAAACAATAACATTTGTATGCAGCTTACAGTTCTAGTTTCACTTGACTGTCAATTCCTGTAATCAGTTTATCAAATGTTCCAAGAAATTCATATATGGTATATTATGTTTTTGACTAATTTTGACAATTGAACAGACTGTTGTGCATGTGATGACATCTACAATGAAATGATGCTGACATGTTTTGGACAGAACAACCATTAGACTGAGAATAAACAATCAGTTTAGATCAAAAAGATTTATTCACTTGGAAATTGTGCTAAATGTAGGCTAACTGTGCTAATAGTAGGCTACCTGAACTTAATCATTTGCAAAGATGCACTGAGACATTGAGACATGTACTAAGACATTTGCAGTTTTATGAAATTAATGAGAAATACAATTGTGTTTTGAACAACTGGTAAATGGTTTGGAGGTTTGTCCATGTTGTTTTGAGAATGTAATTTATGTTTCAAAAAATGAGCCAAACCAATGGAGAAAAACTGAAATAATTTGCAAAGATGTACGGAGACATTGATACATATACTAAGACATTAGCAATTTGATGAAATGAATGAGAAATACAATTCTGTTGTGAACAATTGCCTAGTGGTTTTGAGGTTTGTCCATGTTGTTATGAGAATGTAATTTCTGTTTCAAGAAATGAGCCAAACCAATGGAGAAAAACTGTAAAAAGAATTAGGAAAAAAGTAAACAAAAAACTTAAGGAGCAACTTTTGCATCCTTAAAGGGACTTTTTCCTTGTTTCTTAAGTGGGGCTGTAAGAAGTACTTCATAATAATAATCCCTTCTGCCTCAAACAGTATTATGGACTGGGCCTGTGTAACATGGCCACACTAGGAAGCAACCAGGATTTTTTCTGAACGAACCACAGACTGTATTGCTAAATGACATTCTGCAGTTGAAAAAATGTAAACAACTAAGGGACATGGTGTTAACATCCATAATATAGCTCTTGCTTGAACCACTAGCAGTTATTTTTAGGTTTCATTGTTTTGTTGTTTGCCCTGTTCTGAGTAGTTTTTTGCTTTAGTTCCCCTGTCAGGAAAGAGTCAGGAAAGAATTTTAAAACTAATGAGACTAACTACTGTCAATTGAAGGAAAAACACTGACTGCCCATAAGTACTACATACAGTACAACACCGCTTATAAAAAAGACTCTTTATTGTTTGTCCAGGTGGACAACAACTGACACAGCATCCTGAAATAAGACAAATGTGTTGAACCTTATGCTTTTTTGTCTCATTTATCTGGCAATTTTTTACAATGCAATCTGTTAATGCATAATCTACGCTAACCCATGTAAGAACAGGGCTGTTGTGTATGAAACTGCCAAATCTGACACAAAGAGCAGGGGTTGGCTTGTAAACGCCAGCTTTAAAGACAAAAAATGGAAACCTGTCACAAATACAGACATAATATGAACAATATGTCTAAACTCTCAAAATTATTGTTTTAGTGGGGATAAATCATACAAACACCCATTCTCTATATGGATAATTATGTTTGTATGTTAAAAAGAAGAGGACTTAGTCCTGTATAAATCAACACATCAGGAAAATGCAGTAAGGTTTTGTGTGCTTTTCGTTCTTGTTTCTTTTCAACATTTCTGAATTGGATGAGAGAAAAGTGAACATTACAGCATTTTATGAAGGACTGTGAAAATAATTATACATATCATTGGAGGTCACATATTTGGAGCACCTTCAGTCATCAGTATATGCCATAGGGGTGTTTTCTGTAGCCCCCTCTTGTCAGCCGTAAAGCAGGGGCTTTGAGACTGGGTCGGGTGGCCGTCCACTCTTCCTCTGCAAAGATGGTTAAAAGCACGTTGAAAAGAGCTACTGCGTTGGCTGTGGTGAGAAAACGTCGCATTACAAAGTCAAACTGTGAGCACAGGTATTGTATTATATCTTTTCACAATGCAATTTCATAGAGACAAGGAATTTAAGAGAGCAAATTACATCGTAGCTACTATGGGGGTTTCTCTTCACAGGAAATTAATTTCATAAGCTCTTTGCCCTCTGTTGGTCCAGTACTGAGATCAGACTGTCAGCAGCTCCTTCCTTAGAGCCAAATTCTATAAAGATGGCCACCTCTGCTGCATGGCACATTGCGCTGCTTCCAAATAAGAGAGTGTTTATGAAGCAGAAAATCAAATCATTGCCCCTTCGGTTTTGGTTCGATCTGACCTCAACATCCCAGTGCACAATTCATTGTGCTGAAAATGAATGAGCCTACAAACCTGCAGTGGCAACTAGCTTACAGCTGCTTCTATGACACCTTGTTACTTGACTTCTGTTGATTTTTTTTTTCTCAAACTAAATTTTCCTTGTTGAAGATTTTTCATGGTGGCTAGGAAATCAGAGAAAGATAGAATCTTCTTTTTTTTAAAGGTTCAAACATGTGCAGATAGCAAATGTTAGAAAGAGCGCTCTGAAATATGCCTTTAAAGGATCATACCCGAAAGGCAAAATACTACAGCTTTACAATAGGCAATGGTTAGCCCTGTGAGCTTCGACTGGCATGTTCATGGTTTTAGTCAAATGCAGCTTGTAGCCAGGAAGGTAGGAGGAGTGATGCATGAAAGAATGACTTCCTGGGTCAGGATGATTAGAAGTGGGCTGTAACCACAGGGGTTTTTCTTTGTCTTTTGGCTGGTAGACATATTTTAAATGTAAATACAGCAGCAGAAGCAAATACTGAATGATCAACAGGCCTTCAAAAATCTTTGACCGTTTCCATGAATATATTACCTGCAATAATAGTGGGAAATGACTACTGTTTTTTTCATTTTGTTTTGTTTTTTTTCATTATTTTTGTGGAAAATATTACAGGTTGGATTGCACAACTGACAGAAATTAACTACAAAAACAAAAAATAGATAGATAGATAGATAGATAGCTAGATAGATAGATAGCTAGATAGATAGATAGATAGATAGATAGATAGACATCATTATGGGTCACTTGCAGTATCAACAAGTGACCACAAGAGGGCAGTAATTGACAAAACACACATACACACAGTAATT
>JBBBVU010000017.1:10618958-10634303 GCA_037177055.1 Atherinosoma microstoma
AAGTAATGATTAAATTGTATGATCGGAGCTGCTACAATTTGCTGCCAGCAAGCGGCGCATTCTAGAGTGGAATGTAAGTGTATGTGTATAAGTAAGCAAGTAAAATTAATTTGTATAGCACGTTTTACAGATAAAAATCACAAAGTGCTTCATAGCAAGACAAAAAAATAACAAGTCATAACAATAAAAATAAAATAAAAACAAACACCAGGTTAGTTAAAAGCTTATTTGTATAAAAATGTCTTCAGCTGCTTTTTAAGAGAGTCAGTGGAGACAATGGGGGAGTATTCCACAACCTTGGTGCCACTGCCTGAAAGGCCAGATAACCTAAGGTTACATGTCTTTCTTATCAATCTACTGTCTAACAATTATCCTCTTTTCATCTTCATCTTCTTGACAGATATTATGATGTTTGAGTATTTTGCTTTATGTTTTCAAATCTAATGTTCCCGATTCCATTTGCTGCTACACAGAACCAAAGCATGATCAATCCAGCCCAATGTTTAACAGCTGGATGCATATGAACATCTTATGCTTTTATTTAATTTTTCTTTATATTTTATACCTGTCATTTTCATTTGATCTACAGTTTATCATAAACTCCAGTGGTTTCCTCATGAAGGATCCTTCACACCTGGGGGCTATGGCTGCACAGTCCATGGGGTTGCTGTTGTGGGGACTGCCTTTACTGGTTGGCCGGGAGTCCTGCACCACGGCGTTAGAGCTGTGGTGTGGACTTCTGGCTCCCCTGATCTGGGTGGTTCCCTGTGGCGACGGCCTTGTGGTCTTGGATGAGCTTGCTCCTAGTGTGAATGGATCACCCAAAATATTGTTTTCTCACTGCAGTGTCAAACCAGATTAATTTTAATTTTTGCTCAGTTGAAGAGACAGAAGGGTGGGGGTGGGGGGTTTGAATGCATGATGTGTGGGCATGAATGTATGTCAGTAAGAGTATGATTAGGTGGGTGTTTTTAGAATTGTTTATTGTTGTATGTTTTTTTGTAAAGCTCTTTGTGTTGCTTACTTTGTGTTGCTTATATATATGAAAAGTGCTCTATAAATCAATACAATTGAATTTGAATGCCCAAACCATTTCCTCACTCATTTCCATTTTTGTCATTTTGAAATTGTAAAAGATTAAATAAAAAGGTTATCACTGAAAGCTTTAAATAACCCACTTAGTCCCTCACAGAAGCAAACATCTTGTCTAACTTGTTTGCATTCTGTGAAATCAATAAGAAGAACTTCCAATGTATAGAATTGTGTTCCCTATTTTGGAGGTTTACATGTGCTGGATTAAAAGGGCATGCCCTTTTCACCACTGCAACCCAACCTCCACTTTTATATGAACATATCTAGTAAGCCCATATAATTTTCTGTCAAATGGTTTATTCATGAAAGCATAGATTTTCAGTCTCAGCAGACCAAAGCTTCTTGCAAAACAGCCTTTGAAACTGAAGAGATGCCAAAGTGTTTGCAGAACAGTGGGATCTGCTCTTGTCTCATGTAATTGTTGGATCTTATGCCTTTTAAAAGAATTTGAGGAATTTCAAGAGATTTTGATTCCTTTTCATAATGATCCAGTCTTTTCTAGTCTTTTCCAAGCTTGATATTTCAAATCAAGCTCTTTGGCGAGTGTTCATTTCACATTAGAGGTTGAATCCGTTTTAAATGAGCACAACAAAATGGTTTGGAAACCTCCATGAAATTCATCGACAGGCACATAACTCCTGGATTTCTGTTTGTAGCAATATAGTCAGACAGTGGTGTTTTGCATTAGGTTGAGCTGCACTGTCTAAAGCTGTAGGACACAAAAGTAGAGACATCAGGGTGAAGGACATCTAGCAGAGCAACAAAAAAGAAATTACATTTAAAACACTTATACACACTCTCCATCTCCTACTGGGTAATGCTGATTCAGAAAGCTCTTGTTCCTGTGTGGCTCTATTTGTGTGAACATGAAATTGACTAAATTAAAGTTAGGGATTATGCAAGGGATTAAGTTGTTCGGGGATCCTATATTTCTCTTTTTCTTGCATGAGTCTCTCCACACAATGGACGAGCCACAGACCTGTATATCTTCGTAATGAACAATTTTGTCAGCTATCCCATATGAAAACTGGCCACACTGGACCACAGCTGTAAAGCAATCAGTGGATTAATTACAGTCAAACGTATTTCAGTCACTTCTCACTCACAGGATATTTATGAAAGGAATTTTGACGCATTTACAGGAAAGAATGTCAGCGGAAGTAACTGAAATGCTGAATTCACACATAGTAACACAGTTTACTGTTTGTTTGTGTGGAAAATGGGAGGTCTTTCTCATTTACAGTAACATAAGGAACCTAATTAAGTCGTCAACTATGTTAAATAAAAGTAAATGTGTGAGCCAGAAGATTTGTTATTTTGTCTGCTTCTTTCGGTGCAACCCATCAGGGATTCTGCAGACATGCATGCAGAATCAGCGGCGGACGGTAGCAACTTGATGGACCACTCTCTTTATTAAGCATTTGCCCTGTGTCTGCATATTTAGAGTTTAAAAAAAAAAAACTTATTATAAAATAACAATATATCACAAATATAACCCTTGAAATACATTTTTAGTTTCATTTTAAGTTATCACCTTCCCTGAGCCCTTGAATAAATGAATAAAAATACATTACAGAGCACACCCAAGCCTGAGTGCAGCAGCTGTACAGACTGCATCTGTCATTTAAATACTAACAGATCAAAGAAAATTGGAAACAAAAACAAAAACAAAAACAAAAACAAAAACAAAAACAAAACAAAAAACAAACAAACCACCATACAGAAAACAATGCAATCCATCCAGTAATCCAACTGGACTACAAACAGCATACAATGCAAATACACACACACGACCGAGAATATCCCATGCTTTTGCAATGAGGCAAAAGATTAATAAATAAATACCGTAATTTATAATAACAATAATAATATTATTATTACCATCACCACCACCATCGTCATTATTATTATAAATAATAATAACAACAACAATAGCAAGAGCAAGAAAAAAAAAGACTAGACTAGACTAGACTAGAACCTGATTTATTTTGATTAAATAACTTTTCCAGACCACTTTTTTATAAAGGAAATGGATAAAAGCTAATATCTCTGCTTGAGCAATGACCAAGAAAAACCTGCACTCAGAGATATTTTCACAATGCAGCACTTGTGGGGCCTATCACATCAATTAGCAGTGGCCTGGACCGGAAAATGGCCTGACTGGCCTGCTTGTCAAAAAAAAAAAAAATATTACAGTGCATTACATCGGTTTGGCTGATTGGTCTGCCTAGCACCGACACCTGTGCAGACAAAATAATAACCAAAAAAATTATCAAAATGAGGAGATATTTATTTTAAATGATCAACATGCACAAAGTGTGCAGAGACGGAACAGCTGAGATGCAGAGAAACGTGGCGGCAAAATGGACTCGGAATAAAAAGTTGAAAAGAGGGAGAGAAATGAGGAGGCAGAAGGCAAGTGTCGGAAAATTTGGGATATTTACAAATCAGCAGCAGCACGGACCACATGAGTTCACTATCTATCAAATGAGTGATAGAGGAGAGACGGCTGGTGTGTTACAAGCTGCAAACTTTTATCTGAACATAATATGTGAGCTCTAGTTGAGATTCTCCATGACCATTTTTATGTAGCTGTAATAGTGATCTTGGTCAGGGTTGGAATTACATAGGTGCTTCCGGGGGAAAACTTATTTTCGGGCATGTAAGTCCCGTGCACATGCATGCATATTAATGCACAGTTTGGGAAACCCTCTTAAGGTTGGACAGTCTTTTATCTAGGTTAAGTGAACTTTTTCATTTTCTAATGTCAGTCGAATCACATCAGGTGAAGCTGCTGTTCACCACTTCTTGTTTTTACTGTTTCAGCGAATGTTGATGTTAACATATTATATTGATAAAAAAGAGATTTGGTGGCCTGGGTGAGTGTATGACTCCTGGCCTGACTTTTTCTCTCAGTCCGGGCCTGCTAACCACCATACCACCAGTGTTTTTTCCCTGCATTTTAGCTTTCTCACTTCACTTTCTCACTCAATAGCTTTGCAGACTTTCTGCACTATTTCACAGACAGTTGATTCAGTCACACCGCACAAATCTGCTGCTGTACAGTGGAAAGTTCCACATGCTAAAAACCTCAAGGTGATAAAAAGTACATGTAAGGGAGGAGGTATAGGGCTTCCCCTTACTGAGCCACATGAAAGCTTTGTCTGAAGCAAGCAAATCATTTCAGCTGCATCATTTTTGTACATACGAAAACAGTCATGGAAATCTAAATCATCAAATTCATTTAGCAGGTTACTTCAGTTTCTGAGAAATCGTCTTTCTGGTCTTGTCGGTGGTCTTTCAGCATCACTGATGTAGTCAAGGTAATCCATTTTCACAACTTAGTCTGAAGTTAAACCTGCCTATTCCCAGGTTTAATTCAAGTCTTCATTTAGACCTGGACTATCTAACTCAAGGCTACAACAAGTCTGAGATTATTTAAATCCATATGCAAGAAAGCTGTTTCAAAAACTCCTGATTTAAATGTGATTTAGTCTTAATCCCCATATGGGAAACAGGGCCAAGATGTCCAAGAGAGAGAATCTAGCCTACTGCAAACCTGACCCCCAGAGAACAGAGCATTACCATGAAGTAATTTCTCCACTAGCCAGGGATCAAATAAAAAACTTCCTCCTCCAGGAATGTGCAACCCAACCACTTACCAGGTCAGCAATGGATGCTCAAAAATCACACATAGGAGCAAAGATCCTGGTGTTGAGTTCCACAAGTGACCAGGCAAGTTAGTGTGTGAGCAGAGAGTGCAGTTTTAAGAAGGAGAAAAACAAAATTGTAAGTGAGCAGGGTGGGGATGATGAAAAAGTCAGACTAGGCTGTTGCCGGAAGACATTACAATGGATATGAAAACAAGAAATAATACTAAAGATGATTTTTCAAGTATAATATATCCTTAAATGAAGTTAGGTCACAAAATATGTGATGACAATCAACCTACCTCTGTAAAACCTCAGTCTTATGTCTTTTAGTCAATATATTTGTTTGGTCCAAACAGACAGAAAACAAGCCGAGACTTTCTTTTCAAATAGGGACAAAGAAAAGCATCTTTAGGGAGAAGCATCATCCAATTTCTTGGCATTCAAAGAAAAACCGAATAAACAGTTCATCCTTCTCTCCCTTTTCTCTCAGCTGACCTCCGTCTCAGTGTCGCACATAACAAATGCGTTCAGCTTCGACAGGGTACTACATGTAAATAGGCCGGCCTCTAATTAATGAGGCTTGATTCCTCTAGTTTGACACTCATCTGTAAAAACAATTAACACCGGTGCATTTTAACAAGGCAGAAGACATAAATCAAATGTTAACACAAGAGTGGAGAGTCCTCGCTCAGTGTAATTAGGACAGCACGAACTTAAAGGCCCTTAGCACTGTGCTTCATTATCAATTGACAACCTGTATGTCCCCTGACAGTGACTGATCTTCATATGGAGCTGCCTGTGAATGCCTTTCCACACAGCCGAATGGGGGAGGAAAATGCGATTTGCAGTCCTTTGTTTCAGAGAATAGATGTTCTTCTCTGCTTTTTACCTGTGCAAATTGAAATTAAGCACCTTTTGCTGCTCTGCACTTTGTGAGTGCACACTTTGAAATATTTTGCTGAACTTTGAAGAAAGGTTAAATTTTTCAACATTCAATAATTACAACTAGATCAAACCTTGATTAGTTTAATTGCATTAAACAATCTCATTCACTTTAGGGAAAACAATGAATAATTCAAAGATGTGCTGGTTAAATTTTACTACTAGATGTTGTTTCAGAGTTTAGCATAAGATGTATCAGCATCTGTTTGCTTTTCCCCTCACAGGCAGCTTTAGTCCCTGATGGTACAACTGAGCCCATTATGTATTCCACCTGAGTTTTTGTTTTTTTCTTTTAAATAATCAAGTGGAAGTGTGTATGATACATCTGTTTTGATAAACAGAGGAGTTCTGCGTGGCAAATTTCCATAATTAATATACCAAATGATAATCCAGCAGTGCATCTGAAGCCATTGTTATATGAAGCAATTACAGCAGATATGCACTCAGAAACTGCTAACCTTCAAGAAATATACTCCACGAATCACATGCATCTTACACGTTCATGAAATAGATGATATGGGGAGGATTTTCCCCTGTTTCCAAAGGGTGTCCTTTGCTTTTTTCCACAGTAGATAGATTATAGTTTTTTTTTTTTCTTCAAAGCCTCCCAAAGCTCTGTGTTTAATCACATTATGGCATTTCCCGCATTGCCTTGGTATGGTTGGAGGGCTCAGGTTTAAAAAACCAAGCTATGAGTTTCAATTTTTACCAGCAATTTGTACAATTCATGGTCTGCTGTCAGGGACCGAATGCTGTATCATTCCTCTCTTCTACCATCAGCGCTGACATTAAGGGATAAGATTTGATCCAGATAGGATTTGATCTTTAACATTAAACTAAGTCCATGGTCCCAGTTCATACAGAATGTCATCAATCACATCTTTAATCTCCTTCTGGTCTCCTTTTACACTTTTCACAAGGAGTAAGACACTGTTTGTCTCACTGCTGCTCTTTCTAAGGAATTGGTAAATTTGTTCTTGAGTGCCTCTTTAAAATGCCACAAAATAGCAGTTTGAAGTTGTAATTTTAGCACTTCAGGAGCAACTTCATCTAAAATGATGCATCCTTTCTTAGCAAAATTATTTTTAGAGCAAGGGATCATAAGAATAAGAGTGTAACACAGACTTATTTTCATTCGTACGAGCAGAAAACAGTCTCTCTTTAATTCTTGCATCAAAAATGCAGAACAAGCGAGTATTGCAACGTCACCTCACATACTGTAAGAGTGGTGCTTTGAGGAAGTTTCTGGTGTGCACTGTAACGGAGACCTCAAAATACTGGAAAAAAATAAGTACAATACAGGTAAGAAATTTGGTCTTGCAAATAAATCAGTCACCCAATTTTAGATATAATAAATTAGCTAGTTGCTATTATTGTAGATATTTTATTACTGGGAAACAAACCTCTATTATTAGATAAAAGAGCTGCATTTCAAGCTCCTTCAGATTCATATTGGAGCAACTTGATGGTCGACTCAATGCTTTGATTATTCATGTTATCACAAATAAATGTTGATCATTACAAAAGAGCTAACCCATTATGAACAGATTACATTTTTAATTAGCTTATGTTGTAAACACTTGCCAGTGTACAGTATGATTAGTTGAAAATGTTTCTGTTAAATGGTCTTTGTATGTAAAGAAGGCACATGAAGGACCAGAACTAAGTTTTCTTTTGGGTAAATTGGCCTTTTGATCTACTTATAAATCTTAAACTAAGAGACTTATCTGGTTATCTAAAAAAGAAACTACAGTAAAAACGCCCATTGGCGTGATCTACTTGTAAATCATTGGCACATCAGTCCCAATCCTGCTGCGATAGCTTGATATATTAGATCTAAACTGAAAGTCTGACAATAAACATCCCTGTACTGGGAGGGTTTCATTAGACAACATGCCAAGAATCTCGAGAAGGCGTACCAGCTCAGACTGATACAACTAATTCAACTTGTAAATGTTTGAGCCCATTCCACTGATGTGATACCAAAATGACAAAATATATGTTAACTCCCTCCCTGAATAAGCACTGTAACCCACTTCATTCCTGAATTGTAGGACCCTTTAAGAGGTACAATAATAGTTACTGTCACTGTATTAGTTTTATGGCATTGACAGCATGACAGAGCCCATTCATCACTACAGTATCCAGAGGTTCCTCTGTCAAATGAAGACCTACAAAAGAAACACCACAAACATTATGCAAACCCCAGTCTGTCATTCATTCAGTAAACACAACGCCTGAACCACAGGATTTACACATGCCTAAATGTGTATGGGTGCTGGGTATGAATCGGCAATCCTATGCAAATTGGTCTCTGGCAGAAGATGTGTAGTGATAATGATAACTCGCTGTACTCTGAGTTCATAAAAGCAGAGGGTAAAATGAAAACTCCAAACTGCAGCCCTGCAGAAAGCAAGGTTGTCACTCCATCAATAACTCAGCTGTGTGAAGGCATTCATGATTTTAATTTTTCCTCTAAATTGGTAAATATGCATTCATTATTTTAAGAATAGATCAAAAATGCTAAATTTATTGGTTTGGTTGGGGTGGTAGCATATAACGGGTCAAATCATATGGTGGACTCCTGTCCATGTATGTAAATAGAAACCTGAAAGGAAAATTGCTGAGTGTCAAGGCCATCATTTTCTACATAAAAAAAAAAAATCCCTATCAAATAGTTGTTTATGTATGTGTTAGTGCGAGTGTGCTTTACTGAAACTGGAATAAATTGCCTTTTTTGGGGGGATTATTTTCAGCCGTGTATTAATATAAATTTGGTGCTTCAGTAAGTACGGCAGCAGTATGGTGTATGTGGGATTGCCTTAAAATAAGCCATTAAATAAGAGTTCATAATAATGAAGGAACACCCAGGGTGGATGTGGTTGTGCACAACACTGGTGTTCTATGGCTCAGAGGAATAAGCTTTATTAATCTTTGACTACACAGGTCGCACTTAGTGGGATCAACTCACTTCTGATTTTAGAGTCTCTATGGGATTCTTTAAGAATAATAATGGAAAAAATTGCACATCACAAATGAGAATAATTGCAAAGAGAAGAACACATTTTGACAAACAAAGGTAACAGAGTGATGTAAAGGGTGGAGTGAGGAGAGATTTGTGGTAGATGGATAAAAAGAAAACAGAATGTTCATGAAATATAGAAGCAACACTGATACATGATAACTGCTAGCTTCCCCGTGCTTTCCTTCAGAGTTTTAAATCAATACCACCCTCGATTAGGTACAATTATAGACTTTCTCACAGTATCGGTTTTATGAGGAAAACTGACAGTTTGACAGAGTCCATCAATCAACAACCTCTGAGGAAACTGCACAATAATAAAGCACTCTATAATTTACAGAAGCAAAGCACACGGCGTGGCAACAAAAACTACTGCTGATGTATTGTTGTGTACCAGTGGGTTGTGGATTGCAGGATTCTTGTATTGAACTAACGAGCAGTGCAACACATCTTGTACACGCCATGAACTAAAATAAAGAAATCAAGCAAAGCTGGACGTTTCCATGAAGACATTTGCTACAATCTTGAAACATGTTCAAAGAAAATTGTGTAATGCGGCAGAAAAAAAAATAGCAAAGTGAGATATGAGGGGGGAGAATGTTCAGGACAAACTCATCTCACCATAATCCCATCGTCTCTGCGCTCCCAACCTCCTTTCCAACCTCCAATTACAAAGAGAAGAAATGCCTCGCTTTTTCGCTCCTTAGAAATACACAGGCTCTACATCAGAACTCAATTTGGTTTGGTAATGAGACTGCGCTTGTGCATTTCCCAATGCAGACAACCCAATCTTCAGCTGCCTGCACACATGGGGTTTTTCTTAGCAGGAAGGCTCTGAGGAAATAGACTGGTAAAAATGTTGCCTTTTTCCATTTGGATGAAACTTAGAGATCACCTCCTATAGTCTTTTCAATACGACCTTGAGACATTTCTGAGATCTGAGGACAGACAGCTTTTAGCTAGGTCCTTGAATATTTATTGATATAGAGTAAGAATCATTTTAAAGTACTTGAGAGATTTTACAGATCACTAATCTCTGCATACATTGTTACCTTCTGAAGACCCATAGAGGCCATTTCCACATCACATGAAACCTGTTTTACTTAATAGCACACTTGTTCGTTTTCTCTACAGAACCCTACTGCTCTTTTGTATATTTCAATCAGCTACAAAACATATGGATGGCAGCAGCTATTTCTGAAGTTTTTAATCAGTGGAGACCAACAAAAAACCACAGAATTCAATCAGGTGTGAATACCAGCTCAGTTAAAGTTAATTCACAAGTGACCAAATTCACATTCTGACAAAACATGTTTGATTGTTTTTTTTTTCCATTGGAATTCTCCAACAAGAGAGGGTCCAATCTTAACGCTTGAACTTAAGATGTTATTGAGTAAAGTGACTCTCAAAGCATCCTGAGGTGTCATTATTCACTCCTCCTATTTAGATTTTGAAGCTTGGAGCGATGTTGTTGGTTGGAATTGTGTGCAGAAAAAGCATGTTCCTCTTTAGATGACGGGAAAAAAGCAAAAATAAAAACTGCGTACATACTGGCGACCAGGGTGTTCCCTGCTTCTTGCCTAAATCCCACCAAGAAAATGTGATGCCTAAACCTAACTAAGTAGGCATGATGTCTAAACTTGAAGAAAGATTGAATTAAACAAAACTGTATGTAAGGACTGAATAAATAAAGACAGGGTATAAAAATAAATATCTTGGTACTGGCCAATGATGAAGAGTTGTGATTAATGTGGTGGTGGGGGCCCGGTTCAGGCTTTTGGAGCCCTGGGGCCCGCACTCCGCCCGCCCTGGATGACCGGTGCCCAGTGGAGTCAGCGGCTGCTGGTTCTGGCCTGCCAGGGCCTGTGCCCCATGGCATCGGGGGGCCTCCCTCTGCCACCTCGTGGGTGGGTGTGGGGTCGTCTTCCTGGTGCTGTCCGTGCTCTGGGGTGGCTGCCGATCGCCCAGGTCTCGGGGTCCCCCTGGCCGGCCTCTTACCTTTGTGCAGGCAGAGTCACATCTGCATGATCACTCCTCTTTGAACCCTCACTCAGTATATATTCTGTATGCTGACACAGTCACTGTGTTGTCCTGTAGGTTTATTTACTTATAGATACTTTCAGTTAGTTTTCTTTGTGTGTGTTTCTGGTACTCTGGTTTTAGTTGAGATACCTGGTTTCTTTTCAACTTATTCATCTCTCATTGGTGCACCTGACGGTTGTCGGCTTTGTCCTCCTGCGGGGGCTGTGGGAGGTTCTTTGTTGTGTTTCTGTACAGGTGTAGCAGGTCTGTCTAGAGTCTGTGGTTGAATTGCATCATTTTCTATTTGGTGTATCTTTGTCTCCTCTTTTTTTTCCTGTTTATTCTTTCTTACTTTTCTGTTCTCTTTCTGTCCCCTCTGATCAGGTCCAGCAATATTATGTAAATGTGGTAATAAACCATTATTCAAAACACATAAATAAAAACAGAATTCAGACTATCAAGAGGAGCTTTTATACTCATATAGCTCCTTTTGGCAAAACAACTTTATCGGCACAACACAGCAGCCAGACCATCATTCTGCTTGCTATGATGCTGGACAAGACAAGTAAAAAAACAAAAAAAACAAAACTAAAGAAAAAAAGAATTGTGACGAATTGCAAGATTTTTTGCGATAAATTGTAAGATTATACGTATTATGTGTAAAATTTGATAATAATTTAAAATGCAGTGTATTGTACACTTAAATTAGCAGTGCTTCTATGCAGAAAATTCCAATAAATTTAGTTTGCAAATACTAAGCAAACAAGCTGCTTTTTAATCACACTATTCCTTTTACGCAGTAGCAGTTCATAAGTCATAAGTTTATTGTACATCCAACTTAAACATTAATGTAATAAAATTAAATATATATGACAAAGAGGGATGAAAATGTCAGGGTTTTAATTGTTAAAAAGAAACATCATAAAAGCTGTGTGAACCTGCCTTCCTTCTAAACACAGAAATATCTGGTGAATTTTCAGCCCTCAGGTGTATTTCCTGGCTGTAACAGACAAATCGCAGGATTAGATTCTCAGCACTTATATTGTGAGGGAGGACGTGTTGTTTCATAAGTGAAGAGCTATCACCCAAAATTATTTAAAAAAAAGAATTGAGACCATATCACGTTATAACGTGATAGTTTTATTGTAAAAACGTGAAACATATCACATTGTAATGTTTTAAGTTTTGTTGTAAATGACATAACTGAACTTGGTGCTAAATAAATGGCTCCTTGCAATAAATCAGCATGTAATCAAACTTGTTTTCAGAGTCTCAAATGCAGGTTAAGCAGTTTTCTTTGCAACACAAATTCTTCATCCACCTTAGCCAGAATCCTACACGCCACTGTGGTCTTTAGAAACTGAATGACATGCTTGGACGTTTTTACAACAAATACAACCAGACCCACTACAGCGAGCTCCAGAAAAGAGGAGTTTAAAAAGATGACCCAGTAGTCAAAAACATTGTTTAAGTTAGATAAAGAGGATTTATCACTATAACAAGAGCTTGAGGCTGAATGATATGGTGGTAAAACCTCTGTTAGAATAAAGAAAAAACATTGCTTCAGAACTTCATCTGTGAAATAGTTGGTTTCTTTTCTTTTTTTTGTGATCAGGGTTTAATATGTTTCCAACCTTAAAACTAAATCTGACTCATTTTCATTGCACACTCCTGGGACCTTCATCACCCTGCAGCGTTCCAGGGCTGAGGAAACGCACTTCACAACTTTGTGTTCCCGCCCGGAGCATCATGTGACAGCTGTGCTTTGCTTTATGGCACCATGCTACACGCCATCAACTATATGTCAACACACTGACTGTTTTGGATGGTCACCATGGCTAATTCAGCAAAGAAGCCCAAGAGGACATTATCGGAGGAATCAAGGAAAATAAATTAAATGAAATAATTACTACAATTAATTATCAAATAATAATGATGATAAAAAAAGTGAACAGAAAATCCAGTGAGACCATAATTTGTGCCAAGTTTTTAAACAGCTTGGAAAAGAAAGAATCAAACAGATCCCAGCTTAGAACTGCATTAGACTCACTTCAATGGATATTACTCTTCTGGATTACTTATTCAAAGCTGAAAATGTACCATATGCAAAATAAAATATGATGTAATAATTTCTTGTTTGCCTTAATTTCTCAAACTCATGTGGAAGTGTGCCCACCCTCTCTTTATAAGGCAAGACTCATCCAGAGCACATCAAAGTGGATTAAACCAAGTCTGATTTCCACACACTTCAACTAAAATTCCAACCAGACAGACTTTTCTGTGCGCGCAAAGCGGATTGTACTTACATAGTCGTCGTATGATTCATGTGTGACTGCTAACAGTGGGAGCCTGTATCCAGCATTCGCTGTTGCCCCTCTGGCTCTTGGAGCTTGAACATCCCTTGTCAAAACAGTTGAGGGGAGTTTGCTGTGTGCTGCTGTTGATGTTCCCCGAGGTGCTGCAGCACTCCTTCCTGCACCTCTGTGGCCTCTGGTAAAACAGACAAGCAGCAAACATGGCATCAAAAGAGAATCTTGCTCCACAACATTTGTTAATAAGCCAAAGCAATTTTAGCTCAAAAATGGAATTAAGACATTAAGAAATCTGTTAAATCCCTCTAATCCTCGCATATGTGCAGCCTGCCTCAGTTAGCGCTTGTCATTCAAGGTGCTTTGGTGAAATATTATGAGCATTGCACAGAGCAATCTCTAGCAATAATCAGAAGGCTGATGAGAGTTAATGTGTGTCTTTTCTTGCCCTGCAAACATGCCATGTTTAAGTTAGCACAAAAACAGATGCCCCAGGCTCCAGGAAGACAGGTATAGACAATAAAACCACATACACCAACAGAGAAGCCACAGGACTGGGGCAGCCATGAGGAATTTAATGCAGATTGTTCCTTTTTATGAAAGTGTGCTTGCCCAGCAGCTGAACCACAGGGAGACAGCGGGGATTGCAGGATGGATGTAGCATCACTAACTAAACATTTTAACAGCCTTATGTTGTTGGGTTAGGAGGAACTCTTTTCTACTGGTATGTCTTTCACTAGGTATCAGCCCATTATGATCAAAAAATACAAACACTCATGGAGCTTTACGAAAATCGTTTATCGTTACAGCATAAGGAGAACATTTAGGTGGGGAAGTGGTGGTGATGACTTTGAACTGGAAGCATCCCATGTTACTGCTGGATTTAGCTCTTCTAAACATGCAGCCTGAATTAGGCCAGGCTGTCATGGCACAATGTACCTGCGTCCTCCTGAGGGACTGCCACAGCTCAGGTAGATTACAGACAATTTGCTCTAAAGGCGTTTCACACAGGCAGCTGAATACATGGCTAAGTCAACCAAATGCTCTTTTTATGGTCCTGTCTGGATCCCCAAATCCCCCTTGCGCTGCCGTACATGGAAATAAGAGATACTAGACTCACTCACCTAGATGACTTAAGTGGAAAAGATTGAAAAGAAAGATACTTTTCAAAACGAATAACTCCAACCAGAGGAAGGAAACTCACAGCAAGTTTGCATGAAATACTGAATGTTTTTCTGTGAACCAATTATACTGAAAATTCACCATGAAGGTGGGTCCATCGTTTTTTTTTTTAATTCCAAAATGATTTCTTATTCACAAAATCATGCTAGGTTGTAGACTATCCATAAGAGCGTAAAATTTACAGCATACTGCATTAAATGAAAAATGTCTGAGAAATATCAAAGATGTTTTAGGTAAATTAAAGAAATATTCTAAAGCTTTCAAACTTGAAGATTAGTTTTCTCAACTAATAACACCTAAGTTTAAGGAAAGTTGTATATGTCTTCTTTGGCTGTTTTCTTCCTTCGTCTTATCTTTATGTAACACATGTGAGACATAAAACTTATAATCCCATAACATTTAAGTATTGTTGTACATTACTAAAAATATGTCTTCTTGCTACCACTTCATAACTCTGTAACCTTAAATGATTCAAAACAAACCACTCCTATGGATAGACACTTATTTTGTATTAAGGGTTGAAATTATTTTAAAATTATTATCATTCATCTACATTTAACAAAGTACCACAATGTTCTTAGGGACAGAGCTGTGAATAAAAAGGTGAATTGATTATTTAAAAGATAGCAGTTCTGAGTTTAAGCGTTTTGAATTTATGTAGTTTAAAACATCCTAATTGTTGAGAAAATGGCTTTTTTTCCCGGGATATGTTTAGGACTATGTTAACAAATGAAATCCTATTGGCATCAAACCAGTTTGGGAGGTTTTGAGTAGAAGATCGCACATTTTCTAAGAAGCTTTTTTTAAATTAAAATATTAAATACTTGATCTTCCAGTGGCCCAGAAGTTGATCATTATTTTCACACAATAAACTACAGGCAGCCCATTACCTTGTGGATATTGTGGTTGATGGTCGCAGGTTTCTCCCTTGTACACTCCTCCCTCTGCTTGACTCGTCTGAGCCGTTCAACAGTGATAACTCTCTCAGCTGCTCCTGTCTGATCTCGTCATTGTAGTCCTGGGGAGGCAAAGTGCAGCATGTGTCATTTATAAGAAAGAAAGAAAGAAAGAAAGAAAGAAAGAAAGAAAGAAAGAAAGAAAGAAAGAAAGAAAGAAAGAAAGA
>JBBBVU010000017.1:10657699-10672968 GCA_037177055.1 Atherinosoma microstoma
CAGCCCGGGACTCGAACCAGCGACCTTCTTGCTGTGAGGCTGCGGTGCTAACCACCACACCACCGTGCAGCCCTGGTGTGGTGGTATGGCTAGATTTAATTACTAAAAATAGTTTGTCTGAAGAAATAAAGTTGCTTGGATGTGACCTCAATTTCATTCCAAATAAATTTGATTCAAATGATAAGAAATGGGCTGAATGGTCTCTCACCATATTCTGTTTTTTTTTTCTTTTTACAAGGGGGAACTGTGGGATTTTGAGACATTAAGAAGATGAAATGGGCTAGAAAGCAGATTTTTTTTAGGTTCCTTCAGATTCGCCTCTACATTAATAATCTTAAATCAACAGTTTACAAAATATTTGAAAATAATTTGCTCAAAGTATTGATCAGTGCTTATAATGCGGATACTGGGTTTAAAGTAATCTCGATTTCCATAGGGACTACAGGAAATTAAATCAAGAAATACTACATATATAAAACAAAATGGGAAAGGGAATGTAACAGACAAATATTTAAAGAATTTAGTCAAATATTTCCTCATTTAAATGGAAAATATTGTGTTCAAATTTAAGGAGGCCATTTGGCTGGAAGTGCCTTGTTAAATACTTTATTACACCTTTCCAGACATCCCATCATACTGGATCAACAGGCTGTTGGAGAAACTGTGGATACCAGGAAGCTGATCACTACCACCTGTTCTGGACTTGTCCAAAAATATCACAGTTTGGCAAGAAATATATGTTGAATTATTGACAATATTCAGGAAAGGAATTGATTTCAGTTGGAGCAAACTTCTTTTTGGGTTGGTTAAATCAGAGACGATAAACTTTAAAATGAAATATTTGTTTGGAATCGTGAGCGTTGCTGCTAAAAAGGAAATAACAACAAAATGGCTATAACAAACCACACCATCTATTGTAAAACTGGTATGATATTATTTGATATTTTTTGAATGGAAAAAGAGAATCACTTTCTCTGTCAGATTACAAAAAAGCTAATTTGATGAAATTTGGGAGAGTTGGAAAGGTCCCTCCTTTATTTAAATCTTCTATTTATTCATGTTCATATTTTTGAGTACTTTGTGTATATGCACCTGCCCATTAATGGTCTCATATGCATGTAAGATATGCATTTAGGGGGCTTCAGAGCAGAGCATCTCTTCTGCAGCTGGATTCTCCAGTTCACTCCATCTGCCGAGGATTGCAGCATCACGCGGTAGTTGGTGCATTTAACACTGGAATTACCAGGATTTTCAGCCTCCCCGGGAGTCCCGTCCCCCCTACATCTATTTCAAACACTCAGCCAAGGCTTCTGACTGCACATCACAGAAATGGTCATTTTTTATTCTATCTTCAGTTCAAATCTGTATTGATGAATATATCTTTGTGGTATTTTGTAAGAATCAATGCTCAGCCAAGACTGTCATTTTGACAGTTTTTAAATGTGCATATTCAATAACTCAAATGAAATCATAAAGCCTTGCTCGTCCCTAACATTTCCTAAAGCTACATGAAATTTAATTTAAAGTATTGATATTTATGTAAAACATTGACATTTCTACAGTTCGGTCACAGGATTTTGTGCAAATTGGTCAGAAAGAGCACCTGTGGCCAAAATATGTAGAAATTTCAATTCTTTACATAAATATTAAACCTTGCTTGGATTAAATTCATGTAGTTTTACGAAAAGTAAGGGAGCAGCAAGGCTTCATGATTTCATTTGAGTAACTGAATGTGCAAATTTAGAAACTGTCTTGGCCGAGCACATATTGTAGGCTATACATAATACCACAAAAATATATTCATCACCACAGATTTGATCTGAAGGTAGAATAAAAATTGATCATTTCTGTGAGGTGCAGAGTCAGAATCCTCAGCTTGTCACCAAACTGTGCTATTAGACAGCTACGTTATATTGATATTGAAAAAATAATTTATTCATCAAATTCTTAAGTTGTGATAATGTTCGTTTGCCTGGCATGGTACACAAAACATACGAGTTATACACATACAACAGGAGTGAACCTGTACCAGTATCTGTATTACTTATCTAGATATCACTACATAGCACTACAATACACAGATGAGCCAAAACATCATAAGCATATGCATGTGACAGAAATATTAATCATTTTGCGACAACAGCACATGTAAAGTCTGAAATAAACTGTAAAATGAACATTATAGTGTCCCTTCTCACATACACCTGATGGCTGCTTTCTTCCACTGGCTAGATATTCCTTATCTTTGTGGAAAGTCCTGCAAAAGGCTGTGCTTTAGTCCAGAGAGCCCTGCAGGACACCTTATAGAGATCAATTAGCTGTTTCTTCCTCAGGTCATTGTTGAGACAGTGATTAAGCTTTGTTTAGGAACTCTTCACTCTATTCAATTGATTTTAAATCTCAAAAAATTGCCAACTGAGTCAGTTTCTTAGAGAATAAAAAAAGAACCACATTGACTCTCTGCGTCTCTGCTGCTCTATTATTGTCCAAAAGTTACACTGTTTTCAACTCAAAAACATCTTCTAACTGTGTGATTTTTCCTTTTATTTGCACATTCTGTGCACAAAACTAAAAATAATCAAATTTTGTGATATTTGAAAACTTAAGTTTATACTTTTGTGCCTAAAGGTGAGATGGTTCTACACACTGTTTACACATACAATGGTTTAGACATACACAAAGTTTATAATAAAGAAATCAAATCAAAGGGCAATATTTTCTCTTATCATGTTAGAGATACAGATTTTATTGAAATATCCATTTTCTCTTGGAGACCGAATTAGAAATAAAATTACATTTTCTTTTTATTCCACCTGATGGTTAATTGCATTCAATTAGTTTCCCAAGTGTGAGTCGCCACCCTGATTAGATAGTTAATGAAAAGCAGTGGAGCTTGTAGTCAAGAAACTTGAGAATCACTGAGGCGAAAAAATGTTTTCATAAGAAAAAGAATATTGCATGTAATAAATAGAAGCTAAAGATTCTGGTCCCAAACAACGAACTGAATCGTTCCATCTCTGCAAGGTAAGCAAAGCTGCAGTCCACAGGGGATGGAGCAGTTGTCCAACAACAGCTTTTGTGACCTAATTGCAGAGTCAGCACCTCATAAGACTGCAGTGTCACCGTCTTCGACATCTTGGTAACACTGCACTTTCAGTTAATGATAATTAGTCAGATAAAGCACCTCTTTGAAGTGCATGCCCCACAAAGACAATGAGAAAAATAAAAAGGAAAATTAATGCAGTGCTTGGAAATGAAACGATTCTATGCCAAAACTGTGTGAATATTTTAAGACAAAATAGTGTCTAAGGTATAAAATCTAAGCTATCAGAAAAGAAAAAGGATTAGTTGCTTCTGTAAGACACATATTCCAGATACTAAGATTCAATATATATCATTTATGAACTTAACTGGCAGAGTTTGTTCTCACTAATACATATACATATGTATTTTTGTATTTTTTACCATGACTGCAGAGTTAGAGTACCACCAACTAAATTGATCATAAAATATAAGGAAACTAGTTTTTGATTGATTACTTCTCCCCTTTAATATAACAATTGGTGTTGGATTGTCAGAAAGCTTGATTAGTCACCTTTACAACATGGTTTAACTTGTAAGGATCATGCTTCTTAGAATGAACAACACAGCTGAACATGTGGGTAGAGCCTGTATAAATGTTCCAAAATCCACTTCAATATTCACCTGTAGGTAATCACTCTTGTTTTGAGTTGCTTGGTGGATTGAATCATTGCACACTCCCACAGTAATAAGGAAAAAACAACACATTGGCCATTGTTAGGGACCTCACTAACTCAGGGAACTAATCAGGCTTTCAAATAATGTATAATACAAAACCAATAGGTATTATTGAAGGGGAGAAACAACTGACCAAACACTAATGTCCTTACTTTTTATGCAAAGTTTAGCTTCTTTGTGGAACTTAAATGCATCTCTCTGTTATTTTCTCATGTCTGCTACTCAGGTCCACGATGACTTTCTGTCACCAAAGCAGAAACAGAGAAAAGTCACAGATTTGTTCTTTTTGCCATTTCACAGTGCTCATTCAAGCTTACAGCTGCCATCTCGCTGTATGGTAATTAAATCCAAGATAATTAAATTGTTACTTGGGAGAAGTCACGTGCATGACTTCCGATTTGACAAAGTCGCTGAGGGAAGATTAATGTGAAGCATCCAGTTCTGAGAAAAATTACTCAAAGTGGCACATTGACAGACATGCTGCAGATTTCATTGTGCACATTTTTACATTTCATAGTAGTAGGAGCACAGGTATTATGAATGATAATGAAAACACTCATTAATCTGTTTAGTAAAAATTTGTTTCCCAGTAAACGTTTCTGCTGAGAAAAGGCCTGTTTAGTCCCTTTGGGTGAAGCTGTGTAGTTTTATCATTTCTCTTCCATAAGGGCATTGATGCTATCAAAACAAACCAAAGGCTCATAAATATTTCATTGCTAAGACACTGCTACAGTACCACAAAGGAAGTGACTGAAACCCATAACATCACACTGTACGCATGTTAGGGAATACACAGCCACTAGGCAACATTTAAGATATCAAGGCATCACCAGACAATGAAAATCCAATTCAGTAGATTACAGAAATATATTATTCACTTTACTGTAGTAAATTAAATGTAATAAAACATGGCCTTGGAATATTTGTCTTCATGTTCTGTTTATGGCTGTTTATTATCAATGTAATTGTCTATTTCACAGACAAATGATGATAACATAACAGCTTTGAAGGAAAATTGAGTGCATGGACATAAAAAAAAATAAAAATCTGGTCAGTGCTTTCGTATTTTGTCAAAATGAACAACTGTTAAATCTATGGTCAGAGTTTGACACCACTGTGATTTTTACAATGGAAAGGTGCTGTTGCATCAGACATTGCAGTTAGACAGGCAGCATGCCAAGAGACATGCCAACTCACAAATATTTTGTATTTTGCACATTGAAAGAATCTGTTATCAACTTGCACATTTATTTTTCCTGCATGTTGAGACCAAATTAATTTTCAGCGTTCAAATTTCATTATTCAATATTTGTTGGTCTAGAACATAAGTCAACGTTACACCCCCCCCATTTAGACATATATGTCCACTATGGACAAAGAGGTATTCAAATTGAGTAGTAGGCTAAAGATAAACTTGTAGCATAGATAAAAGCACTAACACATTTCCACTACAAATACGGTTAAAACATTGAAGTACCATTTTTACGGAACAGATCAGGAAATGTATCATGATCATTAAAGGTGATCTCAAAATATGTAGGTTAAGATTTGGGTTGGGATGTACTTAAGTAGTGTAGCTAGGTGAGGTGGAGCCATTCCTTCATCCACTAATAGGTGCTTTATTCAATATATCATAGTTTATACTGATAAATTGCACTATTGAGGCAAAACTTTATGATCCCCTTCTATCTAATATCCCACATGGCATGCTGCCAAAACAGCTATATATGCAGAGCCACAGACTTTATTAAATGTCCAATCCACCATGTTGTATCTGACACCGACATATTACCAGCAGGAGATCATATTTGTTCCAGCACATCCCTCAACATCCCATTGCTTCCCCATGGTCTAACAACTTTATGTACTGAAGGCTCTCTCCTATGCTGACCAGGTAAAGACCTTGCTGTTTCAGAGATACCTAATCATTTCGTCCAAACCAGAACTAGAACCATTTCAGTTGTAAATGTTAAAAATGATACAAAAACAAACAGAATATAAAGAAATAATAGTTTGACTGTTATATCAAAGGCATCTGACTACACATAATCTGAAGTTGTCATCACACATGAGGATAGTATATTTGTAAATTAACCACTTAAGTGGACATTAGTAAGTTATCCAATACACTGCAACTCACTGTTAAATAAATAAACATATTATATAATTGAACATATATATACATTATAATTACCATATAGCTAAATTTTGATAGAATATTCATAGTGAATAAATATGATAAAATATAATTTGATAATTTTTTATAGAATAGATAAAAAGAAAAAAAATCATAAAAAGTAAAATATGATAAAGAAATAAAAAAAAAATTACTGACTGTACATGTCTGTAGAAGTGAAATATTGTATGTGATGAAAAAAAGTGGCTGTTTTTCAAAAAATAATTCATGAAAGGGTTAAGGATAGTGTATCTCAGTTCAAACTGTGTAGATCATTCACTAAAATAATTACTTAGTCTATTTTCTAAACCTAATTGCCCAATATTAAACATTTCTCTCAACTATTAAAAAAAAACATTCTTAATGAGTTTCTAGAAACACATCTTATGTAGTCACTCACCCACTAAAACTTCATAAAATAAACACTGCTAAATGAATTTGGAAATAAGATCATTGATTTACTTTAACCCCCTTCCTTTTTTGTCCAAGGTTTTAGTTTCTTAAGGGTATCAGGTTTTGTTGCAACACTGGCTTACAAGAAAATCTGGCATTTAATTTCTCCCTGTGAGTTCAATTTAATCTCACATTTTCCTTTCTTCATCATTCCCTGTTCCTTTACATTGGCTGTTTTTTATCCAAACAAACAAACAACTTTCACATCTCTGACTGTTCCATAGAGATATCACTAGGAGTTAGCATGCTAACCAGCTAATCCTGTAATACCTCTTTGCACCTAACTCGGTATAACATGAGAAGAATGGAACAAATTAATGGAAATAAAGGCAGAACTGAGTTAACATTTGCGTTTTCTTAAATTTCGGGTCATAGCTCTTAGTCAAGTTGAGAAATTAAATGTGTTGCTTCCTTTACAAAGTTTTTTCAAATCTGTTAACTAAGCTATGTAAATTATAAAAATAACTACATAAAATGTTTGCGTTTTCTAAGCTATGCTGCTGAAAACTGTTGAAATAGCTCTATGTAAATAGCTTAGATATCTTGACATATACAACCCGAATTCCAAAAATGATGAATGACATTTTTTAAATTTAAACAAAATGAAAACTAAAAGACCTTCAAATAGCATGAACCAATATATTTATTCACAACAGAACATACATAGCAAAACAGATGTCTAAACTGAGAAATTTTACAATTTCATGCACAAAAGGAGCTCATGTTGAATCTGATGCTTTCCAAAGGTCTCAAAATAGTTGGCACGGGGCATGGTTACCATGGTGTAGCATCTCCTCTTCTTTTCAGAACAGTTTGAAGACGTCTGGGCATCAAAGTTTTGAGTTCATGGAGTTTTGGTGATGGAATTTGGTCCCATTCTTGTCTGATATAGGTTTCCAGCTGCTGAGGAGTTTGTGGTCATCTTTGCTGTATTTTTCGATAAATGATGCAGCAAATGTTCTCTATAGGTGAAATATCTGGACTGCAGGCAGGCCAGTTCAGCACCCGCTCTCTTCTCCTTTGAAACCATGCTAGTAGTTTCAGTATATGGTTTTGCATTGTCTTGCTGAAATACACAGGGCCTTCCTTGAAATAGAAGTTAAATGGATGGGAGCAGATGATGTTCCTATAAAACCTTTATCTTTTCAGTATTCTTAGTTCCTTTCAAAACATGCAAGCTGCCCATACAGTATGTACTTATGCACCCCCATACCATCAGAGATGCAACCTTTTGAACCGATCACTGATAACATGCTGGAAGGTCTCTCCTCTTTAGCCTGGAGGACACGGCATCCGTGATTACCAACAAGAATGTCAAATTTGAGCTTGTCTGACCGTAGAACTCTTTCCCTCTCTGAAACAGTCCATTTCAGATGAGTCTTGCCCCACCAGACATGACAGCGCTTCCTGACCATATTCAAATATGGCCTCTGTCTTGCATGATAGTTGGCATCATCATCTTTAGTTGGCATCTGCAGATGGCACAGAGGATTTTGTTAACCTGCAGTGTTTCTGGAAGTATTCCTGGGCCCATTTAGTAATGTCACTGACACAATTGTTCCAATGAGTGATGCAGTGTTTTCAGAGGGCCCGAAGACCACACCATCCAATAGAGATGTCTCAAGTTCGTCTGATCTTTTGATGATGTTATTCACTGTAGATGATGAGAGTTGAAAAGCATTTGCAACAAAAGGAACATTGTTTTTGAAGTATTCCTCAATCTTTTTACGCACACTTTCACAGATTGTAGAGCCTCTTTACTTCTGGGAGGCTCTGCCTCTCTAGGAAATCCCTTTAGCTAGTCATGTTGATCTGATATCAATTAACATAATTACTTGCTAGATGTTCACCCAGCTAAATCTTTTTTTAACTTTCTTGCTTTTGTTGACAGCCATTCGTTGCCCCTGTGCAAACTATTTTGAGACCTGTAGCAAGCATTTTATAAAAGCTCATTTTGTGGATATAATTGTCTGTTCTCTCAGTTTAGGCATTTGTTATGTTATGTATGATCTGTATTTGTATTTATAAAACGTCCCAACATTTCTGGAATCCGGGTTGGCCAACAGATATGGGTCGAACCAAATATGGACGTTTATTAATCCTGACAAAAAACTTTTTTGTAATTAGTAGGTTCTTTCTCTGATTTGGGTGTTAAATTAGAGAAAAAACTAGACCATATGTGTCAGACTAAAGGCCAAATGTGGCCCGCCACGTCATTTTATGTGGCCCGCTAAAGCTTCAAAGGTCTGATTGCCTTACAATAAATAGGTCAAAAGGGTGCATTGATCATAAACTACATTTCCCATAATGCATGCCATTTACTTTACTATGGTTAAGTGATGGCAGCCCGCTACTAGAGCGCAATGTTTTCACATCCCAAAATGTCCAGAAAGAGAAAAGTTGATGCAGATGGAAGGCTGTTTCAAGAAAGATGGGAAGGCGAATAGATGTTTGTGCTTCAAGGAGAGAAACCGATTTGTCTTTTGTGTCACAAGGCAGTCGCTGTTGTCAAAGAATACAATCTACGTCGGCATTTTGACACCAAACACGGAGCAAAGTATGCTAAAGCGAACCTTGAAGAAAAACAGCTAATTGTGCAAGAATTAAACCGCAAACTGCGATCGCAGCAGGATGTGTTCAAGAAAGCCTCAGCCAAAAACAATGCAGAGGTGAAAGCTAGCTTTATTGTGGCTGAAGAAATTGCCCGTGCTGCAAGGTCTTTTTCAGAGGGTTCATTTTTGAAGGAGTGAGTGCTTAAGGTCTGTGAGCAGGTGTGTCCCGACCAGATACAGACTTTTCAAAATGTCAGTTTATCAATAAAACACGTAGCTACATAGCTACAAAGCACAGATAACACTGATACAGCGCAGCTATCCATTTTTATTAGAGGCATCAAGTCTGACCTTTCTGTCACTGAGGAGTTGTTGGATGTGGCTGCCATGTATGGGACTATAACAGGGCGGGACATTTTCAATGAGGTGGAGAAGTCTGTGAGTAAAAATGCATTGCCCTGGGAAAAGTTGGTGGGATTAACTACAGATGGTGCACCTGCAATGTGTGGAGGGAAAGCGGGCTTGGTTGGACTAATGAAGGAGAAAATGCAAGAAATGAACTGTCACACGCCTCTGATAACGTATCATTGCATTATTCATCAAGAAGCTTTGTGTGGGAAGGTGCTGGGGATGGATAATATAGTGACGACGGTCATGAAAACAGTTAACTTCATTCGCCCGTGCAGCCTGAATCCCCGCCAGTTCCAGCTGTTTTTGCAGGAGATGGGCTCGGAGCACGGAGACGTGCCGTACCATACAGAAGTACGATGGCTGAGTAGGAGCAAAGTAAAACGATTTTTTGCTCTTTTCATGCAGAGTAAAGGAAAACCCTTGTCTGAACTGTCGGATCCAAACTGACTGTGCGACTTTGGTATGTTGTGTGACATAACTGATCATCTGGCCCAACTAAATCTGAAGCTGCAGGGACGCAAACAAATCACGCAGGTGTGTGACATGATCACAGCTTTCCAGCGTAAACTTGACCTATGGATGTACCAAGTGAAACAGAACAATCTTGCCCACTCTCCTGTTTGTCAGAGCATCTCAGCCTCATTTCCCATTTCATTGTCTAGTTACTAGACAATAAAGAATGTCTGGATGGAAGAGTAACACTAAACTAAGCCTCATGGACCACGAGTGCTTCCCTTAAGCTCTGCCTGTGGACCAAAGCAAAGACTAAGTCTACTCAATAAAGATGAAAGAATCTAGAAAAACAGTAGAATAAACTGTATAAAATTCCACATTTACTCTGTGTGCATTTTATGAGGATTAGTCTCAAATCAATACAACCATGATAGAAGCTTATCAATCTGCATTAGTTTGCCCCAAATAGTTTTTATAAGCATGTGCATACACACTTAGCTCAAGTTTTGTTCTGCAAAGTAGAAAATAGTCATGTCTGGTATTTGGAAAATATTAGTGAAAAAATTGATGACAAAACATGTGGACAATGACAACAACTGTACAGAGAGGAAACGCCAAAGGCTCAACTTTCTGGAAAACACACACACACACACACACACAAAAAGGAAAACAGTTATGGCTGCTACAACTGCTATCCGGAGTAGCAGTTCTGTTTTATGTGAGGTACATGTAGTTGTCTTTCAGTCTCAAAATGTAACTTTAACCTTTCATTGTTTTCGTTTTTTTATTTTTTTGCCATTCAAACAAACTACTGTCCAATGTACCAATTGGGCTGTAACATATCCTTTAAATGAATATTAATCCTCTATGTATTTTAACCATTGTGTTTTGAAAAGTTTGTTCTTTGAAATCATGCTAGTTTCAAACTGATTTTAAGGCTGTAAGTAAGAGTCATTAGATCTTACTTATTATTTTCCATGTGTTTATGTCAATAAATAACACAGGGATGGTTAGTGATATATCATTTGTGACTAAAATCCTGACCAGAAAGGTATGGGCAAAAATTTCTAAGAAGCCTACTCATCTTTAACAATGATGCACTCTCCATGAAAGGTACTGAAAAATTACTACAAATGTAATATATTCATACCTGGTGCATCAAAGTCGAAATACAAAAGGTGTGTGGAGCTTTTCTTGTCTGCAGTGGAAGTAAAGCCTTTTGGTTGTCCTCAAACAGCTGTGTGTTGTTGCTCTGATGCCTGATGGAGCAGGCTCATTAGGCTACATTTCAGAGTTTGTCAGTACTGACACTGCATAACTAAGAATACGGAGCACTGTGTCACGCGGTGATTTATGATCACTGCTCTTCACTGTACCCTTGGGTGCTTTAGTCTACTGAAAACTTTGGGTTTTGATGACTACATCAAAATAAACAGACACTGCCTGGGGGGCTTTATATAAGCCTGTTTAAGGCTCAGAGGGATTTTCAATTCAAAAAGTGTTTGTGAGCAGGTGCAGCCAAGCTAGAATGCCTGGAGTAAAAGGCTCCATCCACCAATTAACCCCCCAAAAAATCTAAAATAAATCACTGAAACGATATCACACACAAACAAGCTCAGTGTTTTTGAAACGTAGCTATCCTCCTCTTCAATCTTACTGTACAGTTTCCTTGTTCAAGTTATTTTGAAATACTGCTACGAGATGCAGACATGAGTTGTGTGATTCTTACCTTTGGATACTGTTGGACTGGAATGAGAACTCTTTCAGAGAGCTTGATGTTTTTATTGCTGATAATATCAAGGTATTTCTTCGTGTCGCCATCTTTTCTCAATTCATCCCCTTCATACTTCTCAATCTCTGTAGAAAAAAAAAGAGAGAGAAAGAAAATAGATAAGATGAATTGGTTCTGTACCTGAAATGAAAAAAAAAAAAAGCATCAGTCAACATATTAGAGTCTGCTATGCGACCAGTTGCAGCATTTCAGCCAAACTGTATAAAATTTAACTATGCTTTGCTAACTCAATGAAAGTTAATTTTATTATTTCATGTTGACAATAGACATCCTCAACTTGCATACATAACAATGTATCCAGTTGACTCTTGATATGTCCTTTAACATCAAGCTTGTAATCCTTTCTCCAGTAATTTCAATAAAAATAACAACAGAAGCAGCCATGCTCAGTTTGCTGTGACTCTGTGACTCCAGTCAGAAATCTCTGATCCCCATACAGCACAGAACTTCTGCAGATGTGGGATTGAACATTGAAAAGAATTTTATCTGGTAAAAGTCACTAGGGGCGGTTAAGACTCAATGTGTGAAAATTCATATTAAGATCCTTTTCTCAGATCACTGGCTCCAATCAAACTACAGTAAATCTTCTTAGAATTGCAAGATAGGTACCTCCTGTGCAAATCCTGTCTCAAGCTTTGTGAAATAAAAGGTGAGAGGTAGCCTACATCCTGACCTTCTTTATTCAATTCATTTCACCTACCATTTCAATATGACAGTGATGGTTTGGAAAGCATTTCAGCTAAAACAAAATCTCAAAATAATTTAAAGGCTTTAGAAATGAAGCTGTCAAAAGTTACTGAAGAAGACAACAAATAAGTCATCCTCATCATTCCTGAGCTACTACACTAAAAGTCACAAACTTTCAGACTGCTTGACTTCACCATTACCGGCACTATCAAAGATCTCCTGACATCTGTTAAATAAAACAAATATCTCACCATTTGAATGTGTCTCTGGCTTCAAACCGAGTATCTAATCAACAAAGGAAGGGGATTGACAAAGAAGAGAAATACTGTAAGTCACTAGATACACATTAAAATCCATGTAACATATCAGTGAAATTGACACTGAATTTACACATAGAAAGTATATTGTTTTATGGGGTTAAGTTCTAATTTTCAATTATAAAGTTGACCCATTCAGCATGTACCCTGCTTCCTACCTGATGGCAACAACCCCAACTCCACTTCCAACCCTGAGTTGAATAAAGCAGGTACAGAAAATGGATGGATAAATAATCTAAAGTTGCTTATTTTGGCCATTATCTGGAAAATCAAAAAACACCAAACTCCAACAGCTTGAAATAATCACATTTCTGCCAGTGCTACCCAATCTTTCTGCTGTGCTTGATTGTCTGGGGGAAAATCGTTTAAATTGGATCATGCTGTCTTGAGTTCTTTGCACTTTGTCTGAGTTGACTCACACCCAATTTACAAAACTGTCTCAAAATTGGAGTTCAGGCTAAAATGCCTTTTAGATGATCAAGTCCACAGTGGTAATCATTGGTGTGTTTGTGACCCTTGCTGAATATGTTTGTTACTGTGATTAATTTAATTACACGATTAACTGATTTCCAACATGTAACAAGTTAAAGGTGAGACATTCATTTAAATCTTTTAAGATTTCATTAATCTTCATTAATCTTTTAAGCAAGAATAGTCAGTTGTCTTTGTTTCTCACAATGTCAGAGGAATAAAAAAGCAAAGAACTATTAAAAAAAATCTAGCCACATAAAAAATGTCCCCTCTGATAGCTCAGAGAAGTCTCTATGATTAGCTTTTAGGGCTATATAACTTGCAATCAGCATTAGGAGAGGGTAGCTGATGCAAATTTCTAAGTTTTACAAATACTCTGACTTTTCAACCCTTGTCTCAATTGTCAGTTGCCACTGAATCATCTAAGCAGCTGCCTAGTACCCTGAAAATTAAAATAATTGATGCTCACAAAGGAGAGGGTTATAAAAAAGAGTTTTAGGTAGCTGTCCTTCCTCAGTTCAAAATGCCATTAGATTTAAACAGGAATCGTAGAGGTCAAGATGAGTTGTAAAAGACTGATTAAACTTTCTAACAGAATCACAATTAAGTAGGGTGGGCGATATATCGAAAATTTACCGAAACCGAGATTGACAACGACAACTGACATCATGTCGGTAAATTCGGTATTTTAAAAAAATGAAAATACAAGGAGGCTGCCCAGTCAGTGCTCACTGTTCCCGGTCTTAAGTAATTCATATGAAATATTTTACAAAAACTCTGATTACCAGCATGTGCAGAACAGAGAGTCACGCGTGGACCCGTACATCTATTTGACATTACATGGATGGCGAATGGAAACTGTGCACCAAAGTGCTGTTATCGTCCATTTATCATTATTGAGATGAACTGCTCAATATATCGTGATATTGCCCTACTCTTAAGACTGCTATAAAAGCAAATAAAAAAAAGCCTGTTCTTCATAAAGATTAATCAGACAGGGCATTGTTCTAATGTGCAGCATCATGTGCAAAAATATAACTCGTGACCTTACAATAAAACAAGTGTTATTGGTTTGCAACTGGACATCTACATGTAAATAAGCCTGAAGTGCAGAACTTATTGCAAAGAACAGCCTTTTTCTTAAAAACCTGCCAATTCAGTAAGAAATCATTACATAACTTGTTCAGAATCAAACGATGAAAAGATGTTGGCTTCTAAACAAGGATAATGAACCCAAATGAACCTTCCACTCTTCTATGGAGTCCTACAAGAGTTGTTTACCCAAAGTTCTTCAATGACCTCCACAGTTCACCAAGCTAAGCATCTCTAAAAAAAACTTGTGAATACATGTCAAAAGCAAGTTCACCTGATAATCTCTCAGAACTAGAAGCACTTTACAGGATTAATAAGATAAAAGCCCCAAAACTGTGAAGTAAAATCTTAGCTCGCTACTAAAAGTGTTTACAAGGTGTGATATTTGCAAAAGAGGGTGTTATATTTTGTTATATTGAAACTTATTCAATCTTATTAGCATTGTGTGTCAATTTTAACTTTATGCTCTTTAGTATTGCAGGTTATGTTTTACTTAGCTTTAAGGTTCCAGGAAATTTTACCAGGATTACCAAATGACTCAACTGAATCAGGTGGTGTATCCAAACTTATGGCCGGTATTGTATATAAAAGTATTTTTACATGTCCCCCAGTGAGTCTGAGAAACGACTGTCCTATGTAAAGCCAGTCAACCGGTTAATGTCAAGACTGCAAAAGCCTTCCACTGGGAACAGACTGTGCCTGAAACCTCTTGTTGAAATCACAGGTAAACAGACTGGAAGACCCCTCTAACCTTTTATTCCCATCAGCCGAGCTGATTCACATCTCCTTATGTGACACTTTACACAAGATAAGTGTCCCCAGATAGCTGAAGCTTACAAATTGTGCCTTGGGAAAAAAAGGAAAAAAAAACTTTTGGCCCAGAGATAATCAGACTCAATCTGTAATGTGCAAGCACCAGCAAACAGATACTACATAGTGACAAGATATAAATACAGCATCAGGAGGATTTTTGCCACATTAGCTGTGGGACTCAGTAAGACTGCCACAGTTCTTTTTTTTTTTTTTTTTTTTTTTTTTTTTTAAGGAACCCCCTTCCCCCCCCTCACCTTTTTTCCGTCAATACCCCCAGACAGACATTACCTCAC
>JBBBVU010000017.1:10679743-10691621 GCA_037177055.1 Atherinosoma microstoma
GAAGACCGACTGCCTGTCTTTGATTGTAACTTGCAGATGATGCGTAGAGATGAGCTTTCTGTGCTGATCTGACATACAGGACTCATTTCAGGGAAATACTTGCAACTCACATGCAATATGGTGTGTTGTGTACTGACACATCCGTTTATATTGCACTACACTAAACTTGACTCTTCTGTTAATCGCTTTAACTGACTGATATGAATATATAAATGGGAGTAAAGAAAGTTGTCAGTGGGTGAATACATGCATAACACATTTTTAATGCGCTAATTGACACATTTTGTCATTTGCATTCTGCGTATGAGTCAACCTTGAGTAAATCTGGCAAACTGAACTGCGTGACAGACGAGCCCATCTGCACCCCAGTTAGCGACAACAGCGGTACTGTCAGGTGTCTCATCAACACATTTCAACAAGAAAGCTCAAGGATGCAGGGCACCAGAGCACAAACAGTCCAGTTAAAGCGCAATAGGCTAAAAGTAAACCGACTTTCCTGTTTGTTATAAAATAGTAAGATTTCAGCCGCCGATAAACTCTCATGCTGATGAGGTTTACAGTATACTCAAGTTTTGTGTCTTTCTTTTTCTCTTCCCTCTGTCTGTAAGAAATACCCTATAAGCCCATGTAAGGCTGGGAATACATGGTAGAATATTCTTCCTTCTATTCACAATACCAAATCAATCTAACCTGTGATTATACCTCCACCCACTATGTCCATTTAGAGAATAGTTTCTGTCCACACAACAGAAAGTTACATGTCTAAGGTGAGCAAGCAGAGCTGAAGTCTTGAATTTCCTTTGAGGCGTCGAGGTTTCTCTAAAAAGTAACACAACTCTCAGTATGTGGATGAGATCAAGGCTACATGTTGTATGAAGACGTGATTCAAAAGCTGCAGGTTAAAGTTGATTACACCATGTTGGACGTACAGTAGCAGAAGGAAGAGTAAAACAGCTGTTACTATGATAATCAGCCCAATGACAATTATCATTCATCCAAAATAGTTTAAGAAGTGGCTTGCAATGATTGCAGGATGAGGTTATAATGTTTGATTAAGTTAATGTGCATGTCTTAAAAAAAATTGTTTAGCACTTTAGCTTTCAGTTTGATCAAGAAATTAGTATCAAGATAAATAATTTTGTGGCAGATGAGCCCATCTGCACTCGTTAAGGACTTAATAGGAAGTCCCAATGTTTACAAAAATTTTGCCCATTAGCATGGCAGATAACAGTTGGCAATACATTGTATATTTTGAGAGGATTAATAGCACATCTTAAATCTACTCCATCATTCAATTAAAGAGATGAGTCTTTTCTGTTTTAGTCCCATGGCCAGGCAGAACTGCTCTGTGAAGCTATTCAGTTCATTTTGGGTCTGCCAGTGCCTGACCTTGGAGAGCAGTGGTTTCGGGTAAAATATAAGTACTTTGACTTTACACACACTTTGACTTTCTGTACTTACAGCGTTTCTTCACAAAGTTCTGTAGCGATGCAGCTGAGTAAAGGAAAACCAACAGCCCAGTCAGTTCACTGCCGCCCATCTGCCTGGCCATTAAAAGTCAAGGGCGATGTGTTGACATAAGCTCAAATGAAGTTAACGCACTTCCCCTGAATTCAATGCAATGGTGCTTTCAGGAGAAATGACCATAAATGTCCCTTATGAGCAAGTATGTTAGGTTTAAAGTAGATGAGAAGAAATACCTGATTTACCTTCTTCGAGAAGGCGGACCGCATGCACGAAGGAGGGGTCCAAGCTGTTTTTCTCGGCCACCAATTCAGGTAAGCACTTCTCTGGATGCATTATGGTCACAGTGAACCTCTTCACCGGCAGTGCAGGTGAGACGACAGGAGTGCTGAGCGTCGGAACGCAAACTGTAAAACCTGCCAGCTCCTGCGTTTTGGTGGCTTCAGTCAGTCCGTCTTCAATGAGCAACAACAGCAAAAGCCCCTTCAGAAAAACCGAGTCGTTTCAAATCAACGGAATACCTGAATGGAGGATGGAGTGTGATTCAGAGGTGTGAGCCCATGTCTGCCACCGCTGTTTGCTGCCTCTCCTCGGCACCCCGCCAGACTCAGACTCACGGGGTCTGCAGACCTCACTCCTATCCCTCCCCCCCCCAGATCAGAAAACAAGGAGGTCCCCTATGAACGCAAACCAGCTGTGCGCACAAGATCAAACTTGTTCGTGCAAGATAGACTAATTTCTTGCTCGCAAAAGACAAAACCGAGTTCACAGAGCATTATTTTTCCATTCACAATAGAGATAAAAAAGGAGAGCATTTTTGGACTTTTGGCTTCAGATCTGTATCTGGGGGGAATGGTGAGAAAAGTTGACTTTTGGAGACTGACGCTGATTCCTGTTAAGTAATTTGTTAAAAGTTTTTTGCTGCTTATAACCGTTAAATTCCATTTAAGACATGGTGATACCTTTTTGCTCACATTGGTCAGTCATATATTCCAGCTTTTGCTCTAAAGCAAAGTCTACACTGTCAAAAGCTCAAAATGTGCATATGAATTCTCATATTTCCCAAAGAAAAATGTGAAGTTTTTTCCCCCGGGATATTCAGGTTCTCTTAACAGCTGATGATGTGTGTGGCTGCACAACAGACATTATGTAATGACCACAGTCTAAGTCAGGGACTTCAAACTCCAGTGCTCAAGAGATACTGTCATGTGGGTTATAGATGTTTCCCTGCTTCAACACAGCTGACTCAGATTAATGGGTCATTGTGCAGAACTTGACAACAAGCTGTTGGATCAATTTCATGTGAATCAGGTGTGTTGGACAAGTGAAGCACCTAAAACCTGCAGGACAGTGCCCCTCAAAGACCAGAGTTTGAGATCCCTGGTCCAAGTCTGCATGAATATTATCCTGACATGAAGACTTGATGTATAAAAGTTCTGTTTTGAAACATACAAAAGATTAGACACTTTAAAGCTAATGCAAACAACATCCGAGCAGTCACTGGACAACCCTCATCGTGACTTGAGAATCTATTAGTTTCCAAAGTTCACGTCAAAGTGATGTGTCCAAGCAGCGCTGCCTGAGGGACTAACACAAAGGTTTCTTTCTGATGGCGCTGTTCATGGTGCTGAACTCTGCCTGTGGACAGAGATTTCTTTGAATGGTGTTTTATGGTTGGCTGAAGCTACTATTTTTCATGATATCGCCTGCTTTATATTACAGGATACCCCAGGAATAAACACCAAAAACGGATTATTTCTTTAATTGGTCTTAATTCTGCTGTGCTCCCTTTCTAATGGTTTGATCACACATTTCTCTTGGAGGCTTTTCTGTCGTGTTACAAGTCTTGTAGTTGGAAACAGGGCAACATCTGTACTGTATGAATTAAATCATTTCAAGTTATACTATTACTCTTTTCTATTTGAGTAATTATCACGAGAGGAAAGTTGCAAACTTAAAACCTCAAAATGTATTTTTGTATCTAAGCTAAAGATAAAACAAGCAAACATGCATTTTGAGGCAGGATGTTTTGCAGCGGAGACTTGAGAATTGATTTGAGTTTTTATATAAGATTTTCACCTTCTGCACCTGTAAATTATGGAAGATGTTTAAATCTAAGGGGAACTTTCTCTGCTGCAAAAGTGAACAACAGACAGTGTCTTAAAAAGCTACATTATGAAATGATATTGAAAAAACTAAAGAGGGAATGCTTCAATCAGGTTTTACAAAGCAATGGTGTCAGACCTTTGAGGTATATGATAATTATAGACCCTTATGAAATGCCTCTCTGGTCTTTGTTGCGATATTAAGTTGAATCTGAAAGCCATCTTCAGCGCTGTGTGCAGGCTGCTTTCTTCGCTCTCGGATGACATTTTTTGCAGATGAGGATGGTGAATGAACAACTCTAGCTCCACTTGACCTTTAGAGTTGTTTCTCTTTGTTCTGATCAGAATCATTAAGACTGCAGGGGGTGCACACACACACACACCAGTGTATCACAAGTGCAACTTAATCATTCTGTTGTTATTCATGTTTCTTCTCTAATGGGTTGGGTGATTTATTATACAAATTGAAAGAATAAATTGTGAATGCAAACTTTGGTACACTGCTGCATTTGTATGGAGAAGGGAATCTTGTTTTTGATTTGACAAGGGCTGAAATCAATAGAATTGTGACAAATCATATAATTCCAAAGCTTGCTACAGATGTGCACAAAATTTAAGTAATCCTAAATCTATTGGATGGTTTTCAGAGATATGCTAGCATTATCATTACTCATTTCTGTTTTTCTGCATGGTCTTAAATTTAAGGATGAACCTGAATTTAATTTGAATGTTTGATGAGTCTCACAGGCCAAGACACCTGTTTGTTTTGTCCCTGAATAACTTTAATATTGATCAACTAATTGTTTCTTGTAAATAAGTTAATTGTAGATAAAGACATGTCTTCTCATCTGAGTAAGATTTTATAGTGTGAATAGCTGAGATTATTTGTTATAGTCAAGATAGAATCTGCTGATATGTCACTTTGTGTTTTTTGCTACCTTTGTAATGTTTGGTCTTGTGCAATAGTCCATTTAATGCAAGATTTATCTTTTTTAAATGATGAACAATAAGGAAATAATAAACTTATGAATGTTTGGGGGGGGAATAATTTATTTAATTATATACTATTTATTCTATAATGCCCAGCAGGCCACCAAGGAGTCAGTACTGATCCAATCTTTCCATCTCCTTGCTTTTTTCTTCTTCTTTTTTTTTTTTATCATCAGCTTTGCTATCTCTGAGGCACAACTTTGTTTTCTGCCTGACAGCCCAAAACAATGAATGAGGCCAATGTTGGCCAGTATTGTTTTTGCATTTCATGCTTATTGGACCTTCAATGATTTAATTTCATTCAGTGAAATGATTTATGCAATGATAATAATAACCACACTGCTTTTTTTGTGGCTGTTAATGACAAAGATGATTATGGCTTTTAATGTGTTTAGATGTTGTGATTGCATAGTGTGTTTGTTGATTTGGACTTAAGTAGGCAGACTGAATGCAAACAGATATGAAGACACACCATGAATAGACTCAAAATATTATAAAAAGGAGAAGAAGATGGGATGGACAGAAGGGGAAGTTATGCATAGATTATTTTGTTTGATCTCTATCTTAACATGGAGCCTATACATTACAGTTGTTTAAAATGTTTTGCTTTTTCATCTAACATTTTACAGGTTCTTACAGCCATCTCCTGGTCTGAGTAAAGAATTACATCACAGGTCTGATGTTGATTGTTTGGAGGGTTTCATATAGAGGAGATGCAGGTTAAGTAACAGCCTTTTGCTTCATTTCCAGGATATCTAAAAATGTGCTCCAGATTTTCCCGCCTTTGAAAGCAGACGTGTTGCTTTCTAGTGTTTGTGCTTATTTCTTTCCATTTGTTTAACAACTTATTTTGAATTTTCCACATCGCAACTTGCCTCTCCGACTCTTTCTCTGCTGAGTGTGAGCACTCGTGGTTGTATGTCCTTTGTGTGTTGTATGATTTATTTACGGGGAACTAAAGAAACAAGAGTTACTGGATTCTGTCATGGTGACCTAAAGTTAAATGGGGGTGAAATGTGTTTGATCTATGAAGAGAAAGCTCTAAATACGGTTGGATAAATTCCCATTGTTTGTTTGTTCTTTTTTATATATATAAAAAACTCCTCTTTGTTCTCAGCTCCTTGATCAGTTCAAAGTCTGTCAAATACTTTGATGCAATACACCTTTTGTCCCACTTTCACATTTTTTAAAATCTGTCTCTGACTTGCATTAACATTGTAGTTAGTAAGTATGGAAGAGAGATTCAAATTTTCTTCTTGTGAAAATGAAAATTCACATTTCTAGTTTACTGCCCACAGATCAAGGTTCCTTTTTCCATGTAAATTAAAGGTTTGTGAACTTTGAGCATGCTGGAATCACTACAGGAAACTGAGTATATGTACACATTTAAGCATGTGTTGTGTTGTGAGGACTTGACAGAGGGACTCATAAGTTGCACACAGACAAGGTAATTAAACAGAAATTTAAAGTTACTGGATATCCTTTGGAATTATTCAGGCAGGCAGCTGGATAAAAGAGGACACACTAGCAGAAAAACTGGTAGTCTTTCCTGAAAAAAAGAGGAAAATAAGAAGGATAAAGTGAGTCAGGCTGAAAAAGATTTTTTCTTTAAAAAAACAAGTCATTTTGTGAAATGACTGAAGTTGTTTTGTTTTTGTTGACCAGACTTGGCATTGACATGGATCTGGTGATGAGTGGAGACAAAACCAGAGGGGATGTACTTCAGGTTGGTGGGACACAGGTGAGGAGGGTCATCATCCAGGAGCCCCCAGGACAAGCACTCTGAATGACAGACAGACAGACAGACAGACAGACAGGAAGAAGATAAATCCTACACAAAAAGGAAAAGGGAAAGGAAAACAAATAAGGGAAATCAGAATATGAAATACTTTAATAATCCCAGAGGGAAATGGCCTCATTACAAAATATTACTTTCACAAAATAAAAGTAAAAGTAAGAAGTAAAAGAAGATGCTTAATCAAATACAACTAGATTAATGTTTACAGTGTTTATAAAATATTGTGATTAAAGATCTTCTATACAGTGTGGAGTCATGGAGTTTGATGGTCATGTGAAGGAATTATTTCCTGCAGCCTGTTGCTGAACCGCATCTGACACTCTCCAGTACATTGTT
This sequence comes from Atherinosoma microstoma, assembly GCA_037177055.1. Lineage (NCBI taxonomy): Eukaryota > Metazoa > Chordata > Actinopteri > Atheriniformes > Atherinidae > Atherinosoma > Atherinosoma microstoma. The sequence continues at coordinate 10,686,437 of JBBBVU010000017.1, forward strand.
GAGAAGGTGCGAATGTTCAATCTAGTCTTCAATGTGGACAGCATCCTCCTCTCTCACACCACTGTCAGGGAGTCCAGCTTCAACACCCACAACATGACTGGAGAAGTCCAGCTCATTGTCAATAAACAATCCTAAATATTCATAATCCTGCACAGTCCCCACATTTTTCTCCACTGATGGAGACAGGTCTTGACCTCTGCATGTCCACAACCAGCTCTTCAGTTTTAACACATTCAGTTTGAGCTGCATATGGTTCCACTCGAGTCTTCACTAAGACCAAGAAAGTGGACCACATCAGTCCAGCTCTGAGGTCTTTTCACTAGCTCCTTGTCTATCGGCGGATTGACTTTGAAGTTCTGTTGCTGGTTTATAAAGCTCTGAATGGTTTAAGACCAAAATCAGTGACCTCTTGACCCAGTATGAACCTACCAGACCCCTCAGGTCATTTGGATCCGATCTTTTATCAATTCAGAACTAGACATGGATAGGCTACATTCAGCTTATATGCTCCACATGGAACAAATTCCCAGAAACAACTCCACAGTAATAGATGTTCAAGAGGTTCGAAAAGAAGACTCTATCATGTCAGTGTGAAGGTATTGAACAGGCCCTCTGTCAGGGGTCAGGATGTCAAAGTGAACTGAGGTTTTTTGGCACAGAACCATCCACAAGGATCCCTGTACAAAGCTACCATTGACAAACGAGGAGGATTGTTCATGGGGCCATAGCTACAAAGAGGTATCTGGCACATCTCAATCCTGGGATGGGGGAGGGTTACCCTTTTTGTTTAAGACAGGAGACCTTACATCATCTGTTTGTGCAATGTTCACATGCAATGTTTTTGGAGCTGATCTTTAAAAGATTTGGAGAGTTTTCCCCGAGCCACTTCATTTATGGTCCAAAATACTCTGCAAAGAAAAAAATCTGTTTGCTTTCTATACTATTTTGTTTCAGGAGAGTCCAAACTAGCTATTTGGAAAACAGGAATTGTTTCTAAGGGTTGGGATCAGGGATGATCTACTTAAGAGGCTTTTAGCAGCTCAGCTTAAAGTGGAGTTTGAGTTTAACAAACTCTCAAAGGAGGTGGGAAGTTTTTTTCCACATTTGGGCAAAAAAGAACGCATTGTGTTCATTTTGTGAAGTTTCTTTGGTTTTTAATTCCTGAGTTTGTTATCAAGTTTTAAATGGACGAGAATGGAAATGGAATGGAATAAAAAAGATCACATTAAATTAGAAATTCTTTCTTTCTTCCTTCATTTCTTGTTTAATGGAGTGAGATAATTCATGATCCCTCCCACCCTGCATGTGCCTGTAACAAAAAGGCCTCGTGATCATGTTCGATTGTTGGTACAATGAGCCTGTGGGTGAAGGCCAAGTATGGCTTTTCTTTAGTTGCTTTTACACTTTCATTTGAACTTAACGTATTGGTGGTAAATTGATCCTGAAAGATCAATAAAACGGATCCTTCTCAGATCAGTCTCCACAGTTTTCAACATGTATCAGAGGATTTCATTTTGAAACGTTGTGTCGGGAGAACTGCATGAGACTTGACGTCAGTGTTTGTGTGGCGTCTATGTGTTTTTGTGGTCTGCAGTTATGTGTTTGTGTGGTGTGCAGCTATGTGTTCGTGTGGTGTGCAACTATGTGTGTGCGTGTCTCGCTGGTTAAAACAAGTCCTCCCACGCAGTCACGGGCCATTGGAACACACGTTCTCTCCGTCGGAAGAAGAGCGAAAGTCAAACAAGGTAGGAAAAGTGAAGCTTCTGTTCGTGTTGATTCAAGCAGCTGCGCCAAATGAATAACAAACAAGTCTAAAAAATAGCGTCACCACACCGGCGACTGCGGTTTAGGCCTGTGCGCACTGTAAAGCGTAGCTCTGCAGCCTTTAAGAAGCAACATAGCACAAAAAATATTGATCCCTAAATGGAATAAAGCTCACTTGAAATGATTTAGTTATTGTTTTAATCATTATTATTATTATTATTATTATTATTATTATTATTAGCGTAGCCTGCGGGTAGCCCAATTCAAAAGCTGCTGCAGCCAGTGAAATATTTCATAATGGCTCATGCACATTGGTAATACTTTACGAGTTAATTATTAAAACTAAACTGGCAGCTGGGGATAGGCTATATATATTAGTGGAAATTAAGTGGAAATTGAGAAAGAAAATAACTGGAGTGATAGATAAAAGGAGCATGTTTTTAATGGACTTAAGAAAACACACTGACAGCTGACGCACGTTTAAAACTAATAAAAGTGGGCAATTTCACCACGGCCGAGCAGATAATACTGTAACTGTTGATAAATGACATAAAGGTCAAGTTCCAAAGTTCAGTTTTGAACTTTGTGTCAGCCGTCCTACCTGCTCTACCCAGTTTAACCATGACCTTGAGTCAAAGGTGCAAATGACACTAACTTTCATGGGAAAGAGAAAAGAACTAACATTATTTCTCTCCACAGTGTTATCAGATTTTCTCAGCTATACTTTATCTGTAAGATTCCTCTGTGTCCATTTCCTGTAGGAACATGTCAGCAGTTTTGGTTGTGCATGGCGGGGCATGGGCCATACCAGATGAACTTGCTAAGGTTTCTGTTGAAGGAGTGAAGACTGCAGCACGTGAAGGGTCCTCGGTTCTTAAAGGTGGTGGAAATGCACTTGACGCTGTTGAGGCAGCTGTGAGGGCTTTGGAAGATAACACAGTTTTTAATGCAGGTATGCAAAGTTATTTTTTTTGGCAGGTTTTGTTTTATTTATATCAGCAAGTTTCTTATGGAAATACTCTAATGCAATCTGGATAGCACCACTGTAAACCTGCAATAATCCTGTTGTAGGTTTAGGAACATTATGGATGAGATGTTATCTAAGCCACATTCCCAGGCTCTTATACCCTACATTACTACACATACTTACATAGTAATTACCTAATTTTGGCTTTTATCTTCTAAAATCTAAAACCAACTGCTTCCTGGTTCAAATAAGTTAAACAAATATAGTTATGTGACAGAAAAGCAAAACACTGGTGACAGACTTTCTTTATTAGGTCTTCTCAAACAGGTTATATCAGTACGCTGTCTCCATCTGCTGGTGGTGATACTGACATTCAGCTGTGTTGTCAGATAGTGATGTTGAGTCGGTCTGATTACAAGATTCAACTTCAGAATCTTCCTTTTAATAGAGCATCATTTTAAAGACAGTTGTCAACAAGATTTGAAAAGCACTACTGAGGAGAAATTCATTGAACTTTGTGGAGACATGGACAAAGAAAGAATAAGAGTTTTTTGAGGATCACATTTTTTCTCATGTGAAAAAGGAGCATTGATCTGTGACTGTGTCCATCTAGTGTCACATCCGCGCTGCATGTAAACCGATCTAGCATGCCTGAAGATAATTCTGTTCCTCAACAACGTTGAAACCATTTATAACAATTTCTAAAAAATTGCAATCTTTAAAATGAGGTAATAACTCTGTCCTATACCTGGTAAGACCTTCATGTTCATGGCACATCACTTCAATGACAGCTGACCTTATAGATTGTAATGCATCTCCTGTGTTTCACATTATTTATTTATTTATTTATTTATTTATTTATTTATTTATTTATTTATTTATTTATTTATGTAACCTTTATTTTACCAGCCAGAACATGAAGAACAGATTCTTATTTACAACGCTCGCCTAGCAAGTGACAGAAAACACTTTTGCAGCAGTGGAGGAGGGGGAATAAATTGAAATGTATAAATTATTAAACAAATAATACAAATAATATGTATATGAATCTGAATACAGTGGAGGTCATTTGACTAAAACTCAAACAGTGTGCAAGTCTTGAATAGCTTTTTTATATGCTGCTGAGTAAATCTGTGTCCAGAGCAGAGAAGTTAGACATCAGCGAGGTGGCATTCAGTAGTTCTGTGTTCTGATAGTTAAAGTAAAACTGAACTTTTGGAAACTTTTCAACATTGTTTTGAACACAGCATACAAATATGAAGGGAAATCTCATGACAAAACTGTTACTCTCTCTAGGACATGGAGCAACATTAAATATTGATGGAGAAGTGGAGCTTGATGCTATTATCATGGATGGAAGGACACTTGCCAGTGGGGCCGTTTCCTCAGTAAAAAACATCACCAACCCTGTGTCACTGGCACGGGCAGTGATGGAGAAGGTCTTTTATATTTCTTTTTATTATTATTGTTGTTGTTGTTGTTGTTGTTGTTGTTGTTGTTGTTGTTGTTATTATTAATAATAATATAATTATTATTAAAATTATCATTAGCATTATTATTATTAGAATTATAAATAGTAGTAGTTGTATTATAATTTTGCTCTGTCTCTCAAAGAGGAACTAATGAGCTCTGGCAAACATGGTATTTGCATTTTGTTCCCCTCCTAATGAAAGCATAGTCTTGTATACTGTCTCTTTTCTGAGCTCTCTCCAGCCAGTAAAAGAAAGACCAGTGTTGACTGTTGCTTATCTCTTGCTCTGTCACTCTCTTTCTTTTCATCACTTCCTCCAATAATGTCTGCTTGCATTTCTTTGCTGAATCCGCCATGGTGCACCTCAAAAACAGTCAAAGTATTGATATCAAGTAGCTGGCGTGTGAAACAGTGCCATAAAACATAATCCAGCGGTTGTGTAATACACAAAGTTGTGAAATGGGCTTTGCTTTTTCTCATTGCATTGTGTTGTGCCCTGATCGGTTATTCACTTACCATTTAAAAAATAATTTGAATTGTATAATCAATAAGAACATGAAATCGTGTGCTAAAAGAAGAAGATGGGGTTTGGAAGGGCGTGCTTGTTCTTACACCATAGTCAAAGAACCAAAACCTGCTGTGCACCTCCTCATTTGAAAGAGTTTGCTATGATCTGTGCTTTTTGGTGGTTTTCTTAGTGCTTGTTGTATTTCATTGTTTAAGATTTTAGACTTAAATGTTCTGTGTACTTTGCTTCCAGTTTTCATCAGATACGGATTTTCATTTCTGCCTTTTGCTTCCTTCTTTTGTTTCATAAGTTTAAGATGATTAAATTCTGTGCAAAATGAAAGTTAGCATTAGCAACGTTAGCTTCCCACCATTGTTTGTGAACTTCTGGATGGTGGTCTTTCAGATGACATATCAAACTGGTCGTGTTGAATGATTTGATGTGGCATCCTCCTCGCATTACTTTGACTTTGCAA
>JBBBVU010000017.1:10691721-10715270 GCA_037177055.1 Atherinosoma microstoma
CTTTCAGATGACATATCAAACTGGTCGTGTTGAATGATTTGATGTGGCATCCTCCTCGCATTACTTTGACTTTGCAATTAATGCATACTGCTTTTTGAGGACTGATGCCAATATGTTAAAAAAAACTCACTAACATCTGCTGATACCGACATTAACGCTGATAATTTGTGCATCCCTAACATGGAAGTTATGTTAATTGGTCTCTCTAAATTCTCACCCTAGGAGTGAGTGTGAGAGTGAATGGTTATTTGTCTATCTATGCTGGTTGCCTGGCAACCTGTCCAGGGTGTACCCTGCCCCTAACCCGCTAATTGCTGGGATAGATTCCAGCTTACTCGTGACCCTGAATTAGAAGAAGCAGTATAGAATTGGATGGACATGATTAACATGATTTGATTTTCTCCTTTTTTGAGAATAAAAGTGGGACAACCCATGTTCTTCCTCTTAGTTTTCACCTTTTTTGTCTCCTGCTTCTGGTCATATAGGTATTTCACCACTAACAATATTGACAGTGGTATTATGACTATTTACAAGTACTGTAACATATGTTTTTCTATATTTTTTTACATGTTTACTGCTGTGGAAAATCTCAGACTTCCCACGCCATGTTGACAGACAGAGGGGCTAACCTTTTTGCAGAGAGCATTGGTATCAGTAGAGTTCCCACAGACACTCTGGTGTCCGAGTATGAGAGGAAGGAGTGGGAGCTGCACAAAAATTACATTACTGGGGTAAAGGAAGATTTTGGTCTTAAAAGGTGTGTATCTGCAGTGTTTGACTTAATATTTTCCGAACCAGATATTTGGTTCCTTAATTAATCTCTAACATCTTTTCAGCATAAATTATCTGATGTGAAAATATTTTGAGAGCCATAATTGAAACCCCAGAGCTTACTTATCAGACGCAGTTTGGCCACAGTCAGTCCACAAGATTTGGGTGGTTCCCATCAATATGGTATCATAAATAGCCTTTGTTTGCTATTATGTTTAATTAAAACACTAACTATGAAATCTGAAGCTATTTTAACCTAATTCAGATGGTGCACTGTAGCAGTTCTTTAGATCATATCTGCTCCGCTCTTAGGTATGAATTTACTGTGCAAAGGGGATCCAGAGAACATGTCGGTGACAGTAGTAAGATAATGTGTCAGCTTCTTTTGACAAGCAAATACTGCAAAGTACAGCAGTGGACCCTTCCCTGATTTATTTCATAACTTAGTGTCAGACTCAACATACACAGCTCTAAATCAGTTACACTAACCATGCTGTCTAAACATAGCTTTTTGCCATTTCTGTTTTTGGATAATAGAGTATTTTTCTCATCCAAGGGCCCATGATACTGTTGGGGCAGTAGCTGTGGACTGTGCTGGCAATGTTGCATGTGCAACATCAACCGGAGGGATTAGAAATAAAATGGTTGGAAGAGTAGGAGATTCTCCAATTATTGGTATGATTATTTTTATTACTATTTTCATTGTTTCTCTTGTTGTAGTTAACCTCTGACAGTACACCCTCTAATTTGAAATATGAAACATTGAACGCTATAATTTGTAAATCACTGAGTCCCTTTTTCTATACAGGTTTTGAAGAAGCGTATTCTGTCATATGGATTAAATCTTTTTAAGAAAAGGCATTTTTATTTCACTACGACACATTTGTCATATATTACAACAGCATGACACAATAGTAGAAGAGATGAGGTGTTTAATTGTACTGTCTGCAGTCCACACTCTCTCTTTGGAAACATCTGACACATTATTAAGAAGAAAAATATAAGATAGAGGGCTGAAATGTTAAGAAGCAGAAAAATTCCCTTTAAAATATTGTATTATCAAATATTGAATTTGGATGGAATAGAGTAAAACTTTGTAAACTGAAAGAATTGTTTGCTTTACGTTTTTATTCACATTCTACGGTGGAACAACTTTTCTTAGACAAGAGGCAACTGCATAGTTGGATGCATACCAAGTTTTAAAAGTGTTTTCAAAAGTGCTTTTTTCTCATGTTTGTGTTCTTTGCTGTACTTAAGGTTGTGGGGGCTATGCAGACAACTTAAGTGGTGCAGTGTCTTGTACTGGCCACGGAGAATCTATTCTTAAAGTCACATTGGCCAGACTCATCCTTTCACATATGGAACAAGGTAAAGTATTATTCTTTCAAACTCAAACACTTTACATAAATATAAACCACATACCGTGTATCAGACTTAACCTGGGCTAAGTATGTGAGATTACCTCTCGTTTTGCATGATCTTTAAAACCCAGAATGGTAAAAAAAAAAAAAAACTGATATTAGAAGTTAAAGAAATTAAAGTTGTGTGAATGTGTTTTTAAAAAAAAAAAATGTTTTCATATAGTCATGAAAAATAATTTGATCAACTAATATGTTATGGAATGACACGGCCACACGCTAATTCCAAAGATGTGTTCTATTAGTTCCATCTTTCCTCCTCTTGTCCCAGGTAAGTCAGCAGCTGAAGCCTCGGCGCTGTCTCTAAAGAACATGGCCGACCGTGTCCAAGGTGCAGGAGGTGCTGTTGTAGTTTCTCCATCAGGACAGTGGGCCGCCACATTTACCACTGAGCGCATGGCTTGGGCTGCTGTGGAGCAAGATGTGCTGTGGTTTGGATTAGATCCAAATGTAAAACAAAAAGAAAAGTTGCAGTAACTGTTTTACCTGTTTTTCATTATGTTCTGAAATGAAATTCAATATTTATAGTCTTTCAAATACAGTCTGTCCTTTTTTAATTCACTAAGTTTGAATCATGTAGTTCATCTCAGTTGTTACTTTTCATTGAACACACTACTCATTTACAATACTCATAGGCAAAGGAAATACTACAAACTTTTTCCTAATGTGTAATATCCAAGCATGTGTACAGTGCAGTGAAATGAAAACTGTTGCAAATGAAAACAGTTTCTACTTATGAACTGCAAAGTAAAGATCAAAGGTAAATTATGTCAAATTAATCAGAAGTAATAACGGAAACATCAAGTTTGTCATTTTTAGTCAATTTGCTGGACTGTCAGTATTTTCACATTGTCATTTTTCTTTTTTTACTTTACCTTTGATTTAATCTCAAGCATCTCCATTTACGATAACACTTTTCTGTATGTCATTGCAAATTGCACAACATATGAAACTGTTTATCCATAGATGTGCTACTATTTCTGTAATTATAGATATTTGATAAAGATATTTCTTTAAGATGAAAGAAATCACTGATTAAAACATTTCTTTCCATCATTGTAGTATTATCATTATTTTTTCCTCAACAGGTGATTTGGTTAGTAGATTATAAAAAAAAACCATTGTGTATGCTTCATTTAATACCAAGAGAAAGCAGAAATTTAAACAATACCTGACAGCGGTACCCACGCCCTGCTGAGACACATCACAGAGAGGGGTTGAGAATCACTACAGTCATGTAAAAAACTGGAAAGTACAACCTCTTTCAAGGTAGCCTACTGTTTGTATCAGAACATAGAAATAAATATAATAATAATAACAACGTTATCCTTCCAATAGTAAGCCAAATGCAACTTTATATGGAAAACATCATGTGGCATATTACCATGGAAATTTCTGTCATACTTTAGGACTGTTAACCTGCAGAAGACAATCCACAAATGTGTTACAGGACCTACAAATATTTCACTAACAAATACGCATTTTTTTCAATACATAATGGCTTGAAAACATATATAGAACTTAATCTGTAGACATGTCAATTTTTGTGCATTCAATTACTTGTTGATAAGGTTTTCTCTCTCCCCCCTCCCAAAAAAAGGTGATTTGTGTTTTTCTTTTATTCATTCTAAATTTTACACCTATATGAACCACCATATTAGGGGTATGACTTTTTGAAGCAAGGAGTGGGCTTTTTTTCTCTTGAGTTTGGATTTATGATTAATTTTCTCAACATGGCTGAAAATGTACACTTTCATCACAGTTTTCAATCCTACCCGGTCTCAATTATAATGCGAGGATGCAGAAAGGAAAATGTGGTAAAAGTTCGCTTTTTGTAGTACCAGCAGCTACGCTACCCGTAAACAGAAACCACGTGACAGACAGTCCTGTCAGTGGCTTTGCAGCAGCGGGACGATTGACGGCCGAGTTGGAGGAAGTTACTGGGAGCAGTTGTGCTAGTATGTAACCTTACACGAGTGGGACAGAAACACAGTAACCAAGAGGTGAGGATTTAAAATATACTGAGACAAATATCGCTTAATATCTGATCTGCAAGTATGGCAACAGATGCACGTGGGTGTCACCATCTAATGCCCGCTAACAGCACGCAGGCTACAAAACAAACTTGGTATCCAGGGCCTGTGCTGAAGCCACCTAGCAAGTCCGTCTCATATTCTTAGCATAGAATTATCTTGCTAAATATTTACATATTTTGTGCAACGTATTTAAATTTCTTGGCACAGATGGTCATGGTTGCCAATTTTATTTTTAGATACGGTGATAAAATTTAAAAGGGGACGTTGCCTTGTGCAGTAAGTTCCTTCATAAGTTAGTGTTAGCATGCTACCATACATGATGGCGTTCTGCAGCAGTTGTTGTTAGCAGTCTTGCAACGTTAGCATTAGCACTAGCAAGTACCTCTTTGGCAAAACCTTTTCATAAAAACGCTGTTGCTTATGCTCAGTTATATGAGTTGATTTTACATAAAGCTGTAAAAAGAGCGGTATGACAGTGCCTGTTTCACCGAGTGGTTTGTGTTTTGTTTGAGTAATTATTTGGTGAAGATTGTTTACTTTTGGCCTGTTGGAGTTTGTGTAGTCGTTGCGGCAATTTGGTTAAAAGCACTGCGGGCGAATTTCGGTCACCTTTCCTTTCAAAATATTTTCCAATTTTGCTACAGAAATAGTTCATTTGTACTCGAACAAATACACTTAAAGTAATCGGCAATGCAATATTACGTTCTGATTTTGTAAACATGAGACACTTACGGAAATGGTCAAGAAGCCAGCAACGCTGGCTTAACGTAGCAGGATAGCCAATGAACGGATGGAGGCATCCCAGATGAAAAAGTTTTAGGTCATCAATTTATCACTTTTATAATTATTTCCATAATAGATAACAATTTCAATCCACATCAAGTAATGTGGTTATGATGGTTGTAATGTGATGCTTGATAAGTACTTTGAAGCAGTATTGATGGCTTTCCTCCATTAATTGTGGGTTATTTTACTACTCCTCCGTTCTTTCTGTGTTGTTTTCATTCAGGAAGGCAGCAGCATTCATGGATATGGTGGACACCTTTAACCATTTAATACCCAGTGACCAGTTGGATGACTCCCTGATAATAGGTCAGAATTTGGAATGTGAAGCCAGTAACGAGTTTGGGACAGGACCCAGACTGGAAGATTCACTGAAGAACATGCTCAGTGACAAAGATCCCATGTTTGGATGTGCAAGCGCTCAATTCAATCTACTGGACAATGAAGACCCTGCTTTTCAGATTGCTGGATCGGCAAGTATGTCCTTAAACAAAAGAGTGGGCAAAAATGTCAGTGTAGATTGGAATAAAAGCTGTTAAACCAGCATTTGTTTATATGTCATGAATCTGTATAAATAAAAAAGGTCAACATCTAACTGAAGAACTTGGTGAGGAAAAAGACTTCACCTCGCTGACATTATTTATCAGTTGTTTAGTTAAATTTTAACTCAGTAGAGCTCCTTACATTGGTAAACACTGAGAAAATTCTCATCTTGAACAGCTGTGTGTACTCAAACCCTGTAATATTAGTGTTAATGGTATCAGATGGCACATTCAAAGGACTTTTTAAGTATTTCAGCCATGATTTAGTTTTTTATTCTTTTCTTAAACCTTTAATTACTAAGAGAAGACAAACAGTGAATGAACATTGTTTGAGTACCATTGTCAAACAAGAGGCTGTTTTGGCTGTCAATAATCTTGAAGTACAAGTGTTTAAGATTATTTTCTATTAGACTACCTGCACCTACATTATATTAGAGGTAAATACATTTTTTATCTTTTGGCTTTTGCAGGTCCAGATAGTGGTTCAGCACCTGCAGGCGTCAACAGTGAAGTGAGTCCTGCAGAGACCTCACAAGTTAAGCGAATCATTGGCAAGCAAAAGAAGTATCGAGGCAGTTTAGGCAACCGTAAGTGGGTGCTCATTTAATACACATTAGGGCTGTCAGACTTAAAGCAATAACAATGTACTAACACAATTTTTTCTAATATGGCTTAAAAAAGTTCAATAGCAGGTCAGTATATTATTAGACTCATAATCCACACTACATTTCAACCGGCTGTGGTAATTAACCACAGCATCGTTTGACTATTTTGATACAGATCAGGAAGGAAATTCGCTTTCCAGTCTCGTCTGTTATTTTCACGTGAAACCCACATTTCCCACAACAACTATGTAACAACCAGGTTGCCCACAAGACCACATTCTTGAAGGGATAAGCTTGCCTTGTAATAGTTCTATATTTCTATGGAGAGTATTTGCATAAAAAAAACAAAAGATACATTTGAGTAAAATTTAGCAGATTGCAAAGTTAAATGCATGTTATTAATTTTCCTTTATGTTCGCGTTTTAATCACGTCACAACCGTAACATTTATATATGTATTTATATTATGGCGTCACATCTTTTTCTTGTTGTACTCTTTCTTAACAGAATGTAGAGGGGACCAACAGCCCAAGATGTCTACCAACACTTTAATACGAGGACGACCAGGAAGGAAACCAGCCAACAGACTAAGGTCATTTCTTATTGAGAAAGGTGTTAAAGGTGCACAGCTGAAGAAAGAATTGACTCTGGGAGGGCGTATTAACATTAATGATCTTGATGGTGGACTATGGCTGAACCCTACAGTTGTATTGAGACAACTGACGGTCACAATTGGAGGATTTAAGATTGAATTACTTCCAGGACCCTCTTACATGCAAGGCGTTGATGCAAGCCAGTCTGTGTGCTTTGATAGCAGTTTTTCTTACGGTGGCGATATTGGTTTGGCCATCTTGCCAGACGATAGCATCACTGTGGAGAATCCCATACCAGGTAGTGGGGCAGAGATGGATGGAACTGAAAAGAGCTCTGCTGATGATGCAGCTCATGGGCTGGGACCTTATGTGAACCCTAATGATGTGCAAACCACCAATGGGACTTTAATGGAGACTTCCGACATTCAAGAGACAAAACACGGTGATCAGAGTGTTCCAGGAAAGCCAGTCGGTGAACATGCACATGTTATTAATAACACTGATGGCAAAGAAAAGCAAGCGACTGTAGCCAAAACACAGCTCAAGTCTAAACCGGGAGTGACACCAAACAAGAGCAAGGACATGGATACGTGTAAAACAAGCAACATGATTAAGGAGCATAAAGTATCCCAAAACAAGCCATCCAAAGTCCTCCAAAGTAGTGACCTACACAAAATGAAATCTCTAAAGGATAAACAAGATGTTTCACCTTTGAAAAGACCTGCAGAGAACACTCAAACTGAGCATGCGGCTAAGGTGCAAAAGGTGCACAGTGCAGGGGATGTCAAATTGAAGCCAAAGTCACCAAGTAGGCCAAGCTCTGTGGCAAAAAAAGCAATGTCCCCTGGCAACCGTGCTGGTGATCAGCAGGGACCAACCAAACAAAATAATCCTCATCACAGCTCCAAAGTTGAACCCGCTCACCAAGCACATAGTCATCCAAGCAATTCTTTAAAAAGCCCTCAAGAGGGAGTGCAGGAAAAGTTCAAACTGAAAAAGCTGGAAAAGATTCTTCAAAGGCAGAAAAGTAAAAATGCACGAAGCATCTCTGTGGATGAGCCGCAGCTGTTCGTTCCAGATAACGCTCCCGCTGCGAAGAAGGAAACTTCTGAGGAGCAACCCGTTAACACTGAGAGCGTGTGGGATGGAAACAACTGTTGTGGTCTCTGCAAAAAGCACCACAATAACATGTAAGTGATGCTTTCCACCTAAATACTTTTGCTGAAAACAGGAACTATATTTCTGTCACATCATGTTTTCATTACAAAACGAACCTTTTAACAATAGCTGTGTCTTGTTTAGGTTCATGGTGGGCTGCGGCCGCTGTGATGACTGGTTCCACGGTGACTGCGTTGGTCTCGACCTGGCCAAAGTACGTGAAATGGAGGAGGAGGACCAGATGTACGTGTGCTTAAAATGCTGCGATGACGAAAGCAAGAAGGTGGAGCCTGAGCCCCCAGCTACAGCCAAACCAGAAGTTCAAGAAAAGACTGAGTTACAAGATCCTAGGCCGCATCATAAGCCCCGTCCTGGACCCTCCCAAACACTCGCCTCAGGTGGTGTCAGACCAGTAAGAATGGTAAGTGTGGGCTCTTAGTTCTTAATTAATATGTACTTTTTTTTTTTTACAGAAAATGTCTGTTAATTTTTCACAAACAAAGAATATATTGTAATTTGTTCCCCCAGCTTTTTCATCTTCTGATATTAATCATAGCCAGTGTTGCCACTGTACAATGGTTTGTTCTCTTTTTGTCTTTCCTTTGGCTGTACAAGAGGTGTGCACATGGGTGTGTGGTTAACATGATGCACTCATACTCAATTTCACCCCCAAAAATCGCATCTTATCAGAACTCAAATTACATATTTCACTGGCTGGGAAGTTGTAATGATTAAGAACTTGTGACTTTGTACTTTTTTCTTTTGTTACTTTCTGCCTGAATGATGTGTAAAATAATAAGCTGTGTAATCAACTTCTTTTTACTTTAAATCATAAATAGGATCAAGAAAGGAGGCACTCCACAGATGTCAAAGAAGCAGCTCATAAAACAGGTACTTTTACCAGCTGTGAATGTAAAAATATGTTTACTCTTGTCTTGTATACTTTTTTTGCAAGATGTTGGGCTTAAGACCAGGCTGGGTTCACAGGGTTCACATGCTTCAGGGTCCTTACATTACTAAAAACAAGATTCACTACAGACAGTCTCGTCACACAAATCTGCTGCAGTTATATATTTTTACAGCCACAACAAGTAGTAGATAGGTTTCACTTCTGAAGTCCTCAGAAACTAAATATAGCCCTGGTGCAACTGCCTATATGCTGGCGACAGGTGTGAGTTAATGGCCATTTGTGGGGGCACAGTGAGGAGTGAGGATGTTTTGGGAGTTTTTAGAAATGGCTGAGCATCAGAGAGAAGAAACAAAACTGTAATATTGTGCCATTTAAAATGGGTGCAAAAGTTATAAGCATTTTTCCTCTGTCTTGTTAAATATTTGTTTGTTACATGTCTGTTATCACACAACTGTTGATAATATTGTTCTGTCCACAGGTAATTATCCGAAACATGAGGTGAAAAGTAAGGCTCCATCTTTGGCTTCAAAGAAACCTGTTTCTGTGGAGGCAATCAGGCGAAATGTGCGCGATTCTCTCAAAGAAATCCTCATACAAAGGTCAGTATTTCATGGGTGACTGTAATTAATAGTTGTGTGGATGATACTGTACTCTATTTGTTATGCCTCAGAAAACTCAACACCAAATGTGACGCTTTCTACGTTCTAGATTGAAGGAGTCTGACTTGGACATCTCAGTGGAGAGGGCCTCTGAAGTTGCCAAGAAAACAGAGAGAGAGCTGTTTCATCTGTATAAAGACACTGACAACAAATACAAGAACAAGTACAGAAGCTTAACGTTTAACCTCAAAGATACAAAAAATAATGTAAGTGAATTTTTATATCATGTTCATATCATATTCATATTTTTGAATTTTTATTGTGAATGTAATTGAGTTGGCTGTATTTTAATTTATTTTTCACAGATTCTCTTTAAGAAGGTTCTCAAGGGGGAAATTTCTCCTGGTAACCTTATTCGCATGAGTCCTGAGGAGCTGGCCTCTAAAGAGTTGGCTGCTTGGCGACAGAGAGAGAACAGACATGTAAGTGATGTTTAAGTCGAGTGCAAGTTATAACTCATTTAACATATTTTGCATGAACAGAAACAAGGGAAGCGGCTTCTCTTATCTGCTGCATGGAAATGAAATATTTGATCTCTAAAATTAGTATGACTCATCATCTTTGTTTATATTTTTTCTTAGAAATGTCATCCCTAAAATACCACTGAGAATTTACACAGCTTTTTTTTTCTTTCATCTTTCTGGCCAAATACTGGCATTTTGATGTCACATTTGGCACATATGATAAGTTAAACTCCAAAAGGACTACGCTTCGGTAGTTCCAGTTTTATTTCAAAGTATTTATTGCGATTCAGTGTCAGCTCACTGTAAGTCACATAATGCCTCTGATCTTTGCATAGAAGTTAAACTGAACAGGAATGTCTACTTAATATTTTGCCTTTTTTTTTCTTTTTCTTTTTTAGAAAAAAGTCTTTTTGAGGATTGATTTATTTTGGTTGATGAAATTCTCAGTTGCTATCTGAAAATGACTTAATTCCTCATTTTTACAGACAATTGAGATGATTGAAAAAGAGCAGCGGGAGGTAGAGAGACGACCCATCACTAAGATCACACACAAAGGTGAAATTGAAATTGAGAGCCAGGAACCAGTGAAAGCACCAGACCCTATAGAGGTAAGGTTCACATCTGATATTTTTCTGTGTTGACAAACATAAATAGAATTATAGGGGAAAAAAAGATGGGGAAACTACATGAGCTTCTGTATTTTTCCTCCTTTTAGCTCGAGTCTCCTCCCAGAGTGACGGAAGTCCCAGCAGAACCTCCAGAAACCCCAGAGAAGAAAGCAGAGAATACCAAGATAGAGAAGGACACTACGAGCCAACACAAATCTCACCTGTTCGACCTAAACTGCAAAATCTGCACAGGTAAGCTCCGGCTTGAGGAGAAAACCATCTATTCTCTCAGTAAGCCTTAAATACTGACACATGGTGACATCTTTTTCTTTCCCGTAAGGTCGTATGGCACCACCTGTCGAAGAAGCACCAACCAAAGTGGTCAAAGTTGCTACCACAGTGGTTCGGAGGCAGTCAACCAAGACAGAAGAGACAAAGAGCACAACGCCGCCCGCTATCGACGATGACCTACACCTCACAGTTTTAGAGGAGAGCTTCCGAAATGCCAAATCAGGGTATGAAGCATGGTAACCAAATATATCAGATATTCTGTGCAGCTTGTTTTTTCCTGTTTCTTCACTTGTTTTCATTTTTGTTTTGTCACAGGCCAGACCATGTAGCTGGAAGAGATGACGAGGCCTCTTTCCTTTCCAACCTGAAGTGTCTGTGGCGAGGATTCATTCATATGCACTCTGTGGCGAAACTTGTCACAAAAGCTTTTCCTGTCTCTGGCATTTTGGACAACTTGACTGAGGTAAAGTGGACACAGAAAACACAGTAAAAATGACCAAAGTTTGGACCTTTGTGCCCTTACTGAGCTTAACAGACTCAATAAATGAGAACGGTTTGCTTTAGCTGTAGCAGCATATGATGCAGCTACCAGGATCATAAACACAGAACAGAAACATGAATCAGACTTGAGAGCTGTGGTGTCTCTGCAGTTAAATAGTTAGAGCATTTACTGTGAGCCAGCGAACAGTGTCGACAGAACAAATGTTCAGTTAGACTTAATTAGATAAGAGGTCTGCTCATACAGAACCAGAAACACAAAAAACAGATTCTTCCAACTACTGTGAACACAAAGTCTGATTATTTCATGATGAGCCTTTATCCCTCACAACAGGACCTTCCAGACAGCATCCAGGTTGGGGGCAGGATAAGTCCTCAGACGGTGTGGGACTACTTGGAGAAGATTCGGGCAACTGGAACAAAAGTACACAGCTTCTTTTTTTTCTTCTTTTTTTTTAAAGAGAAATAAACATTCATGTGCAGTTATTCTTTGGTAGACATGAACAAACAAGCAATAATTATTCTGCTTATTCCTCACTTCCTCAGCTGGAAGTGAAAGCCAAACATTTAACATTCAGATTTTCATTCCAAAAGCTTTGTCAGACTTCCTGTGTGCGAGTGGCTGATTTTACTGACACATGACTTTTGTTTTATTAAAGGAGGTGTGCCTGGTTCGCTTCTCCCCTGAAACAGAAGAAGATGAGATCTCCTATACTCTTCTTTATGCCTACTTCAGCAGTCGCAAGCGTTTCGGGGTGGTGTCCAATAACCTGAAACAAGTGAAGGACATGTATCTCATTCCCTTAGGTGCTACGGAAAAAGTTCCCCATCAGCTTGTTCCCTTTGATGGGCCAGGTAACCTCAGTAGTAAACTTTTCTTTCTTTGATAATTATTTGCTCTCTGTAAGATACAGAAACCTATCCAATCTCTGAAACTTAATCAGTCCTTAAATTCGACAGGTTTAGAAAACAACCGTGCCAACCTTCTCCTTGGACTCATTATTCGCCAGAGACTGAAAAGGGATTTTCTTCCTGTGGATGTGAACGAATCTGCGAGGATTGTACCTGAAATAAAGCCTATTGCTATTTCATCAAAAGCTACCACGACATCCGAAGAGGACGAGAAATTGTTCCTGTCTACCTTGACGCCTTTGCACAAAAAAGAGGCAAGCAAACCACTTGATACTACTGAAGATGATCCAGGTTTAGAGTCTTTCGAGGAACCGTCTACAACAGAGGGGCCCAGCAATCAGGAGCCACAAAAACCTCTTCGCTTTCTTCCGGGTGTGTTAGTGGGCTGGGGTGGAGAATTGCCACCTCTGCCACCTTGTGGAGATAAACCTACAACAACGGGAAACGACGCGCCGAAGAGCCAGCCAGTTCCCAAAACAGATGCATTATCTGGCAACTCAAAAGGTCTGACAGCTGCTGCTGCGCCACGCTTTGTCATCAAGAAAAAAGAAGCAAAACCAGTTAAAACTGAGCTGGAGCCATCCAGCCCAGCTGATGCATCTGCTTCGAACAATTCGCTTAGAATAGACACTGCAGTTGTGGCCCATCATGCATCAGTCACACTGAAAGATAAGCCCCCAGATGTGTCGACTGAAGCCTTCCTGGCGAGCTTGTCAGCAGCTCCAACTGGTACTGAACCGGGTAATGCTGCTTCTGCTAACAAAGGCGATTCTGGCCTTTTGTCTGAAACTGAAAAAGGAACATCTGACGGGAATTCTTTGCTGCAGTCAGAGTCCCAGGCTGGTGCAGATCACACAAATAGCTCAAAACCTCCTTTAAGTGGAATATTGAAAAAATCTTCAGTGTATTCCACTGTGCATGAAGATAAAACAATGGTGCTACAAAAGGATAGAGCCAGCCTCCCAGATCCTTCAAATACTAAACCAGTTCCTGTGTTGAGCAGCGCCAGAAAGGATCTCGTCGTACCATTTCACCAAGGATATTTACAGCTCTCTCAGGCCAGGCAAAAGCTCGAAGAACAAAATCAAACTGCTGTTCAGTCATTTTCCATTAAAAAGACTGATCTTGGTATGGGCCAGACTGGTGCTGCAGTAACTCAAACACTTGATCCTCCTAAAGCTACATGTAACCCAGAGTCCTCTGAACCCCAACATGATTCTGAAAAGGTGCCAGCTGACCCTGTACACAACAGCATTACACCGTCCCCCTTGCAGGAGCAGCAGCAGCAGCCTCAGGTATCTGGCAGAAATGATGTCCCAGTCGCCCTGCCTCCAAACAGTTTCTCCACGTCAGACACAGAAGATCAGAGTTCTAGTCTTCAGACAACTCAGGAGAGTTCTTCAGAAACTCCTCCCGAACTTCAGTACCAGTACGACGAGAGTCACTCAGAATCGTCTGGCCAAGTGTCATCCCCGGCCAAAGACTACAAACGCTTAGATGAGCGATACTATGACCCCTGGGAGAGGCCGCGAAACTCCGAGGACAGAGATCACCACGGGAAGCACAGCCACCACAGGGACAGCCATCACGGTAAAAAGAGCCGACACCACGACAAGTACAGGGAGAAGAGCAGGCACCACGGACACTCGGACGACCGGCACGGCGAGAGGAGGAAAGAGAGGCACCACAGCGACGACCATATTAGCCGTCACAAGGACAGACACAGGCATAGACGGGACTCCGACTATGAAAACGGACGGAGAAGTTCAAAAGACAGTTGTTCCTAATTTTCCCTTTTTTAAACGCCCAACTAGAGACCATTTGGTGCTCTTATAGACTTTTAGCTCATTGATTACTGGCTGCAGTTGGAGTTATTCATTGTCTTGTACACCAGTCTGCATCTTTATGCCAGATCTCTTACAGAAGGTTCTTTTTATGTTATCAACAGTGCAGGAAAAGAGGGGTATCATTTCAGTGGAATTATTCATCCAGACAAGTTTAATTGTGACCAAGAAAAAACCCAATATTTGAACAGTTTCACCCGTTTAACCGTTTTAATGTGTAGAATACCCTGTTTATATTGAGCTGCTGTACCGTTGACCAGTCTTTAGGTCACAAACAGCAAGGACCATTTGGTAAAATATTGAAAGTAAGCTTCAAAATCTTGGCTTGAATGTAACAGATGAATATTTAATTTAGCAGCTCTAAACAGCAGCTTTCTTTTTTTCATTTTAAGTTCTTTTAAATTGCTTGAGTATTTTATAAACATTTATGTTAAGAAACTGTACATTTTGGCTTGTAATATACATTAGAGATGAAGTGTGCCTTTGCACTGTGTGTTTATGTACAGTTGGTAATAAAAACTAATCATTTTTTTAACTGTTGATTATAAAAAGAAAATGGTTTTGTATTTTTTTTATAAATGCATCAAAAGTCAAATGCAGCTTAAGGTGGGTGACAAATTAAAGTATAACTTGAATTCTCAGTACTTACAGTGAGGGGGGATTGCTTTAATCTGTTACAGCCTTTTCTAACATATCTATATTTTTTTACCAGTGTGACTTAAACATATTACAGCATTAACAGTTATTTATCTAAAAAATATTGCCAAATGCTAGAGCCAAGTCATAAATTCACAATTAAAGATTAAGGTTTAACCCCTAAAATAAAAATTTCAGATGAATATTAACTATTTAATTAGTCAAATTTAAGAAAGCCGTTTTAAACAAAGCCTTAAGTCTGAATAGTTTAAGGACAAATGAGTCATGAAGAGAAAAACATTTATTAAATCACTATGATCCATTAGAAAAAGATGTTGACTATTAATGTAGAAGTGATTAGTAAATTAGCTAATTGTAAAGTGTCCTATAAATGTAGTCAAAATACTGGCAAACATTACACAAATATTCTAACAGGTGAGTTTCTAACAGGTTGCAATAAAACAAAATATCAACTTTACATATCACAAGAGGAATTTTCAGCTTTTGTCAAGGCCGGGACTCTCATTCACATCATTTTCCCTTGCCCTCATAAATATTAAAACCCTCACTATTTTTAAGAAACAGCACCGGGTTGCTATCTCCAAACAAATAAACATTTCTGAGACTTCCTTCAAAGCCCCTTGAAAACATACCAGAGGTGACAACTGCAACATTTCTGTGTAATTCAAACCCTCCAAAGTACACCACTCCTCCATAGTTTAAGGCTACGTATCGCTCAAATGGATCCACATCTTCAAACAGAATTCTCTCACTGTTCAGGAACACCTGAATAAATGTGCTGTTTAGAGATAAAGACACGTTGTGCCATGTATTGCAGCAGAGGGTACGATTTTTGAAAGTTATTGGAAGGGAGAGTCTCTCTCCAAGATTGACAATGATTTTCAGATGGTCCCTCTCAAGACCAACTGCAAGGTAGTCATCGTCTTCCTGCTCAGCCTTTCCCATCCACATGATCAAACCGTCTCTGGAGCTTGTGTAGAGGCTAAAAGAAACCTGTGTGTATTTTAAGTTTCTTATGTTGAACCTCGGGTCCCTGTGTTTAACGTAGGAATTTCCAACAAACCTGAAAGTGTCGGTGGATATTTCCATTTCACAGTAAGTCCCCCCCCATCCTAGTGGGCATAAGCAGCTGTATGAGTTGACAGTAGATGGAGCACAGAGGGAGCCGTGTCTGCAGGTGTTGTTTATACAGTTTACAGACTGGTTACACACAGAGCCAGTCCATAACGGTGGGCATATACATATGTATGAGTCGCCTCCTGTTACCCTGCAGCTACCTCCGTTTTGGCACACCTTGTACCCGCAGGCTGTTCCATCCCAGTCTCCTATGTTTGCCCCTCCAAAAGCTCCCATCTCTGTGAGCTCAAGTTCTTGACTGTTGATTATAAGTTCTCTCAGTCCACCGGTGAAGCTCATTGGCTCCCCTTCAGTTGCATCTGGGGAGACGAAGCTCAGAGTGGACACGCCTCCAACAAAGATGTCTGTAGCAGCATCGAGAGTGGTCATTCCTTCTGTCCCGTTCTCTCTAACTTCCTTGTCATCCACACTGAGGAAACCGTGGTGACCAGTTCGGCCAGCCTTCACCGTGTGCCAGGTCCTGCTGTGGAAGTCCACTTTCTTAGCTGACTGCAGGATGTGGGTACCATTCCCCAAATTGTATCGTAGCTGGACAAACCCAGATGTCAAAGAGAGACAGAAGAAATCTCCTGCAGCAAGAAGATACATACATTTCATTCATAGTTTTTCTTCCTTGTAAATTCAGTTTAGCTGGTTGCAGCAATATTAATTTGCTAAATTAACCACAATTACCTGTATATCATGGCACAGTGATGTACCTGTAATGATTAAATTTTCTGAATGAAACTAGAAACTGACAGAATGAGAATAATTACGACTGCATTTTCTGCCTTTCTGAATTCTGCAGGGTCCAATGGTGGAGTGAACTGCACAGTTTTGCACAATATTGTTGTTAAATACTAATTATAGGTAAAATTGACTTTTTTTGTTGTTCCATTTTCTCCAACTTTACCTTCAGACTTCTACTCCAAAGCATATCACAAACTATTTCTTTGCATTCCACACCACTACTTTTGTTTAAGAGGTAAATAAACACTTAATTTTACATTAACAACTAATTAGATTTCTTTACATCTTTCCTAAATTTTAAACTATTTATGATAAACCAACAGATTATGTGTTCCTCTATGGCTTTGTAGCTTTCCCTTGCTGTTTGAATACGTTAACCGGCCTTTTTGTGAAAATGTATAATCACAATAATGATTCATTTTCTGATGAACATTTCTGTAGCATCTTTTGTAAATATCAGCTTTAGGCCTTGCCTCTCAAAAGGCCCAGTCTGTTCTGATTGGTCAGTTCATTGAGCAAAAATGTTTGTGTAGGCTATTGGCACCCGTCCAACCTGTAGAAGTGGCACATTTTGTGTTTTATGTGTTTAGAAGCGACTGGTTATCCCTTTTCTTTACCAAAATGAATACATTATCCAGCAAACAAGTGGCACATAATTCTACATATTTGGAATAACTCACAGAGGTTCAAATTATAGATAAATGTTAATAGATTTATAATATTTCAATAGATGTTTCCCCCACAGTGACTGAATTTAAGTCCAATCCAATTTTAACCGTTATAACAAAGATAATCTATAAAAATGACAAAAATAAAAATCTAATAATAATTAAGCAAGTTAATTTTGGAGCCACAGATGCATGATAGCCCATCATCAGCTGCCAGAAAACATGTTTGTTTTATAAATCTATGCATGTCAAAAAAAGGGGGGAGGGTAAAGGATCATAACAGAGTGCCAGCCAACTTGCTCTTTGTTAGAAGTGTGCCAAACTAGACACAAGGCAAGCAAATGTGTGTCATGGTGGTGTCATCAAACTACTAATGAGGCCCTTAAAGCAGGTCAGGAGCATGAGAGAGGAGAAATAATGTTTTGTGTGAACTTTGGCCTTTGTAACTTTCCAAATATTTTACCTTGACAAAAAGCTACATGTATTTACCAGTTACACAACAAGAAAACCCCCTAAAAAGTCTAACACTAAACCTTACTTTCATTATATTTCAAATTTGACCTATTGAAAATTAGAGGTTCTCACATAACAGTAGAACTACAAATGACGACGCTGTACAGAAACTTAAGCTGCAGATAAATTTACCTAATAATATAAAAATGACTTAATAGCAGCTTAAACTTCTACAGCAGCAAAATGAAATGCACTCATTTCAGTTTATATAAAAAAGAAATATAATCATTGATATGACATCATTACGTGGGCAACAGCAGCTACTAGTGTAGATTTAAGATAAGTTTCTGGTTCTGTTTAAACTTTTTGTTTCAAGTTTCGGTTATTCTGTACTTTCCAAGCTAAAAGTGATTGTATGCGTCATTTGTGACACAAAATAACATATATTCTTGTTGCTGCATGTCTGGCATTCTTTGTTTAGAAAAAAAAAAGCTATGGGGTTAAACGTCCTCACCGGCCCTGGCACCAAGATGCTGTGCAGTGTAGACAAGGATGCCATCAGGTGATAATGCCTGGAACTGCAGCTGCACACCAATCCTGTGTCTAACACTCATAGGTGGGAATGACATCCATGAAGACTGGTTAGCGCTGAAGAATGGATCACTAATGGCCACAGCTGAACAGGAGAAACAGTGTAGCAGTTGAATAATTGAAGTGAGGATTGTGCTTTCTTGAATAAATAAACAACATATACAGAGATCCAGTTAGGGCTGACAGGTTCAGCAATGCAACCTTTCTCGCAGTGGAGTCCTGCTGTCCCCAGAGGGCACTGGCAGGTATATCCAGTCGGCAGAGGGATGCAGGTGGAGCCGTGGGCACAGAGGGGAGGAGGGATATGCTCTACATCACACACAGACACGGTCTCAGTACAGAGCGCTCCCTTCCATCCAAATGGGCACTGGCAACTGCAGATGGGAAAAGCCAAACTGTGTAAAGCTTGCAAATGCTATCATTTCCATTTTGATTTATTTGAACCGAGTAGCTGATTGATGTCTTGTCACAACACGTGGCAAAATGCACAGGTTAGAGGGATGTTGGGCAAATTAATCCAAAGATTGGTCACTTACTACACAGATGAGCCAGAGTCCACACACTTCCCTCCGTTCCTGCAGTGCACATGAACACAGGGGTCCACTCCACATTGACCCACACTGCGCCCAAATGCTGGGTGACCCGCGGGCTGCCCAAGTGCCTGAAACTTTCGGTCTCTTCTAGTCCGAAACTGCACATCAAAAATGCACCCTTTGGGAAGAACAAACACAGATGTCAGCGGGAAATCTTTTATTTCTCTGATACAGACTTCACTGTAAATGGAATATGTTCAAACACAAACTTTAAGGAGATCTGGATTGTTTTTCCATCTACCACAATATGTATAACGCTTGAAGTAAATCTAGCTTACGGTGGTTTACTGCAACATCTGACACCACAGAACTTTATAAACTTAAATCCACCAGTCTGAATCAAACACTAACTCTTGAATTTGATGTATTTAAAAACTCTGCAGGCTCTATAGTTCCCAACCAAGATGCTTAAATTTTTAAATCCAAGTCCTCCCCCCATCTGTTATCCAGCATCTCCCTCATCATATTTGCTTTCTGCTATCATAATTCAATTTTATCAAGACAATATTTGCTTTGGCCTGCACTTCCAGAGCACCGGGCCTTCTATAAATATAAGGCCCGAACACAACCCTCACAGTCATCTGCACATGCAGACTCCCTTCTCTCCGCTGCATTAGTCATTGGCATAAACAGGATGCAGGGGAAATGTCAAGCTCATTCATGAATATTCATGGCATGATGCTGTCTACTTGGCAGACCCAAGTGATGGTTGCGCTGCAAACACAGACTGTCAAAAAGCAGATTCACAAGTAATATTAGAAAAGATGGTTCATTTTGATCTAGCTGTGTGCCCACATCAAATCATGCAGGAGAAGCAAAAAAAAAAAAAAAAACCCACAAGGAGCTAATTCAGTAATTATAGAGGGAAAATAACTTTTTTTATGTAGGAAACATTTTTCTTTCAAAACAGAACTAGCCGATTATTTTCAAGAAGTATTGTGTTCTGTCATTTTATTGTGATCTTTAAAAAGCCTCCCCCCCAAAAATGAATGGGGCTTGTAAGCAAAATTACCCTCCAGATGTTTTAGCAAATCAAACTCGTTTTATCAACAAGATCAATAAACACAAACTTTCCCGTTTCTGGTTATTTGATCAACAGCCTCAATTGAGCGAGGGATTTTTTTCCTCCCCCGTAGCCACACAGCTTCCTTTTCCACCTTTCCACAGGGGAGTGTGGATCTGTTGATAGCTGGGACTGAAGTGCATTATCAGTGTGTTCACTGCCAGTCATCATGATTAGGGCTCGAGGAAGGTCACACAGATCTGATTAGACGCTCATGAGTTCTCATTACACCCTGAGTAGAAAGGTTATGGTTCCACCAGTGTGGCCCTGCTCAGGTAGTGCTTACCAGTACAGGCGACTGTGACAGTCTGATACGGCATGAGCAAAGTAATGCTTTAGCGTGGCTGATTTGATTTTTGAAGGTTTATTTGGTGAGCCGAAAAATGAATTCTCGATGATAAGTAGCAAACACACAAATCACTCTGGTCCTTATGAATAAAAAGCTTTTGTTCACCTCAAATGGATCTGCCATGACATTTTATAATAACAAGCTTCATTGCTGTGGTGCACAGACTGCCGAATATGGTTATGATGATATTCATAGCTGTTGTCATCATTGCAGTTATGACATTTTTTTTCTGCACGGCTCCGCACATTAGCAGGCACAATGAATGCTCTCCAAAATCCATTCCTACATGAGGTCACCTGGGAGAAAGCATAAATGATGTTGATGATGACAAAGATTATTTGGATAGCACTCTTGTTCGAGAGACTTATCAGCGGTGGAATGAATTTACACACAACACACTGTATAGGGTGTGAGGCAATTACTGAGTGCAGATACAATCAACCTCAAAGCCTGTAACTCCCTTTTCATTACACACCTTCCCCTTTGCTTGCAAAGAAAAAAAAAAAAACAGGGTTCCTGGGAGGAACTCCAAGCCCCAGCGCTCTTCCTGCAGATAGCAGTGTTTGGCTGTAATAAAGCCGTAGCAGCCTTACCCTGAAAGCCATGACGGAACCTGGAGCCAAGTGGCAGCAGTTCAGGAGTGTACTCATTATATCCACCTACAAAAAGCTGGTTGAAAACATTAAGGCCCACCAGAGGTCCGGGAGAAAATCCAGTTCTGTTACGTTGGCCGTCAACCTGAGGAAGACATAGTAAAATGTCAATATTCAAGCCTGAATCTTACATCTGTAGGCGTCAAAGCCGGAGCACAATTTATTTAATAACCTGCCAAAGCTGACAAAATGTACGACCTTGGAGTTTATCACAGTTATTCAGTCTGTGCACACTTATTACTCAGAGTAGTTAATATTTTTATTTTATTTTGCTTCTAAACAGACTTCTCCAGGCACTAAAGTCACCAGGGATCTCGACCCTTGTCCAATCAGAATCTCACTGCCTGCAGAGTTTTTTTTAATCCACACTCAGATGATGGAAACATCCTATTCTACCTGACAGCTGGACTGAAACAATCTCTTGGTACAAGAAACCTGATGTATTCCAGGAAAACTTGCACCTCATATGTCACTATGTACCAGTCTTTCTTATCGACTCTTTGATGGATACATTTATAATTTATTGAGCTTATTTGCAGAATACACACTAACTTAGTGCCTTCTAAAGTCAAGTGACAAATTAAAGGAAATAAAGGTTGAATGAGTGGGTGGAAAGATTTGGTCTATTATTCAACCTTTAAAATACTTCATCTATGTATACAGTTTTACTTCTGTTTGCAGAGTCTGATGCTGCTTTATATTTGGCTGTACATGTCCTTAATTCATAAAATGACAAAGATGAGTCTCATTCAATCTAAAGAAATTGCTGAAATGAATTGCTGTTGAGCATCAGGCAGTGGCACCTCATCATATCCTTAGAGTGGAACGTAACCAGAGAGTTCAGTTTTCATTTGAGACTGTTTCATGCCAGAGGTTTTTAGAAGCCTGAAGACAAGCAATCATTCAGTCCTCACAAGAAAAAGGCAGAATGTAGAAAAAAAAAACTCATACAATTTTGTCTAAAAGAAATGCATCTTTGTAGTTTAAAGAGGTTATAACTGTGAGCAGTTGGCTTTGTAGCCTAGATATATTACTTAATCCCCATGAATCTAACTTTGGCAGGGGCTTTTTAGTGAAGACACCAGGAAGTAGATACATCCTGCTTAAGTTCCTGTTGACCTTAATGCATCCAGCTTGTCAGCAGTTTCCCTCCACAACTCTGAAACAGACCTTTCTGTGACCAGATGCCCCTCAACCCCCTCAAAAATAAAGAACACCATAACAAAAACATAGGAATAAAATCTAATAGGTAACACTTTAAGATATTAATTGTAAAAGAAATGACAGAAACAGATAGTTTAAGTCACTTCAAAAAACATCAAATTTAAATTCATAAAAGGATAAATTGTGAAATGTGAAAATATCCAAATACTTTTATTTATTCTTCACATTTATGAACTTATTTATCCTTTTATTGATTCTTCCTCATAGTTCCTTATTTATTATTTTGTATTATGGACTGAGTTCATATTATCACCCACCTGTTATTTAGGATAGGGAATTTTTGTCATTTGAAAATCTTTTAATCACCTTCAGCCATCCCATTTTTTTAGATCTTCCAAAGGTGACGCTGTGGATGTTGATGTGATGGTTGAGTCGATCGCTGACTATGGTTGCTACCCCAGATCCCAGGTTGAATCTATGCACAACCCTCCCGCTTCGTAGTCCCACAACAAGGAAGTCATCACCATCGTTGCCTGGAAAAATATTTAGAAAATTAGCAATCAGTACAGCAGACTCAAAGTATGCAATTGTATTTTCTGCTAAACACCCTTAGATGTGTTCTGATTCTGTACTACCTTTATAATGAATATATTTTATAGATGAACTGATAAGTTGCCTTTGTGCTTGTTTTATTTTGTGTCACCTGATCACGGTCATTGGATTATTAACACAGCTACATTCCTTGATAGTGGTGTTCAAAGATGTGACTTCATATTAAAGCAATTATCCTGTGAATTGTTCATATTTCATCTATTCTTAGATTGTGCCTTTGTACCATCCGTACAGTGCCGCTCACTCTCCTGACAAGTGTTTCATTATCCACATTGCTCTTGTTTTGTTTTGCCTCCACCTTGATGAACTGCACTCTCAAGAGAAAACAAGTGCAGAGAGATCCATGAGATGCTGCATTTTATTATCCTTTTTTTCCTCCTTTTGATGAAATATGCAGCTGACAATAGCGCAGCAGTTACCTGCACTTAATCTGGCCTCGCTGAAAAGAAATCCTAATTTAACATGATGGCAGCAGACAGTTCTGCTGTGTACACCTTAACCTCAAAGTCTGTTTAATACAATTCATGTCAATACTTTCAGGATGCTTGGCTTATACATTTTATTGTGTGTTGCCAACATGCACCTTTTTTAAGTCAGAAAAAATAAAAAAAATCAAGTAATTGCTGGACTGTGGGCAAACTCATTTTTAATGTCTCAAATCTGCCAGAGAAAGAAAATCCTTGGGGATCCTCGTGATCAGAGGATCTCAAACGAATGTGGAAATCCATTTGATAGCACATTACTATTCACAACAGGTGAAGAAAGTCGCACTCCTTTCAACTAAGAAAC